>CM053564.1:18007022-18142791 GCA_028646485.1 Cryptoprocta ferox
GATATATGAGGACCAGTGCTTATTAATAGATTTCCAAATACTCAGCATTTCCTACATTCCTGAAATATGTGAGGTTTTTCTTAATTTAAGATATCTTATATCTTATTTAAGATATGGTATTTATAGGGGCACCTGGGTGGCTCATTCAGTTAAGTGTTCCACTCTTAATTTCAGCTCAGGCCATGATCTCCAGGTTTGTGAGATTGGGCCCCATGTTGTGCTCTGTGCTGACAGCACGGAGCCTGCTTGGGATTCTCTCTCCCTCTCTCTCTGCAACTTTCCTCCTCACATTTTCTCTCTCTCAAATAAATAAATAAACTTAAAAATATATGATATTTATAAATGAGCTTGGTATACAGTTTTTGTGACATGATTTTGAGGTTTTGATGTGACCTTCCCAGAAATATGAACATCTTTTCCTTCTCTGTGTTCTGATGTCATTTATATAGAAGTAGAATAGTCTATTTACTGGCTAAATAGAAGAATTCCTCTGAGAAACCCTCAGTTGTCTGGTGGGTTTTCCACAGCGAACTGGTTGATAACATTCTCTGTTTTGCTCCTGTACTTGCTTATATTTTTTTAGAATATCATCTATTTCAGTCAGATTGTCAAATTTAATTGCACAAAGTTTTGCAAGGTGCTAAGTCTTTTCATTTCTTCTGCGTGATGTTATTTCTGCCTCACCTTTAATACTGGTTTTGGTGCTTTCCTCCTTTTTTTTTTAATTAGCCAACTCAGATTTTATTCATTTTACTCTGACTGACCCTATCCCAAAGACTCGGTGTTAGGATTAACCAATTCCACTTTTTAAAAAAAAATTTGTTTTCTTGTCAAATTCACTCGTTTGTTTATTGTTTTCTTCCTTCTGACTTCTTGAGATATAATGTATTGTTCTTTTGCTGACTTCTTCACTTGCTCACTGAATTCATTTATTTTTATTGCTTTCTTTACTGACATGTTCGTTCAAGGCTATGTGGTTTCCTCTTAACCCAGCTCTAGCCATATGACATAGGTCGTGCTATCTGTTAAGCTTTATTTCATTATTCAAGACACTGGGGAAATTTTGGGTTATAATTTTTCTCTGATTTCTCCCTAAATTTCTCCCTCACCCCAATGGGTGGTAGGTTTTTCCTTCTAATTATTTTCCTTTTAAAAATTGTTAAACATTGTTTTCATGTTTTATTTATGAGAGAGAGAAAGAGAGAGAGAATGAGCGGGGCAGAGAGAGAGGGAGACACAGAATCCACAAAGCAGGCTATAAGCTATTAGCACAGAGCCCGATACAGGGCTCGAACCCACAAACTGTGAGATCATGACCTGAGCTGAAGTCTGACATTTAACCGACTGAGCCACCCAGGCGCCTCCCTTCTAATTATTTTCTAATCCTTCTTCTTTTGTTGCTAGTTTTCTAGTTTTCTTTTTTCTTTTTTTTAATATTTATTTATTTTTAGTGGGGAGGGGCAGAGACAGAGGGAGACAGAAGATCTGATGAAGCAGGCTCTGAGGTGCCAGCACAGACCCCAATGTGGGGCTTGAACTCCTGAACCGTGAGCCGCTGACTGAACCACCCAGGCGCCCCTCTAGTTTTCTTACACTGTGATTTGAAAATGGTCTGTACTGTTTGTATGGTTTTGAATTTTGTTAGGATTTTCTTCATGGCCCAACATACAGTCCATTATCGTAAAACTTCCACAGGCACATTGAAAGGTGCATCCTTCTATTATCAGTGTATAGCATTTGATACAAAATGACAAAATCAGCTTTACTGAACATATATTCAGGTCCTCACAGTGTTTTTAATTTCCTTACCTGTCATGGGAAAGAGAAGCTCCAGTTAAGTCTGTTAGCCCTCCGTGTGTGCTGGAGGCTGATGCTCTGATCATTTTGATGTTGTTTTTGGTTATTTCCTCAATCATTGCAATTTTAGCCTAATTGTGGAGTGTATGCACCCTTGGCCCTAAAATCCCCCTGTTGGTGTTCATTACCTCATTGAAACTTGGATTTAATGTTGTCTGATATTAATGTCATGAACCTAGCTTTCTTTTTTTTTTTTTTTAACTTCACCTGGCATGTCTTTGTTCATCCCTTTCAACCTTCCCGAGAAACTTCGACATACTCTTTGGTTTTCAACCCAAAGTCTGGTTTTGCTTTTCTGACCCAATCTGAAAGGCTTTCTTTCAGAAAGAAGGCCATTGCTTCTTTAGAAAAAGAAAAATGCCATATACGCTTATGGAAATAAGAGATGCTTTGTTTTAATTCTCTCATCTTCTATTTTCTGTTTTTAACATCTCTGTTCTCTCCAATTTGATACCAGCATTATGTTTGCTTTGCTTTTGCTTTGCCTCACTTTGTATCTATGTGTTTCTGGTAATTTTTAGCTTTATAATTTTAGCTTGCCTTTATACTTTGAGATAATATTTTAAACCTCTACTTCCTCATTTATCAATGTTAGGAAATGTCTCACCCAGCTTTTCCAGAGATCCCACAAAGTCCTTACCAAAGATCCTTACCAAAATTGAGGGTTCAGGACGGCCACCATGCACCCGCACCTGCCACACCTGTGCCCAGGAGACTCACCTGAGTTATTTTCTTTAAAAATTTTTTAATGTTTATTTATTTTGAGAGGGAGAGACAGAGAGCAAGCAGGGGAGGGGCAGAGAGAGAGGAGACACAGAATCTGAAGCAGGCTTCAGGCTCTGAGCTGTCAGCACAGAGCCCAACGTGGGGCTTGCACTCACAAACTATGAGATCATGACCTGAGCCAAAGTCTGGCACTTAACCAACTGAGCCACCGAGAAGCCCCTGATTTTTTTTCTTTATTGTCTCCTCTTCCGTCCAATCCCTTTTATGACAGGAGATGGTTAGAGTGAAGGGGTTGAAACCAGTCTAACCTCCTTTCCTGCTTTCCTGCCCTCTGGGGAAAACACTGCCGGCCCCTCCTGTTGCCCATCACTCTGGGAGAACAGTGAGGTGAAGGCAAGGGGCTTCTTCTCCAAGGAGGGGGGGAGCCTTCTCTCCTGGCTGGGACTCATCCCTCACTGGGCTCCTCTCCAAATTGGAGTTTTCAGGATTTTCAGCTTTACCTTCTACCCATCCCTCAACCCCTCTTCTTGAGATATGGGATGGAAGCTGCTTATCGTTTCAATGAAGCTTCTCTATTTCCTCCATTGGCATTTTAAAGCCATAATGTGGGATCACAAACCTCCTTCTCTTCTTCTAAATGTTCTTGGTGGGTTTTTTTAAATCTAGATTTTGTCAGGTTTTTGTTCATTTCATTACACTGGAATAGGAAACGTCTCTTTTTGTTTCTCTCCACCTTTATATTTCAGAAACCTCCCTTGTTCTTTACAGCATAATACTCTGAAATATAAATGTACTGTAATTTAGCTAACCATCCTCTTATCAATAGAGTGGTTAAATAGTGAATGGAGCCGGCATTGAATGCCCAGTTTGAGAAGGAAGCAGGGAAATGATCGTGTCTACATAGAACTGGTGGAATTGTTCATCGATACAGTCCCCAAAAGGTGTCATCTGTCAAAGATCTTGAGAACATCTGGGCTCTTTAACTCAGAAATCCCATGTGTAGAAATTGATGTTAAGATTATAGTAGAGCCAAATGATCACAATGCAAGAATTGGGACTGGTGCTTTATTTGGAAAAGCAAGAAGTTGGAAATACAGTTATTCAACAGTTGAGGACTGGTTAGCAAATCAGTGTACCTCCACCTAATGACATTTATGCAGCCATTAGTTACTGTGAAGGGGCGGTCAAGAGACCTTATGTTGTTTGCAGAGAGACGGCCTGAGGAATGTTGCCCCGTTGTGTTTTTCGTCTTCTTTCCCTGGCCTTACAGTAAGTGGAAATACTGCCTAGACTCCGACAGTAGAGTAATTCCTAGTCCTGGTTCTGGTAAAGGTAGGACAGCCCTCGGGGCACCCGGGTGGCTCAGTCAGTTGAGTGTCTGATTTCAGCTCAGGTCATGATCTCACAGTTAGTGGGTTCAAGTCCCGCGTCTGGCTCTGTGCTGACAGCTCGGAACCTGGAGCCTGCTTCGGATTCTGTGTCTCCTTCTCTCCCTGTCCCTCCCATGCTCATGCTCTGTCTCTCAAAAAATAAAGCATTAAAATTTTTTTTCTTTAATTAAAAAAAAGGTGTGTGTGTGTGTGTGTGTGCGCGCACGGTGCATGTGTACACACCCACACACGTTTCCTAGGAGTGTTTGCAAAAGTAGCTAAGCTAGAGAAAATTATTTCTACCAACCTTACTTCCATGGCAAGCACAGAATTTATTTGAAAGAAATTTCTTGATAAACTACTTAGAAGGGAGTATGAAATACAAATGAATTGAATGTGGTTAGAACTGCTTTGCAAGAGACAGGCAGAAGAATCTTCTGGTTTATTCCAGAAGTGGAAAGGGAGGAGTGGGAAGATGTGTTGGGGCCTCCCAAGGCCACTCTCAGGTTTGATGGTTTTCTAAAAGGACTCCTAGAACTCAGAAGAGCTGTTACAATCACAGTTAAAGGTGTTTTTTTTTTTAATTTCTTCCTTTATTTGAGAGAGAGAGAGAGAGAGAGAGAGAGAGCAAGCAGAGGAGAGGCAGAGAGAGAGAGAGAGAGAGAGAGAGAGAGAGAATCCTAAGCAGAGCCCAATTCCAGGCTTGAACTCACCAAGTCGGACACCTAACCGACTGAGCCACTCAGCTGCCCCCACAGTTAGAGTTCATTATAGGAAAGGGTACAGATTAAGCCAGCAAAGGGCAAAGCTGCACAGGGCAGAGTCCAGGCGCTGGCTTCCAGTTTCATCTCCAAGTGGGATCATGTAGACAACACTTGATTCTCCCGGCTGTGACATGCGACTGCTCACACAGAGTGCCGGCAACCAGGGAGGCTCACCTGAGCCTTGGTGTCTGTGGTCTTTACTGGGTGTCAGTCATGTCAGATCTGTGTGACTGACCCTAACTGCCCTGCCTCCAGCCTGTCCAGAAGTCCCACTGACAGAGCACCGCCCAGAGTCCCCACCACAAATCACATGTGCACATAAACTATCCGGCCAGGCCCAAGCCCCAGGTGTAGAAAGACACTCTTCTCACGCAGGTTATTCCTAAGCCTTAGAGGTCAATCAAAAGCCAGTCTTATGAAATGTGTGCAGGGTTTGACCATTCTCAAGCCTGCTGAGTTAACGCCGTGGGGCACAGAAGGGAGGGATAAATGAAGGGACGCCTGGGTGGCTCAATGGGTTAAGCATCTGACTTCAGCTCATGTCATGATCTCATGGTTTGTGAGTTCAAGCCCCACGTCGGGCTCTCTATTATCAGCGCAGAGTCTGCTTCAGATTCTCTCTTCCTCCCCCGACCCCTCTCTGCTCAGGCACATGCTCTCTCTCTTTCTCTCTCTCTCTCAAAAATACGTAAACATTAAAAAGAAAAGAAAATAAAAAAGGGATGAATGAAAATAGGGAGAGGTCAGAAGACTGGTGGACAGAATGACCTGCTGATAATACCCCAACCTTCAAGAAAAGCCTATAATGATAAGTCCTGAAATGCTTTCTGTAAATGAAGATCTCCTACAAATCTGTGAGCAGGTAGTTTTGCATCAGACAAAAAGCATTTGTTTGGGGTGAGGGTGGTAGAGAACAGAAGTGGAGACCACAGAGAGCAGGGGAGGGTTGGCCACAGGACTAGGGGCAATCACACAGGGGATGGCAGTCGCTTCCAGCATCAGGGAGCAGGGCTTGGGTGGAGAGGCTGTTTTGACAAGGAGAAGGGGGCAAACATATTCTTTGAAGCATCATTTCACTGTCTTCTTTGTATGACTTATCGTCATAGTACTTTTTTTCAAGTAGTGGTGGCTTTCAGCCCTGGCCATACATTCCAATCACGGGGAAAGAATGTTTTAAATGGCCCCGCCCCAAATGAGTCAGAGTCTCTGAGAATCGAGGCTGGACATTGGTTTTGTTTTGTTTTGTTTTGTTTTTAATTCTGTGGATGAATCTAATGCATAGACAGGGTTAAGATTCACTGCTCCAAAGCATCCGTTGCCGTTTCGTTTACACGTAACCTTCAAAAAGGTTTCTCGGCCTCACCATTATTGATATTTTGGCCCAATGATTCTGTTGTGGGGCAGGGGTGTCTTGTACCTTGTAGGATGGGCATGTAGCAGTTCCCCTCGGCCTCTACCCACTATTTGCCAGGAGCACCGTGCCTCCCCAATTGTGACAATAAAAAATGTCTCCAGACACTGCCAGTGTGGCCTGGCGGGGGAGGGTCGAAATCACTTCTGGCTGAGAACTGCAGCCAGAAAAGAATTTTTGAAGGTGGCACTTGCAGGAAATTTTCTTGGGGGGACTGATCTTTCTCTGCCCCTCCTCCATCCATGTTCTGCTAGCGCATCATCAAATCCGTGTGAGGTGCCGGTAGAGGGGGCTGACATGTGGTCCGCGATCAGTGGAAAGTTAGGAGCAGTTGTCCTGCAGAGATGATACACACCAACGTAAATTGGAAATTTTCTGAGTGTTTCTGAGAAATGATGTTTAAAGCACAGGCCTGGGGGGAAAAAAGAAAAAAGAAAAAAAAGAGCACAGCCTGGGAACGAATCCTAGCTGCAACATTTATTCTCCGACTTATCTTGGTTTCTTAGTTAGCTTTTACCAACCAAAGCCAGTCTAAAAAAAAATGGCTGTAAGTAACACCACTTTCTAGCTCATGAGTCCACAGTCAGCTGGGGGGGTGGTGCTGGGCTTGTCTGGGCTCATGCATGTGTCCGGGGTCAGCTGCACGTTGGAGAAGTGGTTTTGCTGATACCAGCCTCCATCCCGTGCCCGGGTCTTAGCTAGAATAACTGGCCTCCTCTCCACCTGGTTGCTTGTTCTGCAGAAGGCCAGCTAGGCCTTGTATGCGTGGTGATGTCAGGGTTCCAAAAGCACAACTGGAAACACTCGTGGCCTTGGCCCTTCATCCCTTCCCCTGCATTCCTTTGATCCAAGATCTCAAAGCCAGATTCTTCTCTTGGTGGGAAGAGCTGCAAAATCATTTGCAAGGTGACAGGCACAGGAAGGGTTGGAGAACGGATGGTCATTTCTGTAATCTACCACATTTGAGCAGCTTCTTAACCTTGCAAAGGCTCTATTGTCTCAGCAGGGGAAACGGGGAGTACCGGCTACCTCTGAGTGTGCGGATGCAGTGCCTCGTGCACAATTAGTACTTCTGTACCATAGCTGTGGTTACTGGCTTGTCATTCTGCTCTGTAATATACTTCAATGGTTGCACTTCCTTTGGGGAATGAAATCTGACTTCCTTAGGGCAAATGAAATCTGATGTGGACCCTATCGGTCCGTCCCTCCTCCCATCAGTGACCGGACAACTTCAAGTTGCCTGAGGGTACATCTTCCCGACCCATGCCTCCGTGTTTTCACTAATGCTCTTCTTTCTACCTGGGACGTCCACCTGCCTCCTAGGTGGCCGGAACACTGAGATGCAGCCAATATGCAGTCTGCTTTAGCGCCTGTCTCTTGCCCCAGCCCTCCCCTCTTCTTCACTAAGGTCAGCTGTGACTTTAGGTGGCACACGCGGAGGGCACTGGATATCACTGAACGACATCACAAGAAAGTCACCTCCACTTCTGTTTTTCATTACTTATGATCACACAGGAAAGTTTCCTTTTGGTGCTGGTGTGTCTTTAACATCCCAGGAATCCTTGCCGGCCTCCTTTTTTTTTTTTTTTTTTTTTTTCTTTAACAGAAAGCGAGCCTGGATCTCGGACCTTTCAGTAGGAAAAAAATATTAGCACTGAATTGTTTCCATCATTTTTATTTGTACAGTTACTTTCCTTCATGGCAAGAGATGCTAGTTTTACATTTTCCATGGTGCTATAAAGTCTCCTTCCAAACCGCCTTTATTTGGCCCATAAAAAAGGAACCAATTTGGAGGGGAAAAACCTTAAATAAATATCAATGCGGCGGTTGCTCAGATAGGACAAAAATAGAGGGGAAAGAAGAGTGATAGATTCAGGAGAGGAAAATTCTGAAATGGGTCAGCTGTATGAGCTCTTCTAATAAAAATCCCACGGTGCTAACAGGCCTCCCAAGTTCTTGGTGGAGTCACGCCTTTGTCTAACACTGGATTCACAGGAAGCAGGTGTCCCGGTCTCTGACACCAGCTCCTCACGAAGGTGCTGCCACAGTCAGCACTCCAGTACCGTTCGTGGAAGATGAGGGAGTAGCCAGTGACTCATAGTCCCGTACTCAGCCGAACTGCCTCCTCCTCACAGCGACAGTAGGAGAAGAGGGGCAGAAGGAGTACCCAGAGTCGTGACTATAGTAATAGTAAGAGCAGCAGCAGTAATAGTACCAGGAGCGGTTGTAGTAACAGGAGGAGTGGTTGTTGTAAGTGGTAGTGGCAGAGGTGGCCGTGGCACTACTAGTAGCAACCGTTTATTGAACACCTAATGGCAGTCGAGTGTTGGACTGAATTCTCCATGCACCTGCTCGTTTGTTCTCATCATAACCCTGCACGCTACTCTTATGACCTCCATTTTACAGATGAGACATTGAGGCTTAATGAGCTCAGGTAATTGGCTGGGAAGTAACAGAGCTGCGAATCTAAGGTCAGTCTGACTCCCAGGTTTGTGCTCTTCACGACCAGAGACAACATCTCCTGCAAGGGTCTCCGGAACGCGATGCTTTGTACCTTTCCAAAGGCAACAGGAGTGCTGCTTCAGCAGTCCATGTATAATTTAAGGGAATTCTGAACCAATTTGAATATTTAAATTACATCTTATCAAGGCAATGAGGGAAAAAATCTGCCTCTCTTCAATCTACTACTAGGATTCCCAGAATTTTGGTGGAATATCTGAGAACGCTCCTGTCTCTACTCGTCTCCAAACACCCCCGACCCCACCCATGCTGTCTCCAGCTTCTGGTCTCCTGTTTCACTGAAGAAATGAGATTCGGATGGAAAAATACTGGCACAAGCTTGACCGAGGTTCTCTAATAAAGACACTGTGCATCACGCATCAGCTGCTGGCTGTTGCCATGGTGACAGCCACAATTTCTCCCAGACAGCTTGGGTCTGAAGGGAGGGTGGACCCTAGGGGAACAAGTGGATCTCTCCAACCTGTCAGTCCCTCTCACCTTTCCAGTTCCTGTCACCTCCCCCACTCCCACCAGCTCCCCCACCCCCCCTCCCACCCCACACTTCCTTAGTGACGCTGACAGCGGGTACCAGCACCCTCCGGGCCATCGTAATTAGCATTTGGCTCTGAGCCCAGTCTTCTGGCAGCACATTCCTCACCTTCCTCGCCAGCCAATCTCTTTTCCCCAGAATCCCTCCATCGGCACTGCCCACTGCCGCATCTGCGGCACCAACAACCTCAGCACCAAGGTCACCACCGGGGCCAACAATGACGAAGCACCCCCTTCCTCCTTGGTTGGGCATTACACCAGTGAATGCCTCAGTCTTGTCTGAGCCATTTGGCGTAATAAGATAGCAATACTGAGAAAAGAGGGTGTCCTTAGGAGAATGGGTAAGCAGAAATGCCAGTCCTTGGAGGGGCTGAGAGATTTGTTTGGTTTAGGATTCCTCAGTTAAGTTCTCCTGGACAGAGGGATGGAGCCAAGATGAGCACGAAATATCCCAGAAAGGTGAGGAAAGAATCAGAGCAGTTTACATGCGGAAGCAGCTTGGAGCCTGGGGCACTGAACATGGTGATGGTGATGATGCAGATGAGGATAAGGACGTTGATCATGATGATGACATCAGCTCATTTATTGAGCACTCACTGTATGCCAGACACCATACTAAGCACCTTGCAAGCATTATAGCACGCAATCCTCACACCAGCTGCATGGTAGCGCACACTGGCTAGGTAGCAGCTACCGTTCTCACACCCGGGTCACAGGTGGGGATCTAATACGTGGAAAAGTTAAGTATCACACCCTCAGGAAGAACAATCCCACAAATCCAGATGTGGGCCATTCTACAAGACGATTGGCCTGGACTCTTCAAAAATATTGATGTCATTTATGAAAGGGTGGGGATCTTTCCCAGAAAAAAACAAGAGTCAAGAGACTAAGAACCAAATGCAATTTGTGATCCTACATGGAATCCTGATATGGAAAATAAAAACTGCATAAAAGGCATTTGAGGGACATTTGGTGGAATTTGAATACAGACTTATAATAGATGACATTAGGAATCACTGTGAATTTTTACTAAGGGTGATACTAGTCTTGTACTTATGTAGGACAATGTACTTATTTTTAGGTGATCTAGGCGGAAATATTTAGGGGACAAGTGTCATAATGCCTGTAATTTTCTTATATATACACATACTCTATGATGTTTTCTTTTCTTTTTTTAAAACTTTTAAAATTTTGTTTGAGGGAGAGAATGAGAGAGAGCATGAATGGGGGAGGGGAGCAGAGGGAAAGAAGAGAGAGAATTCCAAGCAGGCTCCACACTTAGCACAGAGTCCAATGCAGGGCTTGATCCCATTACCCTGGGATCATGACCTGAGCCAAAATCAAGAGTTGGACGCTCAACCGACTGATCCACCCAGGTGCCCCTCTGTGATGGTTTCAACCAATTCTCTGATTCTCTAGACTCCAACTGAGGTCTTACAATTCAGTTGTGACACTACCCAGAGTTAGCTCAGACCCCACAGGTGAAGGGGTTGGTCCCACAAGACTGCCCCACTTGAGATACCAGCCTACAGCCCCCTCAGGAAAGCATTTTACCTATATTTCCTGGTACATTATGAAGGATACAACTCACAAGCAGCCAAATGGGAGAGGTGCATAGGGCAGGGGAGAAGGGCATAGAACTTCCATGTCCTCTCTGTGCACACTGCCCTCCCAGCCTCCCTATGTGCTTGCTAAACCCCATTATTTGGAAGTTCTTATGGAGATCTCACATCACCTAGGCAAGATTAATGAAATCATTGGCCATTGGCAACCGACTCAAATCTCCAGCCCCTCTTCCCTCCCTGGATGTGGGAGGGCAGGGCTGAAAGTTCCAACCATCTAATTGTGCCTTGGTCTTTCTGATGACCAGCCCCCAGCCTGAAGCTACCTAGGGACCTCCAGCCCCCAGTCATTCATTAGCATACAAAAGACACTCTTTCCACTCCCAGGGATCCAGGGGTTTTTAGGAGCTATGTGCCAGGAACCGGGGACAAAGACCAAATTTTGATTTTTGTTGTATCACACTTATACACACACACATATAGAGGAAATATAGCAAAATGTGAATAATTACTGAAACCTGGTGGTTCTTCGTTGGGTTATCAGTAGTATGTCACATGGGTCATCATAGTACTATTCTTTCAACTTTTCTGTATCTGTATAATTTTTCATAATAAGAAGTGTGAGGAAAAGTAGAAAAGAAAGGTTGAGTCACTTGCCCAAGGTCACATAGCTATAAGGGTCAGAAGTGAACTCTGATCTGAGCCACCTGGCTTCAGAGCCTGTGTTCCAGAACTCCACTCAATTGCTCACCTTAGAGATACCAGAGGGTTCCCTTTGCAAGGGGCCATGTACTCAGCAAAGGTAAGGAAGCGGGTTTGGGCATGGTGTGAGAATTCCCACCCACCCAAGCAGCGAAACAACCCTTCAACTATTTCTTCAAGAGAGATTTTTGTGAGACAACAATGTGACTGTCAGTGGCTAAAGAAACTCGGTTGTGAATGAAAGCAGACAAAAGTTCCCGCCTTTGTGCGGTTTACATGGCAACCCCTTTTAGACTACATTCTCAGAGTCTGGCATCAGATACCATTTGAAACATATTTCTGGGTGCAGCCTAGGGAGGGGAGTCGGGAGCCTATAATTTTTGTAACATCGAAATATCCACAGTATCAATAACAACATCAACATTAACAACAGTATCCAGAATATTTCTTAAAAGCACTGAGTCCAAAATTTACTTTCATCGCTAGACTTAACAAGCCTGAAAGTCTTAAAGTGATGGTGTGGCCAGCCCCTAGCCAAACACGGTTAAAAGAGGATTGTACCATATTTCCCTAGCCAGGGAAGAGATCCAAATTCAAAATCTGAAGTACAGTTTCTACCGAATGCATATTGCTTTCACACCAACGTAAAGTCGAAAAATCTGAGTTGAACCATCGTAAATCAGGGGCCATCTGTAGTGGTTGAAACATCTACTCAATCTTGAAGACATTCCAGCCACACATATGTATATTTAAAAAAAAAAAAAAGTAAACTAATAGATTATCAATGAGTAAAACCTAAAACCTTGGGATTTATGAAAATATTTAACAGCCTGAGACAAATTACAAAGATCAAAGAGCTCGGAAGAAAGTATGTCTCCAGATACAAAAATTTACTGTCAAGAAGGCAGCCTGTTTGAAAAACGGTCTCTACTCAATGAGCTGCAAGGGCAGGTTATAAACCAAGAGTGAAAAGAAGAAATGGATACAAAGGATCAACTTGGTTAAAATTTCGCTGAAGGCAGGAAAAGCAGAAATGACACAGGAGAAAATTGTATCCATACAACAAAAGAAGAACTTGGGAAATACACAGGAAATTAATCAAGAAGAACCAGATCATGGAGCTTCTGGCTTCCCTGTGGTGGGAAAGAACTGGCAGTGACCTTAAAGCTAAAGTTGGTGATACAATACAGCCATGGTTCACTCCCTGGAATCATTACCACGTGGAAGGGAGAAAATGGAAGGAACTACACAAAACCCCTGGGGGCTGCAGTGTTATAGGTGATCAAAGGCTGATTGAGGGGACATCATGTTAGACCCAGAAGCATCATGAGTCTCTCCCAGGGAGTGAAGTCTACAGATTGCTAATCATTTTTATTGACAATAACGTTTTGTAAAACTTAACTGTTTTTGGTTCCTAAATGCAGGTCAGTGTCTGAACATGAGTTAATAAAATGAAATGGGGGGAGGGGGGATTGGTTTAAAATAAAAACAAAACAGCAATGTGGGTATGATTTGGGGGAAGGCAGGTAAACATGAAAATGGCACCGGCAAATTAGTTCTGAAATTTTCCAGCCCCAGTGTACCTCTTTCTAAATGCTACTTCCCAACGGAAAGCCATTCAGGTAGAATGCTAATGTTTAGCAATGGCTTACTTTTTATTTCCAACTTGTAGGTGATTCTAAAAGTAAAATGGTAAGTAAGTGATTTGGTGGACCCACAAACGGAGGTACCTGATTTCCTGGGTTGGATGAATAATTTGGGAGTAACTAGGAAGGGGTTTTGCAAGTAATGGAACCTTGTAACGACAGTAGGTGGAGGTGGGGCATCCTCTCCATTGTTGCAGAGTGACACATAAAAGCAGGTACACTGTTCAGTGTATTGTGACAGAAGTGGACTCCCTGAAACGTGATCCTTTTAAGCATGAATAGTCTCTTAAAATACCCTTTCCCCAACACACACGTATAGGTTGGTCTAAATCTTGAGCAATCACGTTCATAAACTTGTTTAGATGGGATCACAAGAGGGTTATGGAAAGGCTTCCACACGAACCATCTTGGTTAATCCACTCCACTTCTCCAGCCAACATTACCAGTTTCGTACAGTTTTCTGATCCCAAGAGGATAGGCAAGGCCTCTGGTGGACAGAGAGAACAAACTGAAATTGCAAGAGAAGTACACAAAGACACATCACGTGAGGAAAGCTATGATTCTTCCTTCTTAAATAATATATATTAAATATATTAAATATATATAATATATATAATAAATAATAAATGTCTGAATTTCCTAAAACTCCAGGTTGCTATGGGATATGAATGCATTTCAGCTTTGAATGAAGATTCATTAAAAAGATGTTTTAATGTTTATTTATTTTTGAGAGAGAGAGAGAGAGACAGATTGCAGTTGGGGGAGGACCAGAGAGAGAGGGAGATAGAATCCGAAGTAGGCTCCAGGCGCCGAGCTGTCAGCACAGAGCCTGACACATGGCTTGAACTCACAAGTCATGAGATCATGACCTGAGCCAAAGTCGGGCCCTTAACTGACTGAGCCTACCAGACGCCCCAAAGATTCATTTCAGATATGGAATGTTCAGTACCCACATGGGATCCAGGAGTTCATGCCACACCCGCCATTATGCTCCTGGAGATCTTTGCTTCTCTGTTTACTGGAGGCCCCACATCTTCACAATCACAGTCCAGAAAGATGCGCCACCCTGGCTGGGTTTTTGCCCTTCTCTTTCCCTACCTGTCGAAAGCAATCCTACCCTTCTTGCTTCATGGAATGATTCCCAACCAAAGCAACAGGACTGAATGAAAAAGGAATTGCTGGCAGCCTCCCAGACACTAAAATAACTTCAAGGATGGACATTTAATTCAGATAATGCCTCAGAATTCACATATGTGCCAGTGAGTGAAAGCAGGTGAGGGTGATTTGCCCTCACTAGCTCTGTTCCTCAACCTTCTCTGCTTCCCAGTCACCACTTCTGAAACTGTTCCCATGACAATCTCTACTGGAAACTCCTCTCATCACGGTCACCAATGGCCTCCTTTTTGCACCAAGGGAGACATCTTGATTTCTTGACTGCATTTGATGTATCTGATAACTCCTTTATATTCCGATCCTTTGCACCTGCAGAGACCATGGCGTCCTCTCCTTGTCCCTCTAAATGCTCTCTTACTTTCTCTTTCCTTTTTCCTCCTTCCTTTTGCCTTTCTCTTTCCTTTTCCCCACCCCTTAGATGTTCCCAGTCATCAGGGTCCCACCAGCCTTCTATTCTCTCTAAAGTCGCTGATGTAGCTTTAAATGCCACCACCATGCCACTGATGCCTTATTTTCTGTCTCCAGTGCAGGCATCCCTTCTGAGCTCCTAGGTTGGTGTCCAATGGACCCTTGAATATCACCTGGTTGTCCCATAGATTCCCTAAATTCAACATGTCCAACACTGAGCTTAGTATCTTCCCTACGTCTTTCTTCCTCCAGTTTTCTTCCCCTCAGGTAAAGGCACCAGAGTCCACCAGTGGCCCAACCTTAAAACAAGGGAGTCATCCTGATCTCCTCCTCCCCTTCACTCACATCTAATCGGTCACAGGCTGTAGTGAGTTTACCTGTGAAATCACTTGTGAATTGCATGACCGCTGTCTCTTGTTCCTTATGCTTATATTTGGTAGTTGCCTTGTCTTGGGCTATACTGTGAACTTCACGAGGTCTGTCTTCAGCTTGGTCTGTCTTGTTCGCCATTTTATCCCCTCTACTAGGATAGTGCCGAGGCACAAAATAGGTGCTCAATCCGTATTCGTTGAATTGATTAGCAGCCCTTGCCTTGAACTACCGATGCTTCCTCTTTATATCCATGGTTCATGTAATTGCTGGATTCTCTTTCCAACGGTAGATAGCCTCCAAGATGGTTCTCAATGATCCTTGACTTCTTATGTTCATGCCCTTATATAATTTCCTCCCCTTACGCTTGGGCTGAGCCTAGTGAATCATTTCTAATGCATAGATTATGGCAAAAGAAGTGACAGGATGTCACCTCTAAGATTAGATGACAAAAAGACTCTCACTTCCATTTTGCATGCCTTTTCTCACTTGCTTTCTCTGAGGGAAGACAGCTACTGTGTTGTGAGCTATCCAGTGGAAAGACCCACATGGAAAGGAACTGAGGAAGACCCTCCAGCCAACAGCCAGCAAGGAGACCCTTCAACAACCATGTGAGTGAGCTGGGAATCGGATTCTCCCCCACTTGAGCCACCAGATGAAACTATAGTCCTGGCCAACACCTTATCTGCAGCCTTGTGGGAGACCCTGATCCACAGAAACTGTAAGATACTAAATATTTATTGTTTTAAGCTGCTAAATTCCATGGAGAGTTGTTATGTAAATATAGATAACTAAGACATGACCTAAGGCTTAATTTCAAACTGCAATCTCTAATGGCTGACATTAACTGTGGTGTATCCATACTATGAATATTTTGGAGTGGTTAAGAGAAGCTAAGTCAATCTATACTACTGTGAAAAGGCT
The DNA here is from genome assembly GCA_028646485.1 of Cryptoprocta ferox. Classification (NCBI taxonomy): domain Eukaryota; kingdom Metazoa; phylum Chordata; class Mammalia; order Carnivora; family Eupleridae; genus Cryptoprocta; species Cryptoprocta ferox. The sequence continues at coordinate 18,022,983 of CM053564.1, forward strand.
TTCAAGACATTCGATTTTAAAAAGCAAAGTGCAGGGGTGCCTGGGAGGTTCAGTCGGTTAAGCGTCCGGTTTCAGCTCAGGTCATGATCTCACAGTTCACGAGTTTGAGCCCCACAGAGCCTGCTTAAGATTCTGTGTCTCCCTCTCTCATTGCCCCTCTCCTGCTCATGCTCTGTCTCTCTCTCTCTCAAAAATAAACAAAAATATTTTTTTAAAAAATTAAAAAAGCAAGATGTAGAGTAATACTTAACGTAGGGTATCATTCACGTAAAAGAAAAAAATCTAACACAACACACAAAATATTGTCTATAGCTACATGTAAGTGTATGCAAATGCATGTAAAATGCAAAATAATTCCGGAGGTAACCATGTCCACAGATAGCAGTGGTTACCTTGGGATGGTTAAGAAAGACTTAAACTTTGTCTATTGGTTTTGAAATTTTAACTCAAAGCATATATTCATGTATAGCTTTTATAATTGCAAAAGTAAATGTTACTCTAAAAAGGAAGGAAGCAGGCATAGTGGTTTAGTTGTTCAACATGGAAATTTCTTTAATTAGTAAAGCTTATTCCAGAAAAACTCAAATAATACAGACTGTGTAAAATAAAAGACGAAAGTCCGTGATAACTCCCATCTTCCCCGCTAACCGTTATTAACAGTTTGTTCTATATTCTTCCATACTTATTTCTGAACCAAAAAATAAAAATAGGATCCTATTTTACTTACTGTTCTGTAGCCTGGTTTTTTCTTTTCTTTTTTTTTTTCCTTTTTTTCTTTAAAAAAAATTTTTTAATGTTTACTTTTGAGAGAGAGAGTGCAAGTTGGGGAGGGGCAGAGAGAGAGGGAGACAGAATCCAAAGCAGGCTTCAGGCTCCGAGCTGTCAGCTCACAGCCTGAGGCGGGGCTCGAACCCATGAACCATGAGATCATGACCTGAGCTGAAGTCGGACGCCCAACCCACTGAGCCACCCAGGCACCCCTTTTCTTTCTTTCCTTTTTTGTTTAAAATATTTATGTGTTTATTTTTGAGAGAGACAGAGAAAGAGAGAAGGACAGAGAGAGAAAGAGAGAGACAGAGAATCCCAGCAGGCTCCACCCTGTCAGCAGCGCAGAGACTGATGTGGGGGGCCTGAACTCATGCACCGTGAGATCATGACCTGAGCCAAATTGAAGAGTCAGATGCTTAACCAACTGAGCCACTCATTTTTTTCTGTTAATGATATATTATGGCATCTTTCTATACTCACACATATGAAGCTATTAATTTTTTTTTGCATATGCTTCCTGCTGTGTCCTTAGGGGTTAGCAGAGTGCTTGAAGCTTAGTAGGTACTCCAAAAATACCTATTGAGTGAGTTCCTTTATCTAGTCAACTACTAGAAGACAATTGGTTTGATTTGTATTCATCTCTATGGCTATTCAACTGTCAAGATTGCACTGGGGAACTGGACACCAGGCAGAATGCACTGAGCCTACCCGGCGTGCTTGGGAGATTCATTTAGACGGAGAGTGCCACAGTCAGGGTCCCAGCAGGAGAGAGAAGGCACACTCAAATCAGGCAATTTGAGTACCGTGTAACAAAAGGACCCTTTCCAAAGCAGGGCAGGGTATCAGAACTCCACAAGCATCCACAAGGACTAAGTACGGGAGGCTCTGTTAGCACCCGAAGCCTGCAGAGGCTGGCAGAGGAGTGGCTAACTACTGTAGCCTGGACCCTGAGAGGCCCACATGGAGAGGCCATCTCCATGTCACCCTTAGGCACCCAGAGACCTGACAGGAAGGAAGCTGGCAATTTAATACCCCCAATCCTACTCCCCTCCTTCCCCCCGACCCCAGTTATCTTCTGGGACTCCCTCTGGGTCAAAACCCACGGGCAACCAGGGGGCAATGGAGCCCTTTGAATAGTTTGTGCACTTGGCCTTCCGAGGCATAAGGCGTACAGCATACAGTAAGTGCTCAATAAATGTGTCATTGAATATAACACAGCAATTCTTCAGGGTAGGCACTTACGTTTCAATGGGGAAACTGAGGCTCAGAGAGGTTAACTAACTTGCCCAAGGTCACACTAGTTTCTGAGGGCTCCCGAGCTCTGTGCTCTTGAGGGCCGTGGAGCTTGCATCTGAGGGCGGCGTAGGCAGTAGTCAGCACAAACCTGTTGTCCAATGTTGAAATTCCCTTAACACAGGCCAACGCTGGGCATCCAGACTCTCCTGTGGCTTCTGTGACATGTGAAGTGGCAGCTCAGGTGGGGTGACAAGTCCCCAGCCACGCCAGCCACGCCACCATGGAGGCATGCCCCGGAGAGCTGGCAGAGTGCAGGCTGAAAGTCTGATCCTGGACACAGCTGCTCAAGTTCAAGTCCTGCTCTGTCCCCCCACCCCCACCCCGAGCTGTGTAACCTTGGGCAAGCCCCTTGTCTCATCCTGGTCCTGTTCCTCCCTCTGTAAAGTGAGGGTGATCATGGCATTTATTTCAGAACGACTGTTGTGAGGGCTTCATAAGTGAAAACATGTGGAAAACACACGGCTCATTTTTGTCGTGTCTACTCGGAGTCACAGAGGATGACTGCCTCCTGGCCTTGCCTATCCTGCAAAGGCCCTGGGGTACCATCTCTCCTTAGTAGGGCTCTGCTCCCCAAAGCCAGAGGCACCTCATCTAGGGCTGTAAAGGACCAGACATTCAATAGTTTTGGCTTTGTGGACCCTACATCTCTGTCCCAGCTGCTCACCTTCTGCCTTCCCAGGGCCAAAGCCACCAGAGACCATCAGTAAATGTGGGTGCAGCTGGGTTCCAATAAACCTTTATTTATGGACTCTGAAATCTATATTTCCTGTCACAAAATAATATTTTTTTGATTCTTTTTCAATGACTTAAAATTTCTCAAACCATTCTTAGTTCGTGGGCTGACAAGAGGCAAGCCAGTTGATAATTAGCCAAACCCTAGTCTGGACCCCTTCAGGCAGAACGCCCCTGCCCCCCCCCAGCAGCACCCATGAAACCTGACTTTCTTCTGTGTTCGTTCAGAGTCAGGCCTGGGAACAAACCTCACCTCTTCTGGTTAGAGATCAATCTATCATGGGGCTGTGTGACCCGGCTTCAAGCACTCGCCTCCGCCTCCGTGTAGCTGGGAACTTCAGCCCCTCTGGCTTTTTTCCAGTTCTTCCAAGGGGCCAGCTCCTTCCTGCCTCAGGGCTTCCAGACGGGCACTTCCCTCTGTCCTGAATGCACCTGCCCACGGCGTGATCGTGGCTTTGTTCCCTCTGTACTCTGTGCCTCGTATACAGTGAGTGCCCCATAAGTGTGCACCAAATTTAACCCCACAGCAGTCCCTCAAGGTAGGTGCCTCTATACCAACGGGAAAACTGAGGCTCAGAGAGATGACTTCACTTGCTCAAGGTCGCACAAGTCGTTTTGGAGGCTTCAGAGTGCTGTACGCTGCTGCCCCATAACTCTCAAAGCACCTCATGTTCTGGTGCCACCATCAACTATCTGGTGACCCTGGGCAAGTCACTTAGTCTCTTTGTGTCTCAGTTTCCTTGTCAGTAAAATGGGCACGATAATAATAACAATGCCTTCCTCATTGGGTTGTCGGGAGGATTGAATGAGCTCATAGTCTTACAGTGTGTAGAAATGTGCCCGGCACACAGCAGGCACCAAATAAATGGTAATCCTTATCAGCATTAAGCTCTCGGCTGTGAAGGAGACTGAGGAGGTCTCAGGTCTGGGCAAAAGAAAAAAAAATGGCTTCCTCCTTCAGCCCTGTGGTGATGCTGTCCCCAGAGACCCTGAGAGGGTTGGGGTGGCCACATATCCCTTGGTGCTGAGGGCCCTTGGACAAGAGGCCCCTGTGCATTTCTAGTGAAAATCAGGACCTCTCAGACTAGGAGGTGAGGCTACCCTGGCTTCGTGGGGGTTAAGTCCAACCAGAACGTGTTTATTTTCCCCTGTGTCTGGAAGGGCCTCTTTGGTCTCCATGGCAACGTGATTTCCTGTCCTGGTTTTCCCTTGGACGAGATACCTGCTGAATGCAGGGACGTCTGGGCTAAAGCTTGGGGCGGAGGCCAGGGTTGAGGCAGGCCGCTTCAGCTGCCTCCCCCACGCCAGCCGGGTGGGCAGCCCAGCCAGGGCCCATGTCACAAGAGCCTTTGTTTACCGGCCCAGACATCCAACTTGAGGGTGACGTCATGGAATCCAACCCGGAATCCTTGCTACGCCCCATTTTCTTTCTTTCTTCATTTTCAAGGGTTTTGTTCCTTCCTGCAGCTGAGAAAACAGAGCCTCACACACATCCCCAGTTTGCTAAGAATATTTCTAAGCGCCTCCTAATCACAGGTCATACCCTGAGTCTGGAAATGTCACTAACATTCTTTCTTTCTTTCTTTCTTTCTTTCTTTCTTTCTTTCTTTCTTTAGTAGTTGTTTCATTCATTTAACAAGCATGTGTGTACTGGATTAAATGCCAAACTCTACTGGAGCTGAAGAAACGAGGGGAATAGATTGAGTCTTCAGCCTGTCTGTGGAGCATGTCCGCTGTAGAATGGGGATGGGGTGGGAATGACTAAACACTATCCAATATGCCTTGTGCCATGACAGAGGACTCTGCAGGGTGCCACGGAACTGTGGTGGCATGCCCAACCTCTGCCAGCTGCCTGCATTCAGGTCCAGCTCCTAAACTCCATGGCCTTAGGCAAATCCTAGCCTGAGCCTTGGTCTTCTCATCTGTAAAATGGGCATACCCACTTGGGGTTTTCCAGAGCACAGTTGTTAGGAGTCTGCCTTCTGGAGTGGCACTGACTGGTTCAGGTCTCAGCTCTACCTCTTATCAGCTCTGTGTCCTGGAGCAGGTTAGATAACCTCTCTGTTCAGCAGGACTGACCTAGTGCCTGTCACACAGAGCTTTTGAGGTTTAAATGAGTGAATGCTTGCTTCTGGGACAATACTCTTAGATCTGTTGTATTATCGCCACTACCTCAAGGGACCCTGGGAGCCCAAAGGAGGAAGAATTGGAGAATAAGCAGTGAGAGAAGCTTTACCAGAGGAGGTGGCAGCTAGATAATTAGCTCTTCAGCACCTATACCTTCCCCTACTTCCTTGAGGTCAAGGATCTTATTCCTACCTCCAAGCATAGTCTCTGGAGCAGGAGATCAGTGATTATGTGAATGGTTGAACAGCTAACGAGTAAGTCCAACCTCATTGTCACACATATAATTTGACTAAGACCCTCTGTGATGGTTAATTGTATGTGTTAGCTTGACTGGGCCACAAGACGTCCAGATATTTGGTTAAACATTATTTCTGGATGTGTCTGTGAAAGTGTTTCTGGATGTGATTTCCATCGGAATGGGTAGACGGAGGAAAGCAGATTGCTCTACCCAGTGTGGGTGGGCCTCATCTAATCTGTTGAAGGCCTGAACAGAATAACAGGCTGAATAAGAAAGAAGTTTCTCTCTCTGTCTGACTGCATTCCAGCTGGGACATTAGTCTTCTGCCTTCAGACTCAGACTCAGGCTGCAATTCATACCGCTGGTTCTTCTGGGTCTCAGACCTTCAGACTTGGTCTAGAATAATACCATTGGATCTCCTGGGTTTGGATTTCTTATCTTCCTTAATCGAGTGAGTCAGTTCCTTGTAATAAATCTCTTTATCTATATGTCCTATTATTTCTGTTTCTCTGAAGAGCCCTGACTAGGACATTCATCATGCACTTAATCTAATTTCTGGAATTCCTCCTAGCCCACCACACTAGGCTGTGGTTGTAACAAATCTTAACAAGACATGGCTTTGGGGGCACCTAGGTGGCTCAGTCAGTTAAGCATCTGCCTCTTGATTTCAGCTCAGGTCATGAGTTTCGGCACAGTTCATGAGTTCAAGCCCCGAATCAGGCTCTGTGCTGACAGTTCAGAGCCTGCTTGGGATTCTCTACCACCCTCTCTACTCCTCCCCTGCTCACATGCTGTTACCCTCTCAAAAAATAAATAAATAAATAAATATTAAAAAGAAAAGAACCCACAGCTTTATAGACTGTCCCAACTTTCTTGGACATCTTCTTTTCTCTTTCCTGGCAGGTGAAACCCTCCTCAATCATTTACTCACATATATTCAAAATAACAACTATGGTCATTAAAGCAATAGTGAATGGGATGCTATGAAATACAGTAAAACCTTGGATTGCGAGTCACTTGTTTGGCAAATGTTCCACAAGATGAGCAAACATTTCTAATACATTTTAACATAATGAACAAGTGATGTCTTGCAAAAGAGTCATACATGATGCCGAATGCCACATGATCACAACTGAGCCAAAGGTTCTTGAAATTCACATTGATATACAAGTGCTTTGGGTTACAGGCATGTTTCCAGAACGAATTAGGCTCACAAACCACAGTTTTACTGTGTTTCATCTTCTATGTCAGGGATTCAGAAATCTAGATCTACATCAATCCAAGTATGGCATTCTCTCAGAGACAAGAACTGGTTTAAGGAGGGGCAATGACCCAACTCGGTCCATTGAGGCCCAATGACTTAGACACGGGCTCATGGTGCTCAAGATATATTGGTCCCTCCTCTTCTAGACATTGTTGGGTGAAGAAGTGAGGCCAGCACTGATGCTGCTTTCTCTACAAGCCTGTGAAAGAAATCTACGCAGGACTAAAGCCCAGGCCACTGGAGCAGGAATCACTGGGTCAAATAAGACTTGAAGTCTACTCCACATCTGGACTCTTGATTGGATTTGATTAATTGCCACATTGGTTAAGCCAGTTAGAAGGAGGTATGCATTCTGGTGAGGAAAGAAAAGATAAGAAAAGAAAGGAAAGGAAGGGAACGGAAAAGAAAAGAGAAGAGACAAGAAAAGAAAAGAAAAGAAAAGAAAACTCCAGGAGCATCGTAACTGGTATAAACGTGGAGATCTAGCCATCAAGAGGAACATAGGATCTTGCAGAGAAGAGTAACATGACCGGATCTAATGCTTTAAAAAGAGCCCTCTGGTGGTAGTGAGGAATGTGAATAGGGTTTAAGAGTAGAGGTAGGACATCCAGTGTGGGTGTGCACTAAGGACAATGAAGGCAACACTAAGACTGGAAGTAAAATAGACACACGGACAAGGATTATTCCTTAGGCTCCAAATGCCCTGAGACTGTGGGACCACATGACAGGCCAGGAGAAAATTTAGGAATATTTGTTCATTCATCTGATGCGTTGTTCTGAGCTCTTCTGTGCCAGTACTGTGCTAGCTGCTGGAGATGGGGCATGGAGGAGACAGACAAAAATTGCTGTCCTTACAGAGCCAGTATCTTAGAGGAGGAACAGACAATAAGGAAAACGAATAAGCACACATCCAGAATTGGTTATATGGTGATCCATCCTGTGAAGAAAAATTTTAAAAAGGGAAAAAGGAATTAGGATTTGTCAGGGAAGGGAAATTACTAAGCCAGAAGTTCCCAGTCCATGGCTTTCAAAAGTAGAGGTTTTTGTGAACAAAAAGTTTGGGGTTTTTTTTTTTGTCTTGTTTTGTTTTTTTGTTTGTTTGGAGAGAAAAAGCATGAACAAGGGAGGGGCAGAGAGAATGTTAAGCAGGCTCCACCCCCAGCACGGAGCCCAACACAGGGCTTGATCTCATGACTATGAGATCTCATCACCTGAGCTGAAATCAAGAGTCTGATGCTTAACCGACTGAGCCACCCAGGTGCACCATCAACAAAAATCTCTGACAAACGGTACCTTTCTGTATCCTGTGGGTGACTAGGTACACAAAAGTAACTGCTATAATGGCAGAATAACCTGAGTATTTATTGGGTGCCTACTACATGAAAACAAAAAACATGATTCCAGTCTGTTCACAAATATTTTATTTCGTCTCCATTTTATAGATATGGGAACCAAAAGCCAGTAATGTAAAGTAAGCCACCCAAGATGGCACAGTGGCAATAGAGTGTAGGTCCATCCAACAGCACTCTGTTTTCCTTTTTCAAAAAATGTTTTATTTATTTATTCATGTATTTATGTATTTATGTATTTTTTTTTGAGAGAGAGTAAGCACAAGCAGGGGAGGGGCATAGAGAGAGGGAGAGAGAGAATCCCAAGCAGGCTCTGCGCTGTCAGTGAGAAGCCCCACCTGGGGCTCGAACCCACCAACTGTGAGATCATGGCCTGAGCTGATATCAAGAGTCAGACGCTCAACCAACTGAGCCCCCCAGGTGCCCCTGTTTTCCTTTTTGATTGTATGATGCTAACTTAGTAGGGTCCAAAATCATGTTTCTCAGAAGCTATGAGCAGTACTATTAGAAAAGACAAGGAAAGAGAAAATGAATTCATTATGAAGGCTGTGTGTGATCAGATGAATGAAATCTTTCCAATGTATTCCATGAGAGAGGAAGCATAAAGGTTTTTAAAGGGCAAAGAAGCCTGACCTGATTTCACCACAACTCTTGATCATCTCTGTCTCCATTGCCCACGTACCCTCTTTGTGCGTCCATGGTTATCCACTCGGGGGAGCTGCCTAGAGTTTGCTGGACCAGGAACAGACCCAGAAGGTGGAGATCTTTGGAACTCCAAATGCACTGAGTTGACCAGATTTCAGAGAAAGGGCTCCTTGTTTCTTTCTCAAACAAATAGAAAACTATAGTTACGGAAACCCCTTGGAGGCAAAAGACCCAAGGGCAAAAAGCAAAGCAAAAGGTATTCCTGGATACCCTTCCTTGGGGCCACTTGAGCTACTCTCTCACCCACATCTTTTTTTTTTTCTTTTTATTGTAAGTTAAGTTGTTGGCACATTATTTCAATTGTATACATGATTGTACACATAATACATCCTTTTTTAAAAAAGAATTAAAATGTAACAGATAAGGCTAAAGTCCCTTTGGTTCCCATTGCCGATCCCAGGCTTTTTTCCCCTGCCCCTGTTCAGTCTGTTTGGAGGGCTTCCAGATGCTTCTCTAAACAGATCGTTTTTCTGTAGAATCCACATTCTGCTGGTATGTACTTTTTAAGAAAATTAAACAACTAGCATTATACTATATATGTAACTCTGAAATTTTCACTCTTTGTTTAAGAAGTAGCCAACCCAGGGCACCTGGGCAGTTAAGCATCTGATTCATGGTTTCAGCTCAGGTCATGATCTCACTGTTCATGGGCTCGAGCCTGCATAGGGCTCTCTGCTAACAGTGTGGAGCCTGCTTAGGATTCTCTCTCTACCCCTCCCCTGCTTGTGCTGTCTCCATCTCTTTCAAAATAAATAAATAGATTTAAGAAGAAAACTAAAAAAAAAAAAAAAAAAAAAGAGGGGCCCCGGGTGATTCAGTTGGTTGGATGTCAGACTTTGGGTCAGGTCGTGATCTTGCAGTTCGGTTCGTGAGTTCAAGCCCCACATAAGGCTTGCTGCTATCAGCACAGAGCCCTCTTCAGAGCCTCTGTCTCTCTCTGCGCCCCCCCAACCCCTGCTTGCACTCTCTTCAAAATAAAAACATTAAAAAAAAAGAAGTAGCTAACCCTAGATATCTAAAACCTAGGAATTGTTCTTTGTGAAAACCCAGGGAGGAAAACTAGTACTTATCACAATTCCAATAGGGGCCAGATGCTGCACTGAATCATTTATGGAAAATCCTAGAGGTCTCAGATTTGAGTCAAAGCTGTGCTTACCCGAAGGACTGGTAAATACATTCCCACTGCTGTATACTTAAAATAATAATTTAATAATATTAGTACTATGAGCAATGATAAACATACTTGTGTTATAGCAAGATAATTTAGTGATTCATAGTTTGTTCCCAGCGGATTTGTCCCTCCCTTGCTCTAAGAAGAAAATCAGACTTCGTGTTCTCTGCCCTAAAGAGGGTTGATGGGTATGAGAGAAAGCACAAGTAACCTGTAAACAGCCCCCATCTCTGGCTTTATTCTGCAAAATATTATTTGTCATGGGACCTATACTGGGTCATCTCCGAGGATGAGGGGAGAAAGACCAGTGTCTTAGATGGAGAGGAAGCAGGAGGCCCCCAGGACTAGAAATAGGCCGGAACCTGGCAGATCCTTGCACCCTCCCCTTCCGCCCCCGCATCCCACCAAACGTGCTCATCTGGACTGTGGCCTCAGGGCTCCAGCTTAGCCCAGGCCCCTGTGTCCAGCTCAGCACATCAGCCAAAAGCCACTTGTCTCTAAAAACCCAACACGTGGACCCAGACAATGGTGCTAATGACCTGAGAGTTCTCCCAGGCCCATCAGCCACTGACGGCTGAGCTGACACTTCTAACAGGTCCACCAAGCCACAGGCTGCCCGCCACCCCCCGCCCCGGGCTGTGAGTTAGAAAACCCACCTGACACTGGTCACCTCCTTGGGTACTCAAGAGGGCCTCCTCTTAGGGAGGCCTTGGGGCCCCTGGGGGGCTCAGTTGGTTAAGCATCCAACTTCGGCTCAGGTCGTGATCTAGCAGCTTGTGAGTTCGAGCCCTGCGTCGGCTGTCAGCTGTGCTGACAGCTCAGAGCCTGGAGCCTGCTTTGGATTCTCTGTCTCCCTCTCTCTTTCTCTCTCTCTGCCCCTCCCCCGCTATGCTCTGTCTCTCAAAAATGAATAAATGTTAAAAAAAAGAATTAAAAAATAATAAAAATAAAAGAACCCAAAAAAAAAAAAAAAAGAGGGCATCCTCTGGAAGAAGAGGAGGCCTTCTCTCTTGAAGAGAAGCAAGTTTGCTTCTCTAGTATTTCAACCAAAATCACTGGATCGAGTCTTTTTAGCTCTAGTGATTGTTTTAACTGGTGAGCCTTGGTGGCCAAGATGAGTATCCCTCCGTGCCCCCAGAACTCCCTCTCCTGATCCTCTGGGTGCCACAGTGCCCAGGAGGCTGCCCCTGGGGCCACTCCCCGAGAACACTCCTGTTAACATGCCCAGACGTCCCCAAGAAGGGTAGCCTGTTTACCATGTAGCTCTGTTCAGGACTGCCTGTCAACTGGTAACGCCAGCCATAGGTTGGAGGGGGGTGGAAAGCAGCATGGATCTCTAGTGACTCGGGCCCAGCTGACCTTACCTCATCTATCAGAGCACCAACAATCCCAAAGAGACTAATACTATGCATCGTTGAATAAAAATAAGGGGTAGATACGGGCATAGGAACTCACATCTCAGTGTATCTCACTTCCAAAGGACTCCTGAAATGGTTCAAAAGCATTCTTAACCTTGCTGAAGCATGAGGTCATTCCAATTTTCCATCTGATGGTGGCTTTGGCCCCAAACCAATCACGAGTTTAGTGAGATGGAGCGCACCGATCCAGCTCCGCTCACAGGCTGCAGCCCCTGAGCCCCGAGTGGATCAGTGTGCCAATGCATAGAGGTGCCAGGAGGATGGGGTGTGGCCACAGAATGCCTCCCTCCAGGCAGTGTCACTAGACTATCGCCCAAGAAAAGGGATGGCTGATTGGTGGGTGCCGGGGGTGTATGGGGGGGATTCCATGGCTCTTTTTATATATCTGAGAGTTTGAGAAGCTTCCTGGGAATGCATTTGTGCTAAAAGTGCTTGTTTCGGGGTACCTGGGTGGCTCAGTCCTTACACATCTGACTTTAGCTCAGGTCATGATATCACGGTTCATGAGTTTGAGTCCCACATCGGATGAGAACCAGCCCCACATTGGGTGAGCATGAGCCCCACATTGGGTGAGCCCTGCTTCTCTCTCTCTCTCTCTCGCTCTCTCTCTCTCTCTCTCTCTGTGTCTTTTTCTGTTTCTCTCTCTCTCTCTGCCTCTCACTCGCTTGCATCCTCTCTCTCAAAAAAAAATAATAAAATTAAATGAAAGTGTTCGTTTGGCTCAAAGATAATGGGTCAGAGGTGAGTCCTTGGAGACCAGCCTTCAGATTATCCTACACCATCCCCTTTAGACACAGCCCTGAGCCTCAGAGGCAGGAAGATACAATTTTACTAACCCTGTAATCTGAGCGTGATAAGAAGTGAGCCTCTGGGCATAGGCACGCCCGGTGGCTGACATTGCCAATTGCTTACCTAATATCCATTCTTCTTGTTCTTCCCTTGTTTTGTTTTGGGCAGGACTGTGCACAATCACCTTCTCTCATTCTTCCTTGAAGCTAGTGGTGGCCCTGTGAAGGCATGCTTGCCAATGACAAGTAAGCAGAGCTTTGCTAGAGGTGTGTGGGATAGCTTTGGCTTTTGTATTAAAAAGCTACACTCAGGTGCCTGGGTGGCCCAGTTGGTTGAGTGTCCAACTCTTGGTTTCTGCTCAGGTCATGATCTCATGGTTTGTGGGATCGAGCCCCATTAGGGACCTGAGCTGACAGAGCTGAACCTACTTGAGATTCTCTATCGCTCTCTCTCTGTCTCTCCCTTGCTCTCTCTCTCTCTCTCTCTCTCTCAAAATAAATAAACTTTAAAAAAAGTTATACTCAAATTGGCCCCCCCCTTTAGCCATCCCCCTTTCTTTCTGCCTTAGTCCTGGACTAATGGAGCTGAAGCAGCCATTTTGTGGCCAAGAGAATCACAGAGACATAGACTCTGATAATATTAAAATATTGAGGTAATAGCAGATACTACCTACCTCTTGGTATCTTTTCCTCTTTCTTTTTAACCCTCTTTCTAATGTTTGCTTAACCCTCTTTCTAATGTGTTCCTCTTTCTTTTTAACCCTCTTTCTAATGCTGGTTTCACACAGATGTGTGAGAAAACCAAATCCTTATTGTTTAGGTCCTTGTTAAGTGGAGTAGGATCCACAGACCCACAGCATCAGCGTTATCTGGGAGTTTGTTAGAAATGCAGACTCTCAGCCTCACCCCCCGCCCCCAGATTCCAAATCAGAATCTATAGCATCCTCAGTTGATTCATAAGTACATGAAAGTGTGAGAAGCCTTGGTTTTGGTAATTGTAAGAGTGTGGCTGAATGCAATCTAATCAATACACAGAGGTTGCCTGGATGCCCACAAGATTGGATTAGGTGCCATTTTTAGCATCAGCAGTAGTGAGAGATCATCACAGGCAGCTGGAGTGGGAGAGAGAAAACATGGCAGGACAGCCAGAAGGACTCGTTCGTGGAGCATTTTCTGGATATTTATTAAATACTTACATGTTCCAGGCACTGTTACAAGTACAATGCCAGGAGTAGCTTATTTAATCTCCATGGCAACCTTATAACTCATTTCATGGCTGAGTAAACTGAGGCACAGGTAGGGTAAATCATAGAGCTGATAAATGACTCTGGAAAATTCTGTTTCCAGGGTCCGTGCTCTCTCCCATAAGATCTCCCCACAGTCTTCAGGGAGAATATCAAGGGAGCTAGAAGGTGGATATGTATTCTTTCATGTTCCTAGTTTTACACCCAGCTAGTGTGGCCTGAGAGGTCTGGGCTAAACAGTAATGATCTTGTGTCACCTTCAAAACTTCATTCCATCAAGACATATTTGTTGAATGCCCAGCACGTGCCTTGAACTGGGGACACAAGGGTGAGCAAGACAGCACTCCTGCCTCCGTGGACTTGTAGGAGGACAGACAGACAGTTCTGGTGTGGTGTGATTGGCTGTGCAGAGGGTAAGCAAAGTGGGCAGCACTATGGGAGCACAGAGGAGGGACACCTGACCCCGGAAGGCTTGCAGGAGACAGAATAGAGCCAGATGAGGCCTGAAGGATGACCAGGTGATATTCAGGCAAAGCTGGGTTGTATCAAAGGAGCTTCTGAGAAAACAACAACCATAGACGGGCAGGAAAGACAGCACTGAAGGGTCACTGATACCACGTCATCAACAGCTAGCCTGGAGGGGTAGATATTATTATTTTTTAATATTTATTTATTTGATTTTGAGAGAGAGGGGGAGGAGAAGGGCAGAGAGAGAGAGAGAGAGAGAGAGAGAGAGAGATCCCAAGCAGACTTCTTCCTGTCAGCACAGAGCCTGATGCAGGGCTTGATCCCTTGAATGGTGAGATCATGACCTGAGCCAAAATCAAGAGCTGGATGTGGGCACCTGGGTGGATCAGTCAGTTGAACATCTGACTTCAGCTCAGGTCATGATCTCATGGTTTGGGAGTTTAAGCCCCACATCGGGCTCTGTGCTGTCAACGCAGAGCCTGCATCAGATCCTCTGTCCCCCTCTCTCTGCCCCTCCCCTGCTTGCACTCTGTCTCTCAAAAATAAATAAAAACATTTGAAAAAAAAAGAGTTGGATACTTACAGGTAGATATTATTAATTCCCGTTTTACAGACATGGACACTGAGTCTCCAAGAGGCTAAGCTATGTGCCAAATGTTAGTGTTATGTGGCAAATAAGTAGCAGAGACAGGCTTTTAAATCTAGACCTGACACCAAATGCTGTGCTCCTTCTACTACACTTTATCCGGCCCCTTCTAGGATCAGAGATTCTGTACCCCTTGGTGTCCAGAGACGCTGGCCAGCAGTCACCCCAGTGTCTAATAATAATGGCAACAAAAGTTGTCCCCAAGGGCACCTGGCTGCCTCTGTCAGTGGATTGTGCCACCCTTGATCTTGGAGTTGCAAATGTGAACCCCTCATTGGGTGTAAAGATTACTTTAAAAATACTTTTTAATTAAAAAATGGGGGGGCACCTGGGTGACTCTGTCAGATGAGCATCCAACTGTTGATTTTGGCTCACGTCATGATCTCACAGTTTCATGAGTTTGAGCCCCACATTGGGCTCTATGCTGACATTGTAGAGCCTGCTTGTGATTCTCTCTCTCTCTCTCTCTCTCTCTCTCTCTCTCTGTCTCTCTCTCAAAATAAATAAATAAACTTAAAAAAATTCTCTCTCTCCCTGTCCCTTAAAAAAAAAAATTCTCTCCTTTGCTTCTCTTCCCCACTCTCTCTCTCTCTCTCAAATAAATAAATAAAATTTTAAAAACTTAAAAAAAGAAGAAGAAAGGGTGCCCTGGAGGTTTCCCTCACACTCTTCCCATTCTCTTGCTTCATTCTTGAACCCTCATTGGCTGCTGTGTCTCTCCAGGGTGGAGGTGGTTGATTGGCTGTGCTCAGTAACTAGGTTCAAGGTGATGGGTGCTGAGTTGTTCAGATGGCCTTACCCAATGAGGTCCTGGCCCTGGGAATATCCCACACACATGTTTCCACCCCAATCCTTTTTTTTTTTTTTTTTTGAGCAAGTGAGTGAGAGAGAAAGAGAGAGAGAGAGAGAGAGAGAGAGAGAATCTAAGGCAGGTGCCATGCTTAGTACAGAGCGCAATGTGGGGCTTGATCCCACACTGATTTTGAGCCAAAATCAAGAGTCAGATGCTTAACTGACTGAGCCACCCAGGTGCCCCTCCACCCCTGATCCTTGATCCCACACCTTTAGACATTCCCCACTTGTCGACACATTAAGCATCTTTTCTAGCTTCTTAAGCAAAGCCCTGGGAGCTCCACACAGACCTCCCCCTGCTCTTTGGATTGGTTTATCACTGACCCAATGCCAGGAGGCTGCCAAATGGAATCTCATCATCCTGGGCTGAATTAACGAAGGCATAGGGCCCAGAACCTGGGAGGTGGACTTGGATCAGCCCTCACTGGGCGAGAACATTCAGTTCTGGGAGGAGGGTTGCCAGAGTCAGCCAGTTCACAGGAGATTGTCCAGAGTGAGAGGCTGGAAGCCAAGATGTATGAGTAACGCCAAAGGAATTGGGGTTGTCTGGCCTTAAGCAGAGATGACTCAGGAGGGGGTGGCTCCCAGACGAGGCTGCGGGAAACCGGGGGAACCCTTCAGGAGCCCGGTCTCCGACCATTTCAGAATTCCTTCCCCTGCCGGCCAAGGGGCCTCTGGTGCTTCTGAGTGCCTTCTGAGCTCGCCACTCGCTGCCCTTACTAAGCTCTTAGTACCTTTCCCCTCCCCTCAAACCCACCGTCCTGCTCTCCCTCCTCTCATTTTTGCAAATGATTGTGACTTCTTTCCTGAGAAAATTGAGGCCAGCAAGAAAAAATCTCTACACCACCAACTAATTAGTATCTGACCTCATCTGTTCCTTCTTCCTGCTGGTCTTCTGGAAAAGAGACTGGACTCCTTCCAAGGTGATTTCTTCCACCCAGACTCTGGGGGCCATCCATCAACCTCATGCCTGATCCTTTGTCTCCCATATTCTGCTGCTTTCTCCTCCTCCTATACAGAAGCCCAGGCCTCATACGTGAGCTCTGTCAAGGCTTCAGGTCATACCCCAGTCTCCCAGTGCTATTGAAGATACCGTAGAATATTAGGTTGAACCATACGAAATGGCTATTTTTCTGGGAACAGCTTTATCCAGATATAATTCACATACCCTACAATTCATGCACTTAAAGTGTACAATTCATGTGCACCTGTGACTAACGTGACATTGTGTCACCTATACTTCAGTAAAAAAAAAATAATAAGGTGTACAATCCAGTGGTTTTTCGTATATTCACAGTGCAACTATCATGATCAGTTTCAGAACATTTTCAGCACCCCAAAAAGAAACCCCAATATCCTTTAATTATTACCTCCCTGTCCCCCAAGCCCCCAGCCATGCCCTAGGCAGCCACTAATTTACTATGTGTGTCTATGGATTTGCCTAGTCTGGGTATTTCATATAAATGGAATCATATAATATGTGATTTTTGTTTTTCAGCCTGGCTTCTTTCCCTGAGTGTAATGTTTTCAAGACCCATTCATGTTATAGCGTGTATCCGTACCTCATCCCTTTTTATGGCCAAATAATATTCCATTGAATGGATATACTCCTTTTGTTTGTGCACATCTGTTAGTAGACCTTTGAGTTATTTCTACTTCTTGACTATGATGAACAGAGCTGCTGAATACATTTATGCACCAGTTTTTGCGTGGATGTGTGTTTCCATTTCTCTCTGGTAGATTCTTAGAAGTGGAGTGGATGGATCCATATGGTAACTATGTTTAACTTTTTGAGGCATTGCTACACTGTTTTCCAAAGTGGCTGCACTGTCTGACGTTTCCACCAACACTGTATAAGTAAGTGTTCCAACTTCTCCACAGTCTTACTGTTCCTCGTGATTATCTGTTTTTTTGGTGATAGTGATCCGAGTGGGATGAGTGATATCTCATTGTGGCTTTGATGTACATTTCCCTGGTGACTAATGATGTTGAGAGTATTTTCGTGTGCTAGTGGCCATTCATATATCTTCTTGGCCGACTGTCTATACTGATCCTTTGCATATGTCGTATTTAGGTTAGGTGTCTTTTTATTATTGAGTTGCAAGGGTTCTTTATATTTATTTTCTAGCTACAAGTCCCTCATCAAATATATGAGTTGCCTGGGCACCTGGGTGGCTCAGTCGGTTAAGCATCCAACTTTGGCTCAGGTCGTGATCCCACGGTTCATGGGTTCGAGCCCTGCACCAGGCTCTGCACTGATAGTGCAGAGCCTGCTTGGGGATTTTCGCTCCCTCTCTCTCTGCCCCTTCCCCACTTGCACTATCTCTATCTCAAAATAAATAAATAAAAATATTTTAAATATATGAGTTGCCAATGTTTTCTTTTTTTTCTTTAAAACATTTTTTTAACGTTTGTTTATCTTTGAGAGAGAGTGTGTGTGAGCAGGGGCAGGGGAGGGGCAGAGAGAGAGGGAGACACAGAATCTAAAGCAGACTCCAGTCTCCACACTGTCAGTGCAGAGCCCAATGCAGGGCTTGAACTCATGGACCATCAAATCATAACGTGAGTCAAAGTCAGACTCTCAACTGACTGAGCCACCCAGGCGCCCCAGTTTTCTTAAATTATATGGGTTGTCTTTTCAATTTCCTTGTAGTATCCTTGGATGCACCAAAGTTTCTAATTTTGATGAAGTCCAAATGATCCATTTAATTGTTATTTTGTTGTTGTGTTTCTTTTGCTTTCAATGTCATATCTTAGAAACCATTGCCATATCCAAGATTATAAAAGATTTACTTCTATATTTTCCCCTAAGAATTTTATAGTTTCAGCTCTTACATGTAAGTCTTTGATCCATCTTGAGTTAATGGCATGAGACATGGAAAAAGCTTCATTCTTTGCATTTGAATATCTGTTGTCCCAGAACAGCTATTTTTTTTAAGATTTTATTTTTAAGTAAACTCGACATACAACATGGGGCTTTGAACTCATGCACTTCCGCCTGAGCCAGCCAGGTGTGCCTCAGCACTAGTTGTTGAAAAGACCTCTCTTTTCCTCATTGAATTGTTTTAACATACATGGTGAATATCGATCATAAGTATGATCATAAGATTTACTTCTGGATTTTTAATTCTATTCCATTGATCTCAATGTCTATCCTTGCACAAACTATGTTTCAATTACTATGTTTTGTAATAACTTTTAAAATTAAGAAATGTGTGGGGCGCCTGGGTGGCTCAGTTGGTTAAGCATCTAACTCTTGATTTTGGCTCAGGTCATGATCTCACAGTCACGAGATCAAGCCCCACAAGTCAAGCTCTGCAGTGGGCATGGAGCCTGCTTACGTTTCTCTCTGCCCCTCCCCCATTTGCTCTCTCAAAATAAATAAACTTAAAAAATGTTTAATAAAATAAAATTGAGAAATGTAAGTCTTCCAACTTTGTTCTTTTTCTAGATGCTTTTAGCTATTCTGGCTGCCTTGCATTTCCGTATAAATTTTAGGATTGGCTTGTCAATTTCTATAAAAAATACAGCTGGGATTCCAATACAGATTGTGTTATATTTCTGGATCAATTTGAAGAGTGTTGCCACCCAACAAATTGAGTCTTTTGGATGTCCTTCCATTGTTTAAGTCTCCAAAAAAATAAAATAGAAAAAAATAAACCTTTTCTAATGTAATTGCTATTTTTGTAAATTCCAAAACATTTGAATATTTGCAATGTGGGATGGTTCAACTGAATACAGGGAGAAAAGAAAATCTTTCAAACTTTCCCACAAAGCCAGCATAATAATAAGACACAAATCAGAATCTAGTAGCACCTTAAAACCATATAGTGCACCACAACCTGTTATCGATGAGGGTGGTGGTTTCCTGTGGCGAGGGGCCTAGGGTGGAACCCAGAGGAGGATGTGGGGTCTCGTGGGGTGGAGTCGAATGTGTGCCTTAACTTCTGTAGTAGTTTGTCCAGCTTTGCGCTTTTTGCTCTCGTAAATAAATAAGTTCATTTAAACAAATGGAAAAGCTCAGCCCTACAGTTGTGGTTATTTCTGGAATACAACGCTAACGACTAATATTTACGGAGCATTCACTATCAACCATATGCTATTGCAAGGCCCTTGTCTATATTTATTCCTTTAAATCCTGCAACAGTCCTGTGAGCTGGGTGCTGTTTGTTGATTGTTTTATTTATTTATTTTATTTTTTAAGTAATCTCTGTGCCCAACATGGGGCTTAAACTCACAATCCCAAGATCAAGAGTCACACGCTCCACACACTGAGCCAGCTGGGCGCCCCTGGTTGATTGCTTTATAAAAGACGGAACAAAGGCACAGAGAAGCTAAGAAACTTGCAGTGTAGAATAGTGGAAGAGCTAGAACTTCAGCCAGACAGCGTGGCCTCTCAAATTCTGTGTCACACAGACTCTTTATTGATATTAGAGGAAACTTTAATACTGGCTACGTGAGGATGACCACATGACCCTTCTTAGAGATTGACAGAGTATTCAATAAATTTCAACATCCATTATTGACATGATAAAAACGTGTTTCAGTTTCAAAAATGCATCATGTTTAAGGTTGGACACTAGAAGCATTTTCCATTAAAGCCAACGACGAGATAAGAGAAATATATTGCGCTATTATTTAACATTATTCTAGATGTACCAAGATTGAAAAATAAGAAGTTTATGAATTCCAAAGTGGAGACAATATGATAATTATTTTCAAGTAATAGAATTGCATATCTAGATCATCTAAGAATACTAATTGAAAGCATCTTATAAATGATGAATTAAGTCAGAATTAAGTTGGTTATAAAATGAATACCCCCAAATCAACAGCATTTCTATGTTGTAGAAAAAAAACAGAAAAAAAATACTATACTTTAAAAAAGCGCCAACACCAATTATTACAACATCAGCAACAACAAAAATGAAGGAAAATGAAAGAACAAATGAAGACATATTCTATTCACCAATAAGAAGATTTAATGGTGTAGAGATGCATGTTTTCACTTTACATTAATTTTATATCAATAAAAAGTACCTTTGAAGAGTTTTTTTTTTGGAAGTAGACTCACTGAGTCTAAAGTTCAAATGGAAAAATAAACAAGTGAGAGTAGCCAGGAAAATTCTGAAAAAGGAAAGTAGTAAAGAAGGATTAACCCCAGTATGTACTGAAGAATACTCTAAAGTTGCATTTAGGAAAAAAAGTTTGGGGCTGGTACATGAGAGAAAAGCATATTAACAAAACAGATTAGAATCTAGAAATCAACCCAAATACCTTTGAGAAGCTAGTATATAGTAAAGCTATAGTTTTTGAATCAGGGTGGAAAAAATAGAATGATACAGGGCAGTAATTGGCGTTGGGGTGATTGGCTAGCCATTTGGAAAAATATAAGTTAATGCTGGATGCCTATCTGATTCATATACCAAATAAATTCCAGACAGATAAACAATTTAAACACGCACGCACATGCACACACACACAATTTTGATGGATAAAGTCTAGGAAAGAAACAAAACTTAGAAGCTAAAAAGAAGGGGATGCCTGGGGGCTCAGTCCGTTGAGCATCTGAGTTCAGCTCAGGTCATGATCTCACAGTTCGTGGGTTTGAGCCCCACGTTGGGCTCTGTGCTGACAGCTTGCAGCCTGGAGCCTGCTCCAGATTCTGTATCTCCCTCTTTCTCTACCCCTCCCCCACTCATGCTCTGTCTCTCTCTGTCTCTCAAAAATAAATTAATTTAAAAAATTTAAATGGGGCGCCTGGGTGGCTCGGTTGGGTGTGCAGCTTCGGCTGAGGTCATGATCTCATGACTTGTGAACTCGAGCCTCTCATCGGGCTCTGTGTTGATAGCTCAGAGCCTGGAGCCTGCTTCAGATTCTGGGTCTCTGGCTCTCTCTGCCCCTCCCCCACTCATGTTCTGTCTCTCTCTCTCTCCCAAAAATAAACAAACAGTAAAAAATATGTTTTTAATTATTAAAAAGAAGCTAAAAAGAAAAAGCTACATGAAATTGAAAATTAGCTGCACAGTATAAAAATAAAAATAGCACAGACTAAGTTAAAAGGTAGCAAGCTAGAAACGTATTTTAAAATCCAGACAACAGGGGTGCCTGGGTGGCTCAGTCAGTTGAGCGTCCGGCTTCGGCTCAGGTCATGATCTTGTGTTCGTGGGTTTGAGCCCTGCGTCAGGCTCTGTGCTGTCTGCTAGCTCAGAGCCTGAAGCCTGTCTTCAGAGTCTGTGTCTCCCTCTCTCTCTGACCCTCTGTCCCATGCTCACGCTGTCTCTCTCTCAAAAATAAATAAAACATTTAAAAAAAATTTTAAATCCAGACAACAGACAAAAAAGCCAATGTCTTTCATATATAAAAAGTTTTTATAAATAAACAGGAAAATAGGAATAGTTTTAAAATTGGACAAAGAATATAAAGTAGCTCATAAAAAAGAAATTGCTTATAAACACATAGAAAGTTTTTGGGGGGCACCTGGCTGGCTCAGTCAGAAGAGCACAAGACTCTTGATCTTGGAGGGTTGTGAGTTTGAGCCCCACATTGGGTGTGGAGATTACTAAAAATAAATAAACTTTTAAAAAAAGGAAAAAAAAGAAAGTTCCTCAGCCTCACTAGTGACTAAAGAAATATAAATTAAAATGAGATTACAGATTGGCAAAGATACAAGGGTTTCATAGTATCCCAAATGAGGAAGGAAATAGGTGCTCTCATAAATTGCTGGCAAGAGTATATATTGGGCACAATCTTTTTGAAAGGCAGTTTAGTAATATTTATTACATTCTTAAATGTTCATATCCTTTGACCCAACTAGTCTCCTTCCACGAATTCATGCCACAGAGATCTCAGATAATATCAACAAAGGTGTAAATAGAATAATTTTCTTTGACCATCACAAACTAACAGAAAACCTGGAAATACAGAAAAAGAACTTTTTTCCTGAACCAACCGCTGACACAATGTGGAAATAGACCCAAATACATGCCTCATCACGATGGAGTAAGCAAGAGTACATTTTCCACAAGCTAGAAAATTCTCCCACATAACCTCCATGCAATCGTTGAAATCAGGAAATTAACATTGATATTCTCTAATCCTGAGACTCTTTTCAAGCCCATAATTATCTTAACAATGTCTTTTTAGCAAAGGGATCCAGAGAATCCAACATTGTTTTTAGTTGAGCTCTTTCATCGCTTTCAACCACAAACAACTCGTGGGTCTCTCCTGGACTGTCATTAACCTTGACACTTGACTGAATTACAAGCCAGTTGGTCTGAAGAATGCCCCACAGTTTAGTTGGTCTGAGGTTTCCTCATGATTAGGTTTAAGAGAGAGAAGCAGCACAAGAGCTTCTTCTCATTGCTTCCCACCTACCAGGTGCTGCTAGATTTTGAGGTGACATACACTTTGATGACTCCATGAAGGTAGTGTCTCTCAGCCTTCTCTATTGTAACATTGCTCTTTTCTCTTTTAATTTGTAAGTATTTTGTGGGAGGTGTTTTGATATTATGTAAATATCCTCTTTTTTGTCAAACGTGTGTGTGTGGAAAGCGCCTTATTGACCCACGTATTTAGAGTGTGTAATTTGCTAAGTTTTGAGATATTTATACAGCCTGAAACCATCACCACAATCAAGATAATAAACCTCCACCACCCCTAAAAGTTTTCTCCTGCCTTTCTAAAATCTTTCTCTCTCACTCGCTCTGCATCTTCCCTATCCCCAGGCAAGCACTGATCTACTTTCCAATACTATAGAATAAATTGCATTTTCTAGAATTTTATTGAAATTGAATGATAGTTTTCTTCTTTTTTGATGTCTGAGTTCTTTCTATCAGCATAATGGTGTTAAAATTCATCTATGTTTTGCAAACATCAATAGTTCATTCCTTTGAAGTGTTGAAGAATATTCCATTGTGTGGATATACACCAATTTGTTTATCCATTGTTCAGTTGCTGGGCAATTGAGTTGTTCTTAGTTTTGGGTTATTACAAATGAAGCTTCTATAAACATTCACACACAAATCTTTGTCTGAACAAATGTTTTCATGTCTCTTCGGTAAGTATCTAGGACTGTAATGGCTAGGTCATATGTCAGGTGTGTGCTTACCTTATAAGAAACTACCAAAATGGCCTTCCAAAGTAACTGAGTGATTTTATGTTCCAACCAGCAGTGTATGAGAGTGACAGGTGCTTCATATCTTCACCAGCAACAGTATGACCAGTCTTTTATTTTATTCTATTTTATTTAATGTTTATTCATTTTTGAGAGACAGAGAGAGAGTGCGATCAGGGGAGGGGCAGAGAGAGAGGGAGACACAGAATCTGAAAGAGGCTTCAGGCTCCAAGCTGTCAGCGTAGAGCCTGACACGGGGCTCGAACCCATGAACAGTGAGATCATGACTTGAGCTGACGTTGGATGCTCAACCTACTGAACCACCAAGGCATCCCAAATTTTGGACACTTTTATAGGTGTGTGGTATTACCTTACCATGGTTTAAATTTGCATTTCCCTAATTAAACTAAAGATGTTGAACATATGTATATCTTTTTCTTTCTTTCTTTCTTTCTTTCTTTCTTTCTTTCTTTCTTTCTTTCTTTCTTTCTTATTTTTTTGAGCATGTGTATATCTTACTGAGTGAAGTGTCTGTTCAAATTTTTGGCCCATTTAAAAAATAGGTTGTTTTCTGAGGGTGCCTGGGTGGTTCAGTCGGTTAAGTGTCTGACTCTTGATCTTGGATCAGGTCATGATCTCATGGGTTTGTGAGATCAAGCCCCACATCCAGCTCTGTGCTGACAGCACAGAAACTGCTTGGGATTCTCTCTCTTCCTCTTTCTCTGCCCCTCCCCCACTTGTACTCTCTCACTCTCTCAAGATCTCAAAAACAAACATGAAAAAAATGTTTTTAAGAATTAAAAAAATAAGTTGTTTTCTTATTATTGAGTTTTATATCTCCTTTATATATTCTGGATGCAAATTCTTTATTGGATACATGATTGGCTGTATACCTATGTCAAAACTTACATTCTAGTCTGTGGCTTGTGATTTCATTTGCTGAGCAGTGTCTTTTGAAGAGTTGAAGTTCTTAATTCTTATGTGTTATGGACTGTGTTTTCGGTAACTATGAAATCATTGCCCAACCCAAGGTCACAAAGATGTCTGCTATATTTTCTTCCAGAAATTCTACTGTTTATGTTTTCAGATTTAGACATAAGATCCATTTTGGGTTTATGGATACCCCGCAGAATTGTCTTCCTATCCGTTGCTGAAAATAGATTGACCATAGTGTATAGATTTATTTCAGGATTTCCTGTTCTGTTACATTGACCTATTTGTCTCTCTTGATGCTAAACTCCAGTCTTGATTACAGCTACTTTCCAATAAATCTTGAAGTCAGGTTCTCTACATCCTCCAATTTTGATCTTTTTCTTTTAATTCTTATTTATTTATTTATTTATTTATTTATTTTCATTTTGAGTAAAGCTCTCTCCCCAACATGAGGCTTGAATTTATGACCCTGAGATCAAGAGTCCCATGCTTTATGCTCAGAGCCAGCCGGGCGCTCCAGTTTCATTCTTTTTCAAGATTGTTTTGGCCATTCTATCTCCTCAACAGTTCTATATGAGATTGAGAATCAACTTGCCAATTTTTACCAAACCAAGAAAGGCCAAGCCTGCTGGGATTTTGATTATCATTGCATTCATTCTATAAATCAATTTGGGAAACATAGACATTTTACCAGTATTGAGTCTTCTGATCCTTAAACACAATATATCTCCATTTATTTAGGTACTCTTTAATTTCTTTTAATTTCTTTCAGTGATAGTTTGTAGTTCTCTGTGTATAGGTTTTGCATATGTTTTGTCAGACTTATCTCTAAGTATTTCATTCTTTTATACATTTTTTTGTTATTTATTTATTTTTGAGAGAAACAGAGATAGAGTGCGAACGGGGGAGGGGCAGAGAGAGAGGGAGACAGAATGCGAAGCAGGCTCCAGGCTCCAAGCTGTCAGCACAGAGCCCAAGGTGGGGCTCAAACCCACAGACAGTGAGATCATGACCTGAGCTGCAGTCAGACACTTAACTGACTGAGCCACCCCAGTGCCCTGAGTATTTCATGTTTTTTTATGCCATTGAAAATGGTTGTGCTTTGGGTGCCTGGGTGGCTCAGTCGGTTAAACGCCTGACTGCGGCTCAAATCATGACCTCACCATTTGTGGGTTCGAGCCCCACATCAGGCTCTGTGCTGACACCTTGGAGTCTGGAGCCTGCTTTTGGATTCTGTGTCTCCCTCACTCTCTGCCCCTCCACTGCTGGCACTCTGTCTCTCTGTCTCAAAGATAAATAAACACGAATGAAAGAAAGAAAGAAAGAAAGAAAGAGAGAGGGAGGGAGGGAGGGAGGGAGGAAGGACAGACAGAAGGAAGAAAGAAAAAAACGGTTGTGCTTTTGGTTCCAATTTCGAATTTATCGTTGCTGTTGTATAGAAGTGCAACTGATTTTGGGGTGTTGCTTTTGTACTCTATAACCTTGCTAAAGTCACGTATTACACCTAGTAGCTTCTTTGTAGATGCCATGGAATTTTTGCAGAGATGATCATGCCATGTGTGAATAAAGACAGTTTTACTTCTTTCCTTTACCCTCTCCTGCATTGGCCAGCAGCTCCAGAACAATGTTGAATAGAAGAGGTTCAAGCCAGCATTTTTGTCTTGTTCCTGATATTAGAGGAAAACTATTCAGTATTTCATCATTAAGTGTGATATTAGTTGTAGAATTTTTGTACATGTCCTTTACGATGCTGAGCAAGTTCCCTTCTATTCCTAGTTTACTATGAGGCTTTAAAAACCAAACCAAACCAAACAAAACAAACAGGAATGGCTGTTGGAGGGGGTGCCTAGCTAGCACAGTTGGTAGAGTGTGTGACTCTTGATCTCGGGATTGTGAATTCGAACCCCATGTTGGGTGTAGGCGTTACTTTAAAAAATTAAAATATTAAAAAAAAATTAATTTCGAGACAGAGTGCAAGCAAGGGAAGAGCAGAGAGAGAGGGAGACACAGAATCCGAAATAGGCTCCAGGCTCTGAGCTGTCAGCACAGAGCCTGATGTGGGGCTCGAACTCACTGACTGTGAGATCACGACCTGAGCCGAAGTCGGATGCTTAACCGACTGAGCCACCCAGGCGCCCCAAATTAAAATATTAAAAAAAAAAAAGAATGGGGGCACCTGGGTGGCTTAGTCAGTTAAGCATCTGACTTCGGCTCAGATCATGATCTCACGGTTGGGGAGTTCGAACCCCGCATCAGGCTCTGTGCTGACAGCTGGTAGCGTGGAGCTGCTTCAGATCCTCCAGGTGTCTGCCTCTCTCTCTCCCCTCCCCAGCTTGTGCTCTCTCTCTCTCAAAAATAAATAAACATTTTAAAAAAACTCTTAAAAGAGCTTTAAAAATAAAAGAATGGATATTGGATTTTGTCAAGAGCTTTCTCTGCATCTATTGAGATAATCATATGGTTTTCTTTATAATTTTATAATATGATAAATTATGTTGATTGTATTTGTGGAATAATACCACTTGGTTATAAAATATTGTTATATTTATATATGGTTGAGTTTGGCAAATTTTTAAAATTTGTACATTTGTGTTCATTAGAGACATTGGTCTGTAGTTTCCTTTTCTTGCAGTATCTTAGCCTTTGTTACTGGAGTAATGTTGACCTCATGAAAGGAATTGGGAAATAGTCTCTTCTCTTTAATTTCTGGAAAAGTTTGATAGAATTTGTATTATTCATTTCTTAAATATTTGGTAAAATAAATGAAGCCATCTGGACCTGGAGTTTTCTTCATGGGACGTTTTTAACCACACAGTCAAATTTTTAAATAGATATAGGACTATTCAGGTCATCTGTTTCTTCTTGTTGTTCGTAGTTGTCATTGTCATCATCATTGTCATTGTCATCTATTTATTCTTGAGTGAGTTTTTTAGCTTGTGTCTTTCAAGGAATTTGCTCCTTTTATCTAAGTTGATGACTTTTTTTGGTCATTTTATTCTCTGTAGAATTTGCAGTGATATCACCTCACCTATTTCTGATATTATTATTTTGTCTTCTATCTTTTTTATTGACCAATAGAATTGTATGAATTGTATTTATTTTCTTAATGAAACAGGTTCTTTTTTTAATGGATTTTTCTCAATTATTTTTCTGTTTTCTGTTTCACTTATTGCCACTCTGCTCTTTATTATTTCTTTTCTTCTCTTTCTTTTGATTTTCATTTGCTCTTCTTTGTTCTAGTTTCTTAAGATAGAAACTAAGTCCATTGATGTGAGAGCTTCTTTTCTAATACAGATACTTAGTGTGCTATAAATATTCCTCTACTCCATTAGCTACATTCTACAAATTGTGGTGTGTTATGCTTTCATTTTCATTTATTTATACATTCTACCTTTCCTTTTGGTTTCTCCTTTGACACTTGGGTTATTTAGAAGGGTGTTCTTTTGTTTCCAAATATTTTTTTTTCCTATCAAGGATTACTGTCTTCCATTCCTTGATTTTCAATGTCTTAAAAACTGTTGTCTCATAAATGTTGTATGTATTTTCAGTTGTTTCAGGAGGGAGGGTCAATATAGCTTTGTTTGCTCCATCTCAGTTGGAAGCAGAAGTCCTTGTTCCTCTTCAAACATTGGATAAATGAATGAATGAATGCAATACATTTGTGTCTATACAAACATATAGTTTCCTATTTTATTGAGTGGGTTATAATCCCACTGTCATTATTTATTTTAATGTTAAAATTATCCTAAGGTTGGTCAGTGAGTATAAACATTTTTAAATATGGAAATGCTCAATGTGGCATTTCTCCACCAAAATGAATGGACTGAGATAAAAGGAGATTGGCTCTCAAGGAAAAGCAGAGTGCCATTATCACTTGGTCCATTCATATGAAAAATAAGGAAACAACAATTGATTATTATTTTTTGAAAGATTTTTTTAATGTTTATTTTTGAGAGAGAGAGAGCGAGAGAGAGCGATAGAGAGCGAGCAGAGGAGGGGCAAAAAGGGAGCGGGAGAGAGGATCTGAAGCAGGCTTCTGCCCTGACAGCAGAGAGCCGGATGTGCGGCTCAAATTCACAGACTGTAAGATCATGACCTGAGCCGAAGTCAGACGCTTAACTGATTGAGCCACCCACATGCCCCTGAAAGATTTTTATTTTTATGTAATCTCTTCGCCCAACGTGGGGCTCATGCTCAGAACCCCGAGATAAAGAGTCGCATGCTCTACGCACTGAGCCAGCCAGGTGCTCCAATAATTGATTATGTTAACAGTGAATGTCAAAGGGACCTAGTAAGGGGCAGAGGCATGCACTTTATTCTTGACACAGCAGTGAAGGTACCTGGTGGGAAAGGAATACATTATAGAAAGAATGTTATTTGCATCTTTAAGGTAAAGCAAAACCCAGCAGATTCAAGAAGCCAAGCATATGTCTAGGCGAACCTAGGTCTTGCTGGCAGTCAAGATGGTAACTAGCAAGTGCTTGGGAGAACAGTGATGCTCCTCGACACACATTTTGGAACTGCTTGGAAGAAAAATGACATTCATTCTTCATCATTCAGCAAGTATTAATTCAATGTTTAATACCTCATATGCACTGCTGTGGCTACTGGGGAAAATAATGCTGAACTCAACTGACAGGTCCCCACTCTGCAGGGCCTTACATGCCAGCAGTGTCGGGATAAAATGAGTTACCGCATGAGCACGTGTGAAATTCCAGCCATGAATGCTCAAGGGGGTCTTTCCAGGGGACTGGGTTTCCACCTGAATAGGAGGGGACAAGAGTCAGTGAAGTCTAAGTTAGTATTGGTACTCGAATCCCATCTGCATTGTTACAATGTCCAGAGAATTCCAGGGAAGGTTTGTCAAAACGTTTGAACTGAGCTTTGAAGTAGGAGTTTGTTCAGTGGACATAATAGGAAAAGTGTTCCATTCAGAAGAAATAAGGTGTTTAAGTCATAGAGGCATTGACAAATACGAGAGAGCAGCAATGATTCAGTATCACTGGAACACAGAATAAGAATTCTCGGAAGGGCGCCTGTGTGGCTCCGTCGGTTAAGCATCCAGCTTCGGCTCAGGTCATGATTTCGCTGCTTGTTGGTTCGAGCCCCGTGTCGGGCTCTGTGCTGACAGCTCAGAGCTTGGAGCCTGCTTCAGCTTCTGTGTCTCCCTCTCTCTCTGCCCCTCCCCTGCTTGCACTCTGTCTCTGTCTCTCAAAAATAAATAAACATTGAAAAAAAAAAGAATTCTCAGAAACTGGGCAGGTTCGGTTGGTAAGAATTCTCGAAGGGTTTTTTATGCTAGGCAAGGAGTTTCAGATAGTATCCTATAAAATAGAGAGAATTTTAAGCAGCAGCAATACCTGACCAGATTTACTTGTTGAAAGATCATTTTGATGGCATTGTGGATATTTGAATAGAATAGAGGGAGGTGAACAATGCATGGAAAAATCATTCCAGGTGCCTGGGTGGCTCAGTCTGTTAAGCATCTGACTCTTGATTTCGGCTCAGGTCATGATCCCAGGGTTTGTGGTTCCAGCGCCCTGTTGGGCTCCAAGCTGACAGCACGGAGCCTGCTTGAGATTCTCTGTCTGCCTCTCTCTCTGCCCCTGCCCTGCCCTGCTCTCTCTGTCTCTCTAAAAATAAACTTAAAAAAAAAAGATTGCCTTAGAAAAATGATTCCTTCACTTAGTAAATATTATTAAGAGCCTAATATGTACTAGGCATTGTGAAAGATGCTAAAGATAAAATGAGAACAAGGCCAACCTGGTCCTTGCTCTCCTGGAGCTTACAAAGAATCCGGGGAATCAAAGATTAAACAAATAATGACAAAAATATTCCATCACAAATTCGATAATGCTACAAAGAGGTAGAGACTGCCTTTCGAATATGTAATTGGGACAACTAACAGGTGGTGGTCAGAAAGTCTTTCCTGGGGAATGAACGTCACAGGGGTTGAGAGCCTGGTTAGCCATGGTTAGCAGCAGGCTGGGTCAAGGAGCTGGATACCTTTTCAAATATGAAAGAAAGGCCCTTGGGTTATCTGGACTTATAAGCAAGGGAAATGACCAGAGATACCATTAAGAAGATACCACTGGGGCGCCTGGGTGGCTCAGTCGGTTAAGCAGCTGACTTTGGCTCAGGTCATGATCTCACGGTTCGTGGGTTCGAGCCCCATGTCAGGCTCAGTGCTGACAGCTCAGAGCCTGGAGCCTGCTTTGGATTTTGTGTCTCCCTCTCTCTCTGCCCCTCCCCTGCTCATGCTCTGTCTCTCTCTCTCAAAAATAAACATTAAAAAAAGAAGAAGAAGAAGATACCGCAGCCCATGTTAAAGATGTTAGGCTTTGAATTAAGAGCCTTGGAAAGTCTTTGAATGATTTGAAGCTGGAGAGTAAGATGATTAAGTTTTCATTTTAAGAGATGATCATCAAGGATGCTCCATGGAGAATGATTTCAAGAGGCTGGGAGTGAACACGTGCAGTGCTGCCCAGGACGTGGAGCAGTGAGATCCCTTCCCGGGATGGAAGGTACAACCTGGTGGAACCATTTTAGGAGCATTCGAGAGTTTCTCACGTAGTTAAATATACATGTCTCCTGTGCTTCAGTAATTGTGTTCCTAGCTATTTATCCAAGAGAGATAAAAACATATGTCTACAGTCCACCAGAAAAGATGTGCACAAGAATGTTCTTAACAGCTTTATTCATAATAACCCCAAGCTGGAAATAACCCAAATGTCAATCAACAGAAGATGGTGAACAAGCTGTGGTGCATCCATTCAATGGAATACTTCTTAGTAACAAAGAGAAATTCACTTCCGATACTTGCAACAACATCAATGACTCTCACACTGACCAAGAGAAGTCAGGCACAGTACACACACACACACACACACACACCCACATACGTATATATATAGTTTATGACTCCATTTATATGAGGTTCTAGAACAAACAATCCTAATTTATGGGGATACAAGTCAGAAACATAGTGGTTTTCTGATGTCAGGTGTGTGTGTGTTGGGAGGGAGCAGATGAGTGACTAAGAAGGGGCAAAAGGGAATATTCTGGGGTGTTTGACATGTTCTACATATTGACTGTGGTAGAGGTTACACAGGTGTATTTATTTGCCAAACTCATTGCATTTTTCACTTCAAATGGGTGCATTTTGTTTTATTTAAATAACACCACAACCAAAAGATAAAAGAGGGAGGAAGAAAAGAATCTGTGGTGTGTTAGGGGGGTGTAATGGAGATGGTAGTGGAGAAACAGAGGGAGGGAAAAATAAGAGAGATGTTTGGAGACGAAATAATGTATTGATGCATTGGATGAGGGGGAGGGAAAAGTCAAAATTGATTCTTGGGTGTCTGGCTGGGCAGGTTCAGTGAGCTGGCACTGTTATTACTGACCTGGACAACTGTCCCCTTGGGGACCCGTTTGTGTGCAGTGGGGGAAGGAGGCAGAGGAGGACGTGAGTCTGAGACTCATCAGTCTAATGTCTGGGAGGCATCACTTGGCCCCATTATACTATGCTTACCTCACTTTCCTCCTCCCTCACTCGCTGGCGTCTTCCCTGGAATATCAAACCTCCTCAGGACTCATTCTGGCCACTATCTTCTCATTCCATAGCAATTGTTCTCAATAAAGTAATACTCCACCCCCATTCCTCAGAGGGCTTGGGAAAACCATTAAAGTGGCTTTGGTCGGTCGTCACAAAGTAGTGATGGGTTGTGTGTGCTCAGATTCAGGGAATAGGAGCCGTGGGTGCTAAATAGTCCCACAAAGTGGAAAATGCCCACTTTCTCGCTTGACACTCACACAAGTGAGAGGTGTGTTTAAAATTACCAGAGGACCAAATTCCTTCCTTTTTCAGTTTTAATGTACTCTAAAAGTTCTGGGAATGCAATTACCATGTAAGTTGAAGGAGAATTATTGTCTGGTTGTTCAGAACCTGACTGAGAGTTGTTCTGTATTCCAGAAAAAAAATTTGTCTCCAACATCACTTCGGTTCTTGGTGTGTGCGTCATCGATGTGACACTGCTGGGTTGGCCTGCATTTGCCGTAGGGATTCTCCATACAGTGGCCCGCATCTGCCTACGTTACTGAGGTTTCCAGTATGGAAATGGAATTCCAGAATGGAATGACACCATTCCCAAGCATTTGCCTAGGGAAAGTCATTTTATTTTATTATGCTTTCTTTTCTCTTATTTTTCCTTTGAATCAGTCATTACATACCTCTTTTGAAATTATGTGTTAGGTAGGTCATATTACCTATGGTTATCATTTGGGGATAGTAAAGGGTGGTGTTACAAAATATTTGTTATCAAAAGGGCTTGTAGAGTCTAATATGGTTGAGATAAACGAGGCTACGATGTGGTGGTTAGTGACCTGGGCTCAGGAGCCAAATTGCTTGGTTTTACTACTACAATTTTTGTGACTTTGGACGCATTAATTATCCTCATCTGTAAAATGGGGATTACTTTCCTACCTCGTGGGGCTGTGTGAGGAAAACCATGAATGTTTAGTTAATATTTGTCAAGCACTTAGACCAATGCATGACTGGCACGTATTCAGCACCAAATAAATTTTAGCTTCCAAGATCAGACGAGATCGGGTGCATTCAGGGTGGTATGGCCGTAGACTAAGCACAAGACAAATTTTAGTTAAATAAAATAAATACATTATCTCTAGGAAATCTTCATGTTCATGCCTTTAAATTCCATCTATACATTATTGTGGAAAAAATTCTAAAATTTTTTTTTGGTTTATTTATTTTTGAGACAGACAGAGCACGAGCAGGGGAGGGGCAGAGAGAGAGGGAGACACAGAATCTGAAACAGGCTCCAGGCTCTGAGCTGCCAGCACCGAACCCGACGCAGGGCTTGAACCCATGGACCACGAGATCATGACCTGAGCTGAAGTCGGTCACTCAACCAACTGAGCCACCCAGGCGCTCCAGTTGTGGAAAAAATTCTAAATTTAAAAACATTTTGGGGCACCTGGGTGGCTTCATCAGTTAAGTGTCCTGTCAGAACTCACCTCGTGCTTGTGAGTTCGAGCCCCACGTTGGGCTCTGTGCTGACAGCTCAGAGCCTGGAGCCTGCTTCAGATTCTGTATCTCCCTCTCTCTCTCTGTCCCTCCCCTACTCACGCTCTCTCTTCTCTCAAAAACAAATAATAAAAACACTAAAAAAATTAAAAACATTTTGAGTGAGCTTTGCCTAAAAAGTACATATATAGATGTAACAGGATGACATTTGGTTAAAAAAAAAAAAAGCCTTGGGAGAAAAAAAATTCATTTTCTTTCAGGTACATAATTTTCCAAGTCATGCTAGTCATTTACTCTTCCCAGTGAGATAAAGAAGAAACTATTGAAGAACATTTATGTTCTGGTAACCTCAGAAACCAAAGAAACAAGACCCCAAGGAAGAAAGACAAATGGAGAAAAGGTCTTATTTAAATTTAGATTTGGGGGCACTTGGCTGGTTCACTCGGTAGAGCATGCGACTCTTCATCTCAGGGTGGTGAGTTTGAGCCCCACGTTGGGTGTACAGATTAAACATAAAATCTTTAAAATTTTAAATTGGTACAGACTCTTTTCATATTATGCTCAGTAAGAAGAAGCAAGAAGTTTCCTGAGATAGTTACATGTTCTTCCCAAGCTATTTCATTAAAAAAAATTATTATTGGAAAGGCATTTCATGTTATGTACGAATTCTCAAACTAAACGTCAACAATGCACCATACAAAATAGTCTAATATTTGTTTAATCTAGGGAATATGTGTGTTGTAGGAATGGCATTTGCTTACTTTAATGAGCAGTGGTGATGAAACCCATCACTCCATACCAGACCTTGTTTCTGGTTTTGTTCTGAATTGATTATGCAAAGTAAAATAAAAATGGTGGCTCTAGTGGATTTAAAGGCAAATGCAATACAGAGCCTGTTTTCATCCACAACAAGGACTCACAAATATAAACCTCCAGTCTGAGACCGTTCCTCTGCTGTTCCCTGGGTCCTGGTTTGCCTCCCCTCATCCTTCAGCTCTCCTGTGAAGCTTCCCATTTTCAAAGAAACCTTCTTTGACCACATAATCTATGTTACGTTTCTTTGTTTTACACTTTCTTGGAACAACATTCATTTCCTTCTGTGTACTTGTCATTGTTTGTCATTATACACTTTATCATTTGCTTAAAAAAAAGAAATCTGTCCCATTAGACTTCATCCACCAAAGTAGTTGCTCACAAATGGCGGGGAACCAGGCCCTACCACACTGTCTAGCACATAGTAGGTGCTCAGTAAATGTTTGTTGCATGGGTGACCTGTCATTTTGGCATTCTGGTGTATACAGGTGAATATGGGCTAAATATATGAATTTGAAAGTCATCTGCATTTGAACAGTATTTAAGTACAAGAGAATCGATGAGATTACCCATCGCAAGGAGAAGGTGGAAAGAGAGGAAGAAAGGTTTGGAACGGAGCCTTGGGGATCCCGACATTTATTTGGTATAAAGCAGGAGATGCTGGCAGAGGGTACAAAAAAAGGAATCATTAGAGAAGTAAAAAGAAATTTGGGAGAATGTGTTGCCAAGACAGCCAGGAGAAGGTAGGAGTGGCCAGTTGTGGAAATACAGCTAAGACCTAAGTCAAGACCAGGCGAGAAACGTCACATTGAGTTTGGCAGTTTCACGGTCAATTGTGACATGGGTAAGAGCAACTTTGGGGGAGGGCTAGAAAGGATTAAAAAGATCAGCTGTGTAAATGTCAATAAATATTATTGTTTTCATTGCATTATGCTGTCATGGAAAATTATTCGTAAGCCTGATATGGAAGCATACTGTGCTATGAATACATGTTCATAAATTTTAACTCCTAAAGAAATGATGTAATATAATTTCATAAACATTTTAAGTAGAAAGGATGGTAAAAGAAAGCCAAACAAATATATGTATACACGGACTTGATGGCAGGGGGAGGAAAAGTCACTTACGGTTTATTTGATGGCCTCTACATTTTACATTTTGTAAACCTGATTTTTTAAAAAAGGTTTTATTTTTTAAGTAATCTCTGCACCCAAGGAGGGGCTCAGCTTTACAACCCCGAGATCAAGAGTTGCACGCTCTACCGACTGAGCCAGCCAGGCACCCCTATAAACCTGATTTTTAAAATTGTGTGTGTGTGTGTGTGTGTATAACATGCTTGTTTTGTAAATATGATACAAAACAAAAAGCCATCCGTATACATTAAAAGAAGAAAATTAAAATTCTCACAACATCATCAGTTAATGTTTAGGTGCTTATGTTTTAAGACTTCTTGTGCATGCATTCATTCATTAACTTATTTATTACACGTCTCCCTCAGAGAGGATAGGAACTGGGCAGGCAGTCAAGGGAGGTTTTGTTTCTTTTTAATGGGAGAGATTGGGGCATGTTTTAAAGGCAGTGGAAAGAAAGACCTAGTTTAGGAAGAGGAAAACGGGATGATCCTTAGAGTGAGGTTTCTGAGAAGCAATGGATTTTAAGCACAGAGAGGAGGGATCATTTTTGATTAGGGGGAAGAAAAGCGTTTTGAGGGGATGATGGAAAGAATATACACACACACACGAACACAAACATGTATTTAATCGCATCTACGTGTAAGTATATTGCTGTATCTACCTGTAGGTGAGTAGCAATCTCCCATGGACACGTAGGTATTTATTTTTACTTTACTGCACGAATGCATCGTATTGTATTTACATGCTTCCTACGGTGTGAGTGAGTTTGGAACCCGTTTCTTCACTTACTCTATTGTAACCACTTTCCCCTCGCCGTTGCTTTTCCTCCCCATCATTTTTGCAGTAGCTCAGTTTGTAAAGCCACCTTAAGACTGTTGGACATTTTGGCCGTTCACGATTTTTCACCATCGTCCATGCCGGTGCTTAACATCTTGACGGTGAAAATATTTGTAGATATCCAAGGATTATTTTCGGAACAGAAATCGGTGCCAGTGGAATTGCTGAGTCAAACGGTCTGCAAAACTCGGTGGATAAAAATCGCTTTTAAACCTCATAGCCCACCTCAGGTATGCATTCTTTACCTGAGGAGGAAGCAGAGGAGCGCAGAGGTTAAATAACTGGCCCAAGGTCAAATATAATTACAAGTGGCGGATTTCAAAAGCCGCGCGGGCACATCTTGCTGCGGCAGGGGTAGAATTTGCGGTTTAGGCTTTTTCTTTTTTTTTTTTTTTTTTTTTTTTTTTGGTGTGTTTCGGTGGGGGAGGGGCCGGGCAGCAGGGAAAGAAACTTGTGTCGCAGCAAAGAAGGAGGAGGAGGGGCGGGACTCCAGCCGGATCGCAGCCGGCAGCGGCGAGAGAGGCTGGGCCCGGGGCTCGGCGGGCTCCCCAGCCTCTGTGCGGGGCGCCTCGGAGGCAGTGAACCCCCTCAAGGAGGTCCGGGCCGCCGGCCGCGAGCCGCGCCCGGGCGGTTGCCAAGGGCCTGTCCCGTCAGCGGGGTTAGTTGCTAGGGCCTCCATCTTGAGGCCGGCGGCCGCGGCGCCCCCGGAAGGGGTTGCCGAGCGGGGCATTCACTTCCGGTCTGGGGCCTGCGGCGGCGGCGGCGGCGGCGGCGGCGGCGGCGGCGGCGGCGGCGGCGGCGGCAGCGGGTCGGTGTAGAAAATGGCGCTGGTGCAGCGGCTCGGGCCTCTCCCCGCGGCGCTGCGGAGGGCTTGAGGCTCGCGAGCCTCACTCGCCGCGCCCCACTTGCTCGTGCACTTTACACACATGAGGTGAGCGGGGCGGGGGCCTCCCTCCGGGCGGGAGGAGCCTGGGGCGCTGCCGCAGGGCCCGCGACCGCGGGCGGCGGCGGCGGGCGTCCCCGAGACCTCGGGCCTCGACGCGGGGCCGGGGTGGGGGGCGCGTGGGCGCCGCTGCGGAGGCCGGCCGGGAGGCCCGAGGGGCCGCGCTGCGCCGCCGGGGCCGGGCCGGGGGCTGCGGCTCGCCCGCGCCGTCCGCCCGCAGTCCGGGCTGCAGCCCCGCAGCTTTGTGAGCACCCCCGGGCTCCCCTCCCCTCCCCCATCGCCCCGGCGCGAGCCTCTGCCGCAGCAGCTCGGTTTTCACGCGCGTCTCTCTCTCTCTCTCTCTCTCTGTCTGTCTGTCTCTCTCTCTGTCCCTTTTCTTTTCTCTTGCAGAGAATTGGAAGCTAAAGCTACCAAAGACGTAGAAAGGAATCTTAGCAGGTAAGATGGGCGAGCTTCCGTCTGTCGCCCCATTAATCGTGTATTTGCACTCCGGTTCGCCCTTTCTGGGTTTAGAAGTTCCCCGGTGTCATTTTCTTTCACACGCAGGGAACAGGCAGTCGGGAGCAAAGGCCGGAGGGATGGAGGGATTGCGGGGAGATGCGTAGATACGCGTGTGTTCCTTTCTTTGGGGGAGGAAAAAACAGCGAAAAGCAATTCTTGTAAACTTAGTTAAAGCATTCTCACCCTTTTAGAATTTAATTAGGGGACTTGTGCATTAATTACTATTGTAAATGGTTGCAGGCATTGTGTGACTCATGATTGAGGCGGCCCTTATGGCGGGCTGTCAAACTGTTTTGGCTTCCCCGTTATTACTTTGTAACTCAAATTGTTGCCTTTATAAGAAGATACTATGTTCGCATTTTTCCTCCCCAACACATTGTAGTCAGGCCGATTCTGTTGCACTGGAAACAGTTGTGCCCTTGAACTTTAACAAGCATAAACTGCGTTTTGTTTTCTTTCGAAACTAGGTTTGTGTCTGTGTTCGGTGTGTTCTCTTTTTATCAACTGGTAAAATAATTAAAAATTTGTTCCCAGTAAGTGGTTATCATTTCTATTGGGCTTGAGTGCTGTTGCACTGGTAACTTAAATCATCAGCACAAAGGGAGTTTTTTTGGTTTTTAAACCGTTGCCTTTATGGAAATGTTTAGCTTTATTGAGCTGTAATCGCTTAAAGCATCAGAGCATTACACTGTATTTAACTCCTTTTCACATCCATTTTCTCACAGTCGTTTTCTTCATTTGCCTTTTCTTTTGGATCCTATTGAGAGACTCAGAGAAACTTCTAGATGAACCTTGTCAGTGAGCAGCTTTTTCACTTGGCCAGAATAAAATAAAATTTCTCCTATCTCAGGCCTTAATGTCGTTTGTCCTTGACAGCTGTAAGTTTTAGGTTTATGTTACGGTGAGGCTAATAACACTCAGTTCAAATCATGTGAATATTTTTCACCACATAAACGCATTCCACGTTGGTGGTCTTTTGAGTTTTACAGGTATTAGTCTGTTAAGGTGATCACTAAAAAATCTTTTCAACTGGTGAAGGGTGGGCATCATTGGCTTACCAAATAAGAGATTTTCTGTAATAATTATGGGGACTGGTTAAAGGAAATAAAACCTGACATCACTGACTGAATACCTGTTCTTTGGACATTTAATAAGTTTTGTTGTCAAAACCTTTTTAAAAAAATGTTAAGATATGAAACCATGAAAGAAAACAGGTTGAATTTTCATCAGAAAGGAGATTGGAGTCTGTTTCTCCTTCCTTTTTTGCTTTGTCAGGTAACTACATCAGTATAATTTCTATGGAGGTTTTCTGGGGCTTAATTAAAAATTGACTCTACCGTAGGTATAATTTTCATACGCGATTCTAGTTGGTTAGTTGGTTAGAACTTAGAGTTTCCCTATCAGCTCTGTATCAGAGTTTGAATACCGGCTCTGCCACTTGCAGTATGACCTTGACTCTTGGCAAATCACTTAGCCTCTCCGTGTAATCTGTAAAACAAGGGGTTCCGGCCAGCCAGTTGCTGAGGTGTGTTAGGCCCCTTGGGTTGTATAAAAAGGAGTCAAATGTCACGCCTGGCCACAGAGAGCATGTACAATCTGGTAGGAAGACTGCAATCTGCACAAATAACTAATACAAGGTAGATGATGTAGAGGTCAGGATACCCTCTCCTTTCAGACTTGAGGATCTTCGGTTGGTCACCAGGGATGAAAAGGAAGGACGAACATCAAGGAGGTTACAAAGGCAGCATATACTAAGGACTGAGAGGGTAGCACTGCTTAACAGCTAAAAGTGTACCGAGGAGGGAGAGGTGTGATTCGGAGGGCAAATGCTTTCTTTCAACTCCATCTCTAGCTCTGTGCTTCCTTTTTCCCAAATAAGGAGAGTATATCTGTCTTGAGGCATTTGTGCTCTCCCTAGGAAATCCAGGCATTATGCTGTATTCCTTTAGCAAACATGTCTTGAGCATCTTCTGTGTTCCCAACGCATGGCCAGGCGCTTCGGAGGGGAGTGTACTCAGTGCTTACTCTCTGCCTGGCACACTCTTCAGAAGACCCTACACAGGCTCCTCTGATCCCTGGGTCGCTCCGAGGTGGGTGCTGTTTTACAGGAACATTCCTCTTCTGAGGCAGAGGTTAAGGGACTTTCAGGAGGCCACACCACTGGTGATTGGAGGAGCTGCCAGGCTTTAGATCGTATTGTTTTGTCTCTTACTGGAGACATGGTTCTTCATCTTGAAAAATTAAAAAATGTCTTTGAGGAGGCAGATCCCACAGGTACATATAAATACTTCCAGGCCAGAGTTACTTGGTCTGGGCTCTGTTGACGTTTTGGGTCTGCCCTGCAGCATCTGCCTGTAGCACCCCCGTCCAGTTGTGGCATTCAGAACTGTCTTCAGATATTGCTACATGTCCTCTGGGGGGCAAAATCACCCCCACAGCTGAGAACCACTATTCTAGATCTTTGTATTCCCTGAAGATAACCAAACATGCACACATTTAATGTTAAATTAACTTTACGTGTTTTGATACCGTGGAATTCCAAATGCTATTGTGTGTACCTCCTAGTTTGAACCCTCTAGTCTCTGAGTGTCAGAGTTGCGTTGCCATTCTCCTTTCCCTCTGCTAAGTGGCAAATCCTCAAGACGGTATGTCAGGTTGCAAGTGCCAGTTAAACAGAATCAGCACAAGGAAGAAATTTAGTTTACCTACCTGGGGTAGACTGTAGTTCTTTCACAGTTGGCCATTAAAATGGTCACTTTCTGGGGCGCCTGGGTGGCTCAGTCGGTTAAATGTCCACCTTCAGCTCAGGTCATGATTTCACGGTTCGTGGGTTCGAGCCCCACGTCAGCCTCTGTGCTGACAACTGGGAGCCTGGAGCCTGTCTTCAGATTCTGTGTCTCCCTCTACTACTCCCCTGCGCATGGCTCTGTTTCTCAAAAATAAACATTAAAAAATTTAAAATTGTCACTTCACATCAGTATCATGGGCATTCAAAAGAGGAAACTGTTACATCTAGATAGGGGTGGTCACATTGGAACTGAACTTTTAAGGATAGAATTACTTTTGAAAGGCAGAGAAAAGGGGAGTGTAAGAACAACAGAACTGAAGGCACAGAATCCAGGAAGTACAGGGAATTTTGAAATAGCAGTGGGTAGTTTGGTTGGATTGGCATACCAGAGCAGGATGGATGCAGGAGTTCTTGAACGTTAGGTTGAGGACTTTTGGCATAGATCTTTCGGTAGTGGGGAGCCATTATACCCCCTTGGGGAGGGTAGTGTGATACGCTAGAGAAATGGTAACCTGTGATCTGGGCTGGGGGTGGTGGAGGCCTGCATTACACCCGTGGTAGAAAAGAGGTGAGAGTGGGAGATACTGAGGAAGTGGAATCTGGGATTTGGCAGCTAACTAATCTGGGCTTAGTTGTGAGAGGGGTCTAGACACATGGGTGGCCTCTGTCGTGGGTAAATGGAGGATTGACTCAGCCTCTGAACAGAATAGAGGTCAGAACAGAAATAGGAGTTTGGTGAGAGAAGATAGTAAGTTACATTTTCTAGTTGTAAAAAAATCTTTCTAATGCAACTGATCTGATTTTAAAAAAATATTTTGCTGGCCATAGCCATAGAATCATTGAGTATTTAGAGCTAGATGGTAATATCAGAGAGACCAGCCAGTATTCTGATCCCTTCACTTGTTTTAATGTTTATTTATGTATTTGGGGGGGGGAGGGGCAGGGAGAGAGGGAGACACAGAATCCCAAGCAGGTCCTGTGAAGTCAGCATAGAGCCTTACGTGGAGCTCGAACCCACAAACCGTACGATCATGACCTGAGCCAAAATCAGGAGTCAGACACTTAACCAACTAAGCCACCCAGGTGCCCCATGATCCTTGCTTTACAGATGAGAAAACTATGGTTGAGACAGATCTTGTAACTCAGTTAAGGTTATTTTCTCTCAAGTGACAGAGCTGGAATTCCAGCAGGCCTCTCAACTCTATCGAGTTCTTGCAGCTGAGCAATATTTTATTTTATGTTGCACAAGAGACAAATGATAGCTTTGGTTTCTCCTTTTGGAAAATGTAAGAACAATGATCTCAATGCATTTTGTGCCCATTCTAGTTAGTTAATTTGTTATAATGTAGGGTATATCATCTGAAGTAAAAGTTACATGTTTCATGTTAGCAAATTTCCCCCCCAAACCAGCTCTTGAATGTTATCATTTAAGAAAACTTGTTAAAGATGCTGTGATGCCATATAATATAGCATCTAAACTGGGACATTGTTATCTGAGGCACTTTTGCCTGGGACAGGTGCTCCATAAGAAAAGACTAGGGACAGTAGGAAGAAACCAGGATAGCAGGTCTCCCTAGATAAGGCGGACCCTGCTCTTGCAGTTGATCAACCTTGATCTGAAAAAAAAAAAAAAAATCACTTTCTGACTTTTGTTAAGCTTGTTTGCTGCCTTCATGTGATATGGTTTGTAGGCCAGCAAATTCATATTGGTAGGTTTCTTTCTAGTTTAATTTGGCAGCTATGCGGTAAATAAATTGATAGAATGAATAAACTGTAAGCTTAATTTAAAAATGGGTAACAACCCTCTGGAAAATTTAAATATGAACATCATTAAAAAGTCTGAGTACTGCTCTGTAACCTCTTGCGTTTTTGGCATCTGAAGTAAGTCTGCAAGTAATCATTAAAATCTCTTATAGTTCTCTTTTCTGGTGACCTCAGAAGTATTGCCCGTGATTGGAAAGACTAACATGGAATGTGCTGTGTGTATTCTTTTCAGACTGACTTATGACAGGTCTCTCACTTAAAGTCAAGAAAATGCCCTCCCATTTACAGTTTTTAAAAGATCATTCTAACCTTCAGCAAAGTAGCAAGAGTAGTGCAATGAACACCTGTATCTCTTCCTAGCTTCACCCATTATTAATCTTTTGCCATTTTGTTTTATCATCTCACTCGTAAATAAGACAATATGTGTCTTCTAAGAACAAGGGTATTCTACATAACAATCATATTGTCCTGCGTGGATAAGTTTGACTGTTGAAATGCCACTCTGTCCATATTCAAATTTTCCCAATCATCCCACTAATGTCTTTTTTATCTTAGAGAGAGAGCATGGGGATGGGTGGGGGAGGATTAGAGAGAGAGGCACACACGGATTCCAAAACAGGCTCCAGGCTCTGAGCTGTCAGCGCAGAGCCTAATGCAGGGCTTGAACTCACCAACCGTGACATCAAGACCTGAGCTGAAGTCAGACACTCAACCAATAGAGCCACCTAGGTGCTCCAGTAATGTCTTTTTAAATATGTTGGTTTTTTCCCCTTCATTCCTTAATCCAGGGTT
The DNA here is from genome assembly GCA_028646485.1 of Cryptoprocta ferox. Classification (NCBI taxonomy): domain Eukaryota; kingdom Metazoa; phylum Chordata; class Mammalia; order Carnivora; family Eupleridae; genus Cryptoprocta; species Cryptoprocta ferox. The sequence continues at coordinate 18,065,712 of CM053564.1, forward strand.
GCTTTTAGTTGTTTAATTTCCTTACGTCAGGTGCACTTCCTTATCCTCTCCTTTCCCTTTTTTGCAGGCTTCAATTTGGATTTTTCTGATGGTTCCTGTAGGATTAGATTCAATTAAACCTTTCGGGCAGGAATAGTACATAGGTGATGTGTTGTCACTACGTCACATCAGGCTCCTGCCTCCACTCTTTTTAAGCAAATTAACTGAAAGTTGACCCTGTACTTTTACCTTTATGTTAACGAAGTGTTTCTTTTCGTTTTCGGATATGTCGACAATTAGTTTAAACTGAGATAGAATTTTAAATAGTTGAGTTACAATAATTACAGGTCTTCATGTTTAAACTGATCGCTTGTGATGATTGCAGCTTTTTTGAAGGGTCATTCTGAAAGTAGCTCCCTAATTGTTAGACATAAAAATTGCTTGTTTTCAACTTTGACCGGTGATAACCTGATAACCTTGGTAAGAAAATGAAACATAGGGCCTGGGCTTGTAACCTGCTTCCTGAAAAAGGATGCCACCAGAACAGAGATTCTCATCCTGGATTCCACACAGGGATACATATGGCATGAAGTAGTTTGAAAAATTCAATGTGTGCTTTAAAAAAGTGGCCCTTAGCATTTATCAGATTTCAGAGAGTCATGGCTCCCCAAAGAGCAAGAGACAGTGAGTTAGAGGAAGGGTCTCAGGGAGCTGAATAGTCTCAGCAAAAAGGGAGGGTTTAAGATTCAAAGAGGGAAAGTAACGTTCGACAAAGGCATAATTTCTCCCTTCAAAAAAAACCCACAAAAAACCATGGAAATAAATATAGTTTAAATGTCTTATGAAGGTGGTCTTATTTTAAAAATGATTTGCATACTCTGGGTGTGTGAGTTGGCCCTGAAGCAGAAATCCTAGCCTTTCTACTCTTGTAACTAGGGGAGAGCGTTTTGAATTTGCAGTAGTATGTTGTGTGGCGATGACTCAGCTGACTTCCCGTTTCAGATGGAATGTTCACAGCACACTGAAACCTGGTTAAGGAATTCTATACTTTGAACCTTACAAGATATTTTCTGCAAACAGCAATTGATTGGATTTGGTATAATAACCAACAAGATTCAAGAGAGTCCCTTGTTTTGCTGTTGTTACTGGTGGTTTTGAGTCAGCTAGCATTTACTGAGCAGCTTGCCGCAGCGATCATTGAATATTTTTATAATTTTGACATCTGTGTTTTGTTGACTTTGGTCTTTTCTTACTCTTTTGAAGTGTCCCTGCAAAACACAAGGAAATAACGCTGTGTGGTGCTTAAATATGCACCGATCTTAAATGTGATTTTAAATATTACTCCACTGTTTGATAATTGTCAGAGAAATATGTTTTGCTTAATATTTCTACTTGTGAAGCTCTAGGTGATGTGAGGTGTCTATGTGTGTGAGGCTCTTCCCACGTGAAGATAGGAAGGGGCACAAAGTGCACCTTCTTCATGGCCGCGAGTTCATCGTCCTCAAGCACGGTTCTGAGCTTGTCCCTCACTATTTCTTAGAAACCTTTCCTGACTCCCCAGTGACTCTGGAATTGAAGCTCAAACTCTTGTCTGTGCTCAGCTTATCTGTCTCTTTAGTTTTATCCCTTCTACTCTTGCCCTATCCTTAACTCTTCTCTGAATGTTTCCCTTAGTTTCTCCCTCCATTTTTTAATAGATACTTTATTGAGGTAAAATTCACATACCATTAAATCCATCCTTGTAAAGTATACAGTTCCGTGGGTTTTAGTATATTCAGAGTTGTGCAGTGATCACAGCTGCCTAATTCCAGAACATTTTTATCGTTGCCCCCCCCCCAAAAAAAAACAACCCTGTACTTAATAGCAATCATTCCCCATTCACCCCTACCTGAAACCCCTCACAACCATTAATCTACACTGTCTTCTGTAGATTTGCCCATTCTGGACATTTTGTAGAAATGGAATCATACCTTTTGTGTCTTACCTGTTTCACTTAGCATGTTTTCAAGCTCCTCCATGTGGTAGCATGCATCAGTACTTGATTTTCTTTATGGCAAAAAATACTCCATTGTATATCTATTTTTTAATGTTTTTACTTTTTTAAAAGTTTTTATTTATTTACATAATTTTTCCACCCAACATGGGGCTCAAACTCACGACCCCAAGATCAAGAGATGCATGCTTCTCTGACTGAACCAGCCAGGTGCCCCAGTATACCACATTTTCTGTATCTATTCATCATTTGATGTGCATTAGGGTTTTCTCTTTAGGGCTATTATGAATAATGATGGTATGAACAGTCCTGTACAAGTGTGTGTGTGACCATAATGTTTTCAGTTCTCTTGGGTACAAACCTAGAAGTGGCATTGCTGTGGCACATGGGAATCTGTGTTTTAACTTCTGAGGAGCTGCCCAACTGTCTTCAAAGTATCTGAACCATTTTACATCCATACCAGCTATGTATGAGGGTTCCAGTGTCTTCACATCTTCACCAACACTTGTGATCGTTCTTTTTTATTATCGTCATCTTGGTATGAACTGGTTTCTCATTATGGTTTTGATTTTTTGATTTGCATTTCCTTAATAACTAACGATGTGAGCATCTTTGTGCACTTACTGGTCATTTTTATATCTGATTTGGGGAAATCTCTGTTCAAATCCTGTGCCCATTTTAAAATTTGGTTATTTTTTTTAATTTTTGAGTTATGTGTTCTTTTTCTTTAAGATTTTAAGTAATCTCTTAAAGACCCAATGTGGGTCTTGAACTTACAACCTTGAGATCAAGAGTTGCAGGCTCTACTGAGTCAGCCAGGCGCCCCATAAGGGTTCTTTATTCTAGATACCAGTCCTTTATTAGATATGCTGTTTATAAATATTCTTTCCCATTCTGTGGGTTGCCGTTTTTTTCTTGATGTCCCTTGAAGCATAAAGGTTTCAGAATTTGATATGTCCAGTTTAGCATCTTAACCAGTTCTGAGTGTACCTTTTAGTGACGTTAAGTGTTACATTCACCATGTTGTGCAGCCATCACCACTATCTGTCTCCACTGCCCTTCTCATCTTGCAAAATTGAAACTCTGTACCTGTTAAACAATAACTCCCCGTTCTCCCATACCCTTCATTCCTGGTAACCACTACTCTGCTTTCTGTCTCTGAATTTCACTGTTCCAGGTGCCTCATATGAGTGAAATCATATATTTGTCCTTCTCTGACTGCCTTATTTCCATTGGCATAATGTCTTCAAGGTTCATCCGTGTCATAGCACATCAGTCAATTGATTTTTGTATGTTGATCCTGTACCCTGCAGCTGTGTTGAACTTGCTTTTTATTTCTACTCATCAGGGTGTGTGTGTGTGTGTGTGTGTATTCTTTAGGACTCTGTCTCTCTATATAACATCGTATCATTGGTGAATAGAGATGATTTTATAACTTCCTTTCCAATCTCGTGCCTTTTATTTGTTTTTCTTGCCCAATTTTTTCTGAATGGGCTCTACAGTACCGTGTTGAATAGAAGTGGCAAGAGCGGACATTCTGGTCTCATTTCTCATCTTGGAGGAAAGGCATTCAGTCTTAACTATTATGTATGTTATGAACTGGCAGCTTTTTTCTAGATGGCCTTTATCAGGTTAAGGAAGTTTCCTTCTATTCCTAGTTTGAGTGTTTTAACTTGTCATGAAAGGGTGGGTTTTGTCAAATGCTTTTTCTGTGTCTAGTGAGATCATCATGTAGTTTTTTTCCATTGTCCTATTAATATGTTGTATTACATTGATTTTCATATGCTAAACCAACCTTGCATTCCAGGGACAGATTCCCACTTGGACATTGTGATTGGTCCTATTTATATGTTGCTGGATTGGATTTATTAGTCTTCTGTTGAGGACTTGTGTCTGTATTCATAAGGGTTATCAGTCTGTAGTTTTGATGTTTTCTCTTCTTTTTTGGTACCTGGTACTTTGTTTCGTCTGGTTTGGAATCTGGGGCCTTGAATTGTTGTTCTGGATTCTACTTCATTCTTCATCGTGCTATAATAATTGTTTTTATGTATTCAGTTCTGTTTTCATTCTTTTAAATTTTTCCAGCTTTATAAAGGTAGGATCTACAACTAAAATAATTCCATCCACCCCCCCCCCACCAGTGGTTAGTAAGTTGCCCTTGTGTGCTGCTGTTGTTTTTTTGTTTTTGTTTTTAAGATACTGAAACCTAACTTTGTGTAAGTTGAAGGTGTGCAGTGTGCTGATACAATGTTTATATATTGCAGTGTGAGTAACACCATAGTGTTAGCCAACACTTCTATCATGTCACGTAATTAGCATTCCTTTTTTGTGTGAACATTTGGGATCTAGTCTTTTAGCAACTTTGAAGTGTATAATACAGTATTGTTGGCTATAATCACTATTATGTTCATCAGATTTCCAGAATTTATTCCTATTCTAATTGCAAATTTGTATATTTTAACAGCTTCTCCCCAATTCCCCCATTCCCAGACTCCTGGTAACCACTGTTCTGCTTTGTTTCTACTAGTTCAGCTTTTTTTAGATTCCACGTATAAGTAATATATAGTATTTGTCTTTCTCTGTTGACTTACTTCACTTAGCACAATGCCCTAAAGGCCCATCCAGGTTATTGCCAATGGAAGAATTTCCTTATTATGGCTGAATAGTATTCCATTGTGGACACACCCACACACAGCCCACATCTACATCATTCACTGATGGATACTTCTGGATACTTCGGTTGTTTCCATATCTTGGCTTTTGTGGATCATGCTGCAGTAAACATGGGAGTGCAGATATCTTCTTGATATCGTGTTTATATTTACTTTGGAAATATACCTAGAAGTGGGATGACTGGGTCATTGGTAGTTGTATTTTTAATTTTTTTTAAGTTTATTTATTTTGAGAGAGCACAAGTGGGGGAAGAACAGAGAGAGAATCCCATGCAGGCTCCGCACTGTCAGGCACAGAGCCGGAGGTGGGGCTTGGGCTCATGAACCATGAGATCATGACTTGAGCCAAAATCAAGAGTCAGAGGCTTAACCAACTGAGCCACCCAGGCACCCCTATATTTTAATTTTTTGAGGAGCCTTCAAACTTTTCCATAGTGGGTTCACCAATTTATATTCCCAGCAGGCACAAAAGGGTTCCCTTTTCTACCTGTCCTCGCCAACACTTGTTATCTTTTGTGTTCTTGATGCTAGCCATTCAAAGAGGTGCATCAGTTGTTTTCTGCTGTATGTTCTCCCTTCTTCAGTTTGCACCCTTCCTTGTATCCTAACCTTAGCCTTATTTAGTGCAGTGTTTTGGACCTCAGTCTTGTAGCTGACAATGAGTGTACACTTATTCTGTGCATCTGTTAAGCACCTTCTCTGCATCACCTAATTTGATTTTCACAACCCTTGAGAGGTACAATCTGAGACTTCTCATAAATGAGGAGGTGGAGGCTTGAGAGAAAAGAAACAAGATGCTTACACAAGTAAGTATTGGAGAGGAGAGTGAAGTACTTCAGTAGGATTGTCCTTACATAGAATGTGGATAGAAGAGTGGAAAGAACGTGTATTTGGTGGTGGTGATCGGGTTAGAGTGTTGGTAAAAGCAAGGAGCAGGAATTTAATGGCAGTGCCCAATGCTGGGGTGTACAATACAAGTAGAACTGGTTTTTGCTTTCAGAGCAGCAATTAGTCCTATTTGGAAGAGTGAGATTAACATCTGAGACGATTAGAAAATGAGCATTGTTTAATTAGAGGTCAAGAGTGAGCTTTGTGTGAGTTGGAAAGAATCCTGAAGGAACTAGTAATTAATTTAAGCCTTAGGAGAGTAGTTTAGCAAACCAGGTTTTGGGTTAGCCTTACCACTACCGTGTATCATACAAGTCATTTAGACTTTCTGATCATTGGTTTCTTTAAATTTCAAATGGGAATAATATCAGTTCTGTGTGTCAGGATTGCGTGTTCAAATGGATAATCTCTGAGAGCACTTGCAGTCTGTAGAGTGCTTCTGTCATCATAGTGCTTCTGTCTGTTTTCCTGTTTCTAGTTTTACCAACTTTTCTCAACCTGAGCTTTTTATTTTAAGGGCCTTTTTTTTTGAAGTGTTTGTTTATATATTTAGAGAGAGACACTGGGGGTGGGTAGGCAGGAGAGAATCCCAAGCCAACTCCATACTCAGCATGGAGCCTGCCCTGAGGCTTGATCCCACAACCCTGGAATCAAGAGTTGGATGCTTAACTGACTGAGACACCCAGGCACCCCTGAGCTTTTTCTTTTAAAATAATTTCAGATTTAGAGAAATTTTACGAGAATAGATCAAAGAATTCCTGAATATCCTTCACCTTTGTTCCTCAAATGCTAACATTTAACCACATTTGTTTTATCATTCTTTCTATTTACATATATACTGTTTTTTTTTTCCTGAACCCTTTTAGAATGACTTGGAGGCATGTTGCTCCTTTACCCGCAAAAGTTCTGTCATTATTTCCTAAAATGAAAGACATTTTCTTATTAATTACCATTACCAACATTGGGAACATAATATTGATGCCATCCTAACAGTAAAGCTGTAGACCTTACTCAGGTTTTGCCAGTTGTTTCAATAATGCCTTTCAGAGCAAATAATAAAAAAGAGTACAGGCTAGTTATTTGGTAGGATGTCCCTCATCTGTATTTGTGTGATGTTTCCTCTTGATTAGGTTCAGGTTATACATTTTTAAATTTTTTTTTTATTTTAGAGAGACAGGGAGAGAGGGTGTGTGTGCGAGTAGGGGAGAGGGGCAGGGAGGGAGATAGAATCCCAAGCAGGCTCCACACCCAGCTTGATGCAGGGCTCCATCCCAAGACTCCAGGACCATCCCAAGACTCCCAAGCCGAAACCAAGAGTTGGAGACCCAACTGACCGAGCCACCCAGGTGCCCCAGGTTATGCATTTTTGGCAGGAATAGCATAGAACCAATATTGTGTTTTGCCTAGTGCATCCTGTCAGGAGATTCATGATGTTCATTTATGCCGTTATTGGTGACGGTAACTTCAGTTACTTGGTTAAGGTGGTATATGTCAGGTCTGTAATTGTGAGTTAGGAATTTCCCTTTTGTAATAAATATTTATATTTTTGGGAGAACTTTTAGACTATGTAAAACATCTTGTTTCTCATCAGGATTCTTGCCTCAATCAGTGGATTACCAACTAGTGACTTTCCAAGGCCATTATTCTTTCCACGTTAGTTGACATTCCTGCTGTAAGATCTTGCCCTTCACCCTGTGCATTTATCCATCCATTAGTTTATTAATATCAGTAAGATCTCCCGGATTCTTATTGTCTTCAGTGAGTTGTAAAATTCTTTACTTGAATCATTTGGTGCTCAGATTATGAGGCCAGTGGAAGTCTCCTTCTGGCTTAAGCTCTTATTTTTGAAGAGATCCAGATTCTGTATCATCTGGATAACTCACTGCTATCTCTGTCTTATTTTCCTATTTTCCCTTCATTCTTTTTTTTTTTTTAAGCTTATTTTGAGAGAGAGCAAGCACTCACAAGAGAGTGCCAGGGCGGGGCAAAGAGAGAGAGAAAGAGAATCCCAAAGAGGCTCCATACTGTCAGCACAGAGCCCAATGGACTCAAAAACACGAACTGTGAGATCATGACCTGAGCCAAAATGAAGAGTTAAGACACTTACCTAACTGAGCCACCCAGGCACCCCTTCCCATAATTCTTAAGCGAAAGATATGCTGACTCTTCACTACTACCTGTGCCTCCAAAGCAAAGCTTTCTGTCGATGCTCTATCATTCAAAATCAGATAGTATCTAGAAATATACATTATTGCCATCCTTTCTCCTGTCCTTTTTTCTCCCCATATTCCTGCCACAAATAGGTGTTTTTATTAGTTCATGTGTGTGTGCTTCCAGAATTTCTTTATGCAAATACAAACACATGGGAATATGTATTTTTATCTCTTCCTTCCTATTAACACAAAACATAGTATACTGAATCTTCTAGTTTCTCTTTTTCCAATTAATAGAATACTTTCCAGATCCTTTCATACCAGAACATGGAGATCTTACCTGCTGTGTAGCTGCATAGTATTCCATTTTATGGATGCATCACTTTTATTGAACCTTTCAGTACGTGTGGCTATTAAACTGCCTGTGACTCTAAACTAGCCTCTCTTGTGTCCCCCCATCTGCTATCACTTTCTCTGATATATATATCTTGTAACCCTTTTTATCTGCAAATAAGGTCTAGTCTTTATTTTATTTTATAGGTGTATTTATTTTGAGAGAGAGAGAGAGAGAGAGCGCGCGCGCGTGCGAGCGAGTGAGCACAAGAGGAGGAGGGATAGAGAGAGAATCCCAAGCAGGCTCCACACTGACAGCACACAGAGTTCGAGCCCTCATATGGGGCTCGATCTCACGAACCAAACAGTGAGATCATGACCTAAGTTGAAATCAGGAGTCAGATGCTCAACTGACTGAGCCATCCAGGTGCCCCTAGTCTTCTTATTTTAAAAACAATCCAAGAAACTTCATTTTTATTGTATTCTCTTTATATCACTGCCAAGGTTTTTGAAAAACTTATCTAAACTCCTCATTTCATTCTTACCTGTTTTTGCTGCATTTAGGTTTGTCTCTACTATGGTAAAATTACTGTTTTGAGGGTTACTAGTGACTCTGTACTGTGTAGTGCTAGACTGGCTTTGGTGATTAATTTACGTGTAGGAGGATGAGAAGGAGAAAAGAAAAGGGAGGGTTGGCAAGCAGATAGGAAAAAGGGAAGCAGGAAGGCTGGGAGAAAATAGAATTGACTGTAAGGGAAAAAGTAGGAGAACAGTGTTTTTGGCAGGAGATGTGAAATGTATTTTCATAACCAGCTTGTCACATACAGCTGGCTTCTGTGTGGTGATGAGCTGGCTTATGGTAAGTTGCTGACTGGTAGGCTTGTTGGGCCCTCTTGAAAGCTGTCCCCCCAATCTTCTGTTTTGTGAGGCAAGATATAACCTCTTCTCCCGTTATGGCACTACCAGTTTCAACAGCAGAACCTCCACTTTGAAATGTTTGCTTTCTAAAATCTGGAGGTATCATCAACATACCTCTCTTGTCATTCTTATTAATACCATCAACTATTCCAGTTTCTTATGATTACCTTGGCGGTGGTCTTTGCTTTTCATTTCCAGTCCACCATTGTGGCTCAGGACATTGCATATTTACTCAAATTATTGCAAGAGGCTTTTCACCTTTTTTAGCAATTTATTTCCTCCTTTTATCGAGGTTTTCCTCCTTTTTTCTTTCCCTGTGAGTACTGGACCCTGAAATCACCATGCTAACAAATCTCCATGCTTTGCTGTGTCTGTCCCTTTCTGTGCTCCTTGCCTGAAAGGCCCACCTCTCTGTCTATGGAAGACTCTTCAGGGTCCTTTAAGATCACCTCAAAGCCTTTCTTCCATAGCTGTAACAGCTCATACGCATGTCTTATTTTCCTAAGCTTGAATACAGCCTCTACCAAATGGTGGTTTGTTTCCTTATTTCAGGTGTGTTCAGTTGTTTCTACAAAATTACAGTTTAAAATCATGTTTTCTGGGGCACCTGAGTAGCTCAGTCAGTTAAGTGTCCAGTTCATGATCTTGGCTCAGGTTATGTTCTCATGGTTTGTGAGTTGGAGCCCCGCATCAGGCTCTGCACAGTGTGGAGCCTGCTTGGGATTTTCTCTCTCTCTCTCTCTCTCTCTCTCTCTCTCTCTCTCTGCCCCTCCCTTGCCTCTCAAAAATAAATTAATTAAGTGTTTTCTTCTTAGGTTCTCCCAGTGCACAGAGACTGCTTGGCTTATAGGACATTTTTATTGGTATATTGGCTAACCATTGAATAGGTTATCACTGCATATTTTTGGGTGCAGAGTCAACTCATCTGGGTACCTTGAGGGTCTGCTCACCTCTGCTTCCCTACTGTACTGTGGAAAATATGTACCTTTTAATGGGATTTTCTTTTTGTTTTTCTAACAAATGATACACTGATCTGAATGTTGACCTTCTTTTGACTCAGCAATGTGTCTGAGAGATCTTTCTGTAAAGCCATGTTTGTCATGTGGTCCCCAAGACCACTCTCAGGTTTGATGATTCCCTGGGATTCAGCATCTAGTCATACTCATGGCTATGATTAATTATGGCAGAACTATCAGCAAAGGGAAAAGGCGCATTGGACAAAATTCAGAGGAAACTAGGTTCAAGTTTCCAAGAGTTCTCTCCCTGTCATGTCACATAGGACATGCTTAATTTTCTAGCATCAAATTGTGACAACACGTGTGAAATGTCTACCAGGAATGCTCCTTAGAAATTTAGTGCCCAAGGTTCCTATTAGGGGCTGGTCATAGAGGTACCGTACCTCTGCCTAACATGTACCAAAATTCCAGATTCCCAAAAGGAAAGCGTAACTGTGCTCATCAGCATAAACCGTGTGGGTTGTACAGTTTACTGTTATCAGATAGGGAATGGTGGGAACCTCTCTGAAACCCAGGTTCCTTGACACCAGCCGAGGGCCAACCTTTCTGAGGATCAGTGTCTCAGACCTGCTGTGTCCACTCTTTCCTGCGCACTGTAGATGTCTACAACTGCCTTCCGTTTCTTAAACTACTGGGTAGGATTCCATGATATGAGTACATATGGTATGTTTAACTTTTCTCTGTTCAGTGGCTTTTAGGCTATTTTGCAGTATCTATTTTTGTACAATTTCTTTTTTATGGGCTTAGATTGGAATCAATGGGTTATAACATAGCGACATTTGAAAATTTGATATTAGATACTTCCAAATTGTTCACCTGTGGGCTTTATTAGTCTATACTGCCAACAGCAGTTTACCAGAGTGTCCTTTGGAAGCGATTACTTTTGATGATGTTCCTGTTGGGGACATAGGAAAAACGGACCATCAGGCATCAGGAAGAGCAGGACAAGAAAGGGGCATTCTTGATCCTGGCTGTTCCCTGCCGTCGTCACGGGCACTTGCCTTCCCCATTGTCTTCCTGCTCCCAAGACTCCTGTTCTTACACTCTGGCTCCTTCCTCTGTCTCTTATCTCCCTCCTTGTTGCCTTTAATCATTTGTGTGGAGGCTTGTAATTTTTTTGTCTTTTATTATGGAAAATTTCAAACATACACAGATGAGAACAGAATAAAGAAGCTACATGCACCCATTACTCAGTTTCAGCAGTTAACAACATTATGTTAGTCATGTTGTGTTTTTCTCTTTTTGGGGCCTGGAGTAGTGAAAGCAAATCCTGGATATTACGGAGTTTTAAACATTTCTTTGGTACTAATTTGCAAAAGTAATGTACATGTAATGTAACATTTCAAATTGAGATGTACTTTTTTTAAAGTTTGTTTGTTTGTTTGCTTGTTTGTTTAAATAATCCCTGTACCCAGTGTGGGACTTGAACTCATGACCCCAAGATTGAGTCGCATGCTCTTTCAATTGAGCCAGCCAGGCCCCTGAAATACACTTTTTAAAAAACTTAATAGTTTCCTTAAATACTTGGTGCAGTTGTGAGGTTTCTCTGCTGTTCCTAGGTTGGGAGGGTATTTCCTCATGTCTTTCTCTTAATTTGTATAAAGTTGTTCAAGCACATACAAACAGCTTGAAAAAAGTATGGGATAACATTCACATTTCTGCAGCTTGCTTTATATATATATGTATAAATAAAGTAACATTCCTAGGGCAGCTGGCTTGCCCAGTTGGTGGAGTTTGAGACTCTTGATCTTGGGATTGCGGATTTGAGCCTCACAGTGGGTGTAGGGATTACTTAAAATAACAAAATCTTAAAAAATAAAATAAAAAAGGGAACATTCCTTCAAGTCAATAAACAGATAAACTCCATTTCGATACAACATGCTATGCTACGCTAACAGAGGATAGCCATTTCTTTGTTTATAGACATTCAGTTTCCCTTGTGAACCTTTCAGTGAACTTTGATGTGCATATGGCCATGCGTACTGTGGGTTTATTACCATCAGATACGTTCTGCTGGCTGAACGGGGTGGCTGCCTAGAATGGGTATAACTTCAGTTGTGAAAACGTACGTACCACAGTACTTTCCAAAAGATTATTGTAGTTTTCCACCAGCAATAGAAGAGAGAACCTCTTAACTCTCACTGTTTGCCAGCACTAGATATTATTATTCTTGAACATTTTTGCCAATAAAATTAGTAAAAAAAAAAAAAACGTAGTTTTTTTTTTGTTTATTTTATTTTTGAGAAAGAGACAGAGAGAGTACAAGCATGGAGATGGGCAGAGAGAGAGGGAGACACAGAATCCAGAGTGTCAGGCTGTAAGCTCTGAGTTGTCAGCACAGAGTCTGATGCAGGGCTCGAACTCAAGAACCGCAAGATCGTGACCTGAGCTGAAGTTTTATACTAGCAAATGCAGTCTTTGCTCACTACTAAAAAATTCATCAATACAGTTAATTGTATCTGCCATCAAAAAGACAAAAATCGGGGCGCCTGGGTGGCTCGGTTAAGCATCTGACTTCGGCTCAGGTCATGATCTTACTGTTCGTGAGTTCAAGTCCCACGTCCATCTCTGTGCTGACAACTCAGAGCCTGGAGCCTGCTTTGGATTCTGTGTCTCCCTCTCTGTCTGCCCCTCCTCAGCTTGCACGCTGTCTCTCTCTCTCTCAACAATAAAAATAAACATTAAAAAAATTAAAAAGAAAAAAGACAAAAATCAAATCACTAAATTCTGCTCCTGAAGCCAATATTACACTGTATGTTAACTAAATAGGATTTAAATAAAAATTTGAAAAAAATAAAAAAGACAAAAATCATATAACTATTTCAATAGATACAGGAAAGAAACCTAACAAAATCTAGCATACACACATGACCACATCTCCCGGCAAACCAGAAACATAGAACGGCCTTTTACTTTTTGAAGATCAAAATGTACTCATTTAATATTAATGCTTGAAAAAATTTTTAATATTTAATTTTTTTAACGCTTATCATTCACACACGGCTCAGAAATTAAAATACTATCAAAAGGTTTGCACAGTGAGATCCTTCCTCCTATCCCCCATTGGCCCAGGTCCTCCCTCCTCCTCCCCATAGCCACTGCTTGTTTCTAGATGTTCCTTCAGAGTCATTTCATATGTGTACAAGAAAATGAGAGTGCATATTCTCTCTCTTGCTTTTTACACAAATGATAGTGTACTGCATACTCTGTCATGCACCTGGGATTTTCCATCATGAGTTTTTTCTAAGGGACAGACATTTTTACTAATTTCTGGTAGCATTCTAGCTACCTTCCTATTTCTCTCTCTCTCAGCTATTGAACTTCCCAGATGTGGAATCTTACAGCCGATCACTTGTATCTAGTTGTATCTCCCACATTGCCCTCCCACAGACATTCACAAAACATGCCGCCATCACTCTCTTAAGAGTCACCAGTGCCGGGTCCCCTCTTATTCAGGCCAGTGGCTGTGCAGTCTTTCTTTGATTTTTTTGCTGTTCTTGCTCCTGATCACACAGCCATGGACGTGTTCTTATAAAATGTGGAAGGAAATGAGGAAAGGATTGTGGAGGCACACAGTCTGGGGAAAAGATACACTGTAAGTTAGAAGATCTATCATGGAACCTGTCTACAGAAAAGGATTGCTTCTCTGTGGCTCCTGAAAGGTGCTAGCACCTTACTTTGGGAGATTTCTTGCTGGAGAGGAAAGACCAGGACTTTGAGAGCCTTGATTTGAATCTTGACTCTACCCTGCACTAGCTGTATGGCCTTGGACAATTCTTTTCCCTTTTCTGACCTTCAGTCTCTTCATCTATAAAAGGGTAAATACACATAAAGTGCCCAGCATAGTCATGAACACTTTAATCACTCCGAGGTTTGTTCTCATTCCTAGATCCAGAGCTTGCAGATTTGGGGTATCCTGCTCCTAGCCTTCAAGGAATGAAGGATTACTGATTGGGGTGTTTTCTTTGTGGAGCATGTGTCAAGTACGATGGACCACTTAGACCAATCAGGTCCATCAGCCCTTCCTCCTTTTGATAGATATGTAAATGATAGATATCTCAAATGGATCTCTACTAGCATTTAATCCTGAAAGCCAAAGTGTTTGGGCGTAGGTAGTATATTTATATATTTTTGTGCTTGGCTTTCTGAAGGAGGAGGTGTGGGTCAGGTGTGGTCAGGTGGCTATGGTGACGGTGCTGAAGAACAGAACTTCCCTGTGCTTAGAGTAGCAGCTCATACTGTACTATCTCCCAAGAGCTAGCATGCTGCATCTTGTAAGTACTAAAGCCACCATTTCGGGCTAGAAAACACTTGCTAACCTCGTCAAAAAGCCTTCAAAATGAAATTTGAGAAGAAAGAAAAAAAATCCCAGATAAACAGTAAAGGGAGCCTGCCATAGAGTAGAAGGATACTGACCTAGGACAAGGTTGGAAAGGACCTGCCCTGTAATATTCACAGGAGGACACGAAGAACAAATGCTGAAGATTCCTGATGTTTCTGCACAAGAAGTGCCCATAGACTCTTGACAAAAGTAAACACAGTGTGGGTGCTGCTGAGAATTGGTGAGAGGAGCTCCTGACTAGGCATTTGGGTGCTTACTAGAGGCACTGTGTTAAGTAAGCACCCCTCATTTAATCCTTACTAAAACATTATGAAGTAGACGTCTGCAGAAACTAATCTCTGATTTTAATGAAGACAGAGGCTGAAGAAGGGTCAGTAGTTGGTGCCAGTAATCTGCTCTTAATGGGTGACACGATGGTGATGTAACTCAGTCTGTTTACTGATTTTACTTTCTCCTGTGCTGTGGCCACCTCGGTGCCCGACTTCCCCAGGCTTACAGAGTGAGTGAGCTTGTGCACTCTCCTTGCCTCCCAGATACGGACGAGGCAAGAGAGTGAGTCATGGCTGTAGTTGGCACGACCCTGTTGTGCTACTCCGTTAGCCACACAGCAGTTCTACTTGGAACAAAATGACAACGGATTATGGCAATGGTTGCACTCTTTCTTCCAGCTTCTAACTGATTTTATCGGTCCTGTACTCAACTTCACTGAATTACCACCTGCCGTACATAGTGTCACTCATTGTGTTTTCCACTGTCTACCTGCGGCTCCTCTCAGTTTCTTCCATCAACAAAGCCAACTTAAGTTTGGTGTGATCTCCCTGCACTACGCCTGCAGCCCCTTGCAGTTCCTTAGGTATTTGCTTGTCTTTCTCATTTTATCTTCTGCATCCCCACTGTCATATGCATTTCAGCCTTGAGCAGTTATTTGAAGTTCCTCATATCTAGTTCATGTTGCTCGAACCTTGCCTTGTGTCTGCCTGGTACTTATAATGTCTCCTCTGGGAAGCTTCCTCGGGGAAGAGTTAGGTACTTTCTCTTGGTATGATTTTCTTCAAGTATCTGATTTTTGGTAGCCTGTTGATATTATGGATGAAGGTTTAGGTTCTAGAATCTAGGGGGATTAATGTGGGCTAACTAGAGTGGGTGTCCTCTAACTTCTCCTCCAATTTTCCTCATTACCCAGAGGCTCCTACCTTGAATGGAAGGGCTGATACTGAGTCTGTATCTGAGGATGATGTTGATTGCCAGGCTTTACTGGCATGATGGACAGTGGGTGTAGTTTCCAATAAAGAAGACTTTGATCGGGGGCACCAAACCCCTTGCAGGAGCCCTACCTGCCTCCTGCCAAGGTTTTGTTTCTTTAGACAGTGTTGCTGCTACCTGTGGCCATGTAGTCACGGGGATGGAAAGTGGGTAAGAGGACTGGAATCCTTGTGGCCTTTCTGTTCTTCAGGAGGTCTTTGTTTTCTGCGTGCCTATTCCTGCTCTCCTGGCTCTGTTGCAGCCTCTCTGGAGCTCCACCAGGGGATGGCACATTTCATCCATTCACCACATTTCTTGTGTTTATTCCTGGGTTGAGCTTTCTCTGCTCTTGTTTATGCATCAGCTCTGGATAGATTTATTACCTTTTCTTCCTGACATTTCAGTGAGGTGGAGTGGAAAGGAAGAGACAGACCCATTTCCCCAGTCTATCATTTTGAAATCCTGAACCAGGGGTTCTTTTGACAACTTCGAGCTTTTTGTTTTTGTTTTTTTAATTTTTAAAAAATGTTTATTCGTTTTTGAAAGAGAGAGAGAGAGAGAGAGAGTGCACACTCATGAGCAGGGGAAGGGCAGAGAGGGGACACAGAATCTGAAGCAGGCTCCAGGGTCCGAGCTGTCTGCACAGAGCCCAATTCGGGGCTCAAACTCGGGAACAGTGAGATTATGACCTGAGCCAAAGTTGGACGCTTAACTGACTGAGCCACCCAGGGGCCCCAGACAACTTGAGCATTTGTGATTTTTAAGGATTGAAACAAACTTAAATATTGATTCCCATGTATTGCTAGAGTAGTTTGGAATGTTTATGGGTTATGAAATTATCGTAAGCTGAAATATATTATCTTTTTATGAATAACTTGTGTTTAAAAAATAATTAATCCAGCTTTTTAGAGCAACGAAAGCCAAAGACACCCCGGTTACCTGGGCAGAGAGGGTTGTGGGGAGGTCCCAGGCATTGCTGTTAGCTACTGGTTGATAATTGGGGCCGGGAGCAAGGTAACTCTGGCTCATATGATGTTTACATTCTAGAATTGGAAGAAGTAGCTTGTTTCCCAGAGTAAAATTTGCTAATTTTAGGTTGTCTTCCTTGACATGACATGAAGATAAAAGCTCTGCTACCTGACTTCCTTAAGGAAGAGTACTAAATAGGGGCTGTGGAGTTAGATTAGCTTGCAAGTTGTGCTTTATTTCAGTGAATGTAAAAGAATAATTTGCCATGTATTTACTTCTAATAAGAGTGAAAATGAATCTGTATGCAACCTTATTTTTATTTCTTAATACATTTTGGGAAAGTTAATTGCAACTGTGTGGTTCAGGGATTTAGTGCAAGACGAAGAACAGTTGATGGAAGAAAAGAAAAAGAAAAAAGACGACAAGAAAAAGAAGGAAGCTGCTCAAAAGAAGGTATTATATATGTATAAACTGTTTATATTAAGTGGTCTAAACAGATTTAAAAAGAAAGTTACTCTTACTGGATATGTTTAAAGCATTTGAATGTTTTAATTTCAGTGGATTTGTTTTAATATTCAGTGTTTTGAATATGCATATATAGTAACTTGCCAAGTGTGTACAATTTGATGCATGGATCTTTAACCTTGTCGATAGTTTTTTCAAAGGTAAGTGGTTTATACAGGTCTTTGTCTTTCAGTTAACTGTTCCCAGGTTTTCATAATATATATACACCTTTCTATACGTGAGAAGAGCATGGAATTTGTAGCTGCATAGAGGGCTGCATTGAAATCTGGCTCTCCCACACAGCGTATTCATCAGTGTGTCCTTAAACTTTATTTAGCCTCTTTGGGCCTTAGTGTTCTTTTGTTTTGTAAAACGAGAATTTAATTAAACAAGATAATGTAATACACATAATGCACACAATTGGAAATAAAGTGTCAGTTTCCTTTTCACTTTTTATTTAGTACCTGGGCTGATTTTAAGAATTTGCTATTTACATTAAGATACTCTAAAATTAGCAAAGGACATAATTTACTGTAGACAGTCTTTAGCCAGCCAGTACATTGTCAGAAACTGTAACCAAAGCAATACAAATTGCATAAAACTAAAAGATTATGTCCCTAATTATAAAGATTTTTACAAATTAATACTGAATCCTGATGACAGCTGGGCACTCCTCTCCTACTCTCTCAAGTTTACCTTAAACATGTTCCAAAAGACCCAGTGAAATTACTGTTCTACCTCCGTATTCTAATGAGAATTATGACTTTAATTTTTAACCTATACCTCTTTTGTGCTAGGCACTGTGTTACAGCTGCACACTTATCTCTGCATTATTTAATAGGGAAAAAGAGCACACACATCTGTGGTAGGTAGGGAGCTGTTGACGGACAGAGAAATGCCTCACTCCGCCTGGAATAGGGCCGAGGAATGGGGGCATTTTCTTAGAGTAGAAATTAGCCTGGTGAGCAAGGAGTGGAATAGAAAGGGATTCCAAGCAGAGTAGACTACGAGGTAAGCGTCCACAGCCTTACAGAAGTATAGGTTATGATTAGCTGGGGTGGGACGCCAAGGGCAGAAATGCCTAAGGATGAGGCTGCAGAGGGTGGTGCTAGCTGCCGACTCTTCTCTGGGTTTTGGCCATTTGGTGTTGGGGAAAACAGGGAAGGCCTTTTAGTAGAGTGATGTGTTTGAGAATGTCTACCTTAGTGGACTTGGCGTTGGGTTGGAAAAGGTGGAAACTAGAGGCTGGGTTGCTAGGAGGGACTGAAAGGGGATATGAAGGAAGAGTAACTTAGGTTCCAGACTGAGTGAACGAGTGCATTGTGGGAGTACTTAATCAGATTAGGGAAATAGAAAGAAAGGGAGAATGAGAATTTCATTCTGGAGTGCTGAGCTTACAGTGTGACCAATGAGTGCTGGAAGGGATGGGGGAGGTAGAGTACAGACCCCTGGAGGATTGAGAGTGAAGAGGTGATAGGCGACCCTAGGCATTGGGCCTTTTGGTTGCTCTCAGGAGTGACTGGGAGGGATGCATCCATGAGGGTCACAGAGTTTGAAACAGGTTTGTAATACAGAGTTTTGGTATTGATGATGTCTCAGGCCTCTGTCAGAGGCCTGTTGCTATAGGTTGGTCTTTGCAATGTGATCAGTCTTTAACTCAGGATTTATTGTGGGAAAATCTGTAAGTCTGTAAGTTGAAGTCTGTAAGTCTGAGGTTGGGAGAAGGCTGAGACTCTTCTTGTTCCATGATGTGAAGGCCATTTCCTTAACGAAGAGAGCTTCTAAGAAACTTCAGAGACTTGATGAAGAAGCTGCTTAGGTGTATGTTAGGTAGGATCAGTAGTTTGTCAAGCATCTGCATGTTGCATTAGACCCTGTTGATCCCTGCATCTAAGGAATTCAGAATTTAGCTGGTAAGTCAGTATGTCTGTGAAATGGCTGGAGTAGAAGCCTAAGGTATGATATAATGAAGCATGTTTATTTAGAATTTACCCTGTTCACTGAGGAAATTTTGATGGGGGGGGGGTCACTGGAATGATTTCTTTAAAAGTTATGCTTTTAAAATGTGTAATGTTAAGTAAAAAAAAATCAAGTTGTAACGAATACAAATAATGGCTCTAATTGCTAAAGTTATCTTTATGTTGTTTTATAACCAAATCTCTAAATCACCAAGTCAGTGTCTTTAACACATGAATGATGACTTTTATGCCATTTGCCTTCTCATCAGATCTGAAGTGACACCTTTTCATATTCTTTTCCCCTCCATCCCTGCCTCACCCCATTCCAGTCTCTCACCCTAACCATGTCCTACTGGAATCATCACAGAGGCTTAGCGATAATGGCGTGGGGAGCATTGGTAGGGTGCCCTGTGTGTCCTGTAGTCACAGTAATATCTAACTACTGAACACAGTGTTAAAGTTGAATACCTCTAATAAATGTTAAGTGTAGTAGGGTAGACTGCCACTGTAAATAAGACTGTTCTTCAAATTCCAGATAATCAGCCTAGGGCTGAATTCAAATGGCACACTCTGGTGAAGTGAGGACAGCTGGTATTTCTATAGCTGTTACCAAATATCTATTAAAAAAAAACAAAACAAAGAAGAATCCCAAGTTGGCACACTTACAGTCCATATGAAAGATTGTGAGTCACAAGAGTTTTAAGACAAGTTTCCTCAAGCTTGTTTTTTGTCTGTAGAAGGAGCCAGCAGGTGTATGCAGGTAGGTGGCACACATCTACATAAGCCAGGTAGGCAGGCCCATTTATATAAATGTTGGAACATAAACTCACTACAGTAAAAACCATCTGCCTGTTTTATGTAATCTATGTAAATGTTAAGAAAAACCTATATATTTTTATTTCTGAAAAAGTCTTCAGATACTATCTGTTCTGATCCATTCATTATAGATAGAAGGAGCCCAAGTGTTACAGTGAGTTAAGTGGCCAACCATGCTTTTGTCAGGATAACAGAACTAGGAATAGAGGGGAAGCTGCTTAATCCCCCAGCTGGCACTTTTCCAAAACTAGGTGTGATGGTGTTATCCTTTATCTATTTTATTTTATTTTTATTTTTATTTTTAAAGCGCTTTATTTTATTTTTGAGAGAGAAAGAGAGAGCCAGCAGGGGAGAGGGACAGAGAGAGAGAATGAGAATCCCAAGCAGGCTGCACACTCAGTGTGGGGCCTGACGCAGGGCTCCACCCCACAAACCTGGGGTCATGACTTGAGCTACCCGAAGAGTCGGACACCCAGCCAACTGAGCCACCCATGTGCCCCTGTCCTTTTTGTTTTTTAAGGATTTTATTTTCAAGTAATCTTTACACCCTGTGTGTAACTCATGGGCTTGAACTCACAGCCCTGAGATCCAGAGACCCATCCTCTTCCAACTGAGCCAGCCAGGCATCCCTATCCTTCATACCGCTTGCTTTTTTTTTTTTTTTTTTAACAACCTAAAGGTGAACTTTAAAGCTGCAAATAATATATCGTGATAATCTCTGTAAGGCATTTAACAAGCTGTATGCCATGCATACAGAAACTGTCCCTAATAGTCACTATAGCATTTTTAAGGAATTCTGATCACAGGTTATTTTCCATTTTAAAAAAAATTTTTAAATTTTTATTTAATTAAATTTTTTAAAATGTTTATTCATTTTTGAGAGAGACAGAATATGTGTGGAGGAGGGGCAGAAAAAGAGGGAGAGACAGAATCCGAAGCAGTCTCCAGGCTCTGAGCAGTCAGCACAGAGCCTCTCACAGGGGCTTGAACCCACAAACCGCGAGGTCATGACCTGAGCCAAAGTCAGATGCCTAACCGACTGAGCCACCCAGGTGCCCCTCTATTTTTTTTTAAGTTTATTTATTTATTTTTGACAGAAAGAGAGAGTAAGCGGGGGGCGGGGGGGGGGGAGAGAAAGAAAGGAGAATCCCAACCCATGAACTGTGAGATCATGTCGAGCTGAAACCAAGAGTTGGACACTTAGCCAACTGAACCACCCAGGTGCCCTGGTTATTTTCTATTTTAAATTAAAAGAAAAAAAACAGTGACATAACTCTTTATATAGATGATTAGACACCAACAAGGTTCACTGTAATATTTTTACTATGGTAGTTTTTAAAATGTTGTCCTCTTAAATATAAATTTAAGTATTTAACTTTCTCTTTAGAGAAATTTTTACACAAAGATTACATGCTTTTTATTATATTTCAGCCTCAGTACATCTCTCACAATAAAGATCAATGTCTGGATGTCTTTATTTTTAATTTTGTTTTTTGAAAAGTTTTCTATTTCATATCTAAGAATCATGGCTGTTTACTTATCTTCTAATTCTAAGGCATAGGAAATAATTTGATATAGCTTGGGAATGTAGTTTCTGTACTGAAAAAAGGGACAGTAGGCAGGCCCAGAATGGAGTTACTTGAGCTGTTAAAAAGGCGGCGGGGGGAAGGCAACAGTGGTAGCAATAGGTTGTTACCATGGATTTATCTCCAGGTTTTGTTTTCAGAAGAAATTTCTAGAAGGAATCGAGAGAAATGTAGTGAGGAGGGAAAAGGAGGTTGAGAAATAGGTTAATTATAGAGGGATAATTTGGTATAACCTTTAAGCATGTAATTGTAGTTCCTAGAAAGCATTTAAGGATTGAGGGGCCAGAGGAAAGCAGCAGTACAAATTGGGATCTTTTAATGTTGAGACTGTTTTAAAGCCTGTTGAACACAGACTGTTGAGTATTTTTGTTACTGTGTTAAGAGCTGTGGGGATTTTTTAGGCTTTGTGGATTTAAATGTACTCAGTTTGAATTTAGGTGAGACTTACATTATAGAAAACTTCCAATTTTCTTTCCTTTTTGGAGATTTTAGTATTAATTGTCATGTCTCCCGAAGACCCTTTTGTTCTGAGACTAGGGGTCATGTTCAGTGGTGTAGGTAACATTTTCTCAGTAGTCTGGGCAGTAACGTAAGCAGGCCTGGAGCCCTGCCGTTGTCCAGGGCAGTCAGGTGTTCTCTTCCAGCCCTGCCCCTGTTTCACCTTGCTGGTCTCCAGTCCTTGTGTTTTTTTTTTTTTTTTTTTTAATTCTTTTTTTGTATGCATCCATCCGTATGTATGCTGCTGGCTAAGAAATCCTAGAAAGTTTTCTGACCCCTGATTATCTCATTTAAAATACGTGAATTTAACCTTCAATTCTTTATTCCTAATTTTTTTCTTTAAGATTTTATTTTACTTTTAATGTTTATTTTTGAGAGAGAGAGAGAGAGAGGAAGAGAGAATCCCAAGCAGGCTCCACATTGTCAGCTCAGAGCCTGACACAGGGCTCCCGAATTGTGAGATTGTGATCGGAGCTGAAGTTGGACACTTAAGCATCTGAGCCACCCAGGCATCCCTAAAGATTTTATTTTTAAGCAAGCCCTACATCCAACGTGGGGCTCAAACTAATAATCCCAAGACCAAGAGTTGCATGCTCCAATGACTGAGCCAGGCATGTGCCCCACTAATGTTAGTTTCTAATACCTGGCACTGTATTAGACACTGTAGATGATTAAGAGAAAAAAACAACAACCAGGGACTTGGGAACCTGGAGTGTTGGGCCTTTTCCCAGCATGGAAGGATTGAGCCACTGCCACAGGCAGGCGTGGCTGGTGACAGGCAGCAGCAGCAGCTAACACCTATTGAAAGCTTCCTGCCTTCTAGGCACTGTCCTAAGCTCTTTTCTTCCCCCCTGAGCTCTTCATGAGTTAGATCCTTTTAATCTCACAACAGCAGCTCTGGGGTAGGTGTTTTTGTTCCTTCCCTTATGGATGAGGAAACTGAGCTTTGCAGAAGTTAACTAATTTTGATCCAGGTCACAGAGTGTTAGTGGTGGAGCCAGAATTCAGAGTCTGGCTTCAGACACTGAGCTCTTAGCCACTCAGGTATGCTTAGGGATCCAGGGGTTGGGACCAGTGGTGCAGAGCCTGGCAGAAACCAGGACCCCTGGTGTGTGGTGTGTCTGCCACTTGTCTGATACCTTTCTTTATGCAGTGAGGCACTTGTGGTACTTGCTTGTGGAATCATAGCTCAGGTTTGTTTTTTAAAGTAAGCTTTACGCCCAGTGTGGGGCTCAACAGCCCCAAGATCAAGCAAGAGTCCTGTGCTCTATGGACTGAGCCAGCCAGGTGCCCCTGGTTTTGTTTTGTTTTGTTTTGTTTTGTTTTTAAAGAAAATATTCAATATGAAAATAAATTTGCTTCTAGATTTCACAGAAGCCTTTACTTATGTCCTACAGTGATACCTCACATTTGAATAGTGTTGTAAAGAAAAAAAACCTTTTATGTTGTACTTGTCCCTCATAATAATAGCCCTGAAAGGTAGACAGTGCAGTCCCCCCCCACCCCCTCCCTGTTTCAGGAATTAGGAAACTGAGGCCCAGAGGATTTCAATGACAAGGTCATATAAAAGTAAAAAAGAAATGTTGAAGTTAATTTTAAAATATTTTATGTAACCAAATATATCCAAAATATTACTATTTAACATGTAATCAGTATCAAATATTATTAATGAGATATTTTACTTTTTTTAAGTATTAAAAATTAGAAACTGGTATTTTACACGTCAGTTTGGACTAGCTTTATTTCAGAGGTCAGTAGCTACATGTGGACAGTAGCTACCATTTTGAACAGTGCAGACAACTCTTAAAATTACTGATCCCATTTGGAAAATTCTCTTTTAATAGTCTGAGTAATATGCTAGGTCCCTGGACCAGGCCACAAAAATGTATTTTAAAGAAGTGGCATTTTATCAGTTCTATTTCCTTCTAATCTGTTAGGAGCTCTTGGGTTCCATAACTCCCTTCCCTTTCCCGTGTTAGTGTTCTGATGGGCAGACACCTTTGGATGTCTTCTTGGTGCCTTCTTGTAGATGACAGAATACTGAATGAGGTTAACTGGTATTCTGAAGCAACACGGAGTTGTTTTTCCGGAGGAGGTAGAGAGCACATATCCTTTATGTTAAGGCCCACAAGAGCAACGCTGTCCATCTTGGGATTTAGTAATGTGGTCGTGGCTTCTGTGCTTAGTTTCCTTTGGAAGTAAACTGTGGAAGAGTCCAGGAGGGCTTTAAAAAAAAATGTTCAGCATGTAAAATAATTTTTGTGCTATAACGTTTTGGCTTCAGAAAATTAGGTATCGGGGTGCCTGGGTGGCTCAGTTGGTTGAGTGGCCGACTTCGGCTCAGGTCACAATCTCATGGTTCGAGGGTTCGAACCCCGCATCGGGCTCTGTGCTGACAGCTCAGAGCCTGGAGCCTGCTTCGGATTCTGTGTCTCCCTCTCTCACTGCTCCTCCCTGCTCATGCTCTGTTTCTCTGTGTCTCAATAATAAATAAATAAATAAATAAATAAAAACATTAAAAAAAAAGAAAATTAGGTATCTTATTGTTTGACATGGTACTTATCATAAAGTATTCATATACCAAGTTCTGTCTAATAAGACTGTTTTTCTTTCTACCATCAAATTTTAAAACAGTGTCTCCAGATAAAGTGTTCAAGCTAGTTGACTGGTCTTTTGCCATTGTCCTTCCATCAGTTTTTTTTTTTTTTAATTTTTGATCCATATAAAGTAAAAGATGGGCCTCCATTATTTGCCATAGCATTAGTGCTGTAAAACTTGGTAAAGTAGCTCACTGCCCACACTGACTCAGCCTTTCCAAGGAAAGGTTGTTCCATGTGGCTTCAGTAGTAGGGTAATTATCACCTAGTTCTATAGTGATTAATTCAAAAAATAATATTTTTAATGACAATACTTTCATATGACTAAGCAAAATTATCACACCCCATGGCCCTTAAGGAAAGCCTTATCTTTATTTTGGAAGAATTACTGGTTATTCAACTACTAATTCTGTCTTTCCTCACCTCCCTGCCCATCCTTGTATCTTTTATTTTTAGGACTCTCATGAAATTGGTCTTAATAAAAAAGTTGATTTTTGGTTGTGGCCTCTGTAATCAGTTCTCTCTTTTGGGGGCCTTTGCAGTTTGAGTGAGGCACTTTGAGGCAACCCTGCTGCCCTGGAGCCCCCTCCTTGTTAGGAGACCTGGGGTTTGCGGCGGGGCAGGCGTGGGAAGGCAGGCTTTGTGGCAGGCCGGCTTCTGAACGCAGTGATCTTAATGACTTGTCAGATGTGTCAGAAGCAACAGATGTGTTTGAAAATTTTTCCCCTGCCCGAAAATACTTAAAAGTTAACCATGTTTAACTGAAATAGCAGCTTAACCTCAGCTTTTCTTCCAGAAAACTTAATTCATCTTTTATCATTTGAAAGAAGAATTTTTGAAGCCATTTAAACATACACAAAACTCAGTAGATCCATGAAATGTTAAAGGTGACAGTTACATAAAAATCATTTAAAAACTAGATGAGAACAGTGCAGGCCCTTTTTTATTATTATTTACTATCATACAATGAGGTCGTCTCTGCTTTGTATCTAAAAGAAACACTTCAGAAATTTTTATTACTAAACATTGTATCAGAGACAATGGGGCACATCTGTGGGAAAAGCATGCTTTCTTTGCATATCTTTTCCTATGCAGTTCATCTGAATGACAAATTCCTTATTTAATAAAAGTGTATATGTCTTATATAATAGTAATATATGAGCATTTTATCATAACAATCCATTTCTTTCAGTTTCATATTTACATTGTTTTTGTTTGTTTGTTTTTATTTTAGGCCACTGAACAAAAAATCAAAGGTACGTTGTTTAAAGTTATTTTTATCCTTTTTTTTCCTTCATAAAGGTGGTTGATATGCATTTGTATTCACCCCCAGGATGGGAGAGTGAAGAGCATGAAAGAACAGGGGTGGGGACAGACTTCTTCAGTGATATCACCTTGGAGTCATCCTTTGGGGTTAATGGTTAACGTGGTGTAAATTGCCACTTTTAAAATCTACTGCCTCAAGACCTACCTTACAGCTATCTCCTAGATTGAACACCACTTCCTAACATACTCCCTTGATTTGAATCTTTGAGCACATGTACCTTCCCTTCAATTTTCCATTTAAAAGTTTTCTTATCCGGGGTTACCTCTGAGACTCTCACCTCGTCTCTTGCTTTATTCCTTGATCTCTGTATACAGTTGTCCCCAACTCCTTCCTAGAGGCAGACCGTGATACCCAGTCTATATTTAATTACTAAGAATAGTGGATTGCTAACCGCATGGTTATTATTTTGCTGTGCTGAACAGCTCCCAGTACTACCCGTCAGGCAAAAGTCTTCAGGCTGGTAAGGAGACAGGATCCTAATTCCTCTCAGATCCTGAATCAGGAATGTTTTGCTCTCCCAGGAGTTGACTACCTGGTAAGGAAAAGTGTAGGGCTCTCAGATGCTGAACTTGTTAGTTTCAAAGATTCTGAATTTTTACCTTTAGCTGTATCAGAAGTATAGCCTCTACATTTGGTTGAGATACGCAGCCAGTACCTCCTATTTTTATTTGAGGTCAGCGTTTGTTAAGGTAACGCTTATTCAGGGCAAGTGTGTAAGAGTGAATGAGAACAGTTTTAGCTTATATTGTACTGGAGAAAGTGGCAGTAGAAGGGCACACCTAAACATACCGTAGTATGAGGTGATTTGCTTCAGGTAAAAATGTGATGCTGTCCTGGAGCCCAGAGGAGTGATAAGTAGCTTCTTTGACACAGGGAGGTTAAGGGAAGTCTCCTTGAGATGATCTTAAAAGATGAAACAGCCAAACCCAAGAAGGAAGGAAATGGCAGAGGGATCAGTATGATTGAGGGTACAGAGACAAGAAATAATGTGGTGAGGTTGGCAGCGGATATTCCTAGCACTAAATGCCCTGTAATAAGTAAGCAGAGAGTAGAAGGGTTCTTCTGAAGGGATAGGCGGGACTTAGGTCAACAAAGGCCTTACGTGCTCTGTGTATCAGGGAGCCTGGACTTGTGTTGTATTGACAGGAGGCGCAGAAGAGTGACATGGTTTGTTTTTTTTGTTCTTTTTTAAAAGCTGTCAGTCAATGTGCATGGAAAGTGTTGATGGAAAGATGGAGCTAAGAGAAGTAAGGTGCTCTGGGCAGAGGAAGCAAGTGGATAAGAAGAGGGAATATTCAGAGAATAAGTATGGGAGTGTTGGGGGGAAGTGACAGAATATAGGCCTGGAGGTAGGGGGAAATCATAGGGCTTCTTGCTGCTTAGAGAATGGAGAGCCAGCCTGGGCAACGTGTGGAATTGTTCAGTCACTGAATATTGTATACCCAAAGCTGATATAACACTGTGTGTTAATGGTATTGGAATTAAAATAAATAAAGTAAATAAACTATTCTTTGAGTCTTAAAAAAGGGAGAGTGGAGAGCCAGCGAAGATCATGGTCATAAGCTATGCTTTAGGAACATTTCTTTGTCAGTGGTATCTAGTGTCACCAATAGAAGCAGTACCAGGGAGGGAAGAGGAGGCATAGAGAGGGTACAGACGATTGGAACTGAGGTCTTGGCAGCAGGGGTAGGAGATGGATGAAAGATGTGTGAGGTATAGAATTTGCAGGATTGCAGCTGGTGAGATCAGAGGGGGGATTTGAAGTTGACATTGTGGCTTTGAACCTGAATATGTGAGAAAGTTAGAGGGGTGTGGAATGATGTAGGGGGGTGAGCATTGCCAAATTAATGTAGTAGGAACATGACCAAATTCATCTTCAGGCTCCACCTTCCTCACACCGCTTCCCTCTTTAGGGATGTTATGTTGTCCCTTTGCCCTGCTTCAAGGCCAAACTCCTCAGCTTGGCTTTCAAGGCCCTCTTTGATCTGACCTCCCATGATCTAACCAGCCTCTTTGCCTTCACTCCTTTATACTTTGCAGAGCGTTCTTCTCTCTTTTATGTACATCCCTGTTTCTGTTTCTTTTTGATCCAACTCCTCAGCCAAGGAGGCCTTTCAGTGTTTCCAGACCTCGCAGAGGTTTTCCAGGGTCCTCCCTTCCTGATTTCTTAGGGTGTTATGATGTATCTTATGTTTGGGGCACTTGGTTCTAGTCCATCTTAGATTTTTGCCTGGCCCGTGGGTGTTTGTTTTTCTAGCATGATCTTTGAATACCTACAGTTTATATCCTTTTCCAGATGTAAACCATCCTTTTACACCTATACATAAAATATGAATATATTTGAATCTGTTAGATTTTAGACTTTACACAATTCTGAGAATGTTAGGCTAAGTAGATGAAAGTCCCTTCGAGGCGCATTAGGTTGTTTTGCCAACTGTTCTACTCATCTCACCCTTCTTTTCATGGCCGCTCCCTTCATAATTGGTCACGACTATTCTCGTTTATGGAAATGTATTGTGTGTATTTGTGCTGTGTATAATATCTGTTTGGTGTTTGTGATTTGGGGTTTATGGTGGTTAGCGGTTACAAACTGGAGGCTTGTGGGCCAGGTTTGGCTCACACAGTTGTTATTGTTATTAAACTTTGGATTTTGGAATAATTGATGATTTATAGAAAAGTTGAAAAGGTAGTAGAGAGAGTTTTCATATACACCCCACCCTCTTTTCCTGTGATTCACATCTTGTATTTCTGTGGCACCTTTGTCAGAACAAAGAAACTGACATGGGTATTAACGGAACTCTAGACTTTATGGAGATTTCACTATTTCTTCCATTAACTTCTTTCTGTTCTAAGATCCAGTGCAAGATACACAAATTCATTTAGTTGTCCTGTCTTCTCAATCTTCTCTGGTCTCCGCTAAGTGTTTTTATTATCCTTTAAAAATTTGATTGCAAACGTTTAAAAATCAGGAGAATCCAGATAATCCAGAATATACGGTCAACAGCATTTGTTGTCTTTCTGTATTAGAGTCTGTATCAGGCCCAGGTTGAGTTACTTGTGGCTATCACATACTTGACGGAAATGTGCAGAGGGGTGTGATACAGAAAGCTGTGACCGAGGAACTGAATTTTTAATTTGATTAGATAGCATAGCTCTAGAGCCTTCTTGATTGTCAAGCATCAAGATCTTAGTGTTCAGACTGAGCATAACCAGTTAGGCTGTAGCACCCTCTAGAGAGTTCTGACTTTAATGAGCTGTTCTTTCTAAGACTACTGCCATTTCTGGTTAAATAACACTAATGTTGCTTCCACCCTGTGATAAGACCATCTATATAGAAGTTGGATTTTTGTAAAGTATCATAAATTAAATTCTTGACTAGCTTTTTTATGTGAAGACAAGTAAATGTTTATTTCTGGGTGCAATGGATTTATAACTCATCTGATAAAAATGTGGGCCAACGTAATGTGAGACATAATGAAATTCTTGAAAGTTTTTTTCTTACTTTGTGACTTGAACTTTTTTGAAAAACTGTCGGGGGCATGAATATTTGAATGGTTGAATATTTGAAATGTCTTTTAAAAATATGTATGAGTTTCTCCTTCAAACACAGGGGAGTGAAATGCTGAAAAATTTAGGGTAAGGTATGGGAATAGATGGATACGTTTTAAGAATGCCCTGTGGCCTGCATAATATAAAGGCAGGGAAGGAGTTGATATCCCTTTTCAGAATGCCCTTGGGAACTTGATTAAGAAAAGTAATTGTTTAAAAGTAGCTCTTCAGCTCTGACACTGGCTTGTTTTGAAAACATGCTGATTATGTATTCCTTTTAAAAGAATAAGCGCTGTTAATTTTTGACAGCTAACCTCTCCTCCTCCCTCCCATCCTTTCCTACCCCCTTCTTCCTCCCCTCCTTCTCCTCCCCCTCCTCCTCCCTTCTCCCCCCCCCCCCCTTCTTCTTCTTCCCTCCCTCCAGTGCTTTCTTCAGGTGATTTTATAATCAAGTTATATTCCAGGGAATAACAAACCTCAGAGCTCTGAAAGGAGATGAAGGGAGGCTGGGATGGAAGCAGTAATGGAAGGTAGTAGATAATGATTTTTTGTTTCCTGGTGATCACATAGGGAAGTATAGTTTATTGCTGCTGTTCTCTTTCTGGATTAATTAAAAACTCTTAATGAAAATTGGATCAACATTTAAAACACAAGCCTTGCCACATTTGGAAGCCATTATTCTTGCTCAGTTCTCTCTCTCTCCTCTCTCTCTCTCTCTCTCTCTCTCTCTCTCTCTGTAATTCTTAGTTCTAGCCTTAGAGGGTTTTTTTTTTTTTTTTTTTTTTAATCAAACACAGCTTCATTGCTTAACTCCATTGCTTCTGGGGAATGATTACAATATTCATGACCTATTAAGCTGACTACATGTCAAGTCATATTGGAGACATCATGATCACTAACTCTGAGCACCTACTATGTGTCAGGCACTGCTTTATATTTACTTCATTTAACCAAGAGAAATATTCTAAATATTTAATCACTAATAATGAATGGTCACCAGTGATTAGAACACATACTGGAGCAGTGTCCTCAAAGCTTCATGTGCTAAGAATAATGTTTAGCTGTTGAGTTTGGGGAAATGTGTGGGACCCAGGGGAGAGGCCAGGGCAGCAGGCTGGGAACTCTGAGGCTTCATGAAGTAGGATGTGGTAAAACTGATATGGGAATAGGGCTTCATTTGTGTGTATGTGCAATATAAGTCTGCATTTAATCCCTTCAGCAGCCCTATGAGAGTAGATAGTGTTGTCACCGCTTAGAAGTGAAATTGAGTCCAAGAAAAATAACTTGCCTATTGGTTATGCAGCTGTTGAGTGTCTGAGCCAGACTTGAGGACTAACTTTAGTGGGCTCTCCTGCTGCTTTTTCTTTGAAAACAGCCCTGTATTTACATGGGAGACAAAATAGGAAGGCTACACCATTGTCCATGCTTTAATAATTTTCAGTGAATGAACTAAAATAATACATGTTTTAATGCTTTTTTTTTTTAATTTTTGAGGGTAGGGGGATAAAGCAAGTGGGGGAAGGACAGAGAGAGAGGGAGACAAGGAATCTGAAGGAGGCTCCAGGCTCTGAGCTGTCAGCACAGAGCCTGATGCAGGGCTCAAACCCGCCAACAGTGAGATCATGACCTGAGCTGAAGTTGGCCACTTAGCCAACTGAGCCACCCAGGCATCCCTAAAGCAATGTGTGTTTTAAAAATATTCCAGAGGGATCTTTTAACAGGTTTTATGGTATTTCCCTGAGCACAGAGAAATAAATAAAAAATTGTTATCACCAGCATAATTTCATGAATCAGGAAGGATCTGACAGTCGCAGTGTATAAAGTGGTTGGCTTTTCAGGAATCACTAGAGAAAGCTCTGAAATTGTTTACTTCATCTTTGCTGATGAAAAAGAATAGGAATTTTGAGGACCAAGTAAGAAGCCAATTTTCTAAAAGCTTTCACCATGTGTCAGACTTCTACACAGTGAAAATGAATCCCTTTTTGGTACAAAACCTGACTTCTAATTAAGCTTGAAATGCCTACTCCAACTCCTTAATTAAGGAGGATATAAAGAGACTTTGACCAGCAACCACATAGCCTCCATGTCCAGTGCATTTCTCAGAAGGATGGAGAGTATCTCTTCTGAAGAGCTTGGGCGATAGTAAGGCCCCTTTCAGTACACTCATTGATCAGTGAAGCTGATAGTCATGGGACACAGTTTAACTTTGGGAAGATGATTGAGATGACTCAGTTTGAGTCCAAGGAAGAAAAGTGTTTAATTTGTTCCCTTCTCATTAATAAAGCACTTCTTTTTCTTTTATTTATTTTTATTTATTTTTTTATAGTTTATTGTCAGGTTGGTTTCCATCTTTTTCTTTTAATCATCACTGCCAGTGTCAGCTATGTCTCACAATCTTTGGGAACCAAAGATAAGTGAAAAATAATTGTGTGATAACCCATTCTCCCAAAGTTAGGATCCATAAAGTGTCATTGGTTTTTTGTTGTTGTTGTTGTTTTGCTTTTTCATTTAACATTCGTGAAATATGTATTGTGTGCCAGTCCTGTTTCTTGTACTGTTGTCACTTGTTCAAGACAAAACCAACTCCAAGTCCTTGTCCCCACTGTGTTTCCATTCTCATCTTTGTTTTAGTGTAGTAAAGGTAAATATATTTACCTGTGATCTTGGCTTATTACTTCATAAAGTCTTAGGTTTCTCAGTCACAGTCCTGTGATGATGAAATTCAGGACCTTGGTGGCTTGGCCAAGAATTCCCATGCTGCGTAGATGTTCAGAGGAGAGGCTGAGACTCAAATCGATGTGACTCGAAGTGTGTTGCCTGACCTGATTACACAGTGGCTCACGTGGGAATGGTGCTGGTGGGGCTGTTAAGGTAAGGAGGAGCAGCCAACCCCCGCTGAGGCTGCCAGCCCAGGAGAGGCAGAGAGGCGGAGAGGCTGGTCAGTCGGTGGGGTCGAGCAGCCGCTGAGGTGCTCCTCCCCTCAGCGCACGTAGGACTGTTTCTGTTGCACAGGTTGGAAAGTCCCGTTAGAATCGGGGCTTCCGTGCACTGTTTTCCCCCATAGTATATAGTAGAAACACGACTCCTGTGTTATATGTAGGTATTAAGTCACAGGGGCAGACCAGGTTCTGATCCCAAATATGCCATCATGGTAAGTTTTTTGCAGGCGAATATGTGCTGACCTCTTTGAAGGAGAAGCAGGTTTCTTGCTGGTGAAGAATTTACTAATGGCAACGGTGTTTCTTCCTATGGGGGATGTCTTGGAGCTTTGTAACTAACTCTCGTAGCTCTGCACTCACTGGAAGGGGAAAATGAGCTTCTGCTTCCCAGGGACGTAACTCTGTTTAGGTATATCATAGCCACCATTTTTCCTTTCCTCCTGTTGAGAAAGAGAAATGATTTGTCTACATTTATACATGTAAATCTAGATTTATGTGTTCAGTGAGGCAATGAAGGATACTAAGGACCCCTTTTTGCTTGTAAGGTAAGGACCATTTTATTTCTAGCCAATTTAGATATGTTCGCTTATAAATACCAATAAATTATTAAAGTAAGTAGAAATGAAAGATTTTGTAACTTTAGATATCTGTGATAAGGCTGGGGCAGGACAAAGACAGGAAATAGGAGAAAAGCAGAGATCTGTGCAGTCAGCAAAGCAAATTATTGTTGGAAAGTAGATTCAGGGGCCAGTGGTCCCATGTTGTTGGGAGGCTTGTGGGAGTATCCTGAGGTTGTGTCCTAAGCCCTGAGATTCTGCCTCGGCAACAATTAGGTCTTCAGTTTCAAAGGAAACAAACCAGGAGTCCTCTAGTTTAAATTTGGAGAAATCAGGAGAGATTAGCAAGAACAGCTTTATTTATGACCAGGTAAGAGAAAGCTACAGACTAGCAAATAACACAGCATAGGTCGTAATTTGCACTTTGATGTTCTTCATTTAGTTCTAATAAGAGTAGTAGTTGCTTCAGAATGCGTACTGAGTGCGAGTGCGATCACTGCTGTAGCCTTAGTGAAAATGCACTTAATAAAAATCATGTGTAAAGACAGCATTTGGCCTGAAGCAGAAAGTATTAAATCTTCTACTGAAGATGATAATCTTGGAATTCTAGTATAAATGTAGCATAGTGTTAAAAGTCCAGGCTTCTGAGTCAGATAGCATTGGATTACAGTATGCCTTTGTAGTTATTTCTGTGGCCTTGGGCACGTTTCTCAACCTCTAAGTCTCAGTTTGACTCGGTTAAAAAGAGATGATCCAGGCTACTTGATATTGTGGAAATGAAATAATATAGAACATAAATCACTGGACTAGAGGTTAGTAAATGCTGACATCTTATTATAGAAATTTTTGATTTGCTGCTTTCAGATTAGGCTAAGACCTAATTAGTGATTTCCCTATTTTCAGAGAGTTTGATTTTGCTCTTATAAGAGGAAACTTAATTTATACTAGGAGAAACACTGGTTTGGGGGTCCAATTTGGTTTCATATTTCAGCTCTGCCATTTACTAGATGTTTGATCATGGGCAGCCTTCTTCTAAGCCTTAATTTAAGCCTCTTCTGTGAAATGGAAATAATATTTCAAGTTCATAGAATCCTGAAAATAGATACCAGCTATATTGCCTGGCATCCAGCTGATACTTGGTAAATTTTAGTCACAACCACTGTGGTTGTGCTGTGTGCTGGCAGTCTCTCAGTCTCCAGACGCCACATACTAGCAGTTTCCGGGTCAGTTCAGGGCCTTCTCCTCACCCAGACGATGATTTGCTTTTTCCTCTTGCTAAAGTAGGGCCCAGCCCCGCTTGGGTGAATCACGGGGCAACGTCTCTGCCCTAGTGCAAGTGTGTCCTGCAGCATGAGTGGGGCGTAGCGCTTTTATGAATCTGGCAGGCCAAAATTGGTATTTTATTGTTTTGATTTACATTTGTTTATTGGTAAAATGGAATATCATATGTTTAATTGTACTTTTTTCATCTTACGAATTACCCATTCTTAACCCATTTACCTCTTGGGCCTAGAGCTTTTGTTATCAGTTTACACGAGCTCTTTGTATAATACGCTTATTAGCATTCTGATATATTTGATGGAAATATTTCCAACATTACAGACTATATCACATGTTTGAAGTTGTTCTGAGGATGAGATACCAGGCAAAAATATCTAAATTTTGTCCAATACTGGATCCTGTAAAGGGGTATATATATGCAGAGGATGCAAAAATATAGTCAGAAGAAGAAAAGCAAAATTAAATAACTTTTGTACTCTTAGCTTGAACTCTGGCCCTAAATTCTAGTGACTCTGTTGCATATTGCCTTAAACCAAAACAGTAGGACCTCTTTTCCTCTGGGGTAAGCAGTGGGAAGGGAGAGAGAATGGATCCTTTTAACTTGTTTCAGAGGACAAATATTTTTCCAGCTCGCCTTTTAATTTGGAATAAACACAGACACAAATACACACACCTTTGAAAAAGTAACTTGCACTGCATAATTTTATTTGGTTAAACTTAACAATTTTTTACTTTTTAAAGAAATTTTTAATGTTTATTTATTTGTGAAGAGAGAGAGAGCTTGAACAGGGAAGGGGCGGAGAGAGAGAAAGAGGGAGACACAGAATCCAAAGCAGGCTCCAGGCTCCAAGCTGTCAGCACAGAGCCGGGAGATCATGACCTGAGCCAAAGTCAGACACTTAACCGACTGAGCCACCCAGGCGTCCCAATAATTTTTTACTTTTTGATTACTTGACTTTTATAAAGCCTGCTGTTTATCCAGATTTAGAAAAAATTTTGCTTGTTTTCTAAAAGTGTTTAAAACTGCCAGCACTTTATAGTATTATTAACTGATTTATCTGAACTATAATTTTTCTAATTAAAAAAAAATCAACCAACCATCCTATATTTCCTAAATAATTTGTTATCTTCAGTGATTTATGACAGTTTCTTTATTGCATAAATTTGGTGGCCCTTGCCCCCCCCCCCTTACTTTTTTTTGAGCTTCAGTGTGTTTGGGACTTCTGTTGTTGCTCCTGTTACTAACTCCTAGCTGAATTGTTAGGTATTATCCTTTTTTTGAGTCACAAATGGAAGTCAGAAGCTCTCTAGATGTTCCTACGGTATCCGCCATAACAGTTTTCCAAATTTACTCAGACATGAGAACCACATGTGATACTTGTTTTAAGAAATACAGATTCTGATTTATCTGTGAGGCTAAAGAATCTGTTTTTTAAACAAGTATCCCATAACAGCTCTAGTTGAATAGATTTAAGGATCACTTCTAGAATTTAAGTTATGAAAGAGACTTAAGGGCAGTCTTTCTTTTTCTTTGAAAGCATGTATATCTGCCCGAAAACTCTTCCATTGTCCCACTGTTCTGAATCGCACCTATTT
The DNA here is from genome assembly GCA_028646485.1 of Cryptoprocta ferox. Taxonomy (NCBI): domain Eukaryota; kingdom Metazoa; phylum Chordata; class Mammalia; order Carnivora; family Eupleridae; genus Cryptoprocta; species Cryptoprocta ferox. The sequence continues at coordinate 18,101,425 of CM053564.1, forward strand.
ATAGGACAAGGTTTGGTGGATTAACTAAAGATTGTGGAAGTAGCATGCTGTGAATGTTGTGTGGATGTCCTCCGGCTGTTGGACAAGGTCTAATTGCTCAGGCTGGGGAGCTGAGGGTTGTGTGGGGGCACATCAGCGTTGTTTTTCTTTGTGTAGTAAGTAATGTGATGTGGGAAATGTTGGAGTAGGAAGATCAAGTTCCCTGAGGGGCTGGAAGCGGGTGCTTCCCTGAGACTCAGGAGCATGTACGCTTCCCATTTCTCTAGGGTATGGGAAGCGAATTACAACTAAATGAATTCAATTTAATATTTAATTTAAATTCAGTATTTAATTTTGAATTGTTTATGATATCTTGCTGCTTGGTATTTTTCCTTACTTTAGGAACTTTTTAACAAATATATCAAGATTGTTTGTACCGGTGTAAAATATAAATACAGCTTATTATAGTTCACATTAGTTTTTAAGTCATCAAGTTCTCAAATAGCTGTCTAGTTCAACCTATTTGCTAAGGATTAGCAGAAGCTAAGGGATTGGCAAGCGTTTAGGTATTTTCCAGGTTGACTAGTGGCACTTGAAACTGCAGCCCTTTGTCCATAGTTAAAGTTCTAGCATTTACATCTGTGTGTATCAACTGAAAAACCAGACTTGCCCCTTCAGTGCCCTTCAGCATTCTGGAACTAACCGAAGTCAGTGTAGGACAGGTAATGTGTATTATACAGGAGAAGTATACTATAAATCCTCCAGTGTGCTTATTAATGAATAAGAGGATTTTTATAGTAGTACAAAGTTTGGCCAAGTTTTAAATAAATTTTATTTATAGCCTTATTTTAATTGAACAGAACGCTCTTTGCATTGTTTAACCAGCTGGCTGCTTCTTTCCCCTCCTGTCCCTCTTAAAATATAAGGAGATGGAACTTGAGTTATTGTGCCTCAGATACAGGGGAAGTTTGTGACACAGTTCAGCGACACTGTACCTTTCTCCACTTCCTGCGGAGAGCTATGGGGAGGGAGAGCTATGGAGAGGGAAAGCTATGGGGAGGGAAAGCAACAGAAGTTGGAAGCCCCTTTCTGTAGAATTTCCTGGAGTAGAAAATTTTCTAATCTGCTTGGATTTTTCGTCAGGTTTGTGCTGTTTGAAACTCTGTGTCCCCTGTGATATTGCTGCTGCTGCTGCTGCTGCTGCTGCTGCTGCTGCTGCTGCTAATCAGGAAAATGGGAAGAATTGATTTCCCCCATATGTGTTTGCTCTTCCTCTGATCATGAGGCAGATTCTGTTGAAAACTACCGTATTATTTTAGCACAGCAGCTAGAATAATTGATTTGAGAGTTTAGGCTTAAAGAGATTATACGCACTTACTGGAAACATTAACAGTAGGGAAGAAAGACAAATCTTGTATGTGGCATTGCCTGATGAGCAGTTACAGTTTAAGTACACTAGTTTGTAACATGTTTGTTGACTTTTCTTCCAGAAGTTACTTTATTTTGTGGCTTTTAAGAGCATAAAATCATTCTCTGTAATGAAGATTCTAAAGAATGTTTATAGATGACATTTATTTTTTAAAATACCGTTTGAGCAAGGGTAAGGATTTTTGAACCATCAAGCATTTGGAGTTGAGCCTAATTATTGACAGCTAGAAATGTTAATTTCTGGAAACTCTGGCTTGTTGTTAGTACATTTTTTTATCTTGTCAATTACACCTACTCATACTTGTTTGAGAAGGTAGGAAGTTTTTTCATATAAAAAAAAGATATACTTAGGAAAATGCTGGACTTTTGTTCTTATGTGAGAATGACGATTTTCCAGCTGACGAGCTTTCGTGGGTATTTGCCATTTGTCTTCGGAAAGCTGAGTTGTTTTGTCTTTTCCTGCATGATGATGTATACTGAGGTTAGGCACAGTTATTTTAGGTAAATTTGAGGTTTGCCTAAAGAAGTCTTTAAAAGCACTGTGTATTCTATAGATGTTTATTAAGCATTATTTTAAATCAGTAATTTCAACTATTTCAGTTCCTTTAAGAATTCAAACGCAAGTCTGTATATGGTTTCTATGTTTTGGAACTCAGTTTAATATTTTATTCTGTTAAAGTGAAATCATGTCTTAAATGGCATTTTTGTATACTATGGCTGCCATTTATGCCAGTATTTCTGGAAGATGTACAATGTAGCCAGTATGAAGACTCATACACAAAGCTAAATTATAGACTTTGGAAGGATAGCACTAAAGGAAGGGCTTGAGGTATTAAGATTTGTTAATTCATGTTTTGGGGAGTTTGGTAATTCAATATACTGATGGCTGCTTTGTATTTAAACTGTTGTTTCTGTTAAAGTTGTAGATAGCCACTAGGAAGTTCACTTATTTACTGTTTTCTGAAACTTATTCAAATGGCATTTAAAATGTTATTTTAAAGATTAAAAGCAGTAAATATTCATATAATTTTAATTATTAGTGACTGAGTAAATAAGTAAAAAAATTTTTTTACAAATTTAGAACTTGGTATATTTAGGATTTTGGATATTAAATTATCTCTTATCTATTCTTGGTATTTTACTTGAATGTAGAACGATTGCTGTAGGTTCCTCCCACCCCCGTTAATAGACTTATTTTTTAGAACACTTCATTTTACAGAGTGATAGCATACTTATGCATAAGAAGTATCAAAACACATGAAAGTAGCAGAAGTTAATAATTGTCACACTGGTTCTTTCATTTTTTTTGCAAAGTGGGAAGTATTGATTTGGAGCATGATTTAGGAAAATGTTGGTTTAATTGTTTAATGTTGGAAAATTCTTTGCATGAGTAATTTTTCCATTAAAAAAATTTTTTTTAAACTTGATTTCTGGGCCAGTTCATAATTTTGTCTATCTGCTTAAACTGTACAAAGGACCGGTTGGGTCATAGAATGGCAAAAAAATGTAAAATAAAAAAATTTTTGTGGGTATGTGTATTTCGCACTGGCCAAATGAAAGTCCTTCAAAATATTTTCCTGGTATTATGGATAAAATGATGTAGCTAATTAGGGTATCTTCCCAGATAAACAGTCATATTTACTGAACTAGTTCTCTGGATGCCAGCTCTGGGTTTTTTGTTTGTTTGTTTAGAGCAGAGATTTTTTTTTTTTTTTACATTTATTTATTTTTGAGAGACAGAGCACAAGTGGGGGAGGGGCAGAGAGAGAAGGAGACACAGAATCTGAAGCAAGCTCCAGGCTCCGAGCTGTCAGCACAGAGCCCGCCGTGGGGCTCGAACTCAAACTCTGAGATCATGACCTGAGCCAAAGTCGGCTGCTTAACAGACTGAGCCACCCAGGTGCCCCTTGGAGCAGAGATTTCTAACCACTGAGTCACTTAGCAACATACCAGCTAGGTACCATCATTGTCTTTAACTCTTTCTACTTCTCTTGCTCATTCTCTTTTCTTTACCGGTTCTTGATTATTCCTCCAAATAAATGTCAGTATTCCACAATGTTTCATCCTTAATATCATTCTGTATTGTTCTTCGGGTTCAGTAGTGCCATATGCTGACAGTTCTTCAGTTGTGCATTCAGCCAGTAGTTCTTGGTTGTGCGTGGTGCCTGGGGATGCCCATGATAAAGGGAAGGAGAACGAAGGTGGCACTTCAAGTAAGCATGTGCAGGGTGAGAGATGCATGAAGAGTTTTATGGGAATAGAGGAGGGAAATTGCTTGTCATAAAATGCTTTTAAAATTGGCACAACCTGGGGAGGAGTTGGGGGGGTAATTCATTGTTTCCTAGGAGAGGTGGACAGACTTTCAAGAAAGGTATCAAGGATGGGGGCACCTGGGTGGCTCAGTCGGTCCAACTCTTGGTTTCTGCTCAGGTCATGATCTCACAGGTTTGTGAGTTCAAGCCCCATGTCAGGCTCTGCGACATGTGGAGCCTGCTTAAGATTCTCTGTCTCCCCCTTTTTCTACCCCTTCCCTGCTCATATGCTCTCTCTGTCTCTATTCCTCTCAAAAATAAATAAACATTAAAAGAAAAGTATCAAGAAATTTTAATCGCAAAGAATATCCTGAAAAAGAATGGTACCTTTTGGAGTATTGCAGATTCTTGGTGTGAGAGAGAAGGAAATGTGCGTGGATGTAACGGAATATGAATCTGGAAAAGTGGTAGATCAGGGCCATGCTAAGGACTTCAGATTATTTCTGAAAGCACTTTAATGATACAGAAAACTTGGGGCAGAGAGAGGATAGGTTTGAGGAGAAGGTGAAAATGGAGAGGGGAGTCAAGATGTAAGCCATGGGGACCAATTAAGAGGTTTTTGCAAGAGTAAATTGAAGGAGGGCATAAACCACAGCAGTGACAATGGAGATGATAAGGATGCATTTTAGTTCTATCAAGTAGATGATCTATTGGACCTGTTATTGCCAGAACATGGAGAGATAGGGAGAGTTTGAGGAAGAAATCCCTGCTTGAGTAAATAGGCCATTTTTAAGAATTCTGTTCTGCCTCTCCGGCAGGACTGCCGTTACTGCTCTGCCATCGGCCTCAGAGCCTCTCCTTTGGGTCTCGATGTTGCTTCTCATTCTGCTGCTCGCATGACTTTTCCCCACCTCTGCTGAATCCTAAGTTTATTGTTTTAGTTCATACTTTTACTGAACATTAGAACCATATATTCAGCTGCATCGTACACGTGGATATTCTAGAGTAGTGGTTTTCAGAGTTTATCTGAGGACTTCCCAGAGGCTGTCAGAAACTTTCATGAAGTTTTCCTAATGATAAGAAGTTTACTTGTGGTCTTCACTCTTTTTTCTCATGAGTACATAGTGGAGTTTTCTAGAGGCTACATAATGTGGATGTCACAACAAATTGGATGCAGAAGTAGATGTGAAATCTACCTGCTTTCTGTTGAGCCAGATATTAAAGACATTTGGAAAGATGTAAAAACAGTGAATGCATTTCATTCTCTTCTTGTTTTGGAAAACAGTTATTTCAGAAAATATATATTCATTCAGTGAAAATATATATTCATGTAAGAGTTTATTTTTTTTCTTTAAATGTTTATTTATTTTGAGAGAGAGAGAGAGAGAGAAAGTAAACAGGGAAGGGGCAGAGAGAGAGGTAGAGAGAGAATCCCAACATGGGGCTCAGTCCCATGAACTATGAGATTATGACCTGAGCTGAAATCAAGAGTTGGATGCTTAACCAACTGAGACACCCACATGCCCCAAGAGTTTTGGGTTGGTTTTTTTTTTTAATGTTTATTTATTTTGGAGAGAGAGACAGAGCATGAGCAGGGGAGTGACAGAGAGAGACACACACACAGAATCCAAAGCAGGCTCCAGGCTCTGAGCTGTCAGCACACAGCCAGATGCGGGGCTGGAACCCACCAACTGAGATCATGACCTGAGCCAAAATCGGAGGTTTAACCGACTAAGCCACCCAGGTACCCAAGAGTTTATTTCTTAAATGAATTAATATATTTTTACATTTCCTGTATAAATTTATATATGGTAAAATATTATAAATATCTAGTATGGTAAATATAGTTGTAACCCACATAAACAAAAGATCTTTGGTGTCCTCAATAACTTTTAAAAGTGTAAAAGGGTCTTGAGACCAAAACGTTTGAGAATTGCTGTCATACAGAAACAGCAAACCTAACACATCAAAACCAAAGCTCATTCTCACATATTTTCCAAACTTAGTTTTTGTCTTCTATTACATATCTTAACGTTCCAGGCCAGAAATCTGAAGGTCATCCTTACTCCCTCTTTGTAACCTAGACGGCAGTAGTGATCACTAACATTTATTGGGTACTAGCAAGATGCCAAATACTATTCTCAGTTCTTTACGTCCATTATCATCTTAAAGCCTCACAACACCCTGCATGGTAGAGGTAGTAATACTTACCCCTGTTTTACAGATGAGGGAACAGAGGTACAGGTGGTGGCTCAGTAGCTTGCCCATTGTCATACAGCTAGTAAGTTGCAGAGCCAAGATTTGAATCTAGGCAGTCTTTTGAACCTGTACTTCTTTATTCTGAAACAGTTTGTATAGGTTGATATGACATGTTTCTTGAGGATTTTATTTGTCTGTTTGTTTTTAATGTTTGTTTATTTTTGAGAGAGAGAGAGAGGGAGACACAGAATGTGAAGCAGGCTCCGGGCTCTGAGCTGTCAGCACAGAGCCTGACTTGGGGCTTGAACTTGTGAACTGTGAGATCATGACCTGAGCCGAAGTTGTACGCTTAACTAGCTGAGCCACCCAGGTGGCCCCTCTTGAAGATTTTATATGCACATTCCTTATAAAATCATCTGGGCCTGGTGATTTTTAGAGAGGTAAATCTTGGAGGACTTTTTTCAGTGTCTTTTGATGTTATTTTAGGATCTTCTCTATAAGCTCATTTTGGTAAATTACAGTCTATAGGGCAGATGCTGGGCCTATAGGTTGCAAATTTGGCCCAGTGCCTATTTTTCATATATCAAGTTTTGCTGGAACATAGTCCCATCCATTCATTTATGTGTGGTCTGTGGCTGGTTTTTGTGCTGCGACAGCAGGGTTGTAGTTGAAAGACTGTGTGGCCTATATTCAGGGTTTACTATCCGGCTCACAGGAAAGACTTGCCAAGCCATGTTATGGGACTTCGTTTACATTTGGAGTTCTGTCTTTTTTAATCCCCGGCACTATTTGTATTACTGCTTTTTTCTCCCCATTGTTTGGGATTACTAAAATCTTGTCAGACTTCCTGGTAACAGTGTTGGTGTTCCATTTTCTGTTGTGCTCTTCAACAATTTAAATAGCGTTAGACTTAGAGTTACATGTTTCTTAAAGGTATTCTAGTTAAAAAAAAAAAAGATGGAATGACAGTATTGGTCAAACTGATCTTGATGGGTGATTTCATAAATTCCTCCATTCTATTCTAATTAGTCCTTAGTTTCTTGCCTTTTTCAGGGTCAGAGTTAAATCGCTTTTGCATCTTTTCAAGTTATTTATAGAGTTGAGCCTAAAGAAATATCTTCATTTTAGAAAATCATATCATCTTTTCCCATTTTTAAAAAAAGAGGTTAACTAGTTTATTTTTTTCATAAAGCCACACCTTAGAGTCGTTAGTTCACTTGTAGGGTCATTGGTTTCTCCTTTTATCTCCACTAATTCCTTCCTCTGCTTCCTTTAAGTTCATTTCTTAACTTGAGTAACATGCTTTTTATTCATTCTTGTTTGTTGAAAATAATTAAGGCTAGGAATTTTTTTTTAATTTTTTTAATGTTTTATTTATTTTTGAGCGAGAGAGAGACAGCGTGAGCAGGGGAGGGTCAGACAGAGAGGGAGACACAGAATCTAAAAACAGGCTCCAGGCTCTGAGCTGTCAGCACAGATCCCGACTCGAGGCTGGAGCCCACGAACCGCGAGATCATGGCCTGAGCCGAAGTCGGACGCTTAACCAACTGAGCCACCCAGGCGCCCCTAGGAATTTTTCTTTGAGCACTGGTTTAGCCATATCTTAAAGTTTATTATGTGTTTTGTTTTCACTAGTATTTTCTTGATAACCCTGCAGTTTTGGTATTTCTTTTTTCAGCTCAAAATTTATTTAAGCCAGTTTTATTTGCTGGTTTTGTTGTTTCTAATGTGATTGCATTGTGATCCAGAAATGTCATCTGTATTATTTGTATTTTTTGCGATTTAGCGATGTTTTCTTCAGTGCTATGTGGGCTGTGTGCATGTGTGCTTTTTACACTGTTCCATTAGTATTTGTCCAAAATGGTGTTAACTGTTCCATTAGTATTTGTCCAAAATGGTGTTATCTGTTTTCAAGGTAGATGGTTTTGCTTTTTTTCCCATTTTTCTGTCTCCCTTTGATTTACATGTATGTAAAGATTCTTTAGCTGTTTCTATTTTTTTAGTTGGTTTCTTTTATCAGTATGAAACATCTTGTTTTTTATAATATTTTCTGATTGAATTTTTTTAAACCTGACGTTAATATTGATTTTATTTAAATTTGGTAGCATTTTGGATCATATATCTGTATACGTTTCCCCCTCAACTTCTTGTATTGTTTTGTTTCAGGAGTTATTTTCGCACAGTACATTCCTTAAGTTTTTTTTCCCCATAACTAAAGAGCTTTTATTAATAAGTAAATTTAACTCATTCATGTTTATTTTGATTACAGATATTTTGGGGCTTATGCTTGGCATCTTTGTATTTCATATTAAGTACAATTATGAAGTAATTCTTTTTATTGCATTTTCTGTATCTTTTGAATGGATTGAGTTTTATTTGCTCATTTTTTTTCTCTTTTCAATTGTTTGGATATTTATTGACATAATTAACCTAAATTATTTTAACTGCACAAACACACTAGCCAAAATCATTCAGTAATTATGTCCGTTACTCAGCAACCCCATCCTTAGCCCTACCTCCACACGCAGTTAACTTCTTTACTCTTCTAGTACGTGTCATATTTATATCTGGGATTTCACTTCAGATTATTTAGTTCAGTTTTATAACCAGTAGTTACATTGTCTTTATTTTTTTTTTTACTGGTTTTAATTAACTCTTCTGGCCACAGAAATGAGGCCCTATCTTGGCCTTATTTTCCCCATGCTACTTTACTGATAAGTACAGCAGCTCTCTAAATTGGAGGTAGAGATGGGGCTGCCGGGTGACAGACATAAGTAAATACTGCTTCTGAATTTCTGGTTACTTTTGGCGTAGTGTTAAGGTTCTCCGACATTATTCACATAGGTCATTCACAGTGTTTGCCTGTAGGTTATCTCCTAATTCTTTGAATGTATTAAAGAACATTTTCCTGTTGCTATCTCATATAAATAATGTCGTTTGGGTTTTAAATTGTTACAATCTTGTCTTTTCCTTTTAGTAATAAAATGGCAGGCAAGCCTGTATTTTAGCAGTGGATAACTGTATACAAGGCTACGTTCAGTTGCCAGATACCATGCTGAACCTGATACTAAACATGCAAAGGTTGAGTTGGAGTTTTTGTGTTTTTTATGAATTCATAGTTATGTGTACTTTATCTTTTTTTTTGGATTCAGAGGTACTTTAGAATATTCCAGTGCCTTGTTTTCCTTGTTACAGAGGAATATACATTATTACTGCTTTGTGGGAGCATTAAATTATCTGGGAGACAAAAGTTTCCTATATAAAGTAATTAGATCTAGAATGTACTTGGCTCAAGTTATTAATACAAGGCTTTTTGGTTGCCTTCAAGAACGGAGGGGAATCCAAGCAATAGATGGAATGTAATTTTGTAATTTTTCAGTGAAGTTCCTCCTGAATGACAGTTTGCTTATATTACTTTAGAGGAATCAAAGTCACACTTGAAAAAATAAGAGACCAGATCCTGTATTAAAAAATCCTTGTATTAGTGACATAGATGAGCTCCACCAGTGGCCCAGAGACAGAAGGCGGTGAGGCCAGACCTACGTGAAGGAGACTCTAGAGCTGGGAGGGGTGAGGGTGGGGAGGCAGGTGGCTACTGGAAATGGTACTGGTGACCTCCTTTATCACACCGTCATACTCATTGTAGGCATTTGACAAATATTTATTTGGCCCCCAGAATGGCTCCTGTTTGTTGAGTTTTTACATTGTGCTGGGTACTAGACCAAGACTGCCTGCACAGGCAAGGTGAAAGACACAGAGATGACGCAGTTCTAGTGGCGGCTGTTCTAACTGCAGGCCTGGAGCTCTCACCCCTTGGGCAGCGTTTTTTCCGAGCATCTTCACTGGTCACATGGAGACATTTCACTTTATTTATGTGACAGTGGCATCTGTAAAGATGCATCGAACTCTCACGGAAACATTAAACAGTTACAAAAGTGTAAGGTGGTATTGTGCTGATCACTAACAAATACCCACTATTCATATCACGTACTTGGCAGTCTATAAGGAGTAACACAGTTCACTCGAGTATAGTTCTGCAAGGTATAGGTGTTACCCCATTTTACAGGGGAGACCACAGCCTCGGTCACATCTATACAGCTTGCCCAGCCCTGGGATTAAAACCTGGGTCCATCCAGCACCCAAAGTTTGTATGCCGCGCTGCATCTGTGTAGTTTTAGAGACTGGGTATATCTTCACTGGCGTAGGTCCTTTCCATCAGTTTGTTTACTTATTTTATCTCTTTTTAAGAGTCTAAAAATACACTGTTTACAATTTCGGATTGTTCATACAGTAGATAAATGGCTGTTTCTCAGATCTGCTTAGGAGACATTATCTGTGTTATTTCTCCCGTATTGATTAGTTTCATAGATTTCATTCTATTTTTGTATTCACTTCCCTGTTCTGAGTTTGTCCTACTTGATTCAGACTTTACGTTTTAATGACAAAAAATGCTGTTAACTTTGCCTTTTTGTAAAGAAGCTGTCAGATTGTTTTCTATCCTTTCTACCTGTTCTGGTGTTCAGTCTTTCAAAGATGAATAGGGACCCAACACATTAAAGATTAGGCAGGTTAAGAACAGCTTCCAGAGAATTGAGGATTCTTTTAGGATTACCAAAATTCGATTCAGCATTTGTTCTTGAAGCTACTGTGAGTCCCCTAGTTGCACAATCAGGTGCTTGTTCTCTGATCACAATAATATGGGACTGAGCTGGTGCGCATGAACTGTCCAGGTCAGGGGGTGCTGATGGTGTCCATGCCCTTATTGGAGAGGTAGTTAGCAGAAGTAAAATTCAATTCTCTCCTAAGAAAACCCGAGCCTCTGAGTGAGGATATTCTTGCGCACTTGAACTTTCTGTTCCTTTAGGGTTGTTTTTCTTAGTGCCTTTTTACTTAGATGGCTTACTGTGGAGGTACACTTTACTGGCTAATCTTTTCCACCCCTTTTCTTTTGTTGGGATTAGTGCCAGAACAGATAAAGCCCAGTGTAAGCCAGCCTCAGCCTGCCAACTCTAATAACGGCACTTCCACAGCAACCAGCACTAATAATAATGCCAAGCGAGCCACAGCCAACAATCCGCAGCAGCCGCAGCCGCCGCAGCAGCCGCCACAGCCACCGCAGCAGCCGCAGCAGCCGCAGCCGCAGCCACCACAGGCCTTGCCTCGGTATCCTCGGGAAGTACCACCGCGATTTCGCCACCAAGAACACAAACAGCTTCTAAAGAGGGGTCAGCATTTTCCTGTCATAGCAGCAAACCTGGGATCTGCTGTTAAAGTGTTAAGCAGCCAGTCAGAAAGCAGTGCTTTAACAAATCAACAGCCACAAAATAACGGAGAGGTGCAGAACAGCAAAAACCAGTCAGGTGAGAGAAGGCATTTCTTACGAGACTCCCACTGTCCTCATTAGCAGCGTAGCAAGTATATACATTCATGGCTTTTTGGGGGTGTATTTGTGTCCGTCAGTGTCTGCAAATAAGAGTTCCATGCAGGGAGTCATGAATGGGGAACTCTAAAATTTTGTTTCCTATAAGCTGACTGCCCATCCTGCTTTTTTAAATGATTATTTTAATCATTGTCCTTCCAGGTTCTCCTCATCTTAATAAGTAGCTTATAGCTTAAATTGATAAAACTATAGCTCCAGTTGAACGCTGTCCCTCAAGTGATGTGCTAAGCAGTTATACACATTATTGCAATTAATTGTCACCAGCTCTGTGAGGCATAAGTTGTTCTTATCCTCACTTTTCAGCAGAGGTAACTGAGGCACCAAGACATTAGCTGACTTGCCCAAGAGTGCTCCGTTACCATGTGCCATAAAAAGATCGCTGCACGTGCAGATTATATTTGGACAGCACATACATTCAGTTACTGCCACAGCTCAGTGATGATGGAAACGTAGGTGATTGCAGTTTTCTCAAAGCTGTTTGTTTCACCATGTTCTGATGGGCTCTGACGGTTTGTCCGTTCATTTCTCGAACTATTTTGAAGCATTTACTACAAGCCACATAGAGGCCTGAGGAGAATCAAGGTTCCCACACATGAAAACACTAGCGTATACTAGTATACAAGTTTCTAGAGCCAAATGGACCTGGTTTTTAAATCCCGGCTCCACCTATACCAGCATAGATGACTTTGGACACGTTACTTAGTTGCGCTGTGACCTTGCATCTCATCCCGGCAGCCTTTACTAACTGTCCGGGCAAGAGTTACTCTCTTTCTGTCTCTGTGCTTTCTTCTATGCATCAGGAACTCCTCTGCACATTACATTATGGCATCTCCCAGCTAATGAGGGGCAGAGCTTGAAGGTTCTCCTTCAGCTCCGAAGCTGTGGTCCTAACAGCCATGCTGCACTTTGGCAGTGTACTGCATGGTGGCGGGTAAGGAGGAAGAGGACACAGATGTGATCTTTCTAGCATAGGCGACCAGAGCAGCACATTATTATTGGAAAGGATACAAACTTAAATTACCACCGAGTTGCTACTACTCCCCACCCCCCACCCGCCAGCTGCTTATTACCTTGTGTGGGTTTGGCCACATCACTTAGCTTACTTTGACCTTCTCCTAATCTGTAAGTATGAACATTAGTGCCCAACCTGTATGGTTGCTTTGAGGATTAAACAATATGATGTGATTTAAGCATGTAGCTTAATGCCTAATATTCAGGTACTGAATGAATTATCTTCCCCAAAACTTTTACAGCAGAACTTGTACTCCTCAGGAAGAAGAGTCTGGTTTAGACATACTATATATAATGCCAAGCGGTTAATTTGGTTTGAAGTTCATCTGAGAAACCGGATTGGAAGCAGATGTATTGAGTCATCAGCATGTTTTCTAAAAATGTGGTTGAAATCTTAGGAGAGGTCACTCACACAACACATGCTCGAGCACCAACAGTGGTGGCATCGGAGTTGACAAAACAGTGGGCCGGTAAATTTAGAAAATGGTATGACGTTGCATACGCTTTTTCACTTTGGGAAATGAAAGAACAGAGGTGTTTTTGAAATGGAACGATAGGAGTGTAAGAATGTTTTTCTCAAAAATGGGTAATGGTCAAAAATCCCAAAGTATAACAGATGTGCATTCAGATGAAAAGAAGGCCTCTGTGAGCATAGGAAGAAATCTTCAACAGAGGCCGAAAAGGAAAAATATCCTGCTTGTTTCTCAAAGGACTTTCCAAGAGGGCACTGCATTAATACGGAGTTGGGGCTGGAAGGCAGGAGGGTGCGGCCGTCCAGCTGAGGCCTGGGATTTGTGTGAATGACGAAGGCAGAGTACTCTGCAGAGAAACCAGATTTGTGCTTTTCTCTTTTTTAAAAAACATTTGCGAACCCCCACTTACCAGCATGTCACATATTTGCATTAAAACATCTTTGTAGGTACTACTCAGAGGAGGAGCAGCCTTAGCCACGTAAGAGACCACCAGGTGTCTGTTAACCAGGGAAGGCTTCTCACACCACGAGGCCTGCCCCGGCCTCTTGGGGGGTGCGCTTTCAGTGGTGATGACTAACCCTTAACGGGGTGTTCGCTACAGCGCACGCACCACGTTAACACATTCAAGCCTCGTTTTACAGATTTGACGTTAGGGCAGTGATCAGTGAAGAGCAGTGTAGTGTACGGTGTAAACCGCTTGAGCAGCAGTCCACAGGCGCAAGAGCTGTGTGTTGTGAGCCACGTGTAGTTCAGAATCATGCGAACATACTCAACTTTTTTTTTTTTTTAATTTTTTTTTTTTTTTTGGTTTATTTTTGAGACAGAGCACGAGCAGGGGAGGAGCAGAGAGAGAGAGAGGGAGAGGGAGACAGAATCTGAAACAGGCTCCAGGCTCTGAGCTGCCAGCACAGAACCTGATGTGGAGCTCGAACCCATGAACCGCGAGATCATAACCTGAGCTGGTCGGTCACTCAGCAGACTGAGCCACCCAGGCGCCCCTTAACTTTTAATTTTTGTATCTGTGTTTCACTTATTTGTTTCCCAAACAGATGCAGTTAATGGAGTACATTTGACATGTTAATCAGTACATACAATAAATATACATACAGATATTTGCATAAAGTTTTCATGATAAAATGAGGAGTTCTGGGTACGCCTCCCTTGTCCTCACAGAACCATTTCTTGTTGACTCAGTGCTGTCAGGGAGCAGGGATCTCACCTAGATCAGAATAGGTACTTTATGAATCAGAGGTCACAGCCAAGCACCTTTGCAGGCCTAGCAAGTAAGTGAAGTGGAAGATGAAAAGGAGTGATGGGAACTGGGGTAACTGTACTGAGTTTTTGTACCCTGCCGAAATACCTGCGCAAGCCTTTGGAACCCTGTGCTGGTCAAACCAGACCGTTCTGCAGGCTCAGCTGCCTGTTTGTGGCTGGGCCTGAGACACAGTGATGTTTTCAGTCCATGCCAGGGGACTTAGAGCCTTCAGGAATCGGGCTCTGCTGCTGCCCAAATAACACTTGAATTTGGGGGACCTACAGTCCTTTATGTAATAAAGGGTTTGGGGGGCGCTGATCCCACGAACAGGGCTGGAAGCAGTATTGTTCTTCCAGGGTCAAAGTGTTCCAACACACTTTATCGTCCAACTGACAGTCAAAGAGTTAAACGAATAAAGAAACAAATACCCATGTACCCTGCACCCACATCCAGCAGTTGTTAGTAGTTTCCCACCTTAATTTCACACGCACACCTCCTTCCCTCGCCTTCCTCCTTGCCTTCACGTGTACACCTTCCCCATCATGTGCATACGTGTGCACACACGTGCACATTCATTATACTTCACCTTTAATACCTCCATAGGAAGTTCCCCAAGAATAAGGATAGTCTCCTGTATAACCATGATCCACCCCTACACAAAGAGGGGACATGCTCAGCAGTATCTTGTAATATGTAGTTCATGTTCACATTTCCACTGGTTCTTCCAAGAATGTCATTTTGTTTGTTAATGGTAGGATATCATTTATGTAAAATATGAAGCCTTCAAAACAACATTCTGAATTGCTTAGAGATGAGTTCACATACAGCATTTTGAGTGGTTACCACTCGGTGACTCACTGGGGAAGGGAGGAGATGTAATCAGAGGAAGGTGAACAGGACTTTTCTGTATTAGTTATTTCTTACAGGGAGGGGCATGTGGGTATTGTCTGCATTACTCTTTATGGCCTTTATTGCATTTGAATTTTTTTTTTTTTTTAAGAAATCTCAAGGTCATTTGAGCTGTAATGGGGAATGACCAAGAAATGGGGCTGTTTTAATGAAAAAGAAAATGTTAATGTTAAAGTTTCCAGAGACTTTAAAGATGAAAGTATTGTCCATCCACCTGTGCTCTTTACTGTCTTTGCAGTGTGGTTCACATCCTTGTCCCGGAACTTCTGCTTTTTGCTCTCCACTCGCACCTCTTCTCCCTTAGTGTATAAACCTAGTTAAGCTTGTATCATCTTTTTAAGAAAAAATTAAACTCCCAATCTCTTGAGGAATTGCAGCATGTCTTTCCTCCACCATCTCACAGACTGGTCTATATTTGCACTCTCTGATAATGTTACTTCAGTCCTCTGTGGTCTGGCTCCTGCTCACTTGACTAAAATAGCTCTTCCTAAGGTCACTGATCTTGTAAATGACAAATCCAGACTGACTTATTTTTAGTTTTAGTTGTGGTAAAAACTAGGCTTTTGTTTTTATTTTAATAGACACCTACATTTTTATTGTTGATTGCGCCCTCCTCCTGAAAGCTCTTGCATTCTTTCTCTTTTCTTTGACCGATTTTCAGATATTATTCCCTCCCATGGCTTTGCTTCAGATCTCTCCCCAATTTTAGGTTCACGTCTTCCAGATGTCTTCAGCTGATGCCAGGCCCCTCAAACTCCACACGTCTAAAATGGAACTTCTCATCTGGCCACATCCCACTGTCTCTTTCTGGGTCCCATTGCTCAGATGGTTGGCACCCCCACTCATCCAGCACCAGCCATCTAGAAATCTTAAACTCATGTCTCACGGGCCACTGGTTGTCCAGGTCCTGCTGATTCATCTCCCATTCATGTCTCAGCTTTCCTCTCCTGGGGACAGCCATCACCACTGGCCCCGTCGAGGCACCCACCCTCTGGTCTGGAGCAGCAGCCCCGAGATTGTCTTTTATGGCTGTCTCCCCACAACCCTCACCTCATCTCTCAAACCAGAAACCAGTCATGATCCATGCATCACATTTGGTTGGTGGTATTGAACAGAGGATGGCTTGCGGCCCATTCCAGGCAAGTTTATTGGAAGACTGCCACGTGCACTCATGTCCACATTGTCGACTTCTGCTTCCAGGCCACGGTGGCAGAGTAGGTGCCACAGAGACGATCTGGCTGGCAAAACTGAAAAGGTCCACTAATTGGACCTTCATGGGAAGAGTTTTGCCAGCCCCTGGACTAGAGGCCAGAATAACTGAAAGAAACATTCTGAACTTTGTCCCTTGAGTGCTGTTTGAAGTTGTGCATCTCAGGCTCTCATATTCCCAGTGATAGGATTCGATACTTCCCAGAAATACTATCACATCTAAGTACTGTTTACTTCTGAAGGACTTTCTCGTCTGGGGAGAATGAAGTCTTTAAGGCAGGAAGCACATGTTTAACTGTTAAATTTGTTATGTGCTATATATTTAATAAGAAAAATAAATGAACTTTCTTGGATCTAAATTCTTCCTCAGCAGATTATACTGTTAATTTACAAATCACTTGAATTATAGCCAGTCTTTGCTCAGCCCCCTCACGTCCGCTTTGACCTTCGTGCAGAGGCGCTAGGAAATGGCACTTTCCTTCTTGAGGTGTGGTGCTAGAACTGCCCCCCGGGCCCCAAAGAGACTAGGAGCTGGGGGTAGTCTGGATTTCCAGTGTTCTGCAGTAAAGCACAGTCTTCCAGATCTTAGTTGGCCTACATCAGTGCAGTGTGTACAAATGTGTGTTCTGCAGCACTCAGTAAAACCCCGCTGCCCTTCCCTCGCCACCAGCGAGGGGTTTCACGACCACACTGTTCCTCTCGCTGTTTCCTGGAAAACTTAACAGGATTGTTAATAAGGTTCCTGTAGGTTTATCCTCTGCATCATTTGTGATGTTGGGTTTTGGTGTCCTTATCTGTAAGGAAAACATACTAAAAGTTTGACCTCTCCCAGTTCCAAAATAGTCTCAGTCTCTTTAAAACGTTTTAGTTGGAATTGCCGAGGAGTCTGTCCTTTTACACCTTAGTTAAGATGAGGATCTCCCCACCTCTGTTTAAGCCTCACTCACGTTTTTCATAACCAAAAGGTCCTTGGTAAACAATTTTCAAAATACTCTTTTAACTTAGGTTTTTTTTTTTTTTGAAAGTGTCAAGTAGTTCTCAGATTAAAAATAGAATTTTAGCTAATTAATAAGTGCTGATGGCGTCTCTTGTTTCCCTAAAATACATAGAAATATAGCAAAAGACACATTTAGACCATCACCGCCACCTCCAAACTAGCTCATGACTAGACTCTCAGAAAGTTTTACTAACATTAAAGGTGATAGAATTTGGGTTGCAAAATCTATCCTGCTGTTTGCTGGGGTTTCTGTTTGCTTGCTTGCTTTTGATGTATTTTGACATAAAAAGGCTTCACATTCTGGTTAAGTAGTCAGATCTAGGTCCTTTCTTTTGTGGGTTTTTTGTTTTTGTTTTTTACTGTTTTATGTATAAACAGTTCTCATTCCCTGGTAACTTCATGGTTTCCTCTTTTAACACATTAATCATATGAAATTATTTTTGACAAATTTTGTCTCATATCAGGAAATCTTTTTTAAAGTATTGAATATTCCTTTTCTCCTATTGATTTAAAATGCTAACATTTCACAAATACTTGGGTCTCTTTCTGGTTTACTCTTGCTGTTCAGTCGAAGCTTTGTCACTTGGGGCAGTGCAGTGCTGGCTAGCTGTTGCATGATCATGCGGTCCCCCCGCCCTCTCCCACCCCTGAGACTATTTTGAATTCTCTCATATGTTTTACATGAATCTTTAAGTCACTTTAACCAAGTGACAGACTCCTGCTAGCAATTTCTTTTAATTGAATTAAACTTAAAGAATATTACTGTATCTTCATATTCAGGAACAAGTTTCTGTACTTAATCAAGTTGTCTTGTGTGGCCTGCAATAAAATGTAATCATAAATGACTTTAAATATTTTTGTTAGCTTCATTCCAAGTTGCTTTATAGTTTTTGTGGCTGTTGCAGTTAGGGTCCTTTTTCAATCACATTTTCTCATTGACTGTGTCTGGTGTAGAGGAAAACTATTGCTTTTTACATGTTAACCTACTTTGTTTCTTTTCTGTTCTCCTTCCCTTTTTTCTGGGTCATATTTCATTGGTCAATACTTCCAGCGCAAGACTGAGTATGAGTGTTGATGACACCTATCCTACCTTTTTCCTGTAATTACGGGAATGCTTTTGCTGTTTCACTGTTAAATTCCAGGTCTGTTCCTTTATTTTCAGCTTAGGTATTTCTGTCTAACATTCTCAATCTTAGTTTCTTATTTCTGCTGTGTGGAAGTGGCAAGAAACACGCACGTGTGGAAAAACAAAGAGTGGTAACACGCACTTTTGCTCTAGTCTTTGAAAAGAAGAAGAGGATGATGATGATAGCTTGATTATTTGGATTTGGAGAAAAGTGGATGGGTTTGGGACTTGGCAAAGTTTTGGTTTTGCCGTGCACAGGAAGCAAGCAAGGATAAATCTTAGGAATTAGGAAACTTACTAAGATGAAGGAAACCAATAAAGAAGCAAGAACGTTTTCCCCCCTTTTGGGAGGAGGCGCCTGTGGGGGAGTGATTCAGGAATTAGCATCCTTTGTGAGTTATGTAGAGATTTAAAGTAAGCAGGTTGTTGTATGCTTTAGGAGATGGACATGATGGAGTGAAAAATGTGCTTTGGAGACAGGACTGAAAAATCACAATAGTCGTCAATATATATTAATTAGTGATAATAATCGCCCTCACTTATTAAGCACCTAATCTGGATCAGATATGGTTCAAAGCACTTTTAATTATTAACCACTCAATCTTCCAGCTACTGTTTGAGATAGGTATTATTACCGTTCCTGCTTTACAGGTGAGGAAACTAATTTGCAGAAAGATTGAGGATCTTACCTGTGATCACACAGCTAGTAAATGGCAGAGCAACTTTTAAGCCCAAGCAGTCTGGCTACAGAGCTGTGCTCTTAATCACTATACCAAATTGCGCTCCATGGAGCAATTACTTGAAGCTGGTGTCGAACTAAATACTTTGCACAGGACAGTATAGCTCACAGCTGGATAATGTGGTACTGTTTGTATCCCCATTTTGCAGACTTGGTCATACTGCTGCATAGAGCCCAGACCTGAATTTTGGTGTCTCTAGAGTTCCAGTCATGTTTTTATTAGCCACCTAGTTTTTTTACCCAAGTGCTGAATCCGATCTTCCTCACCTGATTCACTATAACTTAACCTCCGGGCCTCGATTTCCCTGTCTACAAGGATGAAGGTAATAGCTGTGCTCTAGGGGTCATTCCAAGGAGCCAGTGACAAAAATGCATACAAAACACATGATCCATGTACTGAATGATGTTGCTGGTGGTGCAGGTGCTAGTGTATTGGCTTGATTTTGCCCAGTGAGACAGACTGTTCAGTGTCCTATGTTTCATAACAAAAATCCTCATAGTCAATGAAAGATGACAAACTTCATTTGGCAGCTGAAAAATCTGACTCTCAAATAGGGAGCGGAGATCAGAGTCTCTCAGAACTTTAAATTTCATGTATTTGATGAATTGTGTATACACTTCCGGTTTCTCTTTAGTCCTTTTTTCTGCTACTCTTTTTTAGCTCATAATGTTTTGCTGCTTGAAGGTTGTGCTTTGAGACCAGATGATACCAGGTGAACCTGGTTTTCTACATTAGCAATATCCTGATAGTGAGTTATATTTGCTTTCTAGGCCTCCAATCCCTAGCGGTTGGTTCATTAGGTCTGGGATGTGACTTGAACACGTGGGTTATTTGGAAGCACTACATAGGATTCTGATTACCACTCCAGTCGAGAACTACAATATGGTATAAGCAACCCCCTGAAGATAGTCTAAATGCAGACATCTTAGGCAGGTTCGCATATCTGAGAAACTTTTAACTACCAGATCCTTAGACTGAACGAAAGTAATGAATCTGGGGAAGTATTAGAAGCATGAGAACTGCCTGCCCCCTACCTGTGGTAAAATAACTAGATGATGAGATACAGCAGTGAGGCCAAGGTGACTGGATTGTGTGACTGGTCATTAATGGTGCCCAGTGTCCGCACTTGATTTTTTCATCGTCATAATTCTGTGATCTTCTTAAAAAGCATGGCTATGAAGGTAAATTAAATTTTTGTAAAGGGGAATGGAACTAAAAATATTCTTACTTGTGCGCAGTACTTTAGGTTGAAGATAAACACTAATAAAATAGAAATATGATGGAAAAGGCTTTGTAAGTTTTATATACGTGTTATAATACCCAAAACAGTTGTGTGAAAAAGCTCTTCTAAGAAAGGAAGACGAGAAGGCATTTCTAGTATCTTTCTAATACATTTAATCAAGTTTCTCCTCTTCATTTGTCCTTACCCATCTACTTCCCAACCCCTTCTTTCTCAACTCCTAGTCCTTGGTTGCCTCATTATCCTAATACATTTACTACAACCTAATCCTTCCTGACATCAAAATTCTTTTACTTTGCTGATAACAGTTTGTGCGTTCTGCAAATACTTATTGAGAGGAGCTCTTATGTTCCAGGTTCTGTTCTAGGCTCATAGGATCACATCAGTGATCAAAGCAGCAAAGTACCCTTCCCGTGTGGGATCAAAGACTGTATAAGAAACATTGGCAGCTGGCATATACCCAGTGCCTTTGTAACCATACTGCCAAGTATCGTATTTTGTGAATGTTGAGGAACCACATATATTTATGATGTGCTTATTGTTTTTTCAGACTCTTCATAAGTGTCTGTACTTTTCCTTTATTCTAGATCTAAACCACAATACTTCAGGATCCCATTATGAAAATTCGCAGCGGGGACCTGTGTCTTCTCCGAGTGACTCTAGCACAAATTGTAAGAATGCTGTTGTGAACGACTCCCCTGAAAAAGAAGCATGGCCCTCAGTCCCTGGCAGTGATCCAGAGTTGGCTTCAGAATGTATGGATGCTGATTCTGTCTCCAGTTCTGAATCAGAGAGAAACATCACTATCATGGCTTCAGGGAACACAGGTGGTGAAAAAGATGGCCTTCGGAATAGCACTGGACTTGGTTCCCAAAACAAGTTTGTGGTTGGTAGCAGCAGCAATAACGTGGGCCATGGAAGCAGTACTGGGCCGTGGGCTTTCTCCCATGGAGCCATAATAAGCACATGTCAGGGCTCTGTGGATGCTCCTGAAAGCAAGTCAGAAAGCAGCAACAGTAGAATGAATGCTTGGGGCACTGTAAGTTCTTCATCAAATGGAGGGTTAAATCCAAGCACTTTGAATCCAGCTAGCAACCATGGTGCCTGGCCAGTATTAGAAAACAACGGACTTGCCCTAAAAGGGCCAGTAGGGAGCGGTAGTTCCGGCATCAATATTCAGTGCAGTACCATAGGCCAGATGCCTAACAATCAGAGTATTAACTCTAAAGTGGGGGGTTCTTCCACCCACGGTACCTGGGGAAGCCTTCAGGAAACTTGTGAATCTGAAGTAAGTGGTACGCAGAAGGTTTCATTCAGTGGTCAACCTCAGAATATTACCACTGAAATGACTGGACCAAATAACACTACTAACTTTATGACCTCTAGTTTACCAAACTCCGGTTCAGTACAGAATAATGAACTGCCTAGTAATACAGGGGCCTGGCGTGTGAGCACAATGAATCCTCCTCAGATACAGGCTCCGTCAGTTATGAATGGCACTTCCCTTTCTCACCTTAGCAATGGAGAGTCAAAAAGTGGAGGCTCTTACGGTACTACGTGGGGTGCCTATGGTTCTAATTACTCTGGAGACAAATGTTCGAGCCCTAATGGCCAAGCTAATGGTGACACTGTGAATGCAACTCTAATGCAGCCTGGCATAAATGGGCCTGTGGGCACTAACTTTCAAGTTAACGCAAATAAAGGAGGAGGCGTGTGGGAGTCTGGGGCAGCGGGTTCCCAGAGCGCGTCCTGGGGAAATGGGAATGGCGCCAGTTCTGGAGGAAGTCGAAGAGGATGGGGAGCTCCTGCACAAAACACTGGCACTAACCTACCCGGCGTGGAGTGGAGCAAACTGCCTAGCAATCAGCATTCCAATGACAGCGCAAACGGCAATGGTAAGAAGTTTACAAACGGATGGAAATCTACTGAGGAAGAGGATCAGGGTTCTGCCACATCTCAGACAAACGAGCAGAACAGTGTGTGGGCCAAAACAGGAGGTACAGTGGACAGTGAAGGTAGTACAGAAAGCACTGGACGCCTCGAGGAAAAAGCAACTGGGGAAAATCAGAGTAGAGACAGGAGGAAAATTGATCAGCACACATTACTCCAAAGCATCGTGAACAGAACTGACTTGGATCCACGTGTCCTCTCCAACTCTGGTTGGGGACAGACTCCGATTAAGCAGAATACTGCCTGGGACACCGAAACATCACCTAGAGGGGAAAGAAAGACTGACAATGGGACAGAGGCCTGGGGAGGCTCTGTCGCACAGACTTTTAACTCAGGGGCGTGTGTAGATAAGACTAGCCCTACTAGTAATGAGACCTCATCTGTATCGGGGTGGGGGGATCCCAAACCTGCTCTGCGGTGGGGAGATCCCAAAGGCTCGAACTGCCAGGGGGGATGGGAAGATGATTCTGCTGCTACAGGAACGGTCAAGAGCAATCAGTGGGGGAACTGCAAAGAAGAGAAGTCTGCGTGGAATGATTCGCAAAAGAGCAAACAGGGATGGGGTGATGGGCAAAAATCAAACCAAGGGTGGGCCGTGTCTGCCAGCGATAACTGGGGGGAGACGTCAAGGAGTAACCATTGGGGTGAGGCTAATAAGAAATCTAGCTCAGGAGGTAGTGACAGTGACCGGTCCGTTTCCGGTTGGAACGAACTTGGTAAAACTAGTTCTTTTACTTGGGGAAATAACATAAATCCAAATAATTCATCAGGATGGGATGAATCTTCTAAACCTAATCCTTCCCAGGGATGGGGAGATCCTCCAAAGTCTAATCAGTCTCTAGGTTGGGGAGATTCGTCGAAGCCAGTCAGTTCTCCAGACTGGAACAAGCCGCAAGACCTTGTCGGATCCTGGGGGATCCCGCCAGCTGCAGGCAAACCTCCCGGTACAGGCTGGCTGGGAGGACCCATACCAGCCCCGACAAAGGAAGAGGAGCCCACGGGCTGGGAGGAACCATCCCCGGAGTCCATACGTCGCAAAATGGAGATTGATGACGGAACTTCGGCTTGGGGTGACCCGAGCAAGTACAACTACAAAAATGTGAACATGTGGAACAGAAACGTCCCAAACGGCAGCGGCCGTTCAGACCAGCAAGCACAGGTCCAGCAGCTGCTACCGTCTGCAAGTGCCATCTCCAGCAAAGAGGCGGGCAGCGGCTCCGGTAAGTTTTCACCGGATCCAGTCTGGTGGTGCCACGCAATACTCCCCAGGACTGCGAGCCTCATTTCCGTTTACCGTTGCTCTAAGATTTGTGTCACAGAGTATTTGGAGATGCACGCAAAGGGCTTTTTTACGCTAATGCAGGAGAAGGAGAAGCTTCCAGGCAAGAAGATGATAGGCAAGGTGTGTAACATGAGGGAGCGGAGCTCTGCCGGTGGCCGTGCAGGTTGTGACCCTCACGTGCTCCATTCTCCGTTAGGAAGGCTTCAGAAGGCAGAGTCGGAAAACTGGTGTCAAGCGGGAATGTTGTACATTTCCCAGTTCTCCTGAGTCAGGCCGTTAGTCATGGTTTTGTTATTTGACTACAGCATTCCCAGAAATACAGCAAGTGTCCAAGTATAATACTCTAAATGCTGGGTGCTGTTTTTGGCCTTAGAAGACATTTATTTAAGGAGGCATGAAATCCAAGTCTGTTAGATATGCCATGTATCTAACAGATAATATTTTTCTGATGGTACATTCCACTTTCCTCCCATAACAAGGGATGAATTCCCATCTCTGCAGATTATCTTGACAATGACATTTTCATGAAGTGTCATTGGAATGCATTGTCTTTGTTAATGGAGGTTTTATTGAATAATAATCCCATTGGACGAAGCGATAGCAGTGTTTTCACAAACTAACCTCTCAGTGTCTAATTAGTCTCCCAAGTAGAGTTTATTAATTTGGATTTAATTCTTAGAAGAATCAGGTATGTATCTGAGGGAAAGGCTGTTTGGGTTATTTTAAACATGTTTACAAGGCTTTGCTTTGGACAACTTAACTCTTGAGAATTTTTAAGAAGCATTGTCCGGCATGTATAAAAATTAGATGCCTACCTCTTGTTAGTCTGGTAGTTAATTTTTTTTTTTTTAATCCCAGAACAGTGATGTTGAAAGGTTGCACTTACAGTAAAAATTTCATATGCACGCTATTACCCAGCTTGATTACCTGCTTGAATTCACTAGGGTTGGCTCAGAATGACTTGATTTTTCCAGGAATTAAATTCATCCTCAAAAGAAGATGACTTGCTGTAATTAAGGTTATTCGAAACAATCTGCTCTACACCCAGAGGGCAGTTATGAAAGAAGAGGTGAAAAAAGTTCACACCGTGTAGTTAAACTATAATAATGGGAAATTATTTGTCATCTTTGCATAAAACTGATGCCATCTCTTTTTTGCCCATCACAGCATCATTATTAGATACATGAATGTGAAGGTCTTCATCTTTTGTTCCTTAAGTATTCCTTCCTGCCCCTTATTCCACTGCACCCCCCTACCATGTGCTGATGACTTTTTTTCCCACACTTTCCAAAGGCTGGGGTGAGCCCTGGGGGGAGCCTTCTACTCCAGCCACAACTGTGGATAATGGTACCTCAGCATGGGGCAAGCCCATCGACAGTGGTCCCGGCTGGGGGGAGCCCATGGCTGCAGCATCCAGCACGTCCACGTGGGGCTCCAGCTCTGTTGGTCCTCAAGCATTGAGCAAATCTGGTAAGTTGTTGATAATTCCTTGTTGCTGTTTTGTCACAGTGGTGATCTCTCGTGGACTATGACTAAATAATCAGATAATGTTTATATCATTGGTAAATATGTCCATGTATCATCATACTAGATGATTTCACTGTTGGGCTCTTTGAATTTGTTACTTGGTTTGCTCTTTTATCGTTGTGCATTTTCTTACTTTCCCTTAGAGCTGCGTTAACTATTAAGGATTTACATGTACTTCACCAGATATAAATTATACTTTACCTAATAAGATTACCTAGTAATTGTCAAGCAACTTTTATGCTGACATGAGAGACTCAACATATAGTCGTGTGGACACATATCCAAAATGTCTGGCTGAGGTTTTAGATAACTCCCTGAATATTACATATAAAATGAGCAAAGTTGAGGAAGGACCATTGTTATTTAGATGAACACTGTCACTATCCCATAAGTTGTGTGTGGGGTACCCCATAGGACTTCCAAAGGCTGAGTGTAGAGATGAGATACTTTCTGCTTATGACTTGCAGTACTTTTTGGCCATTCTTGTTGAAAATATATATCAAAATGAATTCTTTTAAACTTCCTCCATCTTTGCCCTGTGCGCTGCCATGCAGAATGTTAAATGAGTATGAACAAGAAGGCCACCATTGTTCCCTCTCTTAGGGACCTTCTATTTGTAAAAGCATGGGAGATGTTTCATTGAAATTTTAAATTTAAGAACATTCTGACTTAGGCATGCCTGGCTGGCTCATTCGGTGGAGCATACAACTCCTCATCTCCGGGTCGTGGGTGTTGGGTGTAGAGATGACTTAAAAAAATCTTGCTTAATGGAACTTTTAGTTCAGTATAAAACATACATTTCTGCCATGTAGATTTGGGAAAGGAAATGAAAGTGGGGTTTTTCTAGGTCCCCCAGTCTCACCCCACCCCGTTAATGAGAGCTCATCCTCCAGAAAGAATTGTTTGATTACAGCATGTTTCTCTTTGTATCACAAATCCACAATCAGGGCCAAAATCTATGCAAGATGGCTGGTGTGGTGATGATATGCCATTGCCTGGAAATCGCCCCACTGGCTGGGAAGAGGAAGAGGATGTAGAGATTGGAATGTGGAATAGTAATTCATCTCAAGAGCTTAACTCATCTTTAAATTGGCCACCATATACAAAGAAAATGTCATCGAAGGTAAACATTTCAAGGGCACAGCCCTTGAAACTTTGAATTCCAAAGGTAGTTTACCCTCAGAAAATCACTGTCCTACCTGCCCATTTATGGCGACCAGTACAGTCTAGGCAGTCCCCAACTTAGGTGTAGTCTCATGTATGGGCAGCCGCCTAGTAAAACCGTAAGACCACAGGAACTTCCTTTCTCCCCACTGCTACAGCTTGGGATTTCTCTCCTCCTCCCCTTCCACCAGTGCTGCCTGGGACAGCCCCTCACCTGGCGGGGTGCCCGCAGTGGTGGGGATGAAGAGACGGGGAAATCTCCATGTTGACTCTTCCATCCCACCAGCAGTTCATCTCCCATTCCACTTCACCTGGAGTCCCCAAACCCCCCTTTACCCAGAATCACTGGCTTCCTTTCTCATCCCCCGTCCGTGTCCCTTCCCCCACCCCGAAAGGTCCTATGACAGAAATCCCTAGGAATGACCAGAGTTGTTTGGTTTATCTTCAATATGTGGACAAATCTTATTCCCAAACCTGTTGGTACATCAGAATCATACGGCATTTGTTAAAAGCACAACTTCCTGTACCCTAGGCCTACTGTAGTTTTGGAAATTGGACCCCAGATGTCTCTGATGCAGAGCCAGGTCTGAGACCACTGACCTATAGCACAGGTTCTTAAGAGACGGTACTGGATGCTCATGTCAGATTCTCTTGGGGACCATTTTCAAAATATATGCCCAGTCCCCCATGTGGTTCTCCCTGTCCCTCATACCTTTTCGAGAAACTTTTTTTTGTTTTGTTTTTTTCACTCCCTTCCCCACCCCGAGGGACCTTGCAGGTGAAATATCCAGTCACTCCACTAGCCAGCCACCAGGGTCCCTCCCTTTTAATCCTGGGATTCTCAGTCTAGGACCTGCCATTTTCATTTACAGAGATTTTCCATTTGGCTGAATTTGCCTATTGCCTCTCCATGTAGCTTATGAAGTGCTTTCCCATATTTTACATGAGCCATTTGATCCTCATGACCTTCTGAGGTAGAATACCGATGAGGAATTTGAGACCGGAAAAGGTGGTGACTTGCCCAAAGATGCATAACTTGTAAGTGACAGAGCAAGGATTTAAGTTTAGGTCTTCCAATTCCAAACCCTGTGTGCTTCCCACTGGACCGTGCTGTTTTGTGACTTTGTCTTTCCTTACAGGGTCTGAGTGGCAAAAAAAGGAGAAGGGAAAGGGTGTGTAGCCTTTTTACTCTTTCTCCTTTGTTTCTGCTAGTAAAAATCTTTTAGAAAGCAACTGCAAACATTTATTTAGCCTCTGCTGTGTGCCAGGTACTGTGCTTGGTGCTGGGGGTTCAAAAGCACTAGGACATGAGCTGCACCTTAGAGGAGCTCAGAGTCTAGTGTGGGGCCATAGGAGAGCTCTAAGGAGTGCCCACTTGAATTTGGAAGATGCCTGGGGGTGGGATGTGCTAAGGAAAACAGTAGCCCGACCTACTAAAATGTAGAGTCTCTGGAGAGAGGTGACAGGAGATCTGGCTCCATAGCTAGACGAAGGGCAGGCTGTGCCAAAGAATTTGAGCTTTATTATGTTTAAAATACGGAGCCAGTGAAATTGCATAGAAGGCAACATGAACTTGGTTTTTTTTAAAATTACTCACTTTAAAGAAAGCTAACCCATGATAGAATGAGAGATCATTGGCCCTGAGGAGGGACCAGAGTTGGGGATCTCAGGAAGCTTCTGCACTCATTTGGGTGAGAAGTGAGGGCCTGAATTGGGAAGCAAGAATGGATGTGTAGTACAAGGACTGATTGGAGAGACATTTTGGAATAGAAGGGACAAGAAGGCCTTGGGCAGCCACTTAGGCGTGGGGTAGGGGTGAGAGGCAGAGGAATCAAGGACGACCTCAGAAACCACGGCAAGGGTTAGATGCTTGCTTCAGAGACGTGCACTTGGGGGGACTGTGAAGCTGTGTTCTGTCCCACAGTCGGAAGGAACAGGCGGTAGCAACGGGAAAGGGAAATGAAGGCAGCAGACTGAGAACGGCCCCGTGGTCTTCACATTCACGGAGACCTTGGTCCCTGTGGCTTCCGGCCTCCCTGTCAGCTGGGCAGGTCGTGGACCATTCACCCCCTTGAAGCATGTCTCAGTAGTTCCTGTACCGCCTGTGCCCAGCCAGCACCGGCGGGAGGGGGGGTCCCCCAGGGTCCCCAGCCTCAGCTGCTGCTGGGGTACCATGTTCTCGGCCACACAGATCGAAATTTTTAAAGTCTTTTATTTGGAAACATGCAGTGCTTTTTCAGTACAGCGCATGCAGCATAACTAAAGTACGGTTTATATTGGTTTCTTCAGAAGAACCCCAGAAACCTAATGACTGCTTTTCCATTGGTGTGGTGTGAGGGTACCACAGGTCCAGATTATGATTCAGCTCTGGGAGCACCATCCGGTTATAAACTGGAAGCCGTGTGATGAGCAGCTCTCCCTTAGTCCAAGGACCTTTTTTCCTTGTGTGGGTCATCAAGGCCCTTTGCTTCCGTCTTTTCCTTCTGACTGCTTGCCTTTAGGGATTTCTCTGTACATTACAGCTATACCAGAGGACTGGAGCAAAGGAAGTTGAAAATCAAATAAGTTGATGTAATTGTTAACTTGGATCAGAGTTGGTTGAAGGAGAAATTAATTGGCTAAAAATGAGAGTTGGGAATGGTCTTGAAGTTATAGTGATCCATCGCTGTACTCAGGTCAGTAGAGGCAGCCATGGCAGCTTTCTACTCTTTTGTTTTGCAAAGGGAACCATGAAAGGTGGAAACAAACAAGAAGAAGCGTGGATAAATCCATTCGTTAAACAGTTTTCAAATATCAGTTTTTCGGTAAGTATGTTTTCCCTGCAGCCCCCTCCCCTTTCGGTGGTGGTCTGTAAATTTACCCTAAGTTTTTGTTTTCTTAACAAATTGTTATTTATGTTTGAGTTCTTGTGAGTATGCTGGAGGTTACAATAAAATTAGCCATGAAGCCTTATTTTTATAGTTGTAGCTAAAAACATTGGTCATATATTTTCTTTGACTTTTGACAAGTAATGAAATAAAGTTTTTCATTTTTCATTTATTTTCATTGATAAATGAAGGCCTGCTAACATGCTCCATTTTCTTACTTCAGAGAGACTCACCAGAAGAAAACGTACAGAGCAATAAGATGGACCTTTCTGGAGGTAAATCAGATTGAGTTTTTATTCATCACTGATGGACAAACATATCTGTGACATGCTCCTACTAAGTGAGCACTGACCTGGGCCAGGAGAGGCGAGGTCTGGGTCCCTGCTCCAGGATCGCTGTGCTCTCCAGCACGCGTCAGAGGGTGGTGGTTTATCAGCCTTCCAAGTGCACATCCCTGTGCAGGTCTGAGGCCATGGTGATAGCGGTCTGTGATTACCTCAAATCTAGTCGTGTCCTAGGAAGAGTTATCCAGGTTGGGTGATAGAGTCCTAGTAATTTAGGGAACGGTATGTGTAAAGGCCCAGATAATGTGACGGGGACCGTATAAGACAGCTGGAGAAATGGCAAGCAGTCCCATGCAGTGGGGGAAGAAATGTGAATTGGTTGTGGTGGTGGGAGTGTGGTAATGGGGAAGGTGCTAGACATGAGGCAGAGGCTAAAACATGAGGAGCTGGAGGGTTTGAACTTCATTCTGAAAGCATGGGATTAAATAATTTGAAGCAGGAGAGTAACATGATTTGGATTTATGTTTTAAAAAAAAATTATTACAGTGGAAGCGCCTGGGTGACTCAGTTAAGTGTCCAGCTCTCGATTTTGGTTCAGGTCATGATCTCACATGAGATCATGCGCTGGCAGCATGGAGCCTGCTTGGGATCCTCTCCCTCGCTCTCTCTCTGTGCCTCCCCTGCTCGTGCATGCAGGCTCTCTGAAAATAAATAAACTTTAGAAATGATATTACTATTAAAATTATCATGGCTGCAGGCTGAAAATGCTTTAGGACAGGAAAGATTCGCAGCAGAGGACTAACGGAAAGATACCAGAACCAGTTTGAGATTTGTTGCAGGAGGATTTCAAAACTCTAAACTAAGATAGTAGGTGGGAAGACTCTTAATTCCATGGAGATGCAGGAAGTAGAATCAACGAAAGTTGATAACCAGTCTGAACCAATTCATTGCGGAGGATGAGGGAGCAGGTGTGATAAAAGCCAATTTCCACTTTCTTGCCTGAAAACTTTAGTAGGTGGTGGTGGTATTCTGTTAGTCTGAGTCCGGGCTGGAGAGAGGACTGTGCAGTGATTTGAACAGGAAGGTTTAATACAAATCTAAGGAATTATTCAAGTGATGAGGGTTTGGCTAGTGAGAGGAAAGGAGAACACTGAAGACAGAATAGCAGAGGTCTGGACTGAGGTGGCGTGCCCACACAGGAGGTCCAGACTCTGGGAGCCGGCCTCTGCACACCACACGGCAGAGAAGTCCCTGTGGTGTCACCCGCACGGAACTGCAGGAGCTGTGCCCCGTGGGCAGGTGTCTCACAGGAGGCGGGCAACCAGCACACCACCAGAGCGGCTGCCTGGGGCACTGCGGAGGGGGGGAGTCGCCTGCCCCTGGGGGACAGCAGTCTTTCTTCGGGCACTGGCTCCTGCACCCTCCGCCGACACGGCTGCAGGGTCAGCTGGCCAAGGGATAGATGGGCAAAGGGTCCAGATGCATTGTTTTCAGGGCAGACCCAGTGAATTTGGAGGTGGGTTGATGGATGGTACAGTTACCCTGCCCTCCGACCGCCCATCTTCCACACGCGGCTTTCTGCTCGCGCTTCTCTGTCCCACTACAGTGCAGAGCGGCTCTGTCTTCTTAACGAGGCCCAGCTTCTCCTGGACGAGTGAGAAAGTGTGCCCTCTCACCAAACTCAGGAGACACACACAGCCCTAAGGGTCACCACATTCGTTGCTGGTGGTGCTACTACCCCTCACCGTCAGTCACAGTTGAAACAGAAAGGCTAAGTTGTAAAGTGAACTTTCGACAGCTCGTGAATAAAATAAAAACGGGAAAGAGCAGGTTGGCCTAGCCAGATAACCACACCCATATAACAAGCCATAGAAGACGTGAGAGCTTATACCGACCTCATTTCTGTGGCTGGTCACAAGCCGTGGTTGGTGTCCGTGGCCTCCTTCTCTCAGCACCCACCCCACACTGCCCTGCTCTCACCAGTACCTCAGCACCCCGGGGTCCTTTGTTGCTGGTGTGATGCAAACCTTTGTTCCCAAAGAGTCTGAGCCCTTAATCGCCCTGCCTTTTCTTGGTTGCTGTAGTTCTTCATTGACCTTTACTAGTGGACCTGAAAATGGGAAGGAGCATCCCCCAGAGAATCCCCTGGGCTCCAGAGTCCTTGTGGCCTTCATTTTGTATCAGAAAACTCCTTTCCTCTGGTGAGCAGTCACTTCAGCCAGTAGACGAGCCCTTTTTGCTCAGTGGCACAAGGAGGGCAGAATGTCCAGCTCAGCGGCCTGATGTGTCTCCTGGTGGAAGCATTTCTCTCTCATGAGGGCTAAGGTCTCCAAATCTGCGGAGTTGCTGGAACAGGAAGCAAGAATTCTGAGTGGCTTATTAGGTATAACAGAGAAACCTTCTTCCTTCCTTCTCTCACCTTCTGATTCCCAGACCTCTGTGTTCTGGTGATGTGGGAGACTGTGTCCCATGAAGTGGAAGCCCATCCTTCAAGGATGTTGTCTCCGGCTTGGTTTGTAACCAGTTCTACCTGTCAGTTTGGCTAGCTACTTTTGGGTGATGGGGTATGTGGTCAGACCACTTGATCCCATGGGCATGATCCCATTGCTGTCCTACCTTTGCTATGGAGCGAGTTCCTTGATCAGACGCAGTGCTGTGAGGATAAGGCCTTCTGCCAGACGGTGGATGGCAGAAGCTTTGCAGGCAGCAAAACCAACTCCACATCCTGACTGTGGGTGTGTTCTGTGCGGATAAGCCCTGCCTTCTCCATGGCTCACTGAATGGCACACAAGTTGCTGTGCTGTTGTTGTGCTGGTGGAACTTGGTGGAAATCTTTTCATAGAGGGGTGGCTCACTAGAGACTCTGCTACAGAGCCCTGTGGAGGTATGTGGGGGTGCTGGGGGGTGCTGGGAGCACATTGAACTTCCTCCCACAGCGTCTCTCCAGCACCCTCTACTGACAGAGCCTCTGCACCAACTGGCAAAGGGCAAAATGTAAAGAGCCCAGGTGTGCTTTCACTGAGCAGTCACAAAGGGTGAATTTGGAGCTGAGAGACAGTAAACCAATATGTGGCTGTTATTAAAGATGAGACATATATAGGAATAACCGGTTCAGTAGACAAGAAATAGAGTTTGAAGCTGGTTGCAGAGAGGTCAGAATGTGGAGAGTAATGGAGAGGAAGACGTGAGGGGAAGGTGTGAGCCTGTCTTACCTCCAGTTTCCCCATCTGCTGAGTGGGGGTAAGAATAGTAGGGTCACCAGCGTTAAATTAGAGCACACATGTGGGACAGTGAGTGCCTGGCACATAGCATGCATCTATCAGATGGCACGTTGTGGTGGCTCTTTTTGTTATTTGTAACTGGAAAATGTTTTTATCATAAAATTAGGTAGATTAAAGAGGACCAAAGACGTCTTAACCTTTTTACTTCAGGTTACTTTGTTCAATAAAATGACAGTATCTGGTAAACCCAACTTGACTTGTGAGGAATCCAAGATTTACTAAATGTGAGTGCATTTTTCACATGTCCTTGTCAAGGCAGAAGTCCTCTCAGAGGGAGGAAATATTTTGCTTTCTACTGTAAATTTATCTGAAGCCAGCTGGATTGTCTTCCTACATGATAACATCATTTCCTGCATTTATTAGGAATGTTACAAGACAAACGAATGGACATAGATAAACATAGCCTAAATATTGGTGATTACAATCGAACGGTCGGGAAAGGCCCTGGTTCTCGGCCTCAAATTTCCAAAGAGTCTTCCATGGAGCGCAGCCCTTATTTTGATAAGGTAAGTTGTTTGTTTGTTTGTTTGTTTTGTTTCACCCCTGTGGCTAATAAACCAGTACACTTAATGGCATAATTTTCTCGTTAGTGGTTAGGACATTTAACATAAGGTACTATAATATAATTCAGTGCCAAATCCTATTATCGGATTTGTAGTTCATTCTCCCTTTTATGTTTCAATTTAGCATAGGGATTGCATTTGTATTTTCTTCTGAATCCCATAAAATGTGTTTGGTTCTTTTTATGTACACTAGAATTAACACTAATCTAATCTCTTCTGTTCTCTACCTGTTTCCTGTTGATGCTGGAATGTCATGTGACTTCTCTTCTGTTCCTGCAATGATTTCTCCCTTCTACTTGTTTGCTTGGCTGGTGTTGCACATCTTTCTGTCTGTCCAATCAGGATGGCATTGTAGCAGATGAATCCCAAAACATGCAGTTTATGTCCAGTCAAAGCATGAAGCTTCCCCCTTCAAATAGTGCACTACCTAACCAGGCCCTTGGCTCCATAGCAGGGCTGGGTATGCAAAACTTGAATTCTGTTAGACAGGTAAGTCCACGCGTGTACTTTAGGCTCTCTGTTGAATGCTTTGTAGAAGTAATGAGATCTCTCTTACGTGTAGTTACTGTGTTTAAATCGATATTACAGTGTGGTGTTGGCACGTCCGTCCCTAAAGACCCCACTGGTGTTCTGTTGCTGTTGTTTGGTTTTGCAGAATGGCAATCCCAGTATGTTTGGTGTTGGAAACACAGCAGCACAAGCCCGGGGCCTGCAGCAGCCTCCAGCACAACCTCTTAGTTCATCTCAGCCTAATCTCCGTGCTCAAGTGCCTCCTCCATTACTCTCCCCTCAGGTAGTGACTGTGAGCGTGCTCTCCCCTATGTACCTGGAAACACTTGGTTCTTGAACGAGACAGGGGCTCATCGTCACATTGATTGGCATCTTTGAGACGCAGCTAATTCAGGATTAGCTGTCCTTACGAGTGGATGTGGGTAGGGTGAAGAAAATGAGTCCAAGTTAAATTAAACCTGAAATTTACCACTACAACACCTTGAGGGGAGGAGGAGAACAGCAAAGTAAATTGGCTGCCTTAAGATGCACCCCCGTCCCCTTGTAGTTAACCTAGAAAAGTTTATATGAACAATGAAGCAAAGAAAGAACATAACCAACTCTCCAAAATAATAGTCCACAGATTGAACTGCTGTATTGACAATTCAAAATGCACAGCACATTTAGTTAGTTTTGAGTTATTTGATCAACATTATTAACTTGCCATTGTGATCCTAAGGTTCCAGTTTCATTGCTGAAGTATGCACCAAACAACGGTGGCCTGAATCCGCTCTTTGGCCCTCAACAGGTAGCCATGCTGAACCAGCTATCCCAACTAAACCAGCTTTCTCAGATCTCCCAGTTACAGGTGAGTCAATTAACGGTCCTGTTCAGTACAAGTCTGTTGCGCGTCCACCGGTGCGCTAAACCCAAGACTCTGAGGGAAGCGTGGCAGCAAACAAAGTGGGTGCGTCGCCCCCGGGAAGCTGACAGTCTGTCGGGGAGGACAGGTCGTGAGCTGGAAGGGCGGGATGCTCTGCGAGCACCACCCAGTCAGGTCTGGGATGGCAGAGTGGGTAGGTAGGATGGGGCAGAGTGGGGGCGTGGGAGGGGAGGGGAGGGATGTCCCTCATGAAGTGCAAGTTTAGACTGAACAAAAGACCGAATTCAACAATGGCTCCAGGCCAGGGAGCCACAGCAAGAGGTTATGCTAGATGAGGCCACGCCAGATGAGGCCACGCCATAGGCCGCCTGCTGCAGTCAGCTGAACTTGCAGCTCCGGGACGCTGCGACACTGACGGCCTTTTTGCCATCTCCCCTCCAGCGATTGTTAGCGCAGCAGCAAAGGGCGCAGAGTCAGAGAAGCGTGCCTTCTGGGAACCGGCAGCAGCAAGACCAGCAGGTAGATCTCATCCTTTCCCTCGCTTCGCTTACACTGAACTCGTTTGTCGAACTTGTAACCAGGGATGCGAGATGCCTGTATTAAAATATAACGAAGTACGTGGTGCATTAAGTCTCCGGTTTGCCCGGAGGTTGTGTTAACTGGCGCCCGGTGCCTATTCACCTTCCTGCCGGGGAGGAGGTGAATTGGGCAGGTGCAGGGGAATACCTGGGTAAAGACTCTCTCTCCACGGTGTTTCCTGATCACTTGCTTGTTTTCAGGGTCGACCTCTTAGTGTGCAGCAGCAAATGATGCAGCAGTCTCGCCAGCTGGACCCCGGCCTGTTGGTGAAGCAGCAGCCCCCGCCAGCTCAGCAGCAGCCCCTCCACCAGCCAGCCATGAAACCTTTCCTCGAGAACGTCATGCCCCACGCTACACCCGAGCTGCAGAAAGGGCCGTCACCGATAAGCGCTTTCAGCAACTTCCCTATAGGTGGGTTTCTCCTTGGCCTGTGCATTCAGCTCACGCCAGGGGGCCACTGGCTTGTGTCTTCTCCCTTGGCATCACGGTCCCCTCCCCTCGGGAGAACTGTGCCGGCTCTGTGGCTCGTTCCTGCCTCCCCCAGGGCCAGCCGATCTCCCTACTTCTGCGAAGGCCTCTCCATTCCAGAAAACTGTGCTATTTCAAAAACTCCCTGCTCATTTACAGTGGGTTAGAATAAAGGTGACGTTGCTCTTAAGCCCCAGGTGGTTTCCTCGTAGGGTATGAGGGGGAGAGGGTTGTTAGTAATCCCGTGCCCGAGACACCAGAGCAGCGCTGCCTCGGGGGACTGCTGGGAACCATGGCTGCTTCCGTGGTTTTAGCGCCTGAAATCGTCATTGTGGTCTGAGGATTTAGGGGTGATTTCGGGTGTGAGTGTAGAACACACAGGCGGGAGGGTTGCCTCTGTCGCCCTCGCAGTAGCTCCCCTCTTCCCTTTGTTCCTTGTCTCCCTCTGGAAACTTCAGGCTTGTGTGTTTTCCCCCTCCCTGGGTCTCTTTTCTCTTTGTGCCTTTGATTATCTTTTGAGCCTTGAGTGTTGACACTCTGTTCATTTTGCATTTGCTTTCTCTCTTTTCCCTTACAATGGTTTTTTGGAAGCCACCTTGGTTGGTTGCCAGCCCCACTGTGTTGAAGACGGTTATTAGCTAGCTGGCATGTTCTGGGCCGTGGCTAGGGGCTAGGGCCTGCTGTTGCCCTCCCCCCCTGCCCGGTGTTGCCGCGGACTCTCAGCGAGGACAGAGAGATACTTATTCCTGGTTAAGAGGTCTGCCTCACCCATACCAACACCGTGTGGTTGTCTAAGTCAATCATTGGCAGACTAGAGCCTGTTGGCCAGATTTGGCCAGTGGCTTGGTTTTGTAGAGAAAGTTTTGTTGGAACACAGCCATGCTCTTTTGTTAACGTATTTTCTCTGGTTGCTTTTGTGCTACAACAGTTACACAGAGACACACAGACCTTGTGGCCCCCAGAGCCGGAGAGAGTTACTCTCTTAGGTTTCACAGAAAAATGTGCCGAGTCCTGGGTCCAAGAGCAGCGAATGTAATTGCTCACTCCAAAAATTGGGATGATATTAGAGAATTCACATTATTAATTAATAGTTTTTAAGTGTGACCTGATATCACATGGATTGTCATCAAACCCAAGTATTTAAAAGTATGAATCTCCTGGCTACATGTTAAACAGAGAATCTGACTTGCACTGAAAAGTGTTCATTTTGGGGGCGCCTGGGTGGCTCAGTCGGTTAAGCATCTGACCAGCTCAGGTCATGATCTCGCAGTCTGTGGGTTCGAGCCCCACGTTGGGCTCTGTGCTGACAGCTCAGAGCCTGGAGCCTGCTTCAGATTCTTATTCTCTCTCCCTCTCTCAAAAATAAATAAACATTAAAAAAAATTTTTTTAAAGTGTTAATTTTTAACAAGAATTTCAGATGATTCTGATGTTGATGGTCCCCGTATCACTTAAAAACCTCTGACTTAACAATCAGTTTTCTGATCCACAGTATGCAAGATGGAAATTTCCATCCTT
Organism: Cryptoprocta ferox; assembly: GCA_028646485.1. Classification (NCBI taxonomy): domain Eukaryota; kingdom Metazoa; phylum Chordata; class Mammalia; order Carnivora; family Eupleridae; genus Cryptoprocta; species Cryptoprocta ferox. Next base: position 18,138,537 of record CM053564.1, read on the forward strand.
GTTTCAAGAGAGACTGAGTCTGATGTGTTTCATCAGCAAAGGTCAAGGAAATTGTGCCTTGCGATATGGGAGTCTCATCCTTAAGTGTAACTGTTAGAGCAGGATGTTTTTACTTTTTTTTTTTTAATGTTTTACTTTTGAGAGAGAGAGTGCAAATGGGGAAGGGGCAGAGAGGGGGTCAGAGGATCTAAAGCAGGCCCCACACTGACAGTGGAAAACTTCATGCAGGGCTTGAACTCACAAACCATGGGATCGTGACCTGAGCCAAAGTCAGATGCTTAACCAACGTAGCCACCCAGGCTCCCCAGGACATTTTTGCTTTTAAATGGTGGTGTCCTTTGGCTGGCCAGCCAGTTGAAAATTTTTGTTTACAAGCAAAAGATAACAACTGAATATGATTCTCTATATTTCTTCATGCATGGTGCTCTTGGGGGATGACTAAAGAGATTTATTTTATTGGAGATAAACTTTAATATTTGACTTCCTTAAAATGGTCTCTTTTTACCAAGGAAATTTATGTATGTATGTATGTATTAAGAGAGAATAAGCACGAGCAGGGGAGAGGGGCAGAGGGAGAGAGGGAGAATCTTAAGCAGGCTCCACACTCAGCATGGAGCCAGATGTGGGGCTCGATCCTACAACCCTAAGATCATGACCTGAGCTGAAGTCAAGAGTCGGAAGCTCAACTGACTGAGCCACCAAAGTGCCCCACCAAGGAATTTTAAAATAATCAAAATTCTATAGAGAAATAGTTTTCCACAGTTAACACAATTATAGTTTTAACAGTTTCATGGTTTGAAAATGTTGTGTTATTGAATCAGCTACTGAGGATTTCGGTTTGTCTCTGATGGTGTAGCCAAGGCTCTTCTCTGGTGTGATTTCTGCACGGCCCTGGCCAGGGGCCCAGAGCATGTTCTGCCCACCTTGCGCTGGTCTGTAAACATTTGGCTGTGCCACATTTGTAGGGTGATATCTATTAAGAAACAGTCACAGGTCACAGGGTTAAAAACATTAGATTCGTTACACGTTTTTTTTCTAGAAAATAGAAGTTGTGGTATTGGAAAGAAATCGTGCTATATTTTATAAAGTGGTTTTTCTACTAAAATCTTGTTTTATTTTTAGGCTTGAACTCAAACTTGAATGTAAATATGGACATGAACAGTATTAAAGAGCCACAGTCAAGACTGAGGAAGTGGACTACAGTGGACAGCATTTCTGCGAGCACATCTTTGGATCAGAACCCCAGCAAACATGGTATGGGGCACCTCCTTACATGTTGTGCTTTAAGAAAGCACAAAAACCCTGTAGGATACTAAATGTAGGCCTTTATTTTATCTTAAGTGTCTACGTTGGTAGCCAAATCCACTTAAAACCTTTTCCTCATTATTAAAAAGTGGTTATTAGTTATGAAATCTTAGTTAAAAAAAAGGCACAACTAACCTTTATTTATACTGTTGTAAAAAATCGAGATTCAGTATATATCTGTGGTTTAAAAATTACTCCCTCTCTGATGGTCATTTAGGTTTTTGCAATCGATTTGATTGTTCTAATGTTCTACTTAACATTTACTCAATTCAGTATGATAGGGAAGGTATTAAAACTCCAAGCATAGTTTGATTTCTGTCAGTGTTTTGTATAATGGCAAATTTTCTTCATGTGTTTTGTTGCTTTGTGTAAATCATATAGATTCAATATTATTGTCTTCTCATCTGTTAATTACGTTTTTTAAGAAATATCATTTTCATCCTGTTTAATATCAATCCATCTAGCAAATGTTAGTGGAACATTTTCTGCTTTCCAAGGACTGTGCTAGGCCCCCTGGACCACGTAGATACACGTGTGCACACACGCACACCACGGAGCATAGGCGAGCCAGGAGCAGCACTTGCCTTGAAGGAGCTCATTGTTTGGTAGCAAAACTCAGCATGCTAGCTTTCATACCCTGTGTTAGGTGCTGGAAACACGGATCCATATGGTGGCACACGTGGGCTGGCAACGTGCAGTCTACCGGGGGGTGGGACCAGGAATGACGACCTGTCGGTGCAGTGGGTCTGGAAGGGCTTTTATAGAGACACTACGAAAGGGGTCTTCGGGTTGACCACATGCAGGGGTAGAGAGAGGATGACCAAAAGAGTAGAGCATTTGAAAAGTTCAGACGCAGGACAGCCTGCTGGATTCTGTCGTGTGCGCGTGTCATGGAGGTGAGGGGGCAAAGGGAGGAAGGAGAATCTAAAACAGTAGAAGCCAGAATGAGCAAATCACAGACCACTTTGTGCCGTAAATCATCTTAAACTTTAAACTCAGAGACACAGAAGACTTCAAGCAGTGTAAGTGAGGCAGAAGGCAGTGGATGAGGAGGGAGTGCACCAAAAAGAGCCTTAGAGTTAAGGATGGTGGAAGGGCTGGGTAACTAACTTAACTCCTTGTGCAAAGATATGATTATCCGTAATATATCCTGGGCCCTCTCCTCCTCCAGCCTAATCTCTTGACCTTGAAGACTGGGCTCAGGCTGGGACGCCTGGGTGGCTGAGTCAGTTAGGCGTCCGACTTAAGCTCAGGTCATGATCTCGCGGTTTGTGAGTTCGAGCCCTGTGTCAGGCTCTGTGCCTGCAGCTGGGAGCCTGGAGCCTGCTTCAGATTCTGTGTCTCCCTCTCTCTCTGTCCCTCCCCTGCTCGTGCTCTGTCTCTCTCTCTCAAAAGTAAATAAAATATTTTTAAAAAGTTTTTTAAAAAATTACGAATAGAGGCCAGCACTCAGGAGAAAAATCTGAGCTAGAATAAGGTTTGGTATTCATCAGAATGTTGAGGTCATGGACACTGACAAGGTTGCCCAGAGCGATGGAGCCTGAAAAAGAACAAGGACGGCATCCTGGTGTAAAAGGAGCGGCTAGAGAGGTGAGATGTAGAGAGCCAGAGAAATGCTTCTGTCATACGGCTTTCTGTCTTCTCTGGGGAAAATGGAGTTTTCCATGTCTGCCTTGCGTATCTTAGCCTCAGTTTCTTTGTACAAATGACCTCTTGCCTTCCATGCAGTGCTGTGGCAGGTGTGACGTCCCTCACACATCCTGTAGTGCTCAGCATCCTGATGCAGCACACATGGGTGCATGGTGCATATCAAGGACATGGGGTCCTCGGACAGCATAGATTTTGAAGTCAAACACACTTAGGATTCCATCCCGGTTCCTAAACTCCTTAAGCCACAGTGTTTGCATCTGCAAAAGGAAATGAGACCTCCCAGAATTGTTGACAGGACTGAATGCGGTGACAACCGTCAAGCTCTTCCCTTGCCGCTTGGCACCTGGCGTGCGGCCATTGGGCGGCAGGGCCTTCCTGTGAGCAGCCCGCTTGCATGTTCTTTATTGGCTTCAGTTAATAAAATAATTTCGTATTTATATTTTATCTTCTTTTTCAGCTTATATTGATCATTTTTTTCACTGCATTTTATTGTGTAGACTGTTTTGCATAAATCTGCAGTGTGAGTTAATAAATTCTTTTTTAGTTATTAGGTTAAACAATAAAACCTTTTATTTCTATATATGTTCTAGGAATGTGCTCCTCTTCCAAATAAGGAAGAGGTTAATACTTTTTCTTTGCTCCAGTTAAGATCTCTGTTACTCTTTAAAAAAATTTTTTTTTAATGTATGTTTATTTTCGAGACAGAGACAGAGCACGAGCGGGGGAGGGGCGGAGAGAGAGGGAGATACAGAATCTGAAACAGGCTCCAGGCTCGAAGCTGTCAGCACAGAGCCCGACGCAGGGCTCGAACCCACAAACTATGAGATCATGACCTGAGCTGAAGTTGGACGCTTAACCGACTGAGCCACCCAAGTGCCCCGATCCCTGCTATTCTTTAGTTACTTAGACACTTAAAACTTAGTCATCCTTTCACTTTTTAAAAATTTTTGTTAGTAATACAAATTACTTAATATTTACATGCTTCCCCACTCCCAGAATGTTCGTACTTTAGCAGGTGGCACAACTGGTAGTAACTAACCCACAGCCATTAGTCTTTGTTTCATAGGTATTATTTTGGTATCTCCAGACTTACATTTTATCCCCTTAAATGGGGCACTGGGTGGCTCAGTCGGTTACGCGACCAACTCTTGAATTCAGCTCAGGCCATGATCCCAGGGTTGTGGGATTCAGCCTCTCATTGGGCTCTGAGCTAAGCGTGGAGCCTACTTAAGATATTCATTAATTCATTCATTCATTCATTCTTTCTTTCTCTCTCTCTCTCCCCCTCCCCCATGCCGTC
>CM053564.1:18142891-18177066 GCA_028646485.1 Cryptoprocta ferox
AACAAAGACAGTTTGATATCTGTATGTGAGAGCCTGCAAAATTTCGAGTCTTAGAGTGTTGGCTTTTTAAAAAAGCTTTTCAATCTCTGTAAAGAAGTGCTTTTTCTTCCACCACTCACCTCCAGTTCCTCACACTCTCATGTTCTCCCCCGGGGCTGCTCCTTCCTGGTCGGTGGCTCGTCCTGCTGGGCCCCTCTCCCAGCAGAGACTCAGAATCTTCTTGTTTGCTGGCTCTGTTTTCCTTTTTCTTATATTAAAAAGAGAGAGGGGAATATTAATCGTCCTATTCCCATTATTAATAGTTCTCTGTGGTTTCCCTTTTTCCCTTACTATAAAATTCACATTTAGCTGTGCTCAGGGGAGCTCCCTGCGCCAGCCCTGGGGCTGCCAGCCCACATGTTGTGTTTTGTTAGACCCTCGCTATTTTGAAATCATCGTTTTCAACATCTGTGTAAACATTCAGAAAACGTCATGTATAGATTTGGACTTGTGGTGTGTCTTTGGGAATAAGGAGGGTGTGGCAGCCCGAGCTGCAGAGTAGTGAGCACCCGGAGTGGAGGCGCTCGTGCCTGTGTGCTCGCTGCTGCGCCCCTGGTCTCCTCTGCACGGTCCCTGGTGGTGGCCTTTGCCATCTGCCCTCGCTTACCTGGGAGCGTGGTCTGTTCCGTTCTCTTCTCTCTCTCCTCACACCTGTGCCCTCCCCTCCATTGGTGTGGAGAGATTTTCCTCTAGCCCTTAACCAGAGACATCGTGTCCTATAGTCATGTTCCTTGTGGGGAAGGACCGTGGGGTTTTGCCTGCAGCCAGCCTCCCCTGTTTCTTTATAACCCTAAGTCTGTGTTGGCATTGGTGGTTCCCTGCTGTGTGAGAGAGGGGCTGTTGTCCCCTCGCAGTGGAGCAGTGTAGAGACCATTTTTATGGGGGAGCGATGTGATGGTAGCATCAGGCTCCCATCCTGAGCTGGGCCTGTGGGGAAGGCCTTGGATGGCATTGACTGCTTGCGACACTGTCTGAGGTGGGTTCTCTGTTTATCACCGTAGAGAGCTAGTAATAAGTTACTTGTGGAGCAGAGAAGAAAGGGCAGAACCAGGAGACCTTCTGTGTCAGAGGTCCCCAAGACCACTTTCAAGGTCACTGGTTTGCCAGAAGAATTGACAGAACTCAGGAAAGCTGTAATATTCATGGTTATGGTTTGTTACAGCAAAAGAATACAGATGGAAGTCCGCAAGGGAGAAAGGCACATAGGGCAGAGTCCGGGAGAAGTTTCCTGTTGTCCTCTCCCGGCAAAGTTTCATGGATTTCATTCTCCAGCCACGATGTGTGAACCCACGGACAAAGTACTGGCAACCAGAGAGGCTCACCCAAGCCTTGGTGTCCGGTCCAGGGCTTCTGTGGGGGTCATACAGGCGTTAGCATCTGCGTGGCCATGCTACTCAGGCTCCACCCCTGCAGGCCTCTCAGAGATCTGATAACAGCACTGTGTGACCCAGGCCTCGGGCACACAAAAGTACATGTTCACCATGAGTCACACTATTACCATAAACTGTCTGGCTTGGCTGAGGCCCAGGGTGTGCCGTGGGCTTAGAGGACCCCAGGAGTGGTGGAGGGCCAGTCTTGAAGCTCTGCGTCATGTGTACTCTGGGCCCACTGTCCTCTCTACTGCACACCTTCCAGAGTAAGAAAAGCCAGATTTGTTAAGCGAAGTGGGGTGGACGGAGGCAAGGACACCTGACCAGGAAATTGTGCGTCACGGAAGGGTTGGACTAGGTTATCTGTGATGCTTTATGGTCCTAAGACCCTGCAACTAGAAGCCAGTTTACAAAATCTTTTCCCCTCCTCAGCACCCAGCACATTGTTCTGGGCGTGGGGGTACGTATGTAGAAGAATATTTATTTCAGTCCTGGAGTGGAGGGCAGTGGAGGAAGGATTCCAGAAAGAGCGTTGTGATCTCTTAAGCTGAGATATGAAAGATAACAGGAGGAGTTAGTCAAGCAGAGGTGATGAGAGGGGCCCCCAGGGGCGGTGCGTGGACGCCTTCTGAACGACTGAAGCGTCTGAGCATGACCCCTCTGTGACGCAGAACTGCCGGAGAGTGGTAAGCCGGGCGGTGGCGTGACTTGTGTTTGGGATTACTCTGGCTGCTTTGTGGAGACCTGGGGACTGGAGGTGGACACAGAGATCAACTGGAAACTCCTGTGCCTGATCCGGAGCTTAGCCAGACGGGACGACTGTAGCCTGACCCAGTGTAGTCCTTATTCAAGAGCTCTGTGATCATTTCTCAGTATATACGGGCATCAAATTCTTACGTTGTGCACTTGAAACTAATACAGTGTTATACGTCAGCTAGATCTCAGAATTTTTTGAAGACGAGATTAAACAAGTTATAAAGACATCCACTGAAACAAAAATGTAAGCCCTCCACATTTTCAGAAAAGAGAAAAACAGATACCATATTTTTAGAGTTTTTAAGGAATCCGTAAAGAAATCGGGGCTCCTGGGTGGTTTAGCCAGTTTTACATCCGACTCTTGAATTCGGCTCAGGTCATGATCTCACAGTTTGTGAATTTGAGTCCCAAGTCTGGGCTCTGCTGACAGCACAGCGCTTGCTTGGGATTCTCTCCTCTCCCTCTCTGCCCCTCCCTGCTCTCATTCTCATTGTCACCCTCTCTCTCTCTCACCCTCTCTCACCTCCTCTCCCTCTCCCCCTCCCCTCCACCCTCTCTCTCAAAATAAATAAATACACTTGAAAAGAACCTGTAAAGGAATAGAAGGCATTATATAAAATAATAGGAGAAACTAGGACCCAATATATGTAAAATTGGTGAACACAAATGAGCCAAACTAATTTACTAAAATAAATTCAGATTGAATCATAAAGCAAAATCCAACTCTTTGCATTCAAGGGACCCAAAACAAAATAATTCCGAAATCATTGCCATTTGGGGGCACCTGGGTGGCTCAGTTAGTTGAGCATCCATTCTTGGTTTCAGCTGAGGTCATGAACCCAGGGTCGTGGGATCAAGCCCCGAGTTGGGCTGAGATTGGAGCCTGTTTGGGATTCTCTCTCTCCCTCTGCCCTGCCTGCCCCCACTCGCTCAGGGGTGTGCGCTCGCTCTCGCTCTCGCTCTCGCTCTCCCTCTCCCTCTCCCTCTTCCCCTCCCCCTCCCCCTCCCCCTCTCTCTCTCCTCTCCCTAAAAAATAAATAAATCATTGAGGTTGTAGAAAAAAAAACCTGTAGGAAGCAGAATTGGTAGGACTTGGTGATTTAAGATAACAGGAGGGCAGCCAGGAGAGCCTCTCTGCTTCCTAACCTGAGCAGCATCAAATCTGTTCCTCAGGTGAACGTGCTTGTGACATTCAGTCCTCTCCGTTGGAGTGTTATCTTGAAACTTTATTTGACTAAAGTTGGCTTAAAGGTCAGTTTGCTAGTTTGTGAACCTTGGACTGATGATTATCAGAAATGGAAGGTGAAATCGCCATGTGGTAGAAAGAACATTGAACCCTAAAATCAGACAGACCCGAATTCTAAGTTGCATTTGCCTCCCAGTGGCATATCACATTGGGAATTTTTCTTAAGAGTGGGAATAGTTGTTGACACGATGGCAGAATGGCGAAACAGACACAGACCCGGGTTTGAGACCTAACTCTGCTACTTACTAGCCGCTGGCAGGTGACTAACCGTTACCTGCCAGAGGGGAGTATAGTAACACCTCCTACAGTATTTGGAGGATGAATAAGGCAGCACCTCAGAAGCACGTGAGCACTAGAACAGGGTGGGACACGAAGCGCCCAGGCGGTGTTGGCCTTCCTCGTGGTCAGCATTCACCCATCTTAGCGTGACTCCCGCATTGTTTCATCTACACCTGCCGCCCGCACGGTCTCACATCCTGTTTTCCGAACCTTCTCCCAGGAAGTGATTGTTAAAAGGTAATTGGGGGCGTCTGCATGGCTCAGTCAGTTACACACGCAGCTCTGGCTTGGGTCATGATCTCGCAGTTCATGGGTTTGAGCCCCATGTCGGGCTCTGCGCTGACAGCCCAGAGCCTGGAGCCTGCTTCCGATTCTGTGTCTCCCTCTCTCTCTGTCTCTCAAAAAAAAAAAAAAAGGGGTTAAAAAATTGTTTTTAATAAAACAAAACAAAGATCAGCGTGGAGAATAAATCACCAGGAAACAAGTGACCATTTCTGAGTGAGCATAAATTGTCTTTTTATGGGATGTCACACTCAGTTTTGATGACAGGTATCTTCACTGATGCGGCATAGTGACAAGGGGTACATAGGTAGAAATATAAACATCCTGATAAAAAAGGATATTTGTCTTCTTTACATACATAGCAACCTCAATTCTCGGGCACACCTCTTTGCCACTCACTGTGTTCTTCACCGTCTTTTCCCGTTACTCCAGGTCCTTTTCTTCCCTCCGTCGTTCCTCATCATCCCCACGCCCACCCTCCCCACACACACCTCCCGGACAAAGCCTTCCCTGTGCTTGTTCTCCATTTAGGCCAAGATACCAGTGTTTTTTAATGATTTGAAAATAAGTATGTACTTGTACTTGGATCAATTGTTGGTGGCTGTGGTCCTTATCATCCTTCTTGAAATAAAATCTGGTGATTTTCAGATCTCAGTATACGAGAGTGTGAGGAGTGAAATATGGAAGAGTGCAGAGCTTTGTTTTCTCTTGGCCTTTTCACAGGGGCTGCGGAGCACAGTTTGGAACCTGCAGGTCTTTGACCAAGTTCTCTCTTCCTATTGGAGAAACTGCAAGAAGTAAATTCACTCGTATGTTTTGCCTCACGTTCACTGCCCTGTCCTGTGTCTCTCTCTGCAGGTGCTATTTCAAGTGGTTTCAGGCTGGAAGAGTCTCCATTTGTTCCCTATGACTTTATGAACAGCAGTACTTCTCCAGCCAGTCCTCCGGGTTCCATAGGAGACGGCTGGCCACGTGCCAAATCGCCGAACGGCTCTAGCAGTGTTAACTGGCCACCAGGTGAATGCTGCCAGCTTCTTTCGTGAGGGTTTCCTCCCGTAACGGTTGCGTTACCTCTAGAGGCTCCGGTGCGGTAGCCCAGTACTGGGGGATTGGCCCTCTGCCGAGGGTGGGAAGGACGCAGATATGACGCGTGGGAAGCTGAGCACCAGGTCTTGGGCCAGTGAGCGGGTCTGGCCCGCTACCAGTGCCTTTACGCTCCCAGCGGTGAGAGTGGAGTCAGCCCCGCGGGGCGGCGTGAGGAATAATAAAACCTCCTCTCCACCTGTGTCAGGGGACCCACTTGTCCATGTTTCCTGTGTGCTGAGGGGTCACCAGAAATGCACTTAGAGCCTTCTTTTCTGTTTGCGTTGCTGTGGCTTGTGATTTAATAAAGCGCTTTAACACGCGCCTGCTTAAAAATACGCCAACGCAGAGCAGTTATTCCACTTGCAAAAACGTGCAAGTTATTCGGAAGTAGCAGCTTACGTTACACTAGCTCTGGTACTGAGTCAGCCTCTTAGAGTGCTAGTATTAACTGGAAAACACCGAAGAATGGCATGGACTTTAGGAATAAAAGTTTTGGATATTTAATAATGGATTTTTAAGTGATGAATAAGTCTGAACTAATTTTAAGTTTTTCATTCCCAGAATTTCGCCCTGGTGAACCATGGAAAGGTTATCCAAACATTGACCCTGAAACTGACCCTTACGTCACTCCTGGCAGTGTCATAAACAATCTTTCAATTAATACTGTGCGGGAAGTTGACCACCTCAGGGACAGGAACAGTGGTACGTAGGTGGCACAAGTCAGAATTTCTGAATGATGCTGGATGATACAGTTTAAGAATGTTTCAAAGCAGACGTGAAACTTTCAGCACATCACAGTACCTGACATCCAAGGGAACAGTGAAAATAAAAAGAGAATTCTCCATTTTCCCAGAGGTGACTCCTTGCCACTTTAGAAACAATGGGGATTTATTATCATGATACGGTAAACATACATATTCACTGCATCAGTTAACACAAAGGACTGACACACATCTGCTCTGGTATTTGTAGAAACAGCTACAGGTTGTTACCTGCTTGATATGCGGCTTCAGTGTTGAGATGATTAAGAAATGGGTGTTTCTTTTTATAAAAGATTTTCTGTCGTTAGTTGTTTATGCACTCTGAGTGTTAAAGGACTTTCATGGGAAGAAGCAATTTAGCTTTCCGTGTTTCTCCAGAAGTGAACGGTGAGACCAAGTTAAGGGTCCCTCTAGCCCAGACACACTTTCTAATTGGGTATCAGAGAAAATCATCCCACCGCCTACCATGTGGTGGTTCTTGAGCCCAGTCGCAGTACTCCATGCACGCGCCTGGAGAAAGGTGAATGAAATGAGAGAAAGTATCTTCTGTTTCTGAAACCTGTATCCTCCTCCGCTAGACAGTCTATAATAAAGAAAATGTAAAGCAGTCAGCATTTTGCAGTAAACCTGTCATTCGTGAACAGGTGTTGGCCACAGCACGTGGTAAGGACAGAATCCTCCTCATTGTAAAATGGCTGAATTTAGGCTGCTCTGTAGAAATAGTGGACGTACCCCCTGCTTTCCCACAGGAAAGCGGGGACAGAGCCAAGTGTAGAGCCTCACAGCCTTGTATGTGGTTAGTGGAAGAATCTGGTGGCTTGCAGAAATGGGCTTCTTTTTGTATAAGATTGTTAGGAGTTAGATGCTAGAAGAAGGATGCTGTTGAGGGTCTTGAGTGGCAGACTTGTGGTTGCAGGCTGGTGGGCCGGTGGTGGCGAGCAGGAGGGACTGGAGCGGGAAGCCAGGTGGGAGCTGTCACAGTCCAGCCCGGAGCTGGCGGTGGGAGGCCGTGCCTAGAAGTCCCTGGAGCTGAGACGTGGGGGGCGGGCGGGAGGAACGAGCCCTCCTGGAGCGGGGACCACTGTCTCGGAGCGTCGCCGTGGCCTGCCCTCACGATCGGTGCTAAGAATTGGGTGGAGGAGGGGAGCCATGTCCCTGGGCCGCGGTCAGGACGAAGAGTGGGAAGGAAGGTGCGGTCATGGGCACCGGCCCTGGACCCCGGCGTCCCTTTTCCTTTCTTGGGGCGTGCTGTCGCATGGCAGCCTCAGCGGGCGCTTCTGCTGCTTCTCGGGCACGCGTCCCTCGCTCTGGGGATGACTAATTGGGCTCTTCCCCCACGTAGGGTCATCCTCATCCTTGAACACCACGCTGCCTTCAACTAGTGCCTGGTCATCCATTCGTGCCTCCAACTACAACGTTCCCCTCAGCAGTACAGCACAAAGCACTTCAGGTGGGCCCGGCCGGGCTATCGTTGGGCCTCTCCTTTTTGTCTAAGGTTTTTCAGGGAGGTAGGAGTATATTTCTGAGCCCAGGAAAGTACTCGTAACCCCATGGACTGTCCCCAGCAGTCACGTCCAAAATAAACAGTCCGCTTTCCCTCTCGGCCTAGAGCCCCAGCTCGCTAAGTGCGCTTTCGCTCAAAGCACTTCTCCAGCAAAGAAGCTTTTATTTTTGTAATTTCTAATCCTTTGCAGATTGATAATTTTATAAAGTACAGTAAGCCTGAACTTGGAATTGCTGGAAAAGTGCTCACATACTTGGGAGTTGCGGCACTGTCACATTGCCATCAGTTTACTGACACTCGCTCTGAATTTCTGTACTCGGCTGTCACACACCAGTAAGAAACTGTTGTGACCAGTCTTCCCACCACACCCGGAATTACACTGACTTAAAGGACATGTACCTTATGAATCAAGTAGAAAAATGGACAGTGACAGAAGTTCTAAAATTCTCCATCCACTTGCGCCCCCTCATGGTTTTTTAGCATTATTTTGAAATAGTGTACCGGGTGCCTGATCCCACACACCCCATTGCCATGAGGCCACACGCATCAGGCAGTGAGCTTGCCTTTTTTTTTTTTTTTTTTTTTTAAAGCCAGACAGGCCTCGGTTTGAATCCTGGCTGTGTGTGGGGCCCATAGGCAAGTCGTTAACCTCTGTGCTCCTGGGTAGAATGTGTCAGGACTAGAGTTAGCATGCACCAAGTGCCCAGCAGCCTGGCACTCGGTGCAGACAGGCCCCTAGGGAACGTCTGCGGTCGGGACCCTCTCTGTAGACCGCCTGACTACTATCATGGTCCGTTTTTCCATGTGTAAGCCAGAGAGTTCTAAAATCTATTTAACAACCTGTGTGGTGGTCTCAAGTGGCTCAGTTAATGGTCATGAAGATAAGGCGCTCCCAGCTGCAGTTTTAGAGCAATTCAGAGTATTTCTAGTTTTGTTTCAATTTCGATTATAGTACAGTTCTGCACACTGGGCTAAGACTTTCACAAGTCTTGAAATTATTAATAAAAACAGACGAATGGTCTGAGTTGTTTTGGGTCTAGGGAGCAGTTTCCTTCTGGTTTTTGTGTTTTTTTGGCAATTTAGTTTGATTTGGGGATTTTTAACAGCCTTTTCGACTGGTTTGCTTTTCGTGGGAGAATGGGTGCTATCATTATTTAAATTTTTTCTTTTCTAAAAGTATTATCTCCCCCCTCCCCACTGTGTTTTTTCCCTGTGAGTAGCCAGAAATAGTGATTCCAAATTGACATGGTCTCCTGGTTCAGTTACAAACACCTCTCTGGCTCATGAGCTGTGGAAGGTCCCTTTACCACCTAAAAACATCACTGCTCCGTCCCGCCCACCTCCGGGACTGACTGGTCAGAAGCCACCCTTGTCTACGTGGGATAACTCTCCCCTTCGTGTAGGTGGAGGATGGGGAAATTCTGACGCCAGGTACACCCCAGGTAAGACGAAAAAGGTGCGCAGGATGGTTCCTTTCGCGTGCTTTAGCCGAACCGCTGAGTTTTGACAGACACCGAGATGGGTGCTGTTGCGCTACCCCCGGGAGCAGGGTTAGAACTTGAACAAGCATGCGCTCCCCAGGCATTGCCGTCTTCTGCAATTTCTATCTGTGACTCTCAAATTTTTAAGTTGTGCCTGGCTTACTTACGAATATTTACCCAAACACACGACAGGCAGTGGTAGGGTTCGTGGAATGGGCATATCACGTCTCTTTGAAAAATGCCTCGGGAACGTATCAAACTGTACGATCGCTTCCTGCTCGCGGCAGCTCGCGGAGGAGCGCCGTGTCACAAAGAGGGGCCAGGCAGGGCGGAAGCAGCCCACCTGGGCTTTGAGAGCTGGGGCTTGTTCACAGAAGCTGGGCCTGTGCGTGGGGTGACCTGAACATTTACTGTTTCGGCAGGGGCACTTGGGGGGCAGGGTGAAAGGCGGTGCTGGGAATTAGCCACGAGGGGCTGGCAGGTACAGGGCAGCCTGTCCCAGGACACCGCCACACATGCCTCCCCTCCTCCCTACCTCTAGCACTGGATTTGGACTGGTGGTGTGTCCCAGCCCTGAGACAGACAGACAGACAGACAGACACACACACACACACACACACACACACACGTTTAACTCAGAGCTGTGTACCAATTCTACCAGTAAGTTTGGACTGGTGGTGTGTCCCAGCCCTGAGACAGACAGACACATACACACATACACACACACACACACACACACACACACACACGTTTAACTCAGAGCTGTGTACCAATTCTACCAGTAAGTGCCATTCCAGTCTTCATTCTCCCCAGTCCCAGAACTATACCTTCTTATCTCTAGACTGAAAATAGTAGTAAAACCTCCCAGTGATTTCTGATGTTTACACACGATTGGCTGAAAGAAAGCTTGGCAGTGTTTTATTTGGGGGGACATTGGGGCAGTGGAGTTTTAGTTATGAAGAGAACACTTGATGTGTTCTGAGCTGCTAAATGCAAATGGATTTCATTGGTGTCAGGTGTGAGCCGGAAGGCCAGACGCGGAGCTCCCAGGCCACCCGGGCAGAAGCGGGAGTGTCTGGCGATTACAGGCTTCTTTTTAGCCGAAGTGCAGCTGACACCCAGCAGTGCAGTGGCTTCCGGAGCAGGTTGTGTGATGCAAGTCTGCACGTCACACCGTGCTTGCTGCCAGTGCAGCGCCCGGCTGTCCCTGTACACTGGTCCAGGGCTACTGACCGTGTCCCGATGCTGTGCCTTTCCCTCCTGTGCCTTCCTCGTCCCAGAGCTGAGGCCTGTGCCTCCCCCCTGCCCCGCCACATTGCCCACCTCCACCCCTTGCCTCGGCAGTGTCGGTCTGTTCTCTGTATATACAGATCTCATTCTGCCTTGTTCGTTTGTTTTTTAAATCCTATATACAGGTGGAATCATACGGTGTTTGTCTTTCTCTGTTTGACGTATTTTGCTAAGCATCGTACTCTGTAGGTCCATCCGTGGTGTTGCCATCTGTACGTGGCAAGATCTCATCCTCCTTTGTGGCTGAGTAACACTCCATTGTGTGTATAACCACATCTTCCTTATCCATCGTCTATCGATGGACACCAATTGCAGGCTTTTAAATCCCCTGAGAGCTTCACAGTCTGTGAGACAGGCATGCAGAGTCATGGACCGATACCTGAGATCGTCACACGCTTTCCCCAGAGAGTACCGTTTTGAGGTAGTTTTAGCTTCATAGTTGAAAAGATCGCAAAGGGATCTGGCCTTCTGGGCTCCCCCGCCTGCCGTGTGATGGGCTGGGGGCTGTCTGAGCTCACGGTCCCTGGGGGCAGAGCCACCTGCCCCAGGAAGTCAGGCCCAGTCAGAGCTGGGGTGAGCTGGCCTTCCGAGCCTGGGGGGAGAGTGCCCCGGGTGCAAGGGCAGGTAAGTAAGAGGGAAGGGACGTGGGCCCAGGTGCCGCTGCTGCACAGCTGTCGTCTGACTGAGGTGTGTGTGTCCTAAAGGACATTCAGGCCGCAGCCTTGGAAAGCTGACTTGCCCTTTTTTGTCCTTAGGTTCCAGCTGGGGTGAGAGCAGCTCAGGGAGAATAACAAATTGGCTTGTTCTAAAGAACCTTACACCTCAGGTAAGAGTGCCCGGCGTCCTGGCTGGTGGGCACAGCCAGCTAGCGCAGAAGCACAGGGGTCCATCCTGGCTTGAGCGGAGGGTCTGCCCAGGCCCGCCGAGTGGGACGAAGCAGACGTCAAGGCCGGGCAGAGGACACAACAGGGGATGATCTTCGGGTGCCTCGGGCAGGCTATGGTCTGGCCTCGTTTTTCTACACTGTAAACTGTGCACAAGGGCCCACCCCAAATACAGGTCCTCGGGGTCTGCATCTTCGCAAGGGCATTCGGATCAGTGTGGTGCAGGCGGTCCTCGTGCCGCACTTGAGAAACCCTGGTCCACCCTTTCAGACTAGAATGTTTCCTTAGTCCCCGGACCACTCTCCTCTGGAGGCTGGATGTTAAGAGCCCACCCCCTCCTCTCCCAGGGAGCAGTGCCTTGACGAGTCCTGTCCTCAGGGCAGGGAAGAGAGAAGACAGGAAGCCACAGCAGGGGCATGGCTAACTAAGGAAGTGGGGATCTGGGGAGTGTCCAGGAGTCTAGAGGCCACGGAGGTATGGCTCTGGGACCAGTGGAGGTGGGGAGGGGGGCACTGTACCCCATCACAGCAGTGAGCCCCAGTGAAGAGTGGTAGCAGGCGAGAGAGGAGCAGAGTCCCAGCCTGGGACAGCCTCCCCGGATGGTCCCCGTGACGGCTGGTCTGATGGGCGGTCCCCACGCTCTGTTTCCTAGATCGACGGCTCAACTCTGCGCACTCTGTGCATGCAGCACGGCCCGCTGATAACATTCCACCTGAACCTCCCACATGGAAACGCTTTGGTCCGTTACAGTTCAAAAGAAGAGGTAGTGAAGGCACAAAAGTCTCTGCACATGTAAGTTCCAGCCCGGTGCAGGACACCCAGAAAGTGTCCTCATGATCGGAAGAGTTTGGGGTTCCCTGTGTGAGAGCACAGCCGGGGATGGCACTGTGCGGCATCTCTGGGCCCACGCGCAGGGCCCCGCGGTGGGAGCGCCTCATAGGGCCGCAGCCTCGCTCTATCTTGGGTTTCTAGGTCAGTACTCAAAAGGTGAAGCATCGCCTGCCAAAATGGCCCCCCAAATGTCTTAAGTCGCCTGTAGGAGACCAAAGCCTTGATCTTGATAGCACGCCCACACTCTCGGCTCAGGTTTTGCCCTGGGCAGCCTGTCTCTCCCCGCCTCCCCTGGCCTTCTGAGCAGAGGCGGAGTTCACCCCTCACTTGGAGTCAGACCCTGAGTTTTCACCACGCCCCGTGTCTCTTCCCTCCAGGTGTGTATTGGGGAACACTACTATTCTTGCTGAGTTTGCCAGTGAAGAGGAGATCAGCCGTTTCTTTGCACAAAGTCAGTCTCTGACCCCTTCTCCCGGCTGGCAGTCTCTCGGGTCCAGCCAGACCCGGCTGGGCTCCCTCGACTGTTCGCACTCGTTCTCCAGCCGGACCGATCTCAATCACTGGAATGGTGCTGGGCTGTCGGGAACGAGCTGTGGAGACCTTCACGGCACTTCACTCTGGGGGGCCCCCCATTATTCCACAAGCCTGTGGGGGCCTCCCAGCAGCAGCGACCCCCGGGGAATGAGCAGCCCGTCCCCCATTAATGCTTTTCTTTCTGTTGACCACCTGGGTGGGGGTGGAGAGTCCATGTAGCGCATAGACACAGACTCACGAACTGTGACCTCAAGACGCGAAAAGAAAGGAGCACTAAGTTGGGCTCGCCGCCTGCAGCCAGGGGCCACCTGTGGGAACAGCTATTCTCTGCACATTTTCCACTTTGTTTTCCCTGAAACATATCAGTTTGAATACTTGAATCATGCAGGCCAATATTATAATGTGAAAAGGTATCTATCTATTTACACTCCCAAATAGCGCCATACATGCTGAACCGTGTAGAATGAGCTCACTTGTGTACAGTCATCATGTTTAGCCTTTGGGTTTGTTGTTTTCTCCTTCCCTGTTTCCCTTCCCATCCTTCACCCCATTTATCCTTTTCCTCCCCCCCCCCTTTTTTTCTTTTTTTTTTTTTTGCAAAACCGTTTTTTTGGGCTGATAATGTATGAGCTTTTAACTTTGCACTGAATGATGTTCTCTCCGTCTAATCGGCAATATGGGGGGGCAGCTGTTCCAGTGTAAATGTTTACTCAAGGATGTTCTTAAAAGGTGTGCGCTCTCTACTATGCCTTGATGTTTGCCTACCTTATTGTGGTGTCGTGGAGTTTAAAACATCGAGTTCTGATGCTGACTTAGGACTATAAATGAAAGTATTGCACCAGTGTTTTCATGTTCTAAAACTAAAGAATTTCGCTCTGCAGTTTGAAAAACTGTGGCCACAGCTGTGACTTGCAGCCCGCCTGCCACCCAGGACGGGCCCTGCACTTTGAATAGGCTTTCCATTTTGTTTTGAAGGTTCCCACGTTGAACCTTCTTGTTTACAGATTTTTTTGTTTGTTTTTTGAGAAAAAAAAATGTTTACTCTTCCATCATTTAAAAAAAAATGTAAAAGACAAAAAAAAAATGGAGGATGATTTACAAGATGCTTTCTATCTCTGGGAAAAAGGAGCAGCATTTGGCCATGTTCTTTTGTTTTTCTATTCCTGTCCTAAATCGAAGAGCATGGTTCTCAGGAAAACCAGTTCCCCAGTTAGGAAAAAACAAAAAATTAAAAAAAAAAAAAAAAAACTCCTTGTAGTTTCTTATAGGAAAAAAAGAAAACCCCAACTTTTAGCACTGATACTACACACATTGCTCTGTTAAAGAATTTTCTCTGCCAAAAATAAAAAAAATAAAAAAGAAGAAAAACAACAAAAAAAAAACGCTTGAAGCTGGAGTCGACATTCTGCTTTCAGATGCTGTCTTTTTATTAGTGAGTGATGATGGTTTGCTAATAATCAATAGGTGATGATAATTTTTTGTAATCCCATCAAGTGGCGCTCTCTCTGTTTCTGCTCTCTTGTGACTGTGTTAATGTTGAACTGTTGTACCTTAAAGCCGAAATCAGTAACTATGCATACTGTAGCCAAGGTATTGGGCTCACAGAATTGTTCGTTGTATAAAGAAGATTTTAAATGTTGTTGCAAACTAACGAGTTACACCGTTTTTAAACTTCCTTTCTCTCCTCACCCCCCCCTTTTGTTGCCCACAAATGGTATTATAACGCTTGCTTAGTCAAAGAAGACGGGCCAAACGAGGGTAAACATTTTAACAGCGCAGAATTTGCCATCATTTCATTGCCTTGATGCTAACTGTTTGTGTCCTAAGATGCAAAAGAAGTCAGTGGCTTTTAACTGTTTACAAATAGAATGTGATTGTAAAATGTACAGTTTGGTTGTGTTTGAATTATGAAATCCCTTCCAATATAATAAACCATGACTTTTTGGCTGCTCAACATTAATTGTCTCTTTTTTGTGAATTTATTTGTACGCTCTTTTTTTACAATGAACGTTTCAACGTTGCTGTGTATGAGGGTCCTCATAGAGCAACCGAGTAAAATTCTAAGCAAATATTTGAACATTCTATCTGAACTTCTCCACAATTTCACCCTGAAATAATGTGAGAACAATGGGAAACTGTAGCTTGCTCCTTCCTACCCTCTTTGAGCATCTTTGGGATCTTGTTGCTCAAAGCTCTTCTGTGACTTCATCTCCCCCACCATGTGTGCCCACCTCAAGCCTCTGCAAGAGACCATTTGGAACATGAAGCTTAATGACTCGACAGTGTTCTAGTGTCACACTCTCATACCTCTGTTACAAAACGAGAAATGCCACAACCTGGACTGGCCTTTTCCTCCCCCCCTCACGGCCCTCTGTCCCGACCGCAGGCGCCCGGGGACAAACCTGTGTGTGTGTTTCCGTGTGTGACTTCACATCACGCTCCAGCTCGCCGGGTGTGCGCTGCCGTCGGACACCTTCCTATAAGCAAATGTCGTTCAGTGCATTCAGTGTATATTGACTTCCATACTGGTTTTTCCAAAAACCAAAGGTAGCTTTGAAAAACCACGTTTGGAAATGTTTGGAACGTTAAGCTGATTGACCTTTTGGGGCTTTGAGTAGTATATATAATTGAATTCATAACTGCGTTAATTGTATTGTTAAAGTGTTTGGGAGTTTTTTGCGCTTGTTATGTGGAAAATAAAGTGTTTGATTTAAAAAAATGAAAAAGTGGTTTCGATTTTTGCCTTGTCCTTCAGTTATTACAATGCCATTCCCTAAGCGACCCTGTGACTCCTCAGTCTTCCGTAACCCTTAGCTGCTCAGGCCTCAGGTCAGGCCCGACCTGGATGTCTTCCCCGCCTGCCTCACGCTGGCCCTTTGACCTCGAGTCGCTGCCTGCCTGTGGGAAGTGATCTAAACGCTCTACCACTCCGGTCATGGTTCCCAAGTACAGCTTGTGACCCCGCGTGGCTCCCGCCCCCTGGACGTGCGCTGGACTGCATGCTGGGCCCTGGATGTCCCGAGCTGCTCTGCTTTGCTGTCCCTAAGCGGGCCTGCCCAACACATCCCACCCTCCCTCCCTCCCAGGCTCAGCTTACCCCATGCTCTCCCCGTGCTCTCCCTGAGCTCGCCTGTCCCCAGCGCGAGCAGGCACCTCCGCCCCTCCCCCCACCATTGCCACTTGCTACACAGTCCTCATCCCCTCTGGTCACTATCTCAGGGCTCTGGGCCAGGCCACACTGGCTGGGGAATGAGCTCTGACTCACCTGTGGAAGCCACATGCTCAGACACGTGGTAGGTGCCGAGTAAATACCGGAAGGCGTGACAGCTGTTCCCCGTTGACATTCGAGGACCAAAAGTTGCAGTGGTGCCGCTATGTTGAGCTGGCTGCAACAGGGAAGGTTGAGGTGAAGTTCTTGACAGGTGGGGTCAAATTCAGGTTAAAGGGCGTGGAGGTAACAGCATGAATATAGGGGTTGGGATGAAGGGGGCAGATGCGTGGATTAAGACAAATGGAGGTCACACTGAGCAACCTGGGTCAGTGTTGGGCTAAGACACCATTTCCCAAAGCACTGGCTCTGTGCTGTCCTCTCTCTTCTCCAGTCGTCTCTCATCTCTAGTCCTCCCACTTCTCCAAAGTCCTCCCTCTGCAGAGTCCTCCCACTTCTCCAAAGTACTCCCTCATCTCCACAGTCACCCATCTTCACAGTCCTCCCTCTTCTCCAAAATCCTCCCTCCTCTCCAGTCTGTCCACTTCTCAGAAGTCCTCCCACTTCTCCACAGTCTGTCCACTTCTCCAAAGTCGTCCCTCTTCTCCACAGATCTCCCACTTCTAAAAAGTCCTCCCTCTACTCCACAGTCTGTCCACTTCTCCAAAGTCCAACCTCTTATCTGCAGTCCTCCCTCTTCTCTGCAGTCCCTCCACTTCTCCAAAGTTGTCCCACTTCTCCAAAGTCCTCCCTCCAAAGTCGTCCCACTTCTCCAAAGTCCTCCCTCTTCTCCAGTCTTTTTTCCAAAGTCCTCCCTCTTCTCAACAGTCCTCCCACTTCACAGTTCTGCTTCTCAACAGTCTTCCCACTTCTCCAGAGTACTCCCTCTTCACAGTCCTCCCTCTTCTCCACAGTCACCCATCTTCACAGTCCTCCCTCTTCTCCAAAATCCTCCCTCTTCTCCAGTCTGTCCACTTCTCAGAAGTCCTCCCTCTTCTCCACAGTCTGTCCACTTCTCCAAAGTCGTCCCTCTTCTCCACAGATCTCCCACTTCTCCAAAGTCCTCCCTCCAAAGTCACCCCACTTCTCCAAAGTCCTCCCTCTTCTCGTCTTTTTTCCAAAGTCCTCCCTCTTCTCAACAGTCTTCCCACTTCTCCACAGTTCTGTTTCTCAACAGTCTTCCCACTTCTCCAAAGTAATCCCTCTTCTCCAGAGTCCTCCCACTTAAGTCGTCCCTCTTCTCCAGTCCTCCCACTTCTCCAAAGTCCACCCTCTTTTCCAGTCCTACCACTTCCCCAAAGTCCTCCCTCTCAACAGTCCTCCCATTTCTCCAATCCTCCCTCTTCTCCAAAGTCCTCCTTCTTCTCTGCCGTCGTCCCTCTTCTCCAGTCTTCCCACCTCTCTGCAGTCCTCCCTCTTCACATTCTGTCCACTTCTCCAAAGTCCTCCCCCTTCTCAAGTCCTCCCACTTCTCCAAAGTCCTCCCTCTTCACAATCCTCCCTTCTCCACAGTTCTCCCTCTTCTCGGAAGTCCTCCCTCTTCTTCAGTCTGTCCATTTCAGTCCTCCCTTTTCTCCAAAGTCCTCCCTCTTCTCCAAAGTCCTCCCTCTTCAGTCTTCCCTTCTCCAAAGTCCTCTCTTCAGAGTCCTCCCACTTCTCCAGTCATCCCTCTTCTCCGAAGTCCTCCCTCTTCAGCCCACTTCTCTAGTCCTCCCTCTTCTCCAAAGTCCTCCCTCTTCTCCACAATCCTCTTCTCAATCCTCCCTCTTCTCCAAAGTCCTCCTCTTCTCCACAATCCTCCCACTTCTCCAAAATCCTCCCTTTTCAGAGTCCTCCCACTTCTCCAAAATCCTCCCTTTTCAGAGTCCTCCCACTTCTCCAAAGTCCTCCCTCTTCTCCACAATCTTCCCACTTCTCCAGTGTCCCTCTTCTCCACAGTCTGTCCACTTCTCCACAGTCGTCCCTCTTCTCATCTTCCCACTTCTCCTCACTCCTCCCTCTTCTCCACATTCTGTTCACTTCTCCAAAGTCCTCCCTCTTCTCCAGTCTGTCCACTTCTCCAGTCGTCCCTCTTCTCATCTTCCCACTTCTCCTCATTCCTCCCTCTTCTCCACATTCTGTTCACTTCTCCAAAGTCCTCCCTCTTCTCCAGTCTGTCCACTTCTCCGAAATCCTCCCTCTTCTTCACAGCCCTCCCACTTCTCAAAGGTCCTCCCTCTTCTATAAAGTCCTCCCTCTTCTCCAGTCTTCCCACTTCTCCAAAGTCGTCCCCCTTCTCCAAAGTCCTCCCACTTCTCCAATGCCTCCCTCTTCTCTGCAGTCCTCCCACTTCTCCACAGTTCTCCCTATTCTCCAAAGTCCTCCCACTTCTCCACAGTTCTCACTTCTCCAAAGTCCTCCCTCTTCTCCGCAGTCCTCCCACTTCTCCACAGTTCTCCCTATTCTCCAAAGTCCTCCCTCTTCAGTCTGTCCACTTCTTCAGTCCTCCCTCTTCTCCAAAGTCCTCCCTCTTCTCCATAACCCTCCCACTTCTCAACAATCCTCCCTCTTCTCCAAAGTCCTCTTCTCCGGTACTCCCACTTCTCCAAAGTCCTCCCTCTCAACAGTCTTCCCACTTCTCCTCAGTCGTTCCTCTTCTCCACAGTCCACTTCTCTGCAGTCCTCCCTCTTCTCCAATTCTGTTCAGTTCTCCAAAGTCCTCCCACTTCTCTATAGTCCTCCCACTTCTCCAAAGTCGTCCCTCTTCTCCAGTCTGTCCACTTCTCCAAAGTCCTCCCACTTCTCCAAAGTCGTCCCTCTTCTCCACAGTCTGTCCACTTCTCCAAAGTCCTCCCACTTCTCCAAAGTCATCTTCTCCACAGTCTGTCCACTTCTTCAAAGTCCTCCCACTTCTCCAAATTCCTTCCTCTCTCCACAGTCTGTCCACTTCTCCAGTCCTCCCACTTCTCCAAAGTCCTCCCTCTTCTCCACAATCCTCCCACTTCTCAACAATCCTCTCTTCTCCAAACTCCTCCTCTTCTCCACAGTCCTCCCACTTCTCCAAAGTCCTCCCACTTCTCCAAAGTCCTCCCACTTCTCCAAAGTCCTCCCTCTCCTCAACAGTCTTTCCACTTCTCCGCAGTCATCCCTTTTCTCCAGTCTTCTACCTTGTCTGCAGTCGTCCCTCTTGTCCAGTCTGTCCACTTCTCCATAGTCCTCCCACTTCTCCAAAGTCCACCCTCTTCTCCAAAGTCCTCCCTCTTCTCCAAAGTCCTCTCTCTTCTCCATAGTCTGTCCACTTCTCCAAACTCCTCCCACTTCTCCAAATTCCTCCCTCTCTCCACAGTCTGTCCACTTCTCCAAAGTCCTCCCACTTCTCCAAAGTCGTCCCTCTTCTCCACAGTCTGTCCACTTCTCCAAAGTCCTCTCTTCTCCATAGTCTATCCACTTCTCCAAAGTCCTCCCACTTCTCCAAATTCCTTCCTCTCTCCACAGTCTGTCCACTTCTCCACAGTCCTCCCACTTCTCCAAAGTCGTCCCTCTTCTCCATAGTCTGTCCACTTCTCCAAAGTCCTCCCACTTCTCCAAATTCCTTCCTCTCTCCACAGTCTGTCCACTTCTCCAAAGTCCTCCCACTTCTCCAAATTCCTTCCTCTCTCCACAGTCTATTCACTTCTCCACAGTCTTACCACTTCTCCAAAGTCGTCCCTCTTCTCCATAGTCCTTTTCTCCAAACCTTCACTCTTCTCCTGCGGAGCCCTTGATTTCAGGTGCAGACAGCAGGGTCACAGGACAGGAGCCAGAATCATGACCCTAGTGAGCCTTCGGAGCCCCTTCCGGAGCAACAGCCTCTGACCCTGGCAGGCCTCCCTCCGAGCAGACATTTGCAAGGTCACAGCTTCAGAAGGGGGAACAAGAGTGATGGTAACTTACGGGTCCTTCACATGCCCAGTGCTTTGAACACATTTTCTCACTTGACCTTCAGAGCACCCCAGCACGGCCCTGGAACAAGAAACAAAGTCATAGTGCTAGTGGCCCTGCAATCCCCCACCAACACACCCTCAAAGTTAAGCAGAAGATGGAGATGTGCATCTCCTTGGGGTTGGAGTGCAAAGGTTTAAGCTCTGCATTTTAGGGTTAAAACCACATGTGAACATTGCATTCTGCATCGTCTGTGTTTCCATCTACAAATAGTGTTTGTAAAGCTCTGATGCTTGAGAAAGCTAAGCCACGGCGAGGCCCCCAGGAGCCTCACTTTGAGAAGCAGGCCAGAGCCTCAGCTCGGGTTGGCTTGGGTGGCGGAGACTGAGCTCCAGCAAAGGGGCAAGGGAGTGACTCCCCTGAGTCCGGGAGCCCCGTCTAAGCCTTGGAGATGCCCCTGTCCTGGCTGGCCACTGACCTAGTAGGTAAGGGAGCACCCAGACCTGCTGGTGGATGAGGACTCAGCTTTGGATGGTGAGGGAGGTGGTACCACGGTCCAGCCAACTCACAGAAAAAGACAAGAAACAAAAAACTCAAAAACAAAAAACCAACTAACCAAGCTCTAAATGCCCCTGGGACCTGAGAAGTCTATAGGCTGAATTCAGCTGAAACCCCCTGTTACAACATTACCACATCACTGAGCCACCTTGGATTTCGGCTGACCTTGTAGTTTTTAAAACCAACTTTTTATTTTTTATTTTAATGTTTATTTTTGAGAAAGAGAGAGAGAGAAAGCAAGCAGGGGAGGGGCAGAGAGAGAGGGAGACAGAATCCAAAGGAGGCTCCAAGCTCTGAGCTGTCAGTACAGAGCCTGACATGGGGCTCAAACCCCTTAGATCATGACTTGAGCGGAGGTCGGATGCTTAACCGACTGAGCCATCCAGGCGCCCCAAGCATCCAACTCTTGATTTTGGCTCAGGTCATGATCTCACGGTTTGGGAGTTCGAGCTCTGCATCAGGCTCTACACTGACAGTACAGAGTCTGCTAGGGATTTTCTCTCTCTCTCTCTCTCTCTCTGCACCTCCCCTGCTCCTGCTCGTTCTCTCCCTCTCTCAACATAGATAAAACTTTTAAAAGTTAAAAAAAAATTCCCTCTCCCTCTCCCTATGTATGTGTGTGTGTGTGTATATATATACATATATATGTATATATATACAGACAACCCTATTATTTCTTTTTTTCTGTAATACCCTAACGAATCCTAGAGTGAGACTGTCTCCTAACAGAAAGCTGGCTGAGTGGGTGGACGCTGGGCTGGAACCGCTGGTGAGTTACTGGACGTGGAGTAGGTAGGAAACCAGTGCTCAACAAAACTAGAACTGTTTCAAGTGTATGTCTCTGGCGGGTTGTGACTTCTGGAAAAAAAATTTATTGTAGTTTTGTCTTTATTGATCTGTCCTCAACTCCAACAGCATCTACTTCTTAAAACAGCTTTATTGAGACACACTTCACACCATACGAGTCACCCACCAAGAGTGTATACGCCAGCGCTTGCTGGTATATTCACACAGCGGTGCCCCCGTGGCTTTAGTCGAGTTTAGGACATTTCCATCCTTCCGTCCCCTTGATAGCAATCATCATCTATTTTCTCGCCAACTGCCCAGCTGCAGGCAACTACTAATCCACTTTATACAGATCTGCCTATTCTGGACGCTTCTTATAAACCCCCCGTGTCGTACATTCTGTATGACACCTTCTGTGTCTGGCTTATTAGCATAAAGTTCCCTGAGCATGATGCTTTCAAGTTTCATCCATGCATCAGTCCTTCATTCCTTTTATGGCTGAACAACAGTCCATTGTCTGGATGGACCACATTTTGTTTTTCCTTCATCAGTTGATGGACAGTCGGATCGTTTCCATTTTTTGGCTGTTGTGAATAAGGCTGCTATGAACACTCACATACAGGTTTTGTGTGAGAACACTGGCTTCCTAAGAGAAAGCGGTTGTCTGTTTTGCTCACTTCCGGCTCCCTGGAAGACTCTGAGGTTCATGGCAGGCAGACAAGTGACGATGCGGGGAGTGAAAGCTTCCTCGGGCGGCCCTGCACCCGATACTTAGAATCTCTGCCTCTCCAGCTGTAAAATAGAGATACTATCTGAGTCTATCATTCCGCAATCCAGGAGGCTCTGGAAAACCAAATTATTTTTGGTAAGTTTGTTGCAAATATGTTTGGTGCAAAATTGATTTGAGGCTATTCACAGGTCTTATTTATAGCATAAGAAGCTCTGCAGTCTCACTGCAGAAACAGTGATGTGCTCGATGACGGGAGAATAGCCCCAGTCCCCACCGGAGTGTCTGTGAAATACAGGAAGGATGCTGAGCCACCCAGGAGCACCCACTGGACACTTTTAATATATGGTTTGCTATGCATCTATTATGCCTCCATATAGACATTTTTTAAGACAAAAGAAAAAAGGTTCCCTTCGGTCACTCTTGCGTTACAGTGTTAAAAGTACTTTTGCAAGGAACCCTTTACTTGTGTGACCTAAATGTTGTCGCGGATCTGGTGGGGAGTGGCCTTGAAACTGCCTAGCCAGCCCCAGTGAGGGCGTAACCCTCCTCTGCTGTGGCTTTTCTAGCCCTTGGCAGGATTGGGGTCTTTTAGCCGTGGACCTACTTGCCTGTAAGTGGAGAAATCAGCCACCAGAGGGCGCACCGTGACTCCCTTTTTCTGGAAGAAGCCTGGAGAAATAGTTCACTTAAGAGAGATTCGCAGGCTTTCCCACACACACTCCTACCTAAATCCTTGAAAAAATAAAATCGAAAACAGCCAAGCTGTTTGACCGTCAAGAACGTTTGCAAAGATCCGTCTTCCGTGAACCAGCAATCCCACATAGAAAATCTGACCTAGAGAGAGAGGGTCTATCCAGGAGGCCACATTGACCCCAATATTTACTGCAGCCTTGCTGAGAATGGAAACCTGCAAACTGGGGCACCTGGGTGGCTCAGCTGGTTAAGCATCCGTCTTCTGCTCAGCTCTTGGGGCTCTGAGTTCAAGCCCCACGTTGGGCGTGAAGATTATTAAAATTAAATAAAAGCTTAAAAAATAAAGTTACTCTACAAAAAATTTTCTCTCTTTAAAAACAAATGCAGGGGGGCGCCTGGGTGGCTCAGTTGGTTAAGTAGTTAAGCATCTGACTTCAGCTCGGGTCATGATCTTGCAGTTCATGGGTTTGAGCCCTGTGTCAGGCTCTGTGCTAACAGCTCAGAGCCCGGAGTCTGCTTCAGATTCTATGTCTCCCTTTCTCTCTGCCCCTCCCCACCTCACACTCTATCTCTGTCTCTCTCTCAAATAAACATGAAAAATAAATTAAACAAATAAATAAATAAAAACAAAGGCAGGGGCACCTCGGTGGCTCAGTCCGTTGAGTGTCCAACTTCAGCTCAGGTCACGATCTCAGTTCGTGGGTTTGAGCCCTTCATTGGGCTTTGTGCTGACAGCTCAGGGCCTGGATCTGCTTTCAATTCTGTGTCTCCCTCTCTCTTTGCCCTTCTCCCGCTCACATTCTGTGTCTCTCTCTGTCAAAAATAAATGAACATTAAAATTTTTTTTAATTTAAAAAAATGTCTGGAATGGTTCACAGGGTGGGTACAGGGATCCTGAGCTAGGAAAGGAGTTACAGTAAGAAGATAAAGCCTGTCTCTACCCTCAGGCACATCCACCCTCTCAGGAAAGGAGTCCCTGGGCATCTGATTTCTGGGAGGGGAAAGATGTGGCCGTACATTTGTGGGAGAACCCATTACAAGTCAGGCCCCAGCCAAAACATTTTTCACTTACCCCTAATGAAACACTGAGCAAAAAGCAGTAGATATGCCTTGGTTTTGTCCGTCCAACACAGCCCCACAACCCCCTGCGCCCCACCCTCTCCACCTCCAAAGACTGCAGGGACAGAGTTTGCTGCCTTGGTCCAGGTGACTGGTTCAATGTGACCAGTGTGGACCAAAAAGAGTTAGGCCAAGGACTATAAAGACTGTTGTCAAATCTGTTGAGGAACCTTTGTTTCCTGCCAGACTTGAACCTGAGTGGATATTAGCTGGGGCTTCTCAAGACCACGATAAAGAGAAAGACTGCTTGAGGGCAAAGGTAAGAAAGCACAGCTGGAGAAGTCAGGTCCTGCCCACAAGACCTGAGACGCTGGATCCTGCCAGACCTGAAGCTCTGGACGGCCCCATGTGCCAGTATTTTTGCTTAAACTACTTTGAGTTGGGTTTCTGTAGCTTGTACCCAAAAGAGTAGTTATGATACAAACTCCCCATTGTCTGCAGGGAAAAAAGATTAAAAAATTTTTTTAGTATTTTTTATTTATTTTTTTTTTTTAAAGAGAGAGAGAGAGATAGAGAGCGCGAGCTAGGGAAGGGCACAGAGAGATAGAGACACAGAATTTGAAGCAGGCTCCAGGCTCTGAGCTGTCAGCACAGAGCCCAGCGCGGGGCTCAAACCCACAAACTAAGAGATCATGACCTGAGCTGAAGTCAGACACTTAACTGACTGAGTCACCCAGGCGCCCCCCAAAAAGATTTTTTTCAAAAGTAAACTCTAGGGGCCCCTGGGTGGCTCAGTCGGTTGGGCATCCAACTTTGGCTCAAGTCATGATCTCACAGTTCGTGGGTTTGAGCCCTGCATCGGGCTCTGTGCTGACAGCTAGCTCAGAGCCTGGGGCCTGTCTTCAGATTCTGTGTCTCCCTCTCTCTGACCCTGCCCTGCTCACACACACACACTCACTCACTCTCTCTCTCTCTCTCTCAAAAATAAAAATAAAACATTAAAATTTTTTTTTTAAAAAAAGTAAACTCTAGAAGTACCTGGGTGGCTCAGTCAGCTAAACATCTGACTTTGCCTCAGGTCATGGTCTCATGAACTTTGAGTTCAAACCCCGTATTGGGCTCTCTGATGTTGGCGTGGAGCCCACTATGGATTCTGTCTCCCTCTCTCTCTGCCCCTCCCCAGCTCACGCTCTATATCTCAAAAATAAATAAACATTATAAAAAAAAGTTTTTAAAAGGTAAACTCTACCCCCCAACATAGGGCTAGAACTCATGACCCCAAGATCAAGACTCACGTGTCTACCAACTGAGCCAGCCAGGTGCCCCAGAGGAAAAAAGAATTTTTTAAATTACTGTTTGAGGGGCGCCTGGGTGGCTCATTCGGTTAAGCATCGGACTCTTGATTTCGGGTCACGATCTCACAGTTTGAGAGTTCAAGCCCTGCATCAGGATCTGCACAGACAGCATGGAGCCTGCTTAGGATTCTCTCTCTCCCTCTCTTTCTTCCCCTCTCTCTGAAAAATATATAAATAAATATTTTAAAAAATAAAAAAAAATCATTGTTTGAAAGAGCAGTGAGCTAGATGCAGGGAAGGCCTCTCTCCTGGAAAATCTACTAAACTTATGCAAAAAAAATAAAAAGCGCTCTCACACATCCAGGGTTCCAGCAGCAGCGGAGGGAAGGTAAACATGTGGATGAACAAGCCCGACAATGTGTCACGTGGAATTTCCCCTACTGACTGTGGGAGGCCTTGTGAGTCAAGATTCTGGCATGAAAGGGAGATCACACTCAAAATAATCTAAGGTAATTCCATATAGAGACTGTTTACGGAGATCTATGCCACGTTCGGAGCACCAGCAAGGGCTGGTGGAGCACCTGCAGTCTAGCTATTGTGGGCACAGTTACTCCTAGGCTGAAGGAGTTAGGGAGTAATGTTACAGAGCTCTGCAGAGCCATGGCCGGGAAGAATGACACCCCTGCCAGAGCCCCCAGGAACGCAGCGAAAGCGCAGGGCTGGAGAGGGGCAAGGGGAAACAGGAATACCTCCAATACTTCGGCTACCCTCCTGCACCCTCTGATCTGCGGGCGCCTCCCATTGGCCAAATGCAACTCATGCCAGACAGCAAAGGAGGGCAGGTGATAGAGTCCATGGAAACCAGCCTCCTGGGGCACAGAGCCCAGCAGGAAGAGCAGAAAACGGATCTAGGGTGCGCAGTGTGGTTGAACACTGGAGATTAACCATCTCCTCGCTGGGGAACTGAAATGGAATTAATGCAAGAAATTATAACGTCCTGAACCAGGACTGTGGTGTAGAGGTGGGGGTGTAGATGAATGCAGGAGGGAGAGCCGGTATGGACTTGGCTCTGTGAAGAGTGAAGGAGAAGAGTCTAGGACGTCCCCGAATTTCTGATTTTGCTAATTGCTACCATCTCGGCAGGGGTCCTAGAGGATAAGAGTGGGTTTCATGGTACAGGGGGTAGCAGAGAGTTTGGTTTGGGTCTTGGTGAATCAAGGAGCCTGGGAACAGCCCAGCAGAGCTGTCTAGTTTGGCAGCTGGGTATAAGTAGTGTGGATATATTTCTTCACTGCTGTGTCCTTAGCTCCTAGCCCAGGGCCGGGTACGTAGTAGGTATGCAGAAAATATTTGCTGGAAGGAAGGAAGGAAGGGAGA
This sequence comes from Cryptoprocta ferox, assembly GCA_028646485.1. Lineage (NCBI taxonomy): Eukaryota > Metazoa > Chordata > Mammalia > Carnivora > Eupleridae > Cryptoprocta > Cryptoprocta ferox. The sequence continues at coordinate 18,168,841 of CM053564.1, forward strand.
GAGGAAGGGAGGGAGGGAAGGTGGATGGAGAAATGGGTGGGTGGATAGATGGATGGGTGGTTGGATGGATGGGTGGATAGATGGGTGGGTGGATGGATGGATGGATGGATGGATGGATATGGTGGATGGGTGGGTGGGTGGATGGGTAGATAGATGGATGAGTGGATGGATGGATGGACGGACGGACGGACGGATATGGTGGGTGGGTGGGTGGATGGATGGATGGGTGGATGGGTGGGTGGATGGGTGGATGGGTGGATGGATGGATGGATGGATGGGGGATGGGTGGATGGATGGATGGATGGGTGGATGGGTGGATGGGTGGATGGATGGATGGATGGATGGGTGGATGGATGGACGGATATGGTGGATGGATGGGTGGATGGATGGACGGATATGGTGGATGGATGGATGGATGGACGGACGGATATGGTGGGTGGATGGATGGTTGGATGGATATGGCAGGTGGATGGATGGAGGGGTTGACGGATGGATAGGTGGAAGGGTGGGTGGATGAATGGATAGAGAGCTGTATGTATGTATAAGAAAGAAGTCACAAGTAGAGATATCAGTTTGGGGGTTATCAATCAGAGGTGAGGGCTGATGCTGTGGTAATGGAAATGGATGTAGAGTGAGGGTTCAGGCAATAGCACCATCTGAGAAACAGAAGGGAGCCTGAGTGCCTGAGTAGGAAGGATCAAAAATTCAAAGAGGCACGGGATGGAGGGGTGGCAGGAGAAAATGGAATCTCAGAACCTGGGGAGGGGAAATTTCAGGGAAGGAGAATGCCACATTCTCAAATGCTGCCTGTGAAGAGAGAAAGTCTGGGGGTGGGGGTGGGGGGGTAAAGCCATGATTGGATTCCTGACACAGTCCTTCAGTGGGGTCACTGCAGAAGCCGTATCCTAGTGGGGGAAGGGACTAATGGACAATGGAAGTGGGGGGCGGCATTGTGGGCTGTGTCCCCTGAGAGTCACACTCTGAGACCAGGGAGCTCAGAGTGGAGGTGGTTTGTTGGAAAGTGCCCTTGGAACACGAGTGAGAGAGGGAGGAAGGCGAGATGGGGCAGCGGGAAGATGTGAACTGTGGTGAGGTCACAACGGAGACTGAGCTCACCTCCAGGGACTGTGCAGCTGGGATGACGCTCGCTGGATGCAGGACGACTCCTAGTGAGGGACTCTGCGGGGAGCCATCGGCAACACTCTCCGGCAGCTGGACGTACAAGTGGTTGGTGTAGACGAGTCTCCCAGGGAACTGGTCTATATGGAGGGAATCCGCTAGAGGGAGACGAAGGGCCAGAAAAGCTTTTGTGCGCTTCTGTATTTGACCATCTGGGACACACTGGAGTGTGGTTTTCGGCTGGAAGGAGGAGGAGCCCCTGGAGAAGGTGAGACTGCAGAATCAAAAAAAACATGATGCCGAGGGACTCCATGAGGACAGGCCTGCCCTGCTTTCCGCTTGATCCCTAGAGCTCGGAACGTGGCCCGGCACAGAGCTGCCCCAAATACATGACTGAATCCGTGAATGAATACACTCTGGACATTTTAACACCGAATCGAAGAAACAGAGCGCTGATATAGATGCCGTTTAAATGTAGAAATGCAGGGGCGCTGGACGGCTGAGTCAGTTGAGCATCTGACTCTTGATTTCAGCTCAGGTCATGATCTTGCGATTGTGGGATCAAGCCCCACATTGGGCTCCACCCTGAACATGGAGCCTGCTTGAGATGCTCAATCTCTCTCTCTCTCTCCCTCTGCCCCCTCCCTCTGCTCACTCGTGTGTGCTCTATTACTATAAAATAATAAATAAATAAATGTAAAAATGCTCTGAAAAGACGCACCAGGACTTCCAAATACTCTCCACCTTCATAGCATGCCCTGTAGCATGTGCGTGACCCACGGAAGCCCCTAGAAGCTGGGCAGGTACCCCAGCCCTGAGTCTCCTATGCTTTAATCCTGGACACGTCTCTTTCATGTTGTGCTGGTTTAGGTTTCTCTGTAAGAATACATTTATAGAAAGACTTTAATACTTTTTAAAACAAATCTGTGGAAGAATGAATGGTCAACGATGAACTGTGCAGATTAGATGCACAATCAAGAGTTTTGACACCTGTGTGAGAGAAACCTTTATGGCCATCAAGCTGGCAAACACACCCGTCACTCCCAGAAGTGTGCTTGTTCCCCTTTGTCATACCCCTCTGTCCTGCCTCCGCCATCTCCTGTCATAAGAGATTCATTCACATTTTCTAGAATTTTGTGCAAACAGAATCATACGGTATATATTCTTTTTTTTTTGGCCTGGTTTCTTCCCCTCGATATAATTATTTTTGAGATTTTCTAGCACAGAGAGAAGTCTTTACCATCTTGTTCACCATCTTGTCTGTTTGGTGCTTTTCTCAATGGCTTAGAGAACGATACAGAAGAATTGTTTATATTAAAATCCTCAAGGAGCGCCTTGAGTGTCCGACTTCGGCTCAGGTCATGATCTCACTGTTCGTGGGTTCAAGCCCCGCGTGGGGCTCTGTGCTGACAGCTCAGAGCCTGCAGCCTGCTTCAGATTCTGTGTCTCCCTCTCTCTTTGGCCTTCCCCTGCTCATGCTCTGTCTCTGTCTCTGTCTCTCTCTCTCTCTCTCTCTCAAAAACAAACTGTAAAATTTTTTTTTTAATGAAAAATTTTTGTTGTTGTTGTTCTTAAGTAATCTCTACACCTAACATGGGGCTCGAACTCACAACCCTAAGATCAAGAGTCACGTGTTCCTCCTCCAGAGTCGGCCAAGAGCTGCCTTGGAGTTCCCTCTTCAGCAAGGGAGGCAGAAACCACATAGGTCACATCCCCTCCTTGGAAATCACACGTGGGGCTGGCCAGTGGCGTCTGGGAAGGAAGAAGGGCAGATTTTGCTGGCCAGTCCCCCACATCAGATAATTCTTTTTTTTTTTAAGTTTATTTATTTACTGTGAGAGAGAGAGAGAGAGAGAGAGAGAGTAGAGGCAGAGAGAGGTAGGGAGAGACCTCTCTCCAAGCAGACTCCGTGCTGTTAGCACAGAGCACGGGGCTCGAACTCACAAACTGCAGGTTCATGACCTGAGCCAAAATCAAGAGTTGAACATTTAACCAACTGAGCCACCCAGGCACCCCTCAGATAATTCTTTTTATTTAATCCTTACAACGATCCTTACTACTTGACAAAGGGGAGACTGAGGCATGGAGAGGTGAAGCAACTTGCTGTAAGCCACAGTCCGTAGAGCCAGGATTTACTCAAACTGGGAGGGCAGAGCCCAGGCACCCAGGCACCTCCGGCTGGCCCCACACTCGGGCTCACACAGTGGCAGCGACAGAGGCCAAACCGGCTCTTCTATGTAACCACGCCCAGCCGGTGCCAGTTTTGGCCAAGCTGGCTTTCCACGGGGCCCTGTTCCACTCTGATAATCTGCAAGTGTGTAGAAATGACACTCCAAACTTCGACCTCTCTGTCATGAATGACCTGCTGTTAAAGCGCTTAGTGATTAAGTCAAGTCGCGGCCTCGCTGATTCATTAACAATCCACTCCACGTTCACCGGCGAGGTCTCTGGAGTCACAAACACCTCTGCCATGCAGCCCCACGTGCCACAAGTGGGCTCCCCGAGGAGGGCTTCCTTGCAGCTGAACACACCTTTTCACACCTTGGATGGCTCTGGGTTTACCTAGAATGTAAAACAGCTCAGAGCCTGGAGCCTGGAGCCTGCTTCGGATTCTGTGTCTCCCTCTCTCTCTGCCCCTCCCCTGCTTGCACTCTGTCTCTCTCTCTCTCTCCCTCTCAAAAATAAATAAAAACATTTAGAAAAAATTTAAATGAGGAAGCAATTGAGAACATGTATTACTTAAAAGTAATAATAGCAACAACAAAAAAGTAACAATAGCAAACCCATTGCATGTTAAATAAATAACATTCTTATGAAAAGCAACCATATTTTCCTGAAAGACTTGGTGAGAAGGGTGGCATTGTTCCACATATTGGCAAAGTTCTTGAATGTGTGGGTTAATAGAAGACAGCTGGATTCTCACATTTGCTCCTGTATTCAGTCTGTTGTGACATCGCATGTCATGCAGCTGCTGGAAAACTCCACTGGGCATTTGTGAAATAATGAGAGAAAAAAAGAAACGTGGCATCTTAGTATTATAAAGACCATTGTAGGTATCACCTCATTGAGTCTTCCTGACAAAACAGCTCGGTTCTGTTATGACATCCCCCTTTTGCAGAGGAGAGGATGTGGACTCAGAGCACTTGAGTCCTGCCTACCAGAACACACAGCCAGGAAAGCAGAGAAGCCAGAATGAGGACCGGGGTCTGCCTGCCCCCTCATCTCTGGGTTCTTAACCGCTCCCCCTGTGGTAGGGACCCCTCCCTAAGGTGAGAGAAAAAGGGGAGAGAAGACTTCAAGGTCACCTGGATGTGCGCCCAGGTGCCTACAGCTCCCATGACCTTGTAAACTGAGACAACTCAATTAGACTATATGTTACCATATATGGGAGACAAAGAAATAGAAAATGTATTTAAAAAAAACTATGCCATGTGATGTGGGCCACTCAGTTCTTTGAGTACAAACCCAACTGAGTGGTGCCGGCACAAATAGAAGTTGCTTCCTGGAAAGAAAAGCCTCCGTGTCATGACTCTCTGTGCGAGAATCCTGCAACACTGCTTGGGGGCTCGCCCGGGATGCGGAGATGGTGCATTTCCACCTCCCTTGCCACCGGGGTATGAGCCTCGGAGCGCTGGGAGAAGTGACCTCGCCTGGTGCCAGCGGACCTCTTGATCCGTAGGGGACTAGCCTATCCCGGTGCACCGGGGTGAGGGCCCCGTGTGCACTAACGGAACCCCTGAGGCCCAGGAACCAGCTTAAGGAGCGCTGCCCATCTGACTGGTAAGAACCCGGGTTCATTTGGTAGACCTGCTCTTAAGAGGCAGAAGGGGAGCCTGATCACCTCCCAGAGTTGCACTAGTAAGTCCACAAGGGAAGAGGAACAAAGCTGAAACTCTAAGGCGCTGGATGTAGGGCGGGCTGGAGTCGTGTGAATGTGCGTGACTGAGATGGACAACGGGAAGGTCTGACCTGACCAAGGGCCGAAACGAGTGTTGAGTCCCAATCTGCAGTTCCGTTGTGACCTCATATGGCTTAAGGCGGCATCAGACCTCCTCGGGAGTCTGATCCGGGTCAGGGATTTAAACTGAACCCACCAATGCTAAGAGGCGCCTGAAATATCTCCGAGAGGAGAGCGGCTGGAAACAAAGTGGGTGTGCGTCCTCTCCAAACTAGTCCCCCCGCTTCCTTTGTTTTCCCCTTCTCCTGCGTGAAAGTCATCTGCTAGGGGGAGGAAATGGGTGGAAAGCAGAGTAAACCCACTCCCCTAGAGTGTACGTTGAAGAATTTCAAAAAGGGATATTCAGGAAATTATGGTGTAAAATTAATTCCTGAAAAGCTCTGGACATTCTGTGAAAATGATTGGCCATCGTTTGGGGTAGGCTGGCCCTCTGAGGGATCCCTTGATAAGGAACTAGTTGGCTGAGTGTTCAGGGTCATTGCAGGGGACCCAGGCCATACTGACCAATTTCCTTATACTGACTGTTGGCAAGACCTGGTCCTGTCCCAGCCTCCTTGGCTAAAAGTCTGTATTGAAGAGAGCTGTAAAGAAATGATGGCTCTCCTCACGGCTTCCTCCAAATACCGGCCAGAGATTAAAAAGCCCATACTGTCAGGAGAACCTGAAGAAACCCCACCACCATATGTCCCACTGTACCCACCACTGCCACCTGTGCCTCCAGCAGCCCTAACTGCAGAAACCCCATCAGAGTCCACCCCCAGCCCGGAGGCCTCACCACCCCAGCACCACCGACCTCCCCAAGTGTGACTGACTCCCCTGGACCGCGGGTCTTAACCCCGCATATACCTCCTGAACGGCGACCGGAGAATCGAGCCCGCAGAGGCAGCCCCTCCCTGCAGCCACACCAGGGAGCCCTACAGATGCCACTGAGGGAAACTAGGGGGCCCTTCTATTACAATCAGGATCCAAGGAGGCCAGCGTGTTTACATGTACCAGCCCTTTACCACTACGGATCTCCTGAATTGGAAGCACCATACCCCCTCCTATATGGAGAAGCCCCAGACTATGATTGACTTAATGCAGTCCATAATTCAGATCCACAAACCCACCTAGACAGACTGCAGACAACTTCTTTTGACTTTCTTCAATACAGAGGAGCGTCACCGAATTATTCAGGCAGCCATAAAATGGTTAGAAGAAAATGCCCCAGCTGGGACACTAGACCCCCCAGGCCTACACTCAGGCTCACTTCCCTGGAGAGGACCCCAAGTGGGACCCAAATGACTTAAGTATAGATGGGAGGGTTTGCAAGGATTGAGCGATATCAAGAAGCCCTTCTAAATGGCATAAAGAAAGGAGGAAAAAAGGCCATAAACATGAGAAAACATCAGAAGTGCTCCAAGGGCCCGAGCCAATTTTATGAGAGATTATGTGAGGCATTCCATCTCTACACTCCCTTTGATCCAGAAGCACCCACCAACCAGTGAGTGATTAATGCAGCTTTCGTAGGTCAGTCCCAGGGAGATATTCGGCACAAGCTGCAGAAACTAGACGGTTTCACTGGCATGAATATCAGTCAGTTGCTAGAAGTAGCAACCCAGGTGTTTGTTAACCGTGACCAGGTGGCACGGAAGGAAGAACGCCGAAAGATGCAGAAACAAGCAGACTTGTTAGCTGCCCCTTGGTGGAGCAGTCAAGACACCCCCAGAAGAATGCCCCGCAGGGAAAGGGCCAAGGCCAGAAAGAGGAGCGGCAGGGAGGAGGGTCTCGCTCCAGGTCGAAACTAGGCTGGAATCAGTGTGCTTTCTGCTTTCGGGAGGGCCACTGGAAAAGTGAGTGCCCCCCCTCCCCGCAACCAGACAATTAGCAAGATCCCACGCAGAAAAAAAGAGGCCATGTGGCCCAGGGCCGGTACCAACTGGCCCTGCAGTCTCATGGGGCCCCCAAGAATGATTTTGTGGGGCTAGCCACCATGGAGGACTATGAGGAGGACTAGAACAGACCGGGCTCTATTTGTTAGGCCCCCTGGAGCCCATGGTCAGAATAAAGGTGGGGGGCCAACCCATTGACTTTATGGTAGATACTGGAGCAGAACACTCAGTAGTGACCCGACCCATGGGCCCCTTCTCACAGAGACAAGCCACCATTGTGGGGGCCACAGGCAATCGGATACGTCATCCCTTCCTGTTACCTCGGCGATGCAGTTTAGGTGGCCATAAAGTCATCCATGAATTCCTGTACCTCCCTGACTGCCCCGTGGCTCTAATGGGTCATGACCTACTGGGAAAACTGCAGGCCCCGATAACTTTCAACTTCTAGGGACAGGCTGCTCTGACCCTACAAAACCAGAGACAAAGATTATGACTCTCACGATTCCCCAGGGGGAGAAATGGCGTCTCTATAGTCTCAAGAAAAAACTGCAACTGGTGCCTGAGCTTCCCTTTAAAGTCCCAAGGGTGTGTGCTGAAGACAGCCCACCAGGACTGGCGAGAAACATACCCCCTGTGGTTGTAGAATTAAAGCCTGGGGCAGAGCCCACCCCCCAGAGACAGTACTTCATCCCTCGAAAGGCACAGGTCGGGATTCAAAAGCACCTGGAAAGACTTTTAAAGTATGGGGTCCTCAGGCCATGCCAGTTGCCTTGGAACACACCCCTCTTGCCTGTCCAAAAACCAGGTACAGATGACTACCGGCCAGTTCAAGACCTAAGAGCAGTAAACCAGGTGACTGTCACCATACACCCTAAACACTTTTGGGGCTCATTACTGCTGAAGCCACCTTCTTCACCTGTTTGGACCTCAAGGATGCCTTTTTCTGCATCCGCCTGGCCCCCAGAGCCAACTGATTTTTGCCTTCCAATGGGAGGACCCTAAAAATGATGACAAGGGCCAATTAACCTGGACTAGTTACCTCAGGGGTTCAAAAACTCCCCAACCATTTTCGGCACTGCATTAGCCCCTGATTTAAAAGCCTTCCCAGCAGATCAATGTGACTGTGTCCTGCTTCAGTATGTGGATGACTTGCTATTAGCTGGGAGGTCCCGGGGGGGCTGCGTGGAAGGGACTCAGCAGCTCCTTATCCTCCTATGTAAAACCAGTTACAAGATCTCAAGGAAAAAGGCTCAGATCTGTCAAGAAACGGTTAAATAT
>CM053564.1:18177166-18234132 GCA_028646485.1 Cryptoprocta ferox
CATTCGGTATTGACATTAATGGATTACAAGGGACGATACTGGCTCACCAATGCCAGGATGGTCAGATATCAGGGAATGCTAGGTGAGAACCCAAGCATTTACCTAGAAGTAGTCCAGACCCTGAATCCTGCAACTCTACTGCCTGTCGGGCCAGGCCAGCCAGACCATGACTGCATTGAAGTCATGGATGAGGTGTTTTCCAGCCAACCAGTCTGGAGGGACCAGCCCCTCAAGGACCCCAACACTGAGTATTTCACTGACGGAAGCAGTTTTGTAGAGGGGGAGAGCGTCTTGCAGGATATCCCGTGGTGACCCTGAACTCTGTCATTGAAGCAGAGCCCCTGCCAAAGGGGACTTCGGCACAGAAGGCAGAGCTAATTGCTTTAACCCGAGCCCTGCAACTGGCAGCAGGGGTACGTGTTAATATATACAGAGACTCTAAATATGGTTTCACCGCTCCCCATGTGCCTGGGGACTTATATAAGGAGAAGGGTCTAAAAAACTCAGGAGGAAAGGACATAAAATATGCTAAGGAAATCCTTGAACTCTTGGACGCCATATGGACTCCTAAAAATGTGGCAGTCAGGCATTGCCGGGGACATCAAAGGGAAGACACCACGGCTGCACGGGGAAAACGAAAGGCAGACCAAGAGGCAAAGCTAGCAGCTTCCAAAGGAGCAACAAAATCAGGGGCTTTAACTGCTGCAATGTTCCCTAACCCTCTGGCAGAACGGGACCCTGATTACTCACACCATGATAGTACTTGGTTTAAGACTGAAAGTGGCAACTACCTCCCAGTGGATGGTAGAAATTTGAAGAAAGCCGAGTAGCAATTCCTGAGGACTTAGCTCCAGCCTTTGTGAAGCAGTTCCCTCAGGAAACTCACATTGGCTGCACAGCCCTTGAAACAACGTTAAGCCGGTATTTCTACATCCCTCGGCCTCCAGCATAGCCCGAGTGGTATGTGAGCAATGCGAAATCTGCGCCCGAAACAACCCACGTCAGGGGCCCGCGGCTGCCCCTAGGGTACAGAGCGTCAGGGGAGCCCCCTTTGAAAACGTGATGGTGGACTTCACTGAGCTCCCCCGGGTTCGGGGCTGTAAGTATCTGTTGTTGTTTGTGTGCACTTTCTTAGGCTGGGTGGAGGCTTTCCCTGCCCGAACAGAAAAGGCACATGAAGTGGCCCGATTTCTTCTCAAGAAAATTATCCCACGACTTGGGATCCCTATCACTATGGGTTCAGATAACGGGCCAGCGTTCATGGCTGAGGTGGTACGGCTGGTGGCAAAGGGCTAAAGCTCACCTGGAAGTCACACACGGCACACCGACCCCAGAGCTCTGGAAAGGTGGAACGAAGGAACAGAACCCTGAAGCTGCAATTAACTGTGCCAGGAGAGCCACCTGCACTGGGACCAGGTGTTGCCAATAGCCTTGCTAAGAATCAGGTGCAGCCCCAATAAGCAAACAGGGCTTTCCCCTTATGAAATCCTTTATGGGCACCCTCCCCCAATTATTAAGGGGATAAGGGGAGATTTAAACGAAATAGGCAATTTAACCCTAAGGCAGCAAATGCAGGCTCTGGGCTCTACTCTAGCCACTCTACACAGATGGGTTAAAGAGCGATTGCCTGTGAGTCTGACCATAGATGCTCACTTCTTTGAGCCAGGAGATGCCGTGTGGGTAAAAGAGTGGAATGTCCAACCACTCAAACCCCTTGGGAGAGGCCCGTTCACTGTCATTTTGTCCACCCCTACTGCAGTAAAAGTAGCCGAGGTGGGTCCCTGGATTCACCACAGCAGAGTGAAGCCGGCATCCGGGTACTGGGAGTGCATTCCTGATCCATCCACACTGTGGAAGCTGACCGTACGGAAGAAGCGATCTGCAACGGAGGAGACTCCACCGGGAGACTACAGCCCTGCTTTAGTCACTCTGGAAGCTGACTAATCTACGCACGGCAGAAGCTTGAGGAATTGCCAGTCCGGTGAAATAAATAGACTGTCCTTATTTCCTACATCTGCCTCTTACTGTAATGCGCTGTCACCCCTTGTCTCTCACTATTATTGCAATTTTTGCCTTATTTCTTGCTATTGGGTTGGCGGAGGTTGCCCCAGCCAGCTGGAAATGTGGCGAGAGGTGTTGGTATTGGTTGTTTTTAATTTGGACTCCATTTGTAAACCTGAATCTCTCATCATGTGATCCATGTATTCGCATAACCAGGTCAGGCCAAGGAGTCACCTGGACCCTACTGTACCATACCCATTTCTCATGCCAGGGAAAGGTCCTGGGGACATGCATACACAATAAGACCACCTATTCCGTCTGCCATTGGGGAAGTCAATACACTTGCTTTGACCCACAGTACTCCCCAAATAAAGATTGGCTAGAAGTCAGATCTTAATGGGAAGAGGGGGCCTTAATCAGCCGGACACAAATCACAAACCCCAAACGTCTGGTGTCAGTACTGTTTGATGTGTGTGCAGTTATAGGCCTTGGCCCAGAAGCATCCGTTATACGGAAAAAGCGGACACTTGTCTGAGAACTCTTGATCTACCATGTGGAGGCTTAAATTGGGAGTGAAGATATCGACTCAATGACAAATACATGTGTGAGGAAAATGGTTTATGTGCATACACACATGAGTTTCTATGTCCCAGTTGGAGCTGTGTTTCATGGGCTACTTGGAAGAAAAGAGACTCAACAGCTCTCCTTCAAAAGGGGGCTGCTAAATCAGATTGTCAATCAAAAGCCTGTAACCCTGTTAACTTCACTATCATTAATTTAGAAGACTACATATGGCAATGGGGCATTCAAATTGGCATCCAAAATTATGGGAGAGGCAGAGACCCAGGGACTGTGCTATATTTCAAGAGGGTCACTGCCACCCATCCCGCCAAGTCCCCCCAAGTCTTTCACTCCTTCTATGAGGAAATATGAAGTAGTCTCCCTCCCATCTCCATCACAGCAAGGAACTTGTTTCTAGCCCTGGCAGAGACTATAGCCCAGACTCTGAAGATCTCTTCATGCTATGTATGTGGGGGAACCAACATGGGGGAATCAATGGCCATGGGAGGCCAGAGAATTAGATCCCCTCGAGCCTTATGATGGAACAAAATACCCAGTTCTACTACTGGAGTTTGGCGCCTCAAAACCTCAATCATTGGGAAGAACTGTCTTGCCCAGTGGGGGAAAAAGTTCACCATCCCTGTTGGAAACTTAACATGCCTGGGCCAAAAGTTTTATAATTCAACCACCTGTGAAACCCAATGATGGGGGTCTCCGGATCACCCTGAGCCAAATCCTCACCCCTTTCTTTTTTTTTTTTAATTTTTTATAACATTTATTTATTTTTGAGAGAGACACAGAGCGTGAGCGGGGGAGGGTCAGAGAGAGAGGGAGGTACAGAATCCGAAGCAGGCTCCAGGCTCTGAGCTGTCAGCACAGAGCCTGACCCGGGGCTCAAACCCAGGAACTATGAGATCATGACCTGAGCTGAAGTCGGCTGCTTAACCGACTGAGCCACCCAGGCGCCCCTCCTCACTCCTTTCTTAACTTCTGTCATCTCCGGGAGGCCTGGGACAACATAGATGCATCGAATGGCAGGCCCCAGGTGGACTATATTGGATATGTGAGAGAACAGCCTATACAGTACTCCCTTCAGGCTGGTCAGGTCATGTGTGCTGGGATCTATTCACCCATCCTTCTTCCTACTCCCACTTCCAGAGGGAGAACATCTGGGAGTTCAAATATACGAAGATAGGAAAATTCAAAGAAAGCGGCGTGCATTGCAAATTGGCAACTGGAAAGATGATGAATGGCCTCCCAAGTATATAATCCATTATTATGGCCCTGCCACCAGGGCAGAGGATGGGTCTTGGGGCTACCGCACCCCCATTTATATGCTAAACTGCATAATTAGACCGCAAGGAGTTGTAGAAATGATAACCAATGAAACTGCTAGAGCCCTTAACTTACTAGCTAAGCAGCAAACCAAAATGTGCAATGCCATCTACCAAAATCGCCTGGCCTTAGATTACTTGCTTGCTTCTGAGGGTGGTATTTGTGGAAAATTCAACCTGAGCAACTGCTGCCTACAGATAGATGATGAGGGAAAAGTCATAGAGGAGATCACAGATCGAACGGGAAAGGTTGCTCATGTCCCAGTCCAAACCTGGAAAGGTTGGAACCCCGGGGAGTTACTTGGAGGATGGTTTTCATTTTTCGGGGGGATTCAAAACCCTCATAGGTGTTGTCCTCCTAATTCTGGGAAGGTGTTTGATTTACCTTGTTTAGCTCCCTTGATTGTACGATCTGTCTCCAGTCTCACTGAGACTATGGTTGAGAGAAAACGGGCCGCTCATGTCATGATGTTATGGAAAATATAAACCTCTAAGCCAGGATGATGCTCTTTGACCCAGAATAGGGGGGTCCAAGCATCAAAGGGGGGAATGTGGTAGGGACCCCTCCCTAAGGTGAGAGAAAAAGGGGAGAGAAGACTTCAAGGTCACCTGGATGTGCGCCCAGGTGCCTACAGCTCCCATGACCTTGTAAACTGAGACAACTCAATTAGACTGCATGTTTATGTGTGTTACCATATATGGGAGACAAAGAAATAGAAAATGTATTTTAAAAAACTATGCCATGTGATGTGGGCCACTCAGTTCTTTGGGTACAAACCCAACTGAGCGGTGCCGGCACAAATAGAAGTTGCTTCCTGGAAAGAAAAGCCTCAGTGTCTCGACTCTCTGTGCGAGAATCCTGCAACACCCACGCTCCACCCCACCACCGTCCTGGAGCCAAGGCAGATGGAAATCCACCCAGGTCTGTAAGAACTGGGACTTGGGCAACAAACAAAACCGAGAGAGAGAGATAGAGAGAGAGAGAGAGAAGAAAAAAAGTACGTTAAGTTCTGACTCCAAATCCGATGTGTGGATTTTTCCCCACACCACGCAGTTCTGCGACACCAGCGGGTGTCCTACCGTTCGACACAATTCAGACCCTAGCTCCCTGGAGACAGTGTCCGAATTCACAGGTTAAGTGCCCTCTCTAACCGCTTCACCTGTGCTTCTGACCCACCCGGTATGGATGGGACCTTCTGAAGACGCCCTCCTTGGTTGGATTACTTTGCTAGAGTGACTCAAAGAACTCAGAACCAAGTTTTACTTGCTAGGCCACCTGTATATTATGAAGGTACGTAACGCAGCTTCTCTTTCTCTTCCGCAACCCCCACGTGTTCATCAACCCCAAAACTCTCCAAACCCTGTCCTTTTTGCTTTCTTATAGAGGCCTCATTACACAGATATGACTGAAATTCATTGCCATTGGCGATTTATTCAACTTCCAATCCCCGAAATCAGCGGGTGGGACCGAAGTTTCCAACCTCTAATCACACAGTTGGCTCCCTGGGCAGCCAGCCCCCACCCTGCTGGGTGGGTCCCAAAGTCACCTCATTAACATGACAAGAAGCCACCTCGATCTCTCTCACCAGCTCAAAAAGTTCCAAGGGTTGGGGCACCTGGGTGGCTCAGCTGGTTGAGCGTCTGACCCAACTTTAGCTCAGGTCATGATCTCCCAGTTCCTGAGTTTGAGCCACACGTCTCGGGCTCTGTGCTGACAGCTAGGAGCCTGGAGTCTGCTTCGGATTCTGTGTCTCCCTCGCTGTCTGCCCCTCCCCCACTCACACTCTGCCTCTCTCTCTCTCTTTCAAAAATAAGTAAACATTAAAGAAAAAAAAAGTTCCAAGGGTTTTGGGAGCTCATGTGCCAGAAATGGGGACAGAGACCAAATATATGTTCTTGCAAACCACTTCATCAGTATCATACAAAGTTAAAACTACAATTTTTTAAATGTTTTTATTTATTTTTGAGCTACAATTTTTTTAAAAAATGTTTTCATTTGTTTTTGAGAGACAGAGTGCCAGAGCTGTCAGCACAGAGCCCGATGTGGGGCTTGAACTCATGAAACGTGGGATCCTGACCTGAGCCAAAGTCAGACGCTTAACCGACTGAGTCACCCAGGTGCCCCACAAACTACAATGTTTTAACTTTTTTGTTAATATCGAGTGACTTGCCGAACTGTATAAATCAGGAGGGTACACATAAAACCCAGACTTTGGGATTTCTCTTAAAAAATCAGGCACTTTGGAAACATTGGGATTGCATTCTCCCGTGGAGACAATAGAACGGGACTAGGTCCTGGGAGGTGATATTCGGGTGGGGTCGACAGCCTCTTGCCATCACAGCCGTTTTTGCACATCTTCTTGTTGGCACCTTCTCTCCTACTTTACTGAGGAGTTGTTGCAGGATTTTTCACCCCAATAGCCGGGGTTCGTTGTCTCGTCACTTGGAAGAATGAGGAGGTGGACACAAAATAAAAGCAGCAGCAGGCAGAAGTTTACTGGAATCTAAGATCAGAAAGTGACAGGGGCGCCTGGGTGGCTCAGTCAAGCGTCCGGGTTTGGCTCGGGTTCTAATCTCACGTTTCGTGAGTTCGAGCCTTGCATCAGGCTCTGTGCTGACAGCTCGGAGCCTGGAGCCTGCTTCGGATTCTGTGTCTCCCTCTCTCTCTCTCTCTGCCCCTCCCCCGCTCACACTCTGTCTCAGGAATAAACATTAAAATAAAAAACAGATCAGAAAATGAGAGTACTATGAAAGCTCTCTTTACAGAGGGGACACTGGGAAGTGAACGCCTGTGACCTTTTCCACGGTAAGAGGGGTGGTCTACGGCCACACTGTTCCTTGGGTCCTAACATTTTATGATCCGCTTATTTTCAGTCAGGTCTTTCGTCAGTTTCCTAAGCGACAGCTGCCGGGGAGTAGGTGGTGTCTGTTACATTTCTTAAGAGAAACTTTATGCCTGAGGGAGTTTGCTGGAGGTTTGAAACTTGTGTTCTTCCCCACCCGGAGACCTCTAACCCTTAGCCTCCCCCTTTCTGCCTCCTGAGTCCTTTCTTTCCCATTCAGTGTCATTTGCATCCAATCAAATGTACAAAAATTTCCCCCAATGTACCTGTCATATTTATTACAGTGTTTATATATCTCTTTATTATTTAACTGTGTATAAAACTTTGCTATTTCTCTTATTTGTAAATTTAAATTATTTATTTTTGAGAGAGAGAGACTGAGCACGCACACATGAATGGGGGAGGGGCAGAGAGAGGAGAGAGAGAATCCCAAGCAGGCTCCGCCTCCTCATTGCAGAGCCGGACGCGAGGCTCCAACGCGGAGCGTCAGGACCTGACAGGAAACCAAGAGTCAGATGCTTAATCCACTGAGCCACTCAGACGCTCCTGTGCTATTTCTCATTTAGCTCTTCTCTTTCTTCTGTGTGTCGCTGAGGAAGTTTTGTTATATTTGAGTACCGCGGACACACAATGTTACCTTAGTTTCAGGTGAACAACAACAGCGACTCAAGCAGCTTGTACCTTACGCGTGCTCACAAGGACAGCTACCGTCTGTCACCACACAGCGCTGCCGCACCCTTGCCTTTTGGTCCTCAAATGCTCAGATTTTGATCCTTCAGCCCAAGGGACTTCAACAATTGTATCCGCCCGTATAATTCCTGCCCAGGTGAAAACAGAAATGTCCCTTTGCTCCAGGAAGTGCCCTGTCTTGCTCCCACCTTCTGACTTTTACCACCTTACATTCATCTTTCCTGCTCTTGAACTTCCTAGAAACGGAATTGAAGGTGGACCTCAACCACCTCCATTTTTTGGGTTTATTTTTCTCTAAGTTTTTTTATTCATTTTGAGAGAGAGAGAGAGAGAATCCCAAGCAAGCGCCGCACTGTCAGCACAGAGCCCGATAGGCGGGCTCGAAACGCACGAACCAACAGATCACGACCTGAGTGACACCAAGAGTCGGGGCTCAACCGAACGAGCCACCCAGGCGCCCTAACCACCTCCATTTTGACTTCAACCTTTCTCCTTATTAAGTTATCTCCCGCTTATCTCTTAACAGACAAAAGGCGGGAGGGGAAAGCATCCCATAAAGGGAACCAAAACGACCCCTCAGGCAAGAAGGACCAGCCCCGGAGCCAGCAAGACCCATCCCCGCCTCCGGCCGCGACTGACCTCAAGGCAACGACGACCTGACCTTTCCGGCCCACCTGCCTGGATCCACTGACCTTTGTCCCACTTTTCCTTATATAAACCTGGAGGCGTTCTTGGCACTCTGGAGAAAGTTCCTCTGCCTTCGGGTGTGGTCTGTGGCCCACGGCGGCCCCTGCTCTGCCCAGGAGCTCCCTGCACACAGCCGGCGCTCCCCCGCGCCTGCGCGCCAGCCGCGGCGTCAGAACGTACGTATCCTTTCGCGTCGGCGCCCCCGTGGCGGCGCCCGTCGGTAGCTTGTGGCCGCGGAGGAGCTTGGTTTCCCAGGGAGCATGGCAGCCGCTGCATGTCCCTGCCTCGCGGTGCGCCCTGGGGCTGCCGTGAGCGAGACCTCAGCGTCCAAGTTTTCTGGCCCAGTGTGTCTGCCTTTCTCTACAGAAATACCCGGGAGCGCAGTTGCTGGGCCGCAGAGCAGGGGCGGGGGGGGGGGGCATGTTCACTTTATAAGAAACTTCCGGAAAGTTCTCCCACGTGGTCTTGCCGTTCTCTCCCGTTCTTCACAGGGGACACGGAGGTGGCCAGTGGGTCACACCCGGCCGTCACAGATCAACAGTCCTGAGACTTAGTTAATTAGTTATTTTCTGAGACCTAATTTTTATTTTTTTTGAAAGAGCGAGCGCGAGTTCGAGCGGGGGAGGGGCAGAGGGCTAGAGAATCTCAAGCAGCCTGGAGCCTGACGTGGGGCCCCATCCCACGACCCTGGGATCATAACCCGAGCCGAAATCAAGAGTGGATACTCATCCGGCTGAGCCACCCACGCGCCCCGACTGTCATGAAACTTGACACAAAATTCTGGGCTTCTCATTTTTCTAGAATAATCGGAAGGTCTGGGCCCATTGGGCCTGTGTTCCTCACGTTAGAGCTGAGCCATGACTGTCCCCTTTAGCAGGGACACATGCTCTCCAGTGGGCCGCAGCCCCACCTGGCCGGCCTCACTCCTGTCCATACCTCTTCCTCAGCGCTCTGACTCCGGAAGGCACCCAGTGTCCCCCAGACACGTCCACGTGGTCAGGGCCGGGCCCCAAGTTCCCGGAGCAATGCTCCTTCCCCAGGACCCACAGCCCTCGGCCCACGGCCACAGATCACAGTCCAGGGCTGTCCATTCCCTGGCCTTCTGTCTGTCCCTTCTTCCAACACCAGCTGTTCTCTGTACGCCTGTCCGTCCACCCCCCCCCCCCTTGTAGGGCTCTGGGTTCCAGTCCTAAATCTGCCGCTCACAGCTGGGTGGCCTTGGGCAAGTTACTGGCCTCTTTCTTTCCTCATCAGTAAAAGGAAGGTAATCAGGTTCCGAGTCTCGGAAGGTTGTTGGAAAGACCAAGCAGCAAAGACGTGGAGAGAAAGCACTTAGATCAAAGCCTGGTGCATATCACTGTTCTTTCTGAATTATGCTGCATGGTGGCGGGTCGGGGCGGCTGCACACCCAGGGCCCGGCAGGGTCTGGTGAAGGAGGAAGGTGGGCTAGAGGGAGGCTCTGTGGTGACAGAGGGTGGCCATGACTGCTCCAGCCGACGGCTGTCATGTGGCACGGCCAGATCTTCAGAATGTTTTTTATTTCTTAATGTTTATTTTTGAGAGAGAGAGACAGGGTGTGAGCAGAGCAGGGGCAGAGAGAGAGAGAGAGAAAGAGAGAGAGAGAGAGAGAGAGAGAGAGAGAGAGAGAGAGAGACGTAGAATCCTAAGCAGGTTCCAGGCTCTGAGCTGTCAGCACAGAGTCCAACTCGGGGCTCAAACTCACGAACTGTGAGAGCATGACCTGAACCAAGTTGGCCACTTAACAGGCTGAGCCACCCAGGTGCCCCAGATCTTCAGAATGTTCTATGAAACATTCTGGGAAATCAGAGTCTTGTTTAAAGTCTCCTGCTTTGTAAATGCTAGTACCTATTCTAAAACTTTTTTGAATGCTCTGAGCATCCAGGGAAAGTGTTGCGCTGTCCCTCATTGCCTGTCCTGGTGCCGCAGGCCCCTCGGCCATGGCTTGGTCACTGCTGTGATAGGTCCTCTGGGCTCCAGACGCCTCTCTTTGCACTGCCTTGGTCCGGAGAGCACCCAGGGAAAGGGGATGAACAAAGGGTGGTCACTGTTATGTGCTGCAGTGATGGGGCTGTGGCTGCAAGTGGCCTCCTGGGATTTTTCCGCTGTCCTCTGCCTCCCTCCTTCCCCAACCCTCCCTCCCCTCCCGCCACAGCTCCTGCATCTCTCCTCTCCCTTCCCCCAGGCTTGTCCCAAGCCCTCCTGTCCCCAGCATGGAGGCGGGCCAGTAGAGGAGTGTGTAAGTGAAGCAGGACAGTGCGGGGCTCCTGCCATGGGCCCCCTACCAGGTGAGGGCCCACATGGAGGCTGTGTGGGCGGAGCTCAGGAATTGCCCTCCTCCTCACTGGGGCCTGCACAGAGTTCAAGTTCAAGGGTTCAGGGCTGGGCCCAGCCTCTGCAGTGCCTATCATTCTCTTCTTCTGATCCCTGCTGCAGTGAGGCTGGAATTTGGAGTTTGACCCACAAGGAGGCTCTCAGCTGTAGGCGGTGCAGGAGAGGGCGGCCACCGTCCTCCTAGCTGTGAGGGGGGAGGAGCCCGGGGGGCCAGCTTCTCCGACCTCCTTCTGCCTCAGAAGCCACGGACAGGCCCCAGGGCAGGTGAGCCCTGCATCAGAGGAAGGTAAGATTCCCTGCCGGCACCCAGCCCAACCTGGAGCCCATCTCCACACTGGGGACGTTGGACTGGGGAAGGGAGGCGGTGGTGGCTGAGAGGACTCCAGCTGCGAGCTCAGGGTGGGGGCACAACTCCTCTCTACCGGGCACATGGAGTGTGAGTTGGAGGGGTGGGTACAGCCCAGTGGCACCAGGCATGGTCCCCATTCATCCACTTCCCAAGTTCAGAGATCATTTCACTTCACTGAGCCTCAGGTTCCTTATCTATTAAATGGGAATGTAAACCTCAGCCCAGCCCAGCCTCCAGGCGTGCTGTCTCCCCAGGACCCAAAGAGATAACTCGATGGAAGTATCTTTGTAAACCACTGAAAGGCCAGAGGGATGGGCTGCTGACTGCAGGGCTGCTATTTACAAGGCAAATCGGAGTTTCACTCAGTTTCACTGCACCGGGTTCACCTCCTGGGTCTGGTCCAACTGGACAGTCCCCCTGAGGACACAGGCACCCTGATCCACAGACCGAGAAGGACGGCCATTCGGAAACATGCCCAGGTTTGTGCAGATAGTGAGCGGCAAAGCCAAGACTGAACTCCTACAACCGTGAGCTCACCCACAACATCTTGGTTTTCTGACGGTGGGCGTTCTGCTGGATGATTCTGGAGAAGTGGAAGAGAGGTACCTCCCCAAAGTCCTGGGGATAGGACTTGGGAGGAGGGGTCCCAATGTGCAAGGTTATATAGCAAAAGGTTTGGAAATCCCATGGTTTTGTTTTTTTGTTTTTTTGTTTTTTTAATTGGAAATCCCATGTTTGTTACTCAGATGTTTATTGAGTGCCAGCTTCGGACAATGTGAGCAAGACAGCCATAGTCCCTGCTTTCCAGGAGCTTATGGTCATGGGGACGGCCAATGACGAGAGACTCGTAGAAATCAGACGTCTTGTTTGATTCAATAGTGAGGAAAAGTCACGTTTCTTATGACTGCAAATAACTTAAGGACCTGATTTGGGCTGAGGCTGGGAGAGAGCTGCTTTGGGGTTGTGACAGTAGGATGACATCTGAAGGCCAGATAGGAGCTGGTCAGGTGGAGGCCAGAGAGAGGGAAGAGCATCCCAGGTGGAGGGAACAGAATGGCAAAGACCCTGAGCCCAAGGTAGTGCTCAAGGGCTGGTGAGAGATGAGACTTTTGATGACCTGATTGGTTGATGGGCAGAGATCCTGGTGGCTTCCATCCAAGGGGTGGAGTGGAAGGGGAAGAGGAGAGAGGTTCTTGCCCTAGTATAGACCCAAGTGATGCTGGCTCAGCATGGGTGGAAGCCTGGAAGTAAAGGTAAGGGGAAAATGGATGGATTCAGCCATGTTTGGGAAGTACAAGGGAATGAATTAGGGACCATTAGATTCTGGGAGTTGGGAAAGACACCCTATAAATGCTTCGATGGTGTGTGTGCATGCCCTGGTAGCCGTCACGTCTGGGCACAGTGCCCCCCACATCACAGGTGCCCACGAACCACTGGTTGGATGAGTGAATGAATGAACATGTGACTTAACGCTCTCAGGTGTCTGTAAGCGGCAGGGTGTGCAAAGTGGCCGCCGAGTGAAGTTGTGGGTACTGAGTTCCAACAGCACGCTCCCCAAACTGGATGTGTTCTGTTTGAGATGCCACGTTGGCATCTATCTGGATGGACTATTCTCTAGGAATCATGAGACAAGGTCATCCCTGAAGGTCCTCACCCCTGGAATTTACCCTGCCAAGGGTCCACATGCCAGGCAGCGGTTACCAGCTTAGGGGTTAAGCCTGGGCTGGACCCGAGTTCAGTCATTTACCAGCAGTGTGACTTTGGGCCCGGCGCCTCTGCTTTATTTTTCTCCCCTGTTCAATGGGGTTAATCACAGACCTGACCTATGGGGTGCTGTGGGTTTAAAATGATATTCACACGTGTGGGTGGCCAGGACCCATTTGACCACAAAGTCCAGGCTCTTTTTTTTTTTTTCCTAACAAGGACAGGGACACACCAAGTATTCTAGACTTAATCATGTTATATAATGGACTTGCTTAATGCTTTTAACAAACCTGTGACATAGGTCTTAGTATTACCCCCATTTTATCAGTGAGGAAACTGAGCCTCAGAGAAGTTGTTTGTCCAAGATCACGGAGCTAGTAAGAGGCAGAGCTGGGATTTGAGCCAGGCAATGCAGTTCAGTATCTTTACACTTGATCAGGGCACATCTCTTTCCCAGAGAGCTGTGGTCTATAATTAAGACTTGGAATAAAATAGTTGTTGTCATCTCTTGTCAGAGAAGGGCCCCTCCCTAGTTTCTGTCTGTCTCTTTCATTTCCTGTCCCCAATAATGTGTTTGACAAATATGCCTGCATCCCGGCAAAATACTTCAAAACGTTTTGTGTCTTGGCATGTATTTAATATACGCAGATGGTTTTATGCTGTAAATCATGTTCTGTTTGTTTCTGTTTCTTTTGTTATGAAATGTTTCAAGACACATAAAAGTTCTAAAGAATCATGTAAGGGCGGCCTGGGTGTCTCAGTCAGGTTGAGCGTTCGACTCTTGGTTTCGGCTCAGGTCATGATCTCATGGTTTAGGAGTTTGGGCTCTGCGGTGACAGCGCGAAGCCTGCTTGAGATTCTCTCTCTCTGCCCCTCCCCTGCTTGCTCGCTCTCTCTCTCAAAATAAAATTAAAAAAATAATGTAAACCTGGCCCCCAGCAGTGGACGCACAGAGGGGAACCAGCCTGCGAAACCTAGTACCCCCACCCCACCTGCGGCCGTGTTTTCCAGTCTTTTCCTCGCACTGGGGCGTGGAAAATTTCCACATCTGCTATGGCAAATTATGTAACCAGCTAAAAGGAAAAGGGTGAGCGGCGTCCCTGGTGCTGGGCTTCCTTTGTTCTCTGGCCTGTCGGTGACTGCTAGGGCAGGGTGTTCTTACAAACAAAGCCCTTGTTACAAGGACAGCTTTTGTCCGACTCCCACTAACCCTACCCTCCCACACAGAGAGGGTCCCTCACAGAAGGTGAACCCGGAGCCCACCCCCAGCGTAGCCGTCCCGGAGCAGCGCAAGGGGCAGAGGGCTCTCATTCACAGTGCTGCAAGGGGCCAGGGGAAGAACCCGCCAGGATGGGACCACGTCTGCCTCGCTCACTACTTTGTCCTCTGTGCCTAGCACAGACCCTGGCACACAGCTGGTGTCTAATAAATGCTTGTAGAAAAGAACAGAGAAGGCGGGAGGGGAGGAGGAAGGGAGCAGACAGGAAAGAAGAGAGGGAGGGAGGAAATAGAGCAGCCGCTATCGGATAATGCAAGGGCCTTCAGTTGAGGACTGGGTTCGAATCCTACCACTGGGCATTTACCGTGACCTAGAAGCAAGTGGCTAGGACCCGAACCCAGCTCACTTTTCCCTCTTCATGCCTCCGTCTCCCACCTGTAAAGGGGACTGGTACCAGTGTGTGCCTCACAGGCTGACCAGACAGGAAGGGAGCTCCATGCCTCCAATCCACGGTGCTCGCAGATTTGCTGAGAAGGGGCTTGTTGTACCTGTGAGCATGTGACCGAAGCAGTAGCCCTGGGGTTCACAGCTTCTCTGGTCCCCACTCCTGTTCCTGCCCCGCCCACGGGCCGGTCCCTCTCGGCCTCTGGCAGGGCCCCCACATCCCTGGGACTCAGGAAGAGCCTGGAGTCGGTGCCAGCCTGCCCAGAGCTGTGATGAATAAGTTGTTTATCCGCTCCCACCACCCTCCGTGCCTGGCAGGCAGAGGCCTGCAAGGGGCAGCTGGGGGAGGGGCCTGCTCTCCGGCAGCCCACTGCCCCCCTTCCTCCCTTTCAGACTTGCTGGGTTCTAGAACCATCCACCCTACTCCTCAGTTCCGCATCAGTCTCCACCTTGAACTGCTTCCTGAGCTCGGAGCCTTCACCTTCCCCGAAGCCCCCGGATTTGGAAGCAGCAGGTTGGAGTGTTCAAAAACACAGACTGTGAAACCATACAGATCAGTGCTGGAGCCCTCGCTGTGGACATGATGCTAAACCTCTCCCAGCCACAACTTCCTGGCTGATAACATGCACTGATGCTACCTACCTAATAGGGATTTCACCCTTGAGATACCCTGAGGGACCATCTAGCCTCCTCTCCAAGCCTCCAGAACATACCTTTCCTGGTTTATGAGCCTCTGTTCCGACCCAAGAAACTGTACCCTCCCTTCCCACTTTCTCGAACAGACTTTGCAGATGTCTGGTCCGGTTAGGTTAGTCTGGAGCAGAGTATTACCCCATTTCACAGATGATAATGGCCATGAAATCTAGGCCAGGGTAATTCTGGCTTCTGCTGCTTCCTCCTGCGTTAGGACCCAGTAAGTGTCTGAGCTGGGTCTGCCCAGTACTGGCTGGCTTCCCTCTTTCCCTCCTCTCTCCCATCTCTCTCCATAAATGTGGTGGGTCCATTGTTGCTTGAGTGTTCCCTTCTGGGGAGAGGGCCACCATGTCCAAGGTCTGAGAAGCTGTGAGCACCCTCTCTACAGAATGAGGCAAGGTGCAGCTTAGGGAGAAGTTCAGAGCTCTACTTGGCATGGGAAGGGAACTTAAGATCATAGAGCGCCCCCCTGAGGCATCTTGTCTAAGTTAACATCCAGTCCCCTTTGTAGGGTTCTAAGGCCATGTTCTCCACACAGGGGACATGTATGTGTAGTTCTTACAACTGGGAGAGGACGCTCCTGGCATCCAGTGGGTAGCTACAGCAAGGTTGTTAAACATCCTGTGTTGCTCAAGACAGCCCCACCCCCACCCCATAACAAAACTGTTATTGAAGATGAGGAAATGTACTCTAGAAACAAGGAACAGCCTGCCCAGGTAATCAGGCCGTTCTGTCTGCAGGAAATCACTCCCCAGTCCTTACCCTGTTGATTAATCACCGAGCCCTGTTGATTTAAAAAAAAAAAAGTGTTTTGAATGTTTATTTTTGAAGGAGAGAGAGACAGAGCGTGAGCAGGGGAGGAGCAGAGAGAAAGGGAGACACAATTCAAAGTGGGCCCCGACGTGGGGCTTGAACTCACAAACCATGAGATCATGACTTGAGCTGAAGTTGGACGCTTAATCAACAGCCACCCAGGCACCCCAAACTTTTTAAAGCAAAGAGTGTGCCTGCTTTTATCTTCACAACATTGTCTCAAATATTTTTCAGAGTACTGTGTCTTAAAAGCATGGTATATCATGGCAATTGCTTGGACTTTTTCATAACATTAAAATCACAAGTATGTTCACAAATTTAAGCATTTTGGTGTAATACCGTTGACCCTTGAACAACTTGGGTTTGAACTGCATGGGTCCACTTATACATGGATTTTTTAATTTTATTTTTTATAAATACAGTGCAGTACTGTCAATGTATTTTCTCTTCCTTGTGATTTTCTTAGTATTTTATTTTCTTCACCTGAATTTATTGTAAGAATATAGTCTATAATACATATAAGATACAAAACTGTGTTAATCGATTGTTTATATTATTCGTAAGGTTTCTGCTCAACAGTAGACTATTTGTGGTTAAATTTTGGGAGAGTCAAAAACTGCCCGTGGATTTTCGGCTGCACAAGGGGGTCAGCGCCCCAACCCCCACATTGTCCATGATGCTGGTGCTATTCCTCTGCGGATTCACTTTTGATTCTGAGGTTTTGGACTAAAATGGCTGCCAAGTTTCTCACTTCTCTTAAGTTTCAAACTTAGCGCAGTGGGTGCAAGTATCTAACCGCCCCTCGGGGTCTCCCATGGAGCTGGCAGATCAGAGATATGTTGAAGCACTCATCATTTTATCATAAACGGCTTTCCTTTTATTTCTCTTGGACTTAAAGCGCTGTATTGACTTTTTAAAAGGTGATGTGCAGGGGCCCCTGGGTGGCTCAGTTGGTTAAGCGTCCAACTCTTGGTTTTTGGCTCAGGTCATGATCTCTGGGTTTGAGAGTTTGAGCCCCATGTTGGGCTCTGCACCGACAGTGTGGAACCTGCTTTGATTCTTTCTTCCCCCCTCCCTCTCTGCTCCTCCCTTGCTCCTGCTCTCTTTCTCTCTCTCAAAATAAATTTTAAAAATGAAATGTTTATAAAAATATTTGTTATAAGAACAGGAGTGACGTCTGAGAAGTTGCAAATCACTGACGCTATAAAAATCTTTTCATGACATTAAAGGGCTGGTACAGTCACCTTCATATCTGATCAGCCTCACTGCCCATCTCCCTCTTCCTAATCTTACCTGATGCCCAGGCAAGAATCTGGCGATTCCTTAAATGTGACATGCTTATTGACACCTTAGCGTGTAGATGCTGTGGTCTTGCCTAGAATGCCCCCCATCCCTGCTCAGACATATACGACCACTGACTCATTCTTCAAAGCTCAGCTTACATGCTCCTCTCCAGTGTCAGGATCCCTCCAGTGACAATGAAGTGGTCCTTACCTCACTCACTACATCTTGTAGAAAATAATAGTGATAGTGATAATAAGAGCAGCCAGAACTTACTAAGCACAGCTGTGCAAATGCTGCATTCAACCCTTCACAGGTATGAGCTCGGTGATCTATGAATATATGCCCTTATTGCCCAGTTAGGAAATTTGTCCCCATTCTCAGGACTGCTAAGTGGTGGGGCCAGTGTGTGGCTCCTAAGCCTGAATCCTTAACACATCTGTCTCTGAGCACCACATGGAACATCGCTGTATTGTTCATCTGATGTGTGACTTTCCCCATTATTGGGCAGGACCTCGTGGGGGGAAGGGACTGAGCCTTTTCATTCCCAGAGCCCCAGAGTGTAGTCACACATTAACATAGGAATAAGGAATAAATCACCCTTAGGAATTTTATTAGTTTCCAATTGTTGCTGCAAAAACTGCAGGGTTATTATCTTACAGTTCTGCAAGTCACAAGTTCTAAATGGGTCTCACTGGGCTAACTTTAAGGTGACAGCAGGGCTGAATTCCTTTCAGATGCTCTAGGGTAGAATGCATTCATTGGTGTTTCCAGCTTCTAGAAGCCACCTGTTTTTCTTGGCTTGTGGGCCCCTTTCCTCCATCTTCAAAGCCAGCAACATTGGCCCAAATCCTTCTCATGCTGGTTCTCTTTTCTGATTCTTTCTTCACTTTTAAGGACACCTGTGGTTACAATTATCTCACTCAGACAATTCAGGGAAAATCTCCCTATTTTAAGGAGAGCTGACTGGCAACCTTAATTCCGTTTGTAAACTTGTCCTTTGGCTGTGGAACTTAACACATTCACAGGTTCTGAGGATTAGAAGGCACACATCTGAGAGGGGGACATTGTGCTCACTGTAGAACCCCTTAAATTGAGAAACCGTTTAGGACATTCGTTCAAGGCATGGATTCTGAAGCAAGATTATTTGCCTTCAAATCCCAGCTCTGTCACTTGAGCCATATTAACTTTAGGCAAGTTATTTCTCTGTGTCTCAATTTTACCATTTGTAAAATGGGGGTGATAACAATAGCGCCCACTTTGCAGGTTTGTAAGCACTTAGAATGATGTAGGAGGTGCTATACATATTACAGAACATGTGCAATTCTACAGGCCTGTCTGACATTGGAACAAGACTGGTACCTTGCCGACCCTCAGACAAAATTGTTGGCTTGACTCTTGCCCCCCTCTGAGGTTCCTCAGAAATGGGGAATAACTCCAGGGTCTTGTTTTACTCTCACTCTTGGACATGGGCTCCTGAAGTGGGATGGGATGGCGAAACCATCTGTACTATTCACACTGTTTGTTCTTAATATTTTGCCAAGTGAGTGGCTGAATTGCTAAAAAGTAGCTGTTGATTTGACGGGACTTCAAATCATTTATTTGCTGGATGAATGAGTGAACAGATGGATGGATGGACGGGTAAGTGGGTGTATCTGCCTTCCTGGGAGATCTGTCCTCACCACATCTCTCCACAGGTGTCCTTTCATTTGGGTGCTCCAAGGAGGCAGCCACTCAGAGGGTGAGAAAGTATCTCTGGTGCTGACATCTGACATGATTTTGCACTTCCCGCAGGATTGACAGTGTGCTCAGGACCATGGAGAGCAGCTCGGGCAGTCCTCAGCCCACAGAGTCCGATCCCCTGGAGGCTTTTCCCCAGAGGAGCCTGGAGTCAGGCGACATCGTGGTGCTGGTTCTGTACTTCCTCTTCGTCCTGGCTGTTGGACTTTGGGTAAGCCAGGCCAGGGGAGGCAGGGGAAGAAACTCGCCCAAGGTCGTAAAGTAATTGGAACTTTAAACTTGTAAAAATGCATTGAGTTGACCATGGGTCAGATGCTATCTTAGGCACTTTCATTTATGCTATGTCATGTAATTTGCACAGATGTCTATAAAGAAGACATTACTACTGTACCCATTTTATACATAAGGAAACTGAGGCTCAAAAATGGAAGCTGCTTATATGTTAGTAAGTTAACACAGCTAGATTTAGAATTCATATCTTCTTCACTTTGAAAGCCGTGTTCTTTTTTTCTTTTTTAAAGGAAGTTTTTTTTTTAATTTTTAAATGTTTCTTTATTTTTGAGAGAGAGAGTTACAGTGTGAGCAGGGGCGGGGGAGGGGCATAGAGAGAGGGAGAGACACAGAACTTGAAGTGGGCTCCAGGCTCCATGCTGTCTGGACAGAGCCCGACACGACATGAACTCACGAACTGTTAAGATAGATCATGACCTGAGCCAAAGTCAGACGCTTAGCCGACTGAGCCACCGAGGCACCCCGGCTTTTTTTTTTTTTTTTAAAGGCAATACAGTCACATGGTTCAAAAATAAAAACAACTTAGGGGGCACCTGGGTGGCTCAGTCGGTTGAGTGTCTGACTTTTGATCTTGGCTCAGGGGTCATGATCTCATGGTTTGTGAGTTCGAGTCCTGAGTCAGGTTCTGCACTGATAGCCCAGAGCCTACTTCAGGTTCTCTCTCTCCGTGTCTCTCTGCCCTTCCCCGACACTCTCTCTCTCTCTCTCTCTAAATAAATAAATAAATAAATAAACATTTAAAAAAGACATACGGTGAAAAGTCTCACTACTACCCTTCCCTCCTCAGGTGACCACTGTTGTAACCTTGTTTGTACATAGTTTGAGTTTCCTTATGGAAATTCAAGCAAATATTACCGCATATATTTACCTCTTTCTTAAGTAAGAAGTAGCTTATTATACCATTGTTTTTTTACCTTGCTATTTTTCACCTATCATGGTCTCTGGGATATCTTTTCATATCAGTGCATAGAAGCTTCCTTGTCTTCTTAAAAGTTGCACGGGACTGGGGTGCCTGGGTGGCTCAGTTGGTTGAGCATACGACTTTGGCACAGGTCATGATCTCATGGTCCGTGAGTTCGAGCCCTGTGTTGGGCACGGAGCCAGCTTGGGATTCTGCCTGTCCCTCTGCCCCTCTCCCTCACTCACGATCTCTCTCTCTACAAAAAGAAAATACATTTATCTTATAAGAAATGGGGCTGGACACTCTTACTTCTGTTTAAAGACCACTTAATTCTTTTCTGTGAAGCACGGCTTCATATCTTTTTCCCATCTTCATTAGGTTCTTATTCTTTTACTTATCAATTTCTAGGAACTATTTATTTATTTACTTATTTATTTATTTTTATTTAAGTAATCTCTATGCCCAACATAGGGCTCAAACTCATGACATGTCAAGAGTGGCATGCTCTTGTAACTGAGCCAGCCAGGCGCTCCTAGGAACTCCTTACATAGAAAGGAGATTAGTAACTTTGGTATAAGGATGGTGAAGAGGAAACACCTGCTATCTGGGTTTTAGGCCGTTTGGTACAGAGGACTTTAAAGCTGAACCCCGAGGTGTCCCCACTTTGATCCAACTACTTATAGAACATTTTTCTACTCTTACCCCTTAGCTTTTCCTCCTCCAAGTCAAGAAGGGGATAAAAGTGCTGGACGTCCCAAAGACCTTTCTCTGCACACACCGCACACCCCCCTGACCCCTCCGCTCTTAACAGGACATGGTGAGATGGAGGAGATACAGTTAAGAGTAAGAGTTTCGTGTCAGATAGCCTTGGGGTCAGGGTAGGGTAGGGTAGGGTTAGGTTGGAGTCACTGGGAATCTGTATTTTCACAAGAGGACCAGGAGACTCTGATATATTACTAGTTTGGGAACCCTGGATTTAGATAATCCCTTTCAAGGAGTTCTTCATTAAAAAAATTTTTTTTCAGTGTATTTATTTATTTTGAGAGAGAGAGAGAGACAGAGAATCCCAAGCAGGCTCCACACTGTCAGCACAGAGCCCAGTGTGGGTCTCGAACTCATGAACCACGAGATCATGACCTGAGCTGAAGTCGGACACTTAACCTACTGAGCCACCCAAGCGTCCCAGGAGTTCTTTATTTTAAAAAAATACTTCCTGTGTCAGGAATGAACTGGAATGAGCCTCAGCTTCTGTTTTCTATAACAAGATCATTTGCAGGGATAAAAAGATACCATTTCCTGCCATCTCCTATCCGGTAAGAATTCCCTCACTGGCGTTCACACCCAGGCTCAGAGAATTTCAGCTCACTACTTCTAAAGATGGTTTTGTAGACCGGCTAAGGACATGGGATCCCATGGCTGACATGTATCTGAATTCCTGGCACTTCTGCTATCGAGAAATATGGCACTAGAGTGACTGAGCCTCATTTTCTTCCATCTGTTAGATTGGCCTAATGATACTTCATAGGAGTTTGTAAGGATTAACATGAGATAAAGCTCTAAGATGCTTAGTGGTGCCTGATGGTTGTGCTACTAGGACACTATGTAACACTAGCACCCAATAAATGGTGCCCATTATGAGCTATCCTAGATAAGGTATGGGCTCAAACATGTAGGGGAGCCGTAAGTATGTGAAGCAGGGAGTGGTAGGGGTTGTATTGACCCGAAGAATTTATTTATGTCTCCTCTAAAGCATTCAAATTAAAATCTTCTTAAAAACCGTGGGTCAAAAGCACCCCATATTTGATGTCCATATTTGGCCTGCTGGACTCCCAGTTGGTAAGCCATGACTTTGGCACTTTGGGATGCCTCTGACTGTTACCCACCCCTCTTCTTTGTTTCAGTCCACAGTGAAGACCAAAAGAGACACTGTGAAAGGCTACTTCCTAGCCGGAGGGGACATGGTGTGGTGGCCAGTAAGTGGTCTTTGGTTCAATTAAAGTCACTTTTTCACATGCTGATGGTCTGTCTAGCCTTTGGTCTCTCAGGACTTGGGTTATGCGTTGTGTGAAGTCACAGTCTAGAGAAGGCTTAGCTCCAACTCAAATTTGAGTTCATCAGTTAGGCTGGTTTCAGGTACGGTTGAGTGCAAGGGCTCAAGTGATATCATTAGGACCTGGTTTCCATCCCTCCCCCTCTCCCTCCCTTCCACCCTTCCTTCCTTCCTTCCTTCCTTCCTTCCTTCCTTCCTTCCTTCCTTTTTCCTTCCTTTCTTCCATATCAATTTCTCTTCTTCTGGATGAGCACTATTCCCAAATAGAGTCAACTTCATGGCAACAAGATGGCAGACACTGCTCCAGACTTCTCATCCTCTCAAGTTCCAGTGCACTATGGGAAGAGCATGGAAAATATCTCATCTCTGATTGTGTCCCATGCCCACCTCTGTGCCAGTCACTGTGACCAGAGTTGTTTGATGTGCTAATTGGCTCAAGCCTGGGTCACACACTCAGTGCCTGAGCTAGGGAGGTGGGGGTGGTGGATCTTGGAACCTCTCCTTGAGCATATGTGATGAGAAATGAGAAGGGGCTAGAAACCATTACTGGGACAAGGTGGAATGGATGTTGAAAACACAAATAACAAACACCAATTGGTATTTTCTTTTTAAGTGGACCTCAGGGCATTGCCACATAAAACATACACATGCACACACACATACACATGCACACACATGCACACAGTTGTCTACTTCATGGGCCCACCTACTTCCTGGGTGGTCAGGGATAATAATTTACTTATAATCTCCAGAAATAAGGGTGAAATCTTTGAACTAAGAAGAGGAAGCACAGCTCCCATTTGCAGTGAGTCCAAAGATGTAGGGTTTAAGGTGCAGAGAGACAACTGGTATCTGAGCCCCTGGTCAGTGAAATGTCTGAAGACAATGACCATACTGTTCTCAAAAGGTACCAATGACATCCTTTGGGTTGTATATTCAACAAATTCACTAAAAAATATATTCACTGAGAAATGTGTCTGGCACTGTGTCCAATATAGGGTATGTCAGTAAACTGATCTTCACCCTCAAGGAGCTTATAATCTAGTGTAGACCAAAGTATGTTGACCAAAGTGTAATAGTTGCTCTAAGATTTTCCAGCTGCACACTGACACAGCCTTAAATAACATCAAATCGCATAGTGTGAACATCATTCCCTTTCCTGTTCTCTGTCAATCCTCCAGACTGCATAAAAGAAAAGGTCACAGTTTGGTGCTAGTATACCTTTATCAGTCTTCCATCACTGACCAATCTCTATGTTTAACCAAGAGAATGTAGGCCTTAGTGAGAGGAACTAGCTAGGATTTAGTAACAGAGATGGTGTCCCCATTCCAGATTCCCAGGAGGGAAAATGTAATTTACCTAGCTTGGGCCAAGTAACTGGGGCTGTCTGGTTCAATCAGCGGAGACCAAGGATTGGAGTCATTGCGTATAGGCTTGGCCACTTAGTGTTCTACCAGAAAGAGAGCTATCTACTTTGCCAAGTTAGAAGCAGAACTGGGATATATAACAAAGGCTTCCTGATTCTCATCATGAAGGACCTTCCACAATGCCTGTCATCCTTTCCCCCAGGGACGATGCATGCAGTTGTTCACCTTGTGCATTGCCCAACCCTATGGGGCATGATTCACATTTTAGGCATCATAAGGATGCATATTTACTATGACGATTTCTGATAAATGGAAGTAAGAGAGTTTTAAGGAAGAAGAGTCTTTCTAATTTGAAAAAAGAAAGATGCCAGATAGGCTAGGGATGACCCTGCCTTCTCTGTTTCTCCTTCTGTCTTGGTCCCTTTGGAGCATAGGAAGAACTGGGGGTGGGGAGAAGATGCCATAGACCTTGGCTCCAAGATCTGACTTGTCCATCTCCCTGCAGGTGGGCGCGTCCTTGTTTGCCAGCAATGTTGGAAGTGGGCATTTTGTAGGCCTGGCAGGGTCGGGCGCTGCTGCAGGCCTTTCTGTGACTGCTTATGAGTTGAACGTAAGTATTTGGTTTACCAGGGCATCTACAGCTCACCCTTTGCCCAATAGGTGATCCTGGGGGACCGTGTGAATACCCCATACTTAATGAGAAAACAAGCAGGAAGCATCAAGGGTACCCTCGTCAGCTAAAACTAGTTTCATCTGCAAGCTCCTGGCTTGTGTGGGTTTGCTTGGTGCTGACCAGTAAGGTTAAGACCCTAATAAACCAACGTGTGTGAGAAGAGGGCTCAGAATCCCTTCCCTGTGGATGCAGGAGATAGAAGGTGTCCCAGGACCAGAGGGTTTCCTGTGTATTAGATAGCAATCTGCCATCACAAAAATGTGGTTCTGTGGTTCAGTGCTTCCTGACCTTTTTGCCCACAGATACCCAGGAGCCTAGGACACACTGTCCTGTGTAGCAGGGCTCATGAAGGACATGATTTTCACTGCAGGAGAGGACATGCACTTTTACTAGCGATTTTCATCTTCATAGTGACTAACTTTTTCTTTAAAACAAACTATTTATTTATAATTAAGCTCTATGCCCAACATGAGGCTTGACTTACAACTCCTAGATCAAGAGTCACATGCTCCACTGGCCAAGCCAGCCACGTGTCCCCATAGTGACTAACATTTATATGTTTTTATTTTAAGCTTATTTATTTATTTTGAGAGACAGAGAAAGAGAGGGAGGGAGAGAATCTCAAGCAGGCTCTGCGCTATCAGCCTGAGGCCCGACGTAGGTCTCGAACTCATGAACCCTGAGATCATGACCTGAGCCGAAATCAAGTGTTGGACGCTTAACCCACTGAGCCGCCCAGGCACCGTGTGACTAACAGTGCTCATTCTACACTGCAGACTACACTGCACGCCTTACCATGTGGTGGAGTTCACTTACAAAGCCATCCTGGCTCAACAAGGGAGGGGATACATCTGGATGAAGGGCAAGGACATGAGGTTTAGGGCGACACTGAATGAGGAGTCACAAAAAAATTTCTGTTCCCACTCTTCCTTCCTTCATTCCCTTCTGCCATTTAACATGGAAATATGATGGACCAGGGAGGATGAGGTACAGTAAGTAGGGAACTGAGCCCGACGTGGAGCCAGGCCGGTTTCCTCCAGGTGCAGAGGGGAATCCAAATCAGCACCTCGAGGTGGGCAGGAGCTGAGTCCTGACTCTTTTCCCGGGCAGGGCTTGTTTTCCGTGCTGATGTTGGCCTGGATCTTCCTGCCCATCTACATCGCTGGTCAGGTAAGTGTGAGGGGGTCGGGTGCTGTGGGCGGGGGAAACCCTTGGGGAGGGTCACCCCTGCGTTCTTTCCTTCCCACCTCCCTTGGACAGTCCCCAGGAGGTCAGTCCCCGCGTGGTGAGGGACGCTGCACAGGTGAGACCAGGTGAGCCCTGCCTTTGGCAGCTCCTGCCTGGTCACTGATGATGAAGATGCACATGGGCTGGAAGGAACACTGCTCAGAAACATTTGTTTTCAATGCGGAGACACCGGTGTGAGACTCCTAGTGTCTTTGACGTGTGTAAGCCATAGCTTGTTATTGCTTTTCTTCCTTTGCACACAGACCTGTAAAAACTGAGTGAGTTCTGGCAGATTGAAGGGTCAACATTTTTGTTTCCAAATAACAACACTGCTTTAGACTTAGCACATATAATATATATATTTAAATGTATTTGAGGGAGAGAAAGAGAGAGCATGAGCCAGGGAGGGGCAGAGAGAAGGAGAGAGAATCCCAAGCAGGCTTCACGCTGTCAGTGCAGAGCCCAATATGGAGCTCGAAC
The DNA here is from genome assembly GCA_028646485.1 of Cryptoprocta ferox. Taxonomy (NCBI): domain Eukaryota; kingdom Metazoa; phylum Chordata; class Mammalia; order Carnivora; family Eupleridae; genus Cryptoprocta; species Cryptoprocta ferox. The sequence continues at coordinate 18,202,867 of CM053564.1, forward strand.
CCACCAACTGTGAGATCATGACCTGAGCCAAAATCAAGAATTAGAGATTTAATGGGCGCCTGGGTGGCTCAGTCGGTTAAGCGTCCAACTATGATCTCATAGTTCATGGGTTCTATCCTTGCATTCAGCTCTGTGCTGACAGCTCAGAGCCTGGAGCCTGCTTCAGATTCTGTGTCTCCGTCTCTCTCTGCACCCCCCTCCCCCCACGCTGTCTTTCTCTCTCAAAAATAAATAAATTAAAACAATATATTTTAAAAACTACACAAAGTAGGAGGAACTGCTGAATGATAAAAGGAATAATTTCAAGCTCGCTTTGTACCAGACATAGTGTGATCCTGTGTGAAGGACAGGGATATACGGATAAATAACCTTGCTTGGAGGTAATACTGAGTCTGAATAAAATAAGCAAGGCTTTGGTGGGTAGCTGGCCTGCATCTGCCATCCCCACCTGTGACTAGCTCCCATGTAGACAAAATATCTGGGATATAACAACACTGGACTGGGACCGAGGGTCTCTGGACCAAAGCATCAGTAAATATTTATTAGTAACTCCTAGGGAACAGAGTAAAGGTTGGTGGACAGGCAGGTTATTTCCTAGGTAGGGCAGCCAGACATTCTTGGCTGATGGTTCCCATGTTCATGTGCTGAGAGTTAGGAAGGAATTGACGTGGCTGGAGGTTGAGAAGGAGCAGGAAGACTTGAAGTGGCCGCTCTAGTTGTTTATAATAGAAAGTCATGGGAGAAACCTCAGTGTCCACCAACAGGGGAGTGGACGTCCACTCTCTGGAATGTCGTGCTGTGGAAAGGGATGAAGTCAGTAGAAAGCTGGGAATGAATCTCCAAGTTGCATTGTTCAATAAATTCCTGGGATTTAGACGTGCTTTGGACAGCATCATAAACGTATTCAAAGGAGAGAGTAAGCTCATAACTAGATAATAGAGATCAATGTGGAGAAAAGATTAAAAAGTGGGGCACCTGGGTGGCTCGGTTGGTTAAGCATCCAACTCTTAATATTGGCTCAGGTCATGATCTTACAGTTTGTGAGTTCAACGCCTGCAACAGGCTCTGTGCTGACAGTGTGGAGCCTGCTTCGGATCCTCTCTCTCTCTGCCTTCCCCTGCTGTCACTCTCTCTCTTTCAAAATAAATAAATAAATAAATAAATAAATAAACTTAAATATATATGTAAATAAACTTAAAAAAAGGAAAAGATTAAAATCCATCCACTCCATTTTTAATGAGAAATAAACATAAAAGAAAGTGACAAAACACAAATGCCCAGCTTAACTATTGTAAAATAAATGCCCAGATTGAAACATAAAACATACCCTCCCCCATGTGCCTTTAACACATGACCATGCCTTTCTTTCTCCTTGAAGTCCATCTAGTTAACTTCTTTGCTTTATTTGCAGGCCTCATTATGCATAATCAAACAGTTGGTTTAATTTACTTTAAAAAAAAACATATGGAATCAGGGTAACATTCTTTCATTAGTTGATGTGTTAAATTTTTTTTGCTGTGTAGTATTCTGTAGTATGACTACACCCCATGTGTTTGTCCATTCTTTTGTTCATGGGCATTTAGGTTGTTCCCAGTGTTAGTCTGTGATGGAGAATGTCGTGAACATTTTATACAAGTGTCCTGAGGCACATAAACAGGTGTTTATGGAGAGTATCTACCTATGATTGGAATGTCCTGGGCTACCGGGTATGTTTATCTGGCTTTGCTAGATAGTCCCCAAATTTCCCCCAGAGTATTTCTATCGCTCATAGTCCCACCAGCAGTGTATGCAAATTCCCTGGGCTCCATTGCTTCACGTCCTTGCCAACACTTGGTATTTTCCAACTTTAAACTATTTGCTAATCTGGTGGGTATATGGTCATATCTCTCTTTGCTTTTGATTGACAATTCTATTTTTATATTTTTTGGCCATTTGGATATCCTCTTTGGGGAAGTCACTTACATGTCTAGGACTTTTGCCAACCTTTTTTTTTTTTATTATTAGATTATAGAGCTTCTTATTGATCTGTAGAAGTTCTATATATATTATGGAAACAAGCCCTAGGGTGGTTTTATGTGTTGCAAATATATATATATATATATTTTCTATTCTGTGGTTTGCCTTTCCATTCTCTTAATGTTTTTGATAAGCAGTTCTCAACTGTAATGTAGTTACATTTATCACTTTTTCCTGCATTTCATGTCCTGTTTAAAAAATCGTTTCCTATTCCAAGGTCATAAAGATATTTTCCTATATTGTCTTTTAGAACTTTTCACATTTAAGTCCATTATCCACCTAGAACTGATTTTTATCCACTGTAGTTTGAGAATGGGATAATGCTGACGCCTCCCATCAGGAAACTTACAGACCGATTGCATGTACGATCTATGCCCTTATTCATTCATTCATTCATTCATTCATTCATTGGAGAAGCACTTACTGGTACACAAGAGATGTGCAATTAAATATGTGCTGAAATCGGGGCACCTGGTGGCTCAGTTAAGTGACTGACTTTGGCTCAGGTCATGATCTCACGGTTTGTGAGTTCAAGCCCTATTGGGCTCTGTGCTGAGAGCTCAGAGCCTGGAGCCTGCTTTGGATTCTGTGTCTCTCTCTTGCTCTCGGCCCCTTCCCTGCTCGCTTGCTCGCTCTCTCTCTTTCTCTCTCTCTCTCTCTTAAAAGTAAACATTTAAAAAAAAGTAAAATATTTGCTGAAATAACTCAGCAGCAGAGCCTTCCATGGATTCAAAAGGAAGCAAAATGAGGAATGAGCCGACACCCAAAAGAAGAGGCATCGGTTAGGGATCGGAAGTCTTGGTCAGATCCCAAAGCATCGCCAGAGTTAGCACATGAGAGGGCTGTACTGATGAACATTTGGGGAGGTGAATGGGGCCCCGGGGCTGACGAGGCCCAGGTGTGGGTCAGAGAAGTGCTGGGTGCTGGAGCAGAAATGCTGCATTCTTGCTGGGGCTGAGCAAACTTGAGACACCGTGCAGGGTGTCCCATGTGGGTTCTCTGCACTGTCCCTGTGGCTGATTCCAACTGGGGAAGGGTCTCCAAGAAAAGGAAGACAGTGAAGGAGCTGAAACCCCCTTGAGTACTGGGCAGGGCCCTGGGGAAGGCTGGAGGCAGGGGTGGGGGTTTCGGAGGAAGAGAGACGGGTTTTAGGAGGATGAAGTATGGCAGTCTGGATGGATGGGGTTGGGGAGACAGTATGCTGCCCTCTGCCCCAGGAAATGAGGGGCCTGTGAGGGAGGGGCCCCACAAGCAGCAAGGCCTCAGGAACTAGGGTGCTCACCTCCCCCCAGGGCAGCAGTCATTTACTGCATTTATTTCTTATTCTTTTTTTTTAGTAGGCTCCACGTCCATCATGGGGCTCGAACTCATGACCCTGAGATCAAGAGTCGCACACTCTACCAACTGAGCCAGCCAGGTGCCCCTGCATTTACTTCTTTTTAACATTAACCCAGCTACAACCAGAGGGTGTTTCCTGTGCTGCCTGTGGGCCATCCCTCACCTCTTCATCTCTGTGTGTCTCTCTCAACCTTGCTTGCTGGCAGATTGCCTTTTAGCTCCTTGACAGCCTGACAGCTGTCATCACAGCCAGTGAGTCTGCTTGAGAAGCCTGCTCCTCGGGCCAGTCACCTGAGTGGACTGAGGCTCTTCCCTGTCCTCTCTAATCAGCTGTCACACTGTCACCACGGGCGCATCCATCCAGTACTGGTAGAATGTCCCCATGCGTTATTCCTTGATAGGGTGTCAGTGCATGTGCTTCTGGAAAATCCCTGTTGGGTGTACCTTACCTCAAAACTAGAGGCTTGGGGCAAGATAGTCACGAGAGTCAGAGTTCCAGATTGTTTTCTGGGGGTGGGGGGGGAGGAAAGAGCAACTTTTTTCTTCTTTTCTATTTGAAAATGTCCATTTATTCCTAGAGTTCATTTTTTTGTTTGGCCAATATTTTATTATGAGAAGGATTTCATGCATACATCGAAGTTGGAATAAGTTTGCACCGTACACCCTTGTGTTCTTGAATACCTAGATCACCATTTACCATTTACAATGCCTTTATTTATTTATGTATTTATTTATTTATTTTAATTTTTTTAACGTTTATTTGTTTTTGAAAGAGAGAGATACAGAGCATGAGTGGGGGAGGTGCAGACACACACACACACACACACACACACACACACAGAATCTGAAACAGGCTCCAGGCTCCGAGCTGTCAGTACAGAGCTCGACACAGAGATCAAACCCATGAACTGTGAGATCATGACCTGAGTCAAAGTCGGATGCTTAACCAACTGAGCCACCCAGGTGCCCCCCTGACCAAAGGTTTAGAATAGAGCAATTCCCCAAAGTTTGGAACATGGACAAATTGAGATTCTTGAGATGCTTTTAGGTGTTAGACATGGGACCCACTATACTGAGTCACATGGTGGAGTTATTTCCTTTTCTGTTGTCTTTCACTTGTTTGATGAACTCAAGGGGAAGGTCTTCTGTTGGTCCCAGCATCTCTTCAAGACCAATCCAACACTTCTCCAGCATTGTTTTCCTTTTTTTAAGTGAATGAGTAAGCTCAAGGTCCGGAGTCTTTCGTGTTGCCAGAAAGAAATAGAAAACAATGAATTGTTTTATTATCCAGTGTTTATTTTTGCTGGTTCCCTTAAATTTAGGATTGATTTTTCATTTATGGTGGTGGTTTGAAGTTTCCTTTTTAGGTAAATGTATTTAACTGTTTACACGAGTTGGTTTAAAGGAAAACTTTAAGTAACTGATAGTACAAAGATAGCAAACATTGGGATGGCATTGGTAGTTGGGTACATCTCCCTGCACAGAACCCCAGTTCCTCCACACCCCACCCCTCTGCCCCCATTTTCTCCTCCCTTCTTAAGCCTATGATCAAGAAGACCATCAGTGCTGCTCAGTTTGGGGATGTGCCCAAAGTCAGGTGGGTGGTGACAGCTCAGCTCTGGCCCCTAGGTCACCACGATGCCAGAATACCTAAGGAAACGCTTTGGTGGCAACAGGATCCCCATCATCCTGGCTGTGCTCTACCTGTTTATCTACATCTTCACCAAGATCTCGGTAAGGTGGGGACATAGCCCAGCCATGTCCCTGCAGCATGAGAGAATCAACTATGCTATCAATAGCCATATAAAATAGGCTATTGCTTGGGAGTATGTCCTCCATGTGCACTTCCTCGTACTGTTGGGCAGTCTTCAGGGAGGTTAGGAGAGGGTGGGAGGGGTGCGGGGAGAGGGTAAGCATGGCCAGAGGAAGCTGGGAGAAGGTTCTGCCAAAGGTTCTCTGGCAACATCTCTAGATGGTGCAGGTCACCCCTTCGGTGGGGCTGTCATCTTCCTCCTGGGCTTAGACAGTGATCAGCTATTAATCAGATGTTCTGAGGCCCATTGAGCCACACAACCTTCGGTTGGATGGGTGGATCTCTAGAAAGAGGCCAAGAGCAGATGCATTGTAGCCTCCAGGCCTGCAATGACTCAGCGGGGGCTGGGGAGAGCCTGTCCCTTGTGAGGAGGGTGTAGGGGGTGAGGAGGAATCTCATTCAATCCAAACAATAACAGTCCATGCCAGCTGCAGGCTTGAAAGGCAGACGCTGGATGACACCATCCTTTCAGAATTCTGCCTCTGGGTCTGGTGGAAAGTTACAGATGTGGGGAAGCCATCACAAGGGAAGTTACAACCAAGGAGGATTACCAACTAGAGAAAGGGAGACTGGCACTCCAGATGAATGGACTAGAGCAAGCAAAACATTGGAGGCATGGATGGACATAGCTTGTTAGGGAAACATGGAACACGGAGCAAGTGAAGGAAATGTGACCAAGGGGCAAGCAGACCATGAAACCTGGCATGCAACTCCTATTTACATAGACATTATCTTGGAGGCAGTAGGGGGGCCACAGAAGAATTTTAATGGGCAGGAGAAGATGATATGCTCATGACGGTATTTGATAAAGGTTGCAATGTGGAGGACGGAGGCTAGGAAGACCATTGAGGAGGTTGTTGCCCAGTGAATGGGTCTCAAATGTAATTGCCCAAGTGTTCAAGTTTGATGCCTCTGATACGGGAAGAGATGGCTGAAGAGAAGGCAATGTAGGACTCTTCTGTGTTTGCCAGAATTCAGTCCTAGGAGAACTTATGCTGAAAATGTCCATCCATTCATTCATCTATGAACTTCGTGTCTCTACAGGTGGACATGTATGCAGGCGCCATCTTTATTCAGCAGTCTCTGCACCTGGATCTCTACCTGGCCATAGTTGGCCTGTTGGCTATCACGGCTCTGTACACCGTTGCAGGTGTGTCTGAACAAGGGGTGATGCTTGAGAGGCTGTGGGCCACCCCCCCCCATCATTTCCTGGCCCATCTTCTGATGTTCCAGTGTGTTCAAACCATTCATTCATTACATCTCAATCAATGACCCCAGATAATATGGTGTCTCTTGGCCGTTGTCCAAGGGAAGAGGGCTTCCTAATTAGAGGGAGGATTTAAAAATGCACCACAACTGCATCAAACTATTTTCCATTTATTTATTGAAGAATTATTTATTGAAAACTGAGTGAGGCAGATGTATATTCAAATGCACTCTGCAAAGCGAGATTGTAAGCAACTGTAATTTTGGAGACTGAAGTCAGGCAGCCTTATCTTTCCCCATCAGAGCTGCACTCTAGGGGAATGACTGGGATATAGTAGGGCCTAGATATATAGTGTCTGTTTTTGAATATTCATCTTTTAATCTTCATCTTCTGCTCCAGCTCACCCTTCTCTGCCTCCTCTTGGTATAATATAGCTCATTCCGCAAATATATTAGTATATCACCTAGTGTGTGCCAGACATTCTGCAAAGAAATGGGGTACAGCAGTAGGCAAAACTGGCAAAATCTTTACCCCAAAGGAACTTATATTCTAATGCGGATGGGGAGACAGACAATGAACAAGGAAACCAATAAATTATATCAAGATGTATTATTATAATTTGAAAAGTGCTCGGAAGGAAGTTCATCCAGGGCAGGATGGGGAGTGATGGATAAGGAGAGTTTTTTGTTTTTTCTTTTTCTTTTTTTTTTTTTTTTTACATAGAATGTAAAATACATAGAAGGCCTTTCTGAGATCACATTTGAACCACATTTAAATGATCTGAAGGAAACGTTAAAGAGAAGAACATAGGAAGAGAAGACCAGGCTGGGGGAAGGGCACATGTAAAGACTCATGCTTTGTCTGTTTGGGGAACAGAAAGGCAACGTGGCTGACACTGAATGAGCAGCTGGCTCAAGCTGCATCCCGCTGACCTCCAGGGGGGCCACTCCCACACGCCAGAGAGGGAAGCCCCCCACCCCCCCACCCCCTGGCACTGTGTGATGCAGCAGCCTGGGTGATGGGGAAAAGGCCAGTACCCAGTGCCTTGAAGGAAATGAAAGATGAAATGAGCCTGGATTTCGTTCTGAGGGCTGTGGAACACCACTGGTGGCTCTAAGCATGAAAGCGGCCAAATCAGACATATGCAAAGGCCTCTGAAGGATCTCTCAGAGTGTTCAGCACTAACGGAAGCCATGTGCCTGGAGCGCAGGGAAAGGGAAGGGCTAGTCACAAAGCCAGTTTATCTCTGTGTTTCCTTGTTAGAGGCTCCATTAGACTGTAATCTCTATGAGGACAGGGAACATGCTGTTTGGTTTGCTTCTCTATCCCTACCATGTAGAGCTAGATAGGGTGCTCACCAGATATTTGGTGAGTAATTGAATACAATGCTAAATAAACACAGTGCATGGCACATGATAACATACTTGTTCAACGAACAGCAGTACAGAAATGATGGTGGGTTTTAGTGGCACCTGGCTTCAGGATCATTGCACTCAGGCTGGCTAATGGCAGCAGACAGTTGGGGCCAAAATATAGACTGGGTCTCCCTATTTGTGACAGGGCCCTATTCCTGCTGGCCAGGAAGGAGGAGGCATGGTTGGTAGAACAGCACACCTCTGCACATGCTTTTTATTGCACACTGACTGCCCACTAGTAAAACACGCTCAGACCAGATAAGCACCTCTTCCCCTTTGGGAAGAAGGAGGTATAGTATAAGGAAGAGACTAGAAATGTGGCCTTGTCCAGATAGATTTGCTCCCATTATTGTCATTTCAAAGATTGTGCTAGGTGGCAAAAGTAAGAAGAACCCACTGAGGCCAACCACAGGACCCAGCTCAGGAAGCCTGTTAGGGCTCTGAATACCTCATACTCACATCCTTTTTCCAGTGTTAAAAATAAAGCTGTTCAGAGCTTGGGGACTATGGCCCATGCATCACTTCCTGAATCAGTTAGAAATTACCGTGTAACAAACCACCCACAGATGTAGGACTTAAAGCCATGGTTTTAAGCAAGAGCAGAAACTTCAGGGCCCTGGAGGACTAGGCTAAGACCTGCACAATAGCACTCCTCCCATAGTCTGTTGGTCAAAGCAAGTCATTTGGCCAAGCCCACAGTTAAGAGGTAGAGAAATCAGCTTTACATCAACTTGAAAAGGAAGAGGAAAGCCCCATGCAACATGGGTGTGCTCCCAGGCAGGAGGCATGTGGCTGTCTTTGCATACAACACTAAGAAATCTCAGTCAGATCTTGAACTTCCAGGTCCTCTCTGCTACCCAGGCTAACTTCTGTCTGTTACCCAGGGTGTCTGACCCTCATCTCAATGCTTCTCCCCACCCCCACCCCCAGGTGGCCTGGCTGCTGTGATCTACACGGATGCCCTACAGACTCTGATCATGCTCGTAGGAGCACTCGTCCTGATGGGCTACAGTAAGTGGGGCCCCAGGGTCACTTGGGTGGGTGACAGGCCGTCTCCCAGGAAGGGACATCTCCTCTCATCACGGTGATCGGCAAGCCCAGTGGTCAAAAGCATACTCCTGGGGCGTTCCGTCATGGGTGATTTCCTTGACAGTGTTATTTTAGCTGGAAGAGAACTGAGCTTATGGAAATTTACTGTTTTTTTTAAATTTTTTAAGTTTATTCATTTATTTTGAAAGAGAGCGTGCATAAATGGGGTAGGAGCAGAGAGAGAGAGAGAGAGAGAGAGAGAGAGAGAGAGAGAGAGAGAGAATCCCAAGCAGGCTCTGCACTCTCAGCACAGACCCACATGGGGCTCCAACTCACAAGCCGTAAGATCATGACCTGAGCTGAAGTCGACACGTAACTGACTGAGCCACCCACGCACCCCAGAAGTTTACTGATTTTTAGGTAAAAATGAATAGTTCCTCCTATATTGAGAGGGATAAATGATTAATAAATAAAAGGGCCAAAGGGCCAAAATTCTCTTTACAGAAGAATTCCAATTAATAAATGCAGACAGAGGGAGAAAAATAGAAAATCACTGTGTGAACACCACAGTGATAACCACTGGAGGCAAGATCTAACAATAAACGCTCAAGTTAGGGGAGAGTTTGTGAAGAAACAGGATTTTTGCATGGTCTCCGTTATCCTGTCCAAGATACTTACTAATTACAAAGGGGAAAAGAGTCGCTTTACTGTGAAGCAACCTGGTACGCACCGTTGTCACAAAGTGATCATGGGCAATATCATGGCGAATAAGACACTGACATGTAGCTGCTCATAGGGCTGAGAGGGACATACACGATCCTCTGTGTCATGCTTGCCAGAGACACACACCTCAGCGTCATTCGGGAATAACCGTCAGACATCCAGATGGACAACAGTTTGCACACTTCGTAACCAGTTCCTCCAGCGTGTCAAAGGCACGAGAGACAAGGAAAGACTCAGGAATTGTCTAGGAACGGGGTTGAGGAGCATAAACAAAGGTTTTACCGTAACACTGTGCCTTTCTGCACACTTTAAATTTTGTTTCTGTGGGGCTTCTTTCAAACAAAATTTCAAAGAAATAATTATGGAATAATCGTTTCACAACATGAAAAAAAGTTTCTTATTATTAACTTCAACAAATGTTTTGGACCCTTACGAGGAAGAAAACTTCACTGGTATACTACATGTAAAGAGGAAATACAGGGCGCCTGGGGGGCTCAGTCGGTTAAGTGTCCGACTTCGACTCAGGTCATGATCTCACAGTATGTGAGTTTGAGCCCTGCGTCGGGCTCTGTGCTGACAGTTCAGAGCTTGGAGCCTGCTTCGGATTCTGTATCTCCCTCTCTCTCTGTCCCTCCCCAACTTGTACTCTGTCTCCCAAAAATAAACGTTTCAAAAAGAGGAAATACAAATGAGTAAGAAATAGGTGAAGGACAAATGTCCAGCCTTATTAGAAAAATGCTTGGTGTGGTCAACATCATAAGTACCAAACCTTTAAACCTCCCAGGGCTTCATGAGCTACTTATGACAGGTTTCAGAGACAAAGAGACCCAAAACATAGATCTTCCCAAGGTCTGTTATTCTTAGGAAAACCTCTAGATCTTTCTCCACAAAAGTATGGGTTCTCAGTGGGGAAGTTCGATTACAGTCGGGCAGGAAAGAGATTACAGATCAGCCCTCTGTAGTCTTCATCAATCTGCTCTGTTAGATGTCTCTCAAGGTATCTGTAGATTTTCACATGTTGAAAATTAACTGACCATACATGTGTGGGTTCATTTCTGTGCCCTCATTTCTGTCCCATTGATCTGTGTGTCTTTTTATGCCAACACCATAAGGTTTTGGTTTCTGCAGCTTTTTAATAAGTTTGAAATCAGGAAGTATGATGCCTCCCACTTTGTTATTCTTTCTCAATGTTACTTTGGCTATTTGGGTCTTTTGTGGTTCCATATGAATTGTAGGATGATTTTCTGTTTCTGTGAAGAATGCCATTGAAATTTTGATAGGGATTGCATTGAATTTGTAGATTGCAGGGCGCCTGGCCGGCTCAGTTGGTAGAGCATGTGACTGTTGATCTCAGGGTCGTGGGTTCAAGCTTCATGTTGGGCATAGAGCTTATTAAAAAAAAAAAAAAGAATCTGTAGATCTCATTGGGTAGTGTGGACATGTTAACAGTATTAATTCTTCTAATCTATGAACATAGAATATGTGCCCATGTATTTATGTATTTGTGTTTTTTTCAATTTCTTTCATCAATGTGTTACAGCTTTCAGTGCACAGAGACTTTATCTCCGTGGTTAAAATTGTTCCTGAGTATTTTATCCTTTTTGATGCAATTGTAACCAGGATTGTTTTCTTAATTTCTCCCTTGTTAATGTATAGAAATACAACTGATTTTTGTATATTGGTTTTTGTATCTGCAACTTTACTGAATTCATTTAAATTTTTTTAATGTTTGTTTTTGAGAGAGAGGCAGAGCACAAGTCTCTCAAAAAAAAAAAAAAAGAAGAAAAAAGAACCTTACAATATTATACTCCCAAATCCTCCCTTCTGTCTTTTTTTGCTGCCATACATTTACAGACACTCCAAGCCCCAGTACACTGATGCAAGTTTTGCTTTGGACAGTCCATTGTCTTTTAGAGTGATAAAAAGAAGACAAAAGCCTTTTTTAAAAAGCCATTTATATTAACCTTCATTTTAACTAATCCCATGTTGGGCATAGAGATTACTTAAAAATAAAATCTTAAAAATAAGAACTGCTGGTTCTTACTGTTTAGTGGAGCAAATAAGTATATTACTGAGTCCCAATTTTTGTTTCAATGATTGTCTTCAGTCTATCTGGTTTCCTTTAAAATCCTATGTATTTTGTATTATGCATTGATTATTAATATTTTTTAATGTTTATTCATTTTTGAAAGAGATAGAGTGAGAGAGAGACAGAGCACCAGCAGGGGAGGGGCAGAGAGGGAGGGAGACACAGAATTCAAAGCAGGCTCTGGGCTCTGAGCTGTCAGCACAGAGCCTGACGTGGGGTGAGATCATGACCTGAGCTGAGGTCAGACGCTTTACTGACCAAGCCACCCAGGTGCCCCTGATTATTAATATTCTGAGAAGCAATATATAAACACTACCAAAGGCATATATTAAAGTTAAGAACCTTGAAGATGACCTACCTTCCTTAGTAGCTCTGCTCTAATTAGGATTTCACCTTTCTCAAACTATCCCCTTTCCACTTGCTGTGGACTGCCCTGAGTTTCTGGCAAATTTGCTATTCCTCTGAATTCTAGGTTTTGCTGCAGTCGGGGGGATGGAAGGCCTGAAGGAGAAGTACTTCTTGGCCCTGGCCAGCAACCGGAGTGAGAACAGCAGCTGCGGACTGCCCCGAGACGATGCCTTCCATATTTTCAGAGACCCACTGACATCTGATCTCCCATGGCCCGGGATCCTGTTTGGGATGTCCATCCCGTCCCTCTGGTACTGGTGCACAGATCAGGTACGGGGCAGCCAGCTGAGCGGGTGCCCTCCAGGACACCTCTTTCCTTGCGGGGCTGGAGACTCGGGGTTTTCTCCATCTGCTCTCCTGTTTGCACCCACCCCCGACCCCCAAGCTCCACTGCTTCCTTTCTGCAGCTGTATGCTACTTTACCTCTCGAGCTTGCTCATGTAGTGGCAAATCCAAAGGGACTAGTATTTGCAAAGGGGAACTCTTTTCTTCTGAGAGAGAAAGAGAGAGTGCAAGAGAGCGAGGGGCAGAGAGAGAGGAGGGGAGAGAGAATCACATGAGGGGCAGAGGGAGAGAGAAGCGAGGCTCACGAGCTTACCCGATATGGGACTCGAACTCACGAACCGTGAGATCATGACCTGAGCTGAAGTCAGATGCTTAAGTACTGAGCCACCCAGGGGCCCCATCTATTCTTTGCCTCTTTTAGAAAGAAGTTCCATGAAAAGTTGTAATTGGCCCACCTTCGATTCATACTTTTTCTTAACTGAAAATGGTAGCCAGAGAAGTAGCGTAAATCTATGGAGAAGTCTAATTGGCCAGATCCAATCCCAGGATAAAGGAGTGGGGAGGGAACAGAATGGGATTCTTAGCTTCCCCAAGTGGACCACAGGGATTGGAGATAGGAAAGCAATGTTTCCTCAAGGAGAAGCCAAGGAAACCAAGACCCTGAGTCCATGACACGTACTAAGGAGCTGTGCACACTTAGTTTGCTGTTGCAGAGGGCCTCCTCAGCTTCCAACCACCCCACTGTTTTCCAGGTGATTGTTCAGCGGTCTCTGGCTGCCAAGAACCTGTCCCATGCCAAAGGAGGCTCTCTGATGGCTGCCTACCTGAAGGTGCTGCCTCTCTTCATGATGGTGTTCCCTGGAATGGTCAGTCGTGTCCTCTTCCCAGGTGAGAAGACAGTGGGGAGAAGAGGCCATCTGTCTTTGAGTCTCAGACCCTGTGATGTGTTCTGAATGTATGACTGCCATCAGAGAATGGGACTGGAGTCTCTGCAGAGTGATTTGACTGAGGTATCTCCGTCCAGACATCTAACTCTATACTGTTTCCTAACGGGTTCAACGGGAATGTCTAGTATGTGTTCAATTGAGGGGTGACCGTGTGTAATTTTTTTTGAAACCACAAACTAAGCTAAGACCTTGTGGTTCCAGATGTCAGTTTCCTAAAGACCAACATGAGAGTTCCTCTTAATGCTTTACTATTTTAGCTCCATTCTTCAGTCATTTTGGCCCAGTGGAACCCTTTTGGGGGTATTTCACAAAAATCAGGGGTATCATAGCCTCTAGAATATTTGACTTAGAAAAGTTTTTTTCAATCTGGTAAAGTGATGGCATTTGCACTGTGTGGGTCAACAGGACTGGGGGAAGGGTGTTATTGGGAGTCACTGTGGTGTCAGGAACTGCTGATCTGTATGGAAGAAAGTTCCTCTTTTTCCACATCAGTGAGCTTTCTTTCTCCCTCATGCCCACCAAGGCTGTTATTAACCCAAAGGGGAGTGTAACCTTGAGTGCTTCATCCTTTGTGCTTTATCCTCTACAGTGTCACATAGTGGTCAAGAAAGGGTAGGATGGCCTAGAAATTTTGTCAAAATAATTTAGGACAATAAGCATTAGGGAGGAAAGAACTGGGGAAGGAAATTGCGGGAGCTGTCCGTGGTGCTAGACCCTGGCCTCCTGCTCCTGCTCCTGCTCCTGCTCCTGCTCCTGCAGCCCAGATGGCCTGAAGACCACAGAGTCACTGGGCCTGTTTCCAGGGAAAGTGCACAAGGCTTGGAAAAACCCTCATGAGAATAAGAAGTGGGATGACTTGATGGAAAATACACAGCTATCGGGTAGGCTTAACATATGAACAAAGAATGAAACAACCTATGTTCATGATGCTCAGCGTTCCTGAGAGCACAGTGGTTATGAATATGGACTCTGACTTGAACGGTGCAGCCAGAATCCTGGCTCTGCCACTTACTAGCTGTGTGACCTTGAAAAGCCACTTGCCTGTGTTTCCTCACTCATAAAATGGGGATAATTCTTCATGAGGTGTAAAGCAGTTCCTGGCACAAGGTAAGCACTGTAGAAGTGTTTGCTCTTTTTTTTTTTTTATGTATTATCTCATTTATTACTCAAAACAGCCTTAGGAGGTAGGTACTATTAGGGCTGTTTTCATTTACAGATGAGGAAATTGAAGCTCAGAGAAATCAGTTAATCCACTCATTTATTTATTCTTCCGTGTGTTCACCAAGGATCCCGAGAGCCAGTGATCTGCCAGGCCTTATTCTAGAAGAGGCTGGGGATCCATAAGTGAACAAGACAAACGGTATCCCTGCTGTTGTACGGCTCACATTCTAGTGGTGGTGGAGAAAAATAATAAATAAGACATCCATTGATTGTGTTGACAGCTGTGAGTGAGAGGCATAGGGAGGTGTTGCAAGGAATGCTGGGCAGTGGTTTCTTCTGACAGGCTTTCCAGGGATGCCCTCTGTGAGAAGGTCAACAGTTGATCCATAAAGGGCACCTGGGCGGCTCAGTCGGTTAGGTGTCTGACTTCGGCTCAGGTCATGATCTCGCATTTTGTGGGTTCGAGTCCCACGTTGGGCTCTGTGCTGACAGCTCAGAGCCTGGAACCTGCTTCAGATTCTGTGTCTCCCTCTCTCTCTGCCCCTTCCCTGCTCATGCTCTGTCTCTCTCAACACTAAACATTAAAAAAAAAGTTGATCCATATGGATGGTTTCAAAATGAATTTCAGAGTGGAGCCAATAGGATTTTTTTAAGTTTATTTATTTAGAGAGAGAGAGAACCCCAAGCAGGTTCTGCACCGTCAGCACAGAGCCTGATGTGAGTCTCGAACTCACCAACTGTAAGATCATGATCTGGGCTGAAATCAAGAGTTGGGCATTTAACCCACTAAGCCACCCAGGCGCCTCAAGGCAACAAGATTAATGATGGGCTGGATGTGGGGTTAAGGAAGAGCAGTCTAGACCTTGGTTATGTGACTTGCCATAAGTGACCTGGCTAGTGCTGGGTGATCTGGGATTTGAATCCAGGTGCATCAGCCTCTGAAGCCCAACTCTTAATCATGCTACTCTATCTTAAGTTTGTTTTTAAGTTTGTTCATTTTGAGAGAGAGAGAGTGAGAGAGAGCGAGCATGGTGGGGAGGGGGCAAAGAGAGAGGGAGAAAGAGAGTCTTAAGCAGGCGCCACACTGTCAGTGCAGAGCCTGACGTGGGGCTCGAACCAATGAACCATGAGGTCATGACCTGAGCAGAAACCAAGAGTTGGATGTTCAGCTGACTGAGCCACCCAGGTGCCTCTCATGTTACTGTATCTTTCAGCAAATTATAGCTTAAGCTTTGGATCAGTGTTTGGAAGATCAATCACAAGACCCTGACCATCATTGTTAACAGGCAACCAATCAGCAATCATGATTAAGTGGAACATAATGCCATGTTTTTTGCCCCTTAGGACTTTGTAATGTAATGGATGAGTCTGTACTCATGAAAAAGAAGATAAAATATAAATCAAAACACTCTAGCCTATGGTACCAACAATAAGTGTGAAAGGAATTTAAGAGAATGGAGTAGAGTTGAGAGGGTGAGGTGGGCATGGTGTGTTTGAAGGCCTGGACAAGTGTGGTCTCGCACTCAAAGTGTGGTCTCCAGTGTAGCAGCATCAGTGTCACCTTGAAATTTGTTAGAAATGCAGACTTTCAGGGGCGGCTGGGTGGCTCAGTCGGTTGGGCATCTGACTCTTGATTTGGAGGGGGGATCAAGCCCCCTCCACGTTCAGTGTGGAGCCTGCTTAATTCTCTGTCTCTCTCTTGCACATTCTCTCTCTCTCTCTCTCTCTCTCTCTCTCTCTCTCCATCTGCCTTTCTTCCCCCGTCCCTGTGCTCTCTCTTTAAAAAAAAAAATGCAAGTTTTTAGACCCCATCCAAGACCTACTGAATCAGAATCTCTTGGGGCTGAAGCCCAGCAATCTGTGTTTAAGAAGCCCTGGCCACTCTACTTACCTGTTTTTGTGTCTTTCTCCGTGTCTGCTCTGCCAGCTCCCCCCTGAATCCTCAATCAGGTCCAGAAACTACTTAAAACAATGGGCAACACTCTCTTCCACTCACCCATCTGAGAAATGGCACAAACTTTGCAATGAACCCCAGCGGAAACTAAGAGAAACGCAAAACCACCCTCAAAAACAAACAGGAGTCTAGAAATGTACCCATTTACAAAAGCCAATGGGCCCCACTTGAGCCCTGGAATGCACTAAGGATATGAGACCGACCCATGGTACTTACTAGCTGTATGATTTGGGGAAGCCTTTTCACCTCTCTGGGCCTCAATTTACCTGTCTTTAAAATAGGTGTAATAACCCATCTTCCCCCATGGAGTTGTGAAGAACGTAGAGGAGGTTTATGTGCGGTCTTTATCTGTAGCATCTGAGTCATAGTGGACCTTCGGTGAATGTCGACATTTGGAAACAGGTTTCGTGTTGTTGGGACGTGACGTTGCCAGAAGCATCCTTCATGTCAAGCATCAGAGAGTCTGACAAAAGAACCCACCACAGATTTGAAAGGTTGAATAATTAACCTAAGGCGTGTGGTTGGCTGTTACTGAGTGGGTTAATGATCCGCCAGGCTGTTGGTTCCATGTGTAACTTAGCTGAGCCAACTAATAATCCTTATGACGAAGGATCCTTGAAGCTGAACAGACAAGGACAGTGGCCTCAAACATGCTTTGTAAACTGTGTCTGTCACATTTCGTCGTTGAAGGCTGAATGTCTAGAAGGTTAAACAACCTAGAATTAACAACCAAAGGTTAAGCTGCGCAGTTAATAAAGTATCTCAGGGAGAGTCTTGCTCCTTCTAGATGTACCTTGAAGAGGGGGGCTTTTGGACAAAAAGAAGCAAAGCCCATATGATTTGAAGGTGAACAAGACGTTTGCCTGATCTGGGAGGCTCCTTACCATGTTCTGGGCATGGGAATGACACTACTTCCTTATCTTTTAAGGCTTCTCAGAAGAGTCATAAAAAGCCAAGAACTTTGAACTCTCAAAATCATTTTTCTCAAGATTGTTTCAGCTTAAGACTTTTCATCAAGTGTCACTTTTGGTCTACAGTTTTAATTTTATCTAAGGCTAGAACCAGAGTTTTGGGGGCATCTACTTCTATTCTGTAGCAATTGTATTATTACTTGTGGCCACAACACCACTGGTGGATGTCAGTGGAGCAAAGGGTCCCATCCTTGAGAACACATGACAATGCGTGGGGAAATTTTACAAAGACCAGTGTGACTTTGGACTTGCCAGTGGATGCAAGGACCAAGAGTATTTCCATTTATGAGGTTTTTATGTTACAAAAAGGAAGATACGACAATATTGCACTTAAAAATATATTTATCTTTGAGATATAAAGAGACAGAGTGTGAGCAGGGGAGGGGCAGAGAGAGAGGGAGACGCAGAATCTGAAGCAGCCTCCAGGCTCTGAGCTGTCAGCACAGAGCCTGATGTGGGGCTCAAACCCACGTAGATCATGACCTGAGCTGAAGTTGGATGCTTAACCAACTTAGCCACCCAGGTGCCCAAATAATTGCATTTTAAAGTTGTGGTGTCCTTTGACAGTTTTTAAATGAGCAGTTTTAATGCAGGTAAGAATATATAGAGAGTATACAAGCTCATATGGGATACTGTCCAACATCTGCTTTTGAGGCTTCAGCTACATGGTTATCATGACATTGGAATTGCATTGGAATGGGGGAGGAGATTGGCATGAGCAGTGAAGGGGTCCGTATTCACTTGTAAACTGAGGTTCAAGTTGGGCTGAAAAGCAGTGTCACCCTTCAAAATGAGGACAAAGGACTGAAGCCTTTGGATTGAACATGGGGGCCCAGGAGTGATTCATGGGAGTTATTTTTCGGTCTGTGTGGCAAAGGAGACTTAAGAGGTCACAAGTGGCCCAGCCAGGGTGAGAGGTGTTGGGCAGGCATTGGCACGGTGGGGAGGAGTATCGGTCAGCTCAGATACCAGGAACTGAGGAAGTCAGAGGTGACAAGGTGACAGGAAAGATATTCAGACGCAGGTGCCAAACCATTGAGACCATACAGAGTTCTGAAAGTCCGCTGGCCAGGATTGAGCCTTGGATGGGGTGACTGGCTGACTCGCTAAAGATGGAAAAGCATACACTCACTGTCTTGGTCTTCCTTCTCTGAAAAATTGGATTGGGGGTCAGGAGACCTGGCTTTCAGCTCTGCCTCTGACATGACCTTGCGAGGTGTTTATAATCAGGTCCCTCGCCCTGATTCCTTATCTGTGAAATGCTTAAAGTGATCTCTGCCTTCCTTACAGGGTTATGAAAAAGTGAGCAGCAGTTCTGTGATAGCTAGCCCCAGCCCCATGGAAATTTATTGAGCACCTACTCTGAGCCACACGCTCTGTCGTCTGAGCCGGAGACCCAGGCCTGTACCCTGGGGATGTGCTCATTGGCACACTCAGGGGAGACGAAGAATTACAGGTGCCAGGAAGGCTTGATGGACTTCCACTAGAAAACCAGAGTGCTGTCCGGGAGGGAAAGGAGGAGAGAAATCCAGCCAGCATGCTTGGGTTGTTCTGAGCCCACAATGAGAACCGCTGTTGAGGAGACGTGTAAAGAAGGATTTAGAAAATACTCGCCACGTGTCGGTCGGTGGCATTCTCCTCAGTACTTCCGACAAACTGCAGGCAGGATGTGAATTGCTTGTGCCCCCTTTTGGGGGATCCGGGGATGCAGCCTGATGTAGGGCACAGTGGGGAGAGTGGCTGCGAGGTAAGTCACCTTATTTGGGTTACAGTAAGAACGACTGCAGTGTATCTAGCCCTTCCTACATATCAGACTGTGTTAAGAGCGTGACATATGTCATCTCGGCCGACCGCCGCTATAATTGTTATGTCACTGGCCCAATTTTACAGCAATAGCAAGGTTAAATAAGAAGGTCGTGGTGTACAAAGTCCAGGCTCCTTTACTTCCGGAGCTATGTGCGTATATACAATGGCCCTGTCTCCCGGCGCTGGCCCGTGTCAGTTAGGCCGTGTTTTGGCCAGGCCTGGGCTCGGAGGCTCTGTCTGCTCACACGGGGCCTTGTTTCCTTCACAGATCAAGTGGCTTGTGCAGACCCAGAGACCTGCCTGAAGGTCTGTAGCAATCCCTCTGGCTGCTCAGACATCGCGTATCCCAAACTTGTGCTGGAACTCTTGCCCACAGGTAATGTCCCCTCGCCCCTAAATGGCGTCTGCTGTAGCGTCCAGAAAGGAAGACCTCAGCTGGGCCCTGACCTGAAGGAGGTACAAGATGGGAGGGCAGCGGGAGCCTCAGAGCCAGGGCCTCCGAATAAAACCTGGGCCCTGGCCCTCCGGGGGCTCTGCCTGACTCCCCACAGCCAACCTCAGTCCCTCCTCATGGTCCCCCTGAGTTCTGCGTCCTTCTGGTGGCACCGACTGGGATCAGCTGGCGCTATGGGCCTGGGGTAATGGGATCATGAGTGGAGGTAACAGCTGGTAGCAGGAAAAACCTGAGGCCCATAGCCCTCCCTTTTGCCCCCAGGGCTCCGTGGGCTCATGATGGCTGTGATGGTGGCGGCGCTCATGTCCTCCCTCACCTCCATCTTTAACAGTGCCAGCACCATCTTCACCATGGACCTCTGGAATTACGTCCGGCCCCGGGCATCTGAGAGGGAGCTCATGATTGTAGGCAGGTAAGGTCGCACTAATCGGGGCTGGGGGAGGGGAGTGAAAAGTTGCGCAGATCCAGGGAGGAGAAAGCCCACCCAGAGGCTAAGCCCCACCAGCCACTCATGCTGGAGGCCCAGCCTCTTCTGATGCCAAAGGTGAGGTTCCTTAGGACTCTGTGTGCAAAGAAATCACTCATCCAAGAGATGTTTCCTGAGCACCTACTATGTGCCAGGTGGCCGGGCACAGAGCAGTGCAAAGCAAAGATTTAGTTCTTGCCTTCACAAAACTAAAGAGAATTAAAGAGAAAGGATAATTAAAAGGAAATTACACGGCACCTGGGTGGCTCAGATGGTTAAGCATCCAACTCTTGACTTCGGCTCAGGTCATGATCTCATGGTTCATGGCATCAAGCCGGACACTGGGCTCTGTGCTGACAGCACAGACCCTGTTTGGGATTCTCTCTCTCCTGATCTCTCTCTCTCTGCCCCTCCCCTGCTCATGTGCTCTCTCTCTCTCTCTCTCAAAATAAATGAATAAACATATTTTTAAATTAAAAAAATAAAAGGAAATTACAACCCCAATGAGTGCTATGATCAGGAGCCAGGAGATGTAGAGATTCAGAGGAGGCATTCCCACTTGGACTGTGTGGGACCCCAGGGATGAAGCCTGGTAAAAGGGAGGAAGGGGTTCTGGGGACTCAGGGAAGGTTTTTCTATCAAGGCTTTTGCAAGGTACTGAAGTCTAGTGGGGGGAACGGAAGCAACCAAAATGAATGGTCTGCAAATTTTATGTAAAAGACATGATAATAAAGCATCTTGGGGCCCTGAAGGCTGTCTCAATCTTGAGTTAGTGAAAGAGTTCTTAGGACACAGAAAGCATAACTTATTAAAAAAACCAATAAATTATACTTCATCAAAAGCTAAATGTTTTCCAGTTCAAAAGACACCATTAAGGAAATGAGAAGAGAAGCCATAGAAAGGAGAAAATATTTGCAAGCCATGTAAGCTGACAAAGGACCTGTGATCTAGATCAATCTACAGGATGAGATTGTAACCCTAGAAAGCTACAGATACCACAACATGCCCCCTACAATGGCTGTAATCAAAAAGACAAGGAGGGGCACCTGGGTGCCTCTGTTCATTGAGCATCCGACTTTGGCTCAGGTCATGGATCTGTGGGTTCGAGGCCCACATGGGGCTCTCGGCTGTCAGTGCAGACCCTGCTTCAGATCCTCTGTCCTCCTCTCTCTGTCCCTCTTCCACTCCCATGAGTGCATGCATGCACACCCGCGCACGCTCTCTCAAAAATAAACATTAAAAAAAAAGACAAGGAGGTAGAGAAATTAGAACTTTCATAACACTGCAGGTGGGAATGTAAAACAGTCCAACTGTTTAAAACAGTTTGGCAGGGTATTTTTAATGTTAATTTATTTTTGAGGGAGAGAGTGTGACCCGGGGAGGCACAGAGGGGGGAACAGAGGACCCGAAGCGGGCTCGGTGCTGACGGCAGAAAACCTGATGTGACGCTTGAACTCCTGAACTGCGATTTCATGACCTGAGCCGAGGTCGGACGCTTAACCGACTGAGCCACCCAGGTGCCGCAGCAATGGATGTCCTAAACCTGATTGTGTTACGGGACTGTACACTTACGATGGGTGAATCTCACGGTGTGATGAAAAGTCGGCCTCACTAAAGCTGTTAAAAAGAGAGACAGCAGGAAATGTCGGGGGAATCACACTAAGCAGGGTCTTTCTTGGCCGGTGTCAGGGTGTTTGTGCTGGTGCTGGTGCTCATCTCCATCCTCTGGATCCCCGTGGTTCAGGCCAGCCAAGGGGGCCAGCTCTTCATTTACATCCAGTCCATCAGCTCCTACCTGCAGCCGCCCGTGGCCGTGGTCTTCATCATGGGATGCTTCTGGAAGCGGACCAATGAAAAGGTAGCTCAGGAGTAGTCCCCACCACGCAAGAAGCAGGCACCGCCCCAGGCACCGCCCCGGGGGTCTGGGGGGAGGAGTTTCTGTGGAGGGAGGTCTGGGGCGTGCCTCAAGGCCTTTGAAAAGCGGCCTTTGAAAAGCAGCGGTGGGGGTTCTGTATTGATGCATTCGGTCATTAAACGGGGAAGCTAAATTAACAAGGAGCAAGTGAATTATGCATAAATGATTAGTTACCTAACAGCTAAGTAACCTCCGATCCTTTTCGAATCACTGATGCCTGCATCCAACTGTCCCTAGAAAGCCCAGCTCTTGAGAACGGCTTGTCGAGGTCGAGGTCTGCAGAGGCCCAGGCTGGCCGCCCCTTGGCCCTGGACATCTCTGAGATGGCCTTGCTCTGATTTACAGGGTGCCTTCTCAGGTCTGATCTTGGGCCTTCTCCTAGGCTTGGTGCGGCTGGCCCTGGACTTCGTGTATGCACAGCCGCGGTGTGATCAGCCGGATGATCGCCCCGCCGTGGTCAAGCATGTCCACTACCTCTACTTCTCCATGATTCTGTCGGCCGTTACTCTGATCACTGTGTCCGCTGTGAGCTGGTTCACAGAGCCGCCCTCCAAGGAGATGGTACAGTGGGGTTTGGGACCCTTCGCCGCAAGCAAACTGACCCACACTGGCCTTAACGAAGACGGTTTAATTGTTCAAAAAGCTGGGACATCCAGGGTTGGGCTTGAGGGACAGCATGATTCAGGACCGAGGATCATCGGAATCTGTCCTTATTTCTGCCTCTATTTTCAGGCACCACTGGGGGCTGGCAGCTTCCAAGGCTTTATCTTCTCTCGTGCTCATTAAGCAATAGCAGAAACGTGTTCGTCCCAGCATTTCTGGCAAAGCTCCTGATTCCCGTCGATGGGGTCAGCTCGACACGTGTACCCTGAACCAATTCAGTCCCTGTAGCCAGAGAAATACATGTGCCGAGTGGCTCATGGCCGGGTCCTCCCCAATTCCGGGGCTAGGGTTAAGCTCCGGGGACCGGAATGAGGGGGTGGGGGGCGCGGTCCCAACAGAACCGGGGCTGTTGAAGTTACCTGGGGGAATCGAGGGGAAATGCCCATGGCTTCTGAAGAGTGCCTGGAGTTGGAGCTCGTGGGAGGTGCAGTGACAGGGCAAGGCTGGGGACAGTGAAGCTGAACACGGGGTCGAGCTTGGGACCCCAATCTTCTAACCCGTCGCTGCTCCGTAGGTAAGCCGCCTGACCTGGTTTACTCGTCATGACCCTGTGGTCCAGAAGGATCAGCAGCTCCCACCAGCGACTCCCCTGCCTCTTCCCGTCTCTCAGAATGGGACCCCAGAGACCAGCATTGCCACCATCCAGTTGGAGATCATTCAAGAAGACATATCCAAACCCCACAGCAGTGAGTGGTCTCTCCTCAGTTACAGTCAAAGCTCGGGAAGAGTTCTCTGTTTCAGGGGAAGTTTTTCTACCAAAGCATAAGCCAGAGAAGGGGCAGAGTTGGAGTTTTAGCCTCCCTGCACTCCTAGTGTCTAGCCCCTGCAAGTGGGTTCTACAGTAACTTTCTTTTAAGTTTATTTATTCATTCATTTAATGTTTATTTTTGAGAGAGAGAGAGTGTGCGCACACAAGCGGGGGAAGGGCAGAGCACAAGGGAGACACAGCATCTGAAGCAGGCTTCAAGCTCTGAGCTGTCAGCACAGAGCCCGGACGTGGGGCTCAAACCCACAAGCCATGAGATCATGACCTGAGCCAACGTCGGAAGCTTAACCGACTGAGCCACCCAGGCGCCCCTAAGTTTATTTTGAGAGAGAGAAAGAAAGAAAGAGAGAGCATGCGTGTGTGGGGAGGGTCAGAAAGAGAGAGGGAGAGAGAGAGAATCCCAGGGCAGGCTCCACACCGTCAGCACAGAGCACGGAGCCCGATGCAGGGCTTGAACTCACAAACCATGAGATCATGACCTGAGCCAAAATCAAGAGTCAAACGCTTAACGCACTGAGCTAGCCAGGCGTCCCCTCAGTAGAAACCTTGCTGGGAAGCTGGGAAGCAGTAACAGCAAACACTTGTTGAGCACCTGCTAAAACATAGCTCACCTGATCCTCACAAAATACCACGAGGAGGCTGGAATACTACTGGCATTCTCTAAACTACACTGGTTTCAAACTGGCAGCTTGCAGACATTGTGGTTTAGCCCACCTACCATTTTAATGAAATGTGACTTAACATTTAAAAATCGGGAGATTTCATATAAAATTCCAGATATCCATTTTATAACAACACCGGGCCCTGCATGACTGTGTTGTCTGGAGCTTGTAAAGCAGGCGCCTAGACCTGGGATGTGCCCTTCAATTAGCCAAGGTCCCCACCAGCCCCTGTTGCCTCCACGACCCTGAGCCTGTGGCTGTCATTTATCACCACACGTGGCCTTGTGTGTATATATACATATACATGCACACATCCATACATACCGTGGCTACGTGTCCACATCAGCCTCACAGGGGAAACTCA
The DNA here is from genome assembly GCA_028646485.1 of Cryptoprocta ferox. Lineage (NCBI taxonomy): Eukaryota > Metazoa > Chordata > Mammalia > Carnivora > Eupleridae > Cryptoprocta > Cryptoprocta ferox. Next base: position 18,227,319 of record CM053564.1, read on the forward strand.
AATATAGATCCGGGAGGCCGGGTGTTTCAAGAAACACACAAGGCACATAAAGTATTTGTTACTGTGCGCGAAACACACCTGGTTGGTCCCCTCGGTGTCTTCTCTGGGAGACACAGCCCATCCTTATGACCTTCGTTTGGGCTCGTTTAGGTGACACAACTCCAGAGCAGTCCAGAGTGGTCCGGGCCATCCTGTGGCTCTGTGGGATGGAGAGCCGGGGCAAGGAGGAGCCCCCCAGCAGAGTGGAACCCCTCATCGTCTCCTTGGAAGAAAACCGCCTCGTGAAAACCTTCCTGGACGTCAACCTCATCGTGTGCGTCAGCTGCGCCGTCTTTGTCTGGGGCTACTTCGCTTGACGTGGGGTGAGCCCGGGGTCCAAGCAACTCGGTTTCTTTTCTGTGCCCTGTTTTTGTAATGAAAGAAAATAAATAATACAGCTTTGTTTGTTTAGCATGAGGTCTCCCAGGAGTCCCTCCGGGGCATTTCCAACATGAAATTGAGCTCTTTTCTTCTTCTTCTTTTTTTTTTTCTAGTTTATTGATTCATTTTTAAGAAAGAGCAAACAAGGGAGGGGCAAAGAGGGAGAGAGAGAGAATCCAAGCAGGCTCCTCGCTGTCAGCGCGAGCCCAATGCGGGGCTCGAACCCACGAAGACGGGAGATCATGACCTGAGCTGAAATCAAGGGTTGGGCACCTCTTCTTAAAAGACAATGGAGGTTGGGGGTGCCTGGGTGGCTCAGTCGGTTAAATGTCTGACTGTTGATTTTGGCTCAGGTCATGATCTCATGGCTTTGTGGGTTCGAGCCCTACATTGGACATCGGGCTCTGTGCTGACAGTGTGGAGCCTGCTTGGGATTCTCTCTCTCTCTCTCTCCCTTTCTTTCTGCCCCTCCCTTGCTCTCTCTCAAAAATACATAAACTTAAAAAAAAAAAAAAGCAATGGAGGTTAGAAGCTGGGAGAAAAAAGAAGTGTAAAAGCTTCCTTTTCTCAGAAGGCTACTCACTCTTCTTGTCCATCATGGAACACCAAGAGCGAAATTCAAAGGGGTAAAGAAGCCAAGAGACCCCTAAAACCCCCCCAGCCTGGCAGCCAGCACACCGGCCCGGCCGAGCGCCAGCACTGGAACTTCCCTGCTCACCCTCAGCATGCAGGGTACGGGCCCGCCTCCCACTGCTTGCCTTCCGCTCTGGCTGGCTTTGGGGGAAGGGGTGGCCGGTCCCCAGCCTTTCCTCACTGCAATACTTGCTCCTCCGTGAGCTCTCTGGGAAGCAGACCGGAGGTGGTGCCCTGGAATCTTGCTTTATGAAAATTGGGGAACTGTGCACTTTCTGAGCACTGGCAGAGGCCGTGTTTCTCGGCTTCATTGCTGTTATATGAACAAACAAATGGCCCCTCAAACAAACAGCCAGAAGGATGGACAAGTAACTTCACGGCGAATCTCTGCTGGCCCAGGGTCCCCCACCCCCACCCTCCGCCACGGCTCCCTCAGCGCCTCTCAACTGCCCTGGACAACTTCTGGACAAGGTTCTTGGTGCTCTTGTTCCTCCTCACCTCTCAGCTTCACTCCTTGCCTCCACTGCTTCACCAGCTGTCCTCAGCTGTCATTCCGTCTGCACCTTCGGGTGGCTCCTCCCTCTTTGCATGCTGGGTCTGTATCCTGGGTTTGTTTGCAACTTTCCCCAGCAGCCAAGGCCATGCATGCCTGGCTCCGGTTGGGTCCCCAGGGTCCGGGCCAGCGCAGGGAGGAGTAAGCCCTCAGTATTTACTTGGAAGACACCCAGGCTTCAATTGCAGGTCCTTGTGTGAAAATACAAATGCGGGGTCCCTACCATGAAATGACATTCAAAAAATTTTTTGGCCATTCAAATATAATTTATTGGTGTGTATAAAGACTCCATTCAGATGCAAGTAGTGAGGGTAAAAACAGAACCATGATGACTGGTTTTTTCAAAACAATATTTGGTTTGAATATTGCCCCACATGTGTCATTTGTGAGGACGTTTTGATGTGTGGGGTGTAGACCATAGGGTGACCCTTGATGATCCCCACCTCCTGGTGTTCATGCCCTTGTATAGTCCTCTCCCCTTGACAGCGGACAGACCTGCAGTCGTCTACTGACCGGCAGAACACGGCAGAGGTGACGGGATCGGTGGTTACATCACATCGTGTAAGACCGTCTTGCCGGCAGATACATGCTAGAGACTGTCCTTGCTGGCCTGATGCACTAGTGGCCACACTGGGGAAGCCAACGTGTGCAGGGGCTGTAGGCAGCCTCTCGGAGCTGTGGGGTAGCTCCAGATGTGGGCCGACAAGAAGCCAGGGCTCTCAGACCTTGTTGTCCTACAACCACAGGGGAACTTAGGTGTGGATCCCTCCCCAGTCGAACCTCCAGGCAAGACCCTGACCCCAGCCCGCACCCTGACAGCAGCCTGTGAGACCTAGAGTCCCAAGAGGGGGACAAAGGTCCATCCATGGAGCCTCTAGGGAGTCAGGGCCATCGAGATGGCCCAGGGATTTCATTGGCCCAACTGCATCTGAGCTCCTGGGGATTCACAGGGTAGGACCAAGCAGAGTCAGGCAGCCAGGGGCCTGCCTGACCCCCTCTGGTCTCCAAATGCTGGATCAAGAACAGAACAGGTGGGTCCTGAACGCAAGGTGTGCTGTGAGGAATAGGGCCATGGCCCTGGTGTCACCGTGGGTAGGGGAACAGGAAGAGAAGGCCTGAGCACACAGGGCTAGAACTTTCTATGAGAAATTCTGTAGAGAAGGGAAGGAAACCATCTGAAGGGGCAGATAACCAGCAACATCTTCCTAGATGCCAGCACCTTCCTGGATGACCAGGGATGGCCACCGTGAGTTTTGGTCACAAGACGTCTCCTGCTCTCTGATGGTGTTAGTGCCAGGAGAAGGTGGCAACTCCCCCAGCAGGGGTAATCACGTCTCTGCGCGACCTTGGAGATGCTTCCGCCACGATGTGGTTACAGCTCCAAATACACACCAGGCCCCCCACAACCCATTCTGGTCCTCCCCCATTCAAGAAGATGCCCAGTAGCCTCCGTCTGGTATTTACCTTTGACACACAGAATAATCATTTTTCTTTATATTGGAGCTGTTGGGGTGGGGCGATCCTTACAAACGAAGGAGAGTGAAAATCGAAACATTCTTAAAGAGGGTCTGTGTTGTATTTTGGAGCCAGCAGTAACAGAACACATTTGCCGCTCTGGAGAGAACTGTCCACCGTGGACCTTCCTGGTCCCCAGGCACCAAAGCCATCTCCTGGGCAAGCGCGGTGTCTCAGCTCCCTCCTGAGTGCCAGCTCAGGCTCCTTGGGGGAGAAGCATCTCCAAGGTGCTGCACAGAGGCCGGATTACGGACAGCGGGCTTCCTGGGGAAGGGGCTCAACACGGACGGGCAACCGACACGGAGACTCTTGCTGCAAGGAGCCTGGTCTACAGCGAAGTGGGGGATGGCATATGAGGTGGGTGAGCGAGCCTTAAGCAGATATAAATATAAGATACAGGGGAACATGGGTTTACAGGTACCTATCTTCTTTTTTTTTTAAATACACTTTATTTTCTGTTTGTTCAGTAAATAGGTTTGATGTGTCAGTGGTTTTTTTGTTTGTTGTTTTTTTTTGAGAGAGAATGAGACCAGGGGAGGGGCAGAGAGAGGGGAACAGAGAATTTAAAGCAGGCTCTGTGCTGACAGCAGACAGCCCAATGTGGGGCTTGAACTCACTAATCGTGAGATCATGATGTGAGCTGAAGGCAGACACTTAACCGACTGAGCCAACCAGGCACCCCCTCCTTTTTCTGAGTTGTTTTGAGAGAGACAGACAACACAAATGGAGGAGGGGTAGAGAGGGAGGAAGAGAGAATCCTAAGCAGGCTCTGCACTGTCAATGCGGAGTCTGATTTGGGGCTCGAACTCATCAAACTGAGATCATGACGTGCGCTGAAACCAAGAGTCAGACGCTTAACCTGCTGAGCCACCCATGTGCTTCAATAGGTACCTATTTCAGCGTAATTAGTAAGTGTAGGAAGCACTGTGGGGGCACAGAGAACTTTGAGTCAGGAGGAAAAAGTGCCCCATTCAAGTTAACCTGGTTAGCGTCGGTGTGGAAGGGGGGCCGGTGTCCTCTGAACAGTGCCAGGGGAACTGTGTGTGCTGCCGAAGCGAACACACGGGCCAGTGTCTTCCAGGCAAGGCACAGGTCACTGATGTGCGTGGCAACCAACTCTACCCATGGAGTGGTTCCAGGCAGCCAGCACTGGCAGTGTGTGTCCATCCCTAGTCCCAGGAGGAGCCCGCCACGTCTGGGCCGCCGGGAGGGGCTGCCATCCGAATAGACATCCAGACCCGTCAACCTCTGCTCCATTTCCCCATCCACTCCTCCAGAGTCTTCCAACCCCAGGAAAGCAGTGCCTTCCAGCCCCCGGAAAAGGGAATTCCAGTGGGAAAGAGCAGCTTCGGACTCCTGCACTGGGTGTGTGGGGCTGACTGTTCTCGGTGTCTCTGGCCGGACGGGAAGGGAGTCAGGACTGGTAACGGCAAAGGAAGAGCCCAACCGCAGAACATTTCGCTGGGGGACAGCCAGTCTGGGAGGTCTCCGGGGCACCTGGGGGCTGGTGTCCCTGCGGCGACCTTGCCCTCCATTCCTTCAGGCTTCTACGGTCACAGTCAGACCCCCCGACGTCTCCTCCGAATTCTATCTGGGTGAGAGATGACATGCACGCGCACACATACAGTCCACACTCTCGCTTCCAAGAATGATAAAGTTTTCATATAAACCACAGAATATATTTAATTCAAATTAAACATGAAACTAGAATATTGTTCGGTCCTTATCAAGTAGCAATTACATTGTTTAAAAAAAAAAAAAAAAAGAACAGTACATTTCTTTCTATGTTCTGCAATCCAGCAAGGCACAGGTCACATCGTTTGCTGAGGTGACAGATCCAGCGGTCACCGTCGATGCGCGTGGTTTCCAGGAGCCGGGCGGCACCGACCATACTTCATACAAAATGATTCTGCAGCGATTCTGAAGGAGATGGACCTCCCTCCTCGGGTATGGGAGTGAAGGTCCGAGGAGCAGGAAGTAGGCGATTCGCATAATGGACGCATTTTATTAAATAGTTAACGCGGTGCAGCGACAATGCTTCCTACCCATGTCTCGGCGGGCGTGCCACTTCCAGTCTAGCTACTTCTTTTTCCTTTTCCTTTTTCCGTTTTTCCTTCTTTCAAAGATGTTTTTGGGCATGATTTCTTTCCCGTGTAAAGAAAGCCAGCATCCTCAAGACACAGGTCATTCGGCTTCAAGTGTCAGCCCCTACCTTCTCCTTGGGCTGCGGGAAGACGATGCCCGGCATGTTGGGCCTCCATCTCCCTTCACTGAAAGCCCTTCACTGTTGGGTCTGCAGAGGGAACTGCGCGCCTGCCCTGCTCCACGCACCAGGGTGGAGGGGGCCGGGGCGGGGGGGGGGGGGCTTTCTTCACAGGGCGGTGCTTTCCGTGTCGTTGTCGATGTCCAACAGAATGCGCCCAGGCAGGTCTTTGCTTGTGGAGTCTGAATGCGTGTCAGGAAAGGTGCTGCGAAGCGGTTCTGAAACTCTAGAACTGGTGTCTGGACAAAAATAGGAGACACGGGGTCAGCGCGTGGCAATGCCCACGAGGCTGCCCGAGGGCGCTCTGAGAAGGGGAGCCGGAAAGTCCGAGTGGGCCCATGCACACACACCCTCTCTCACTAGAGCCGCCATCAGCCCTTGCGAGTTGAGTCAAGCCTCCAAGAGCCCAGGGCAGCTCTCTGATGCAGCCCTTGCCGCATGTGCTCGCTCTGACCCAGGAGAGGAAACCTCATTCTCACCAAAGCCTCTGATGCACTAACGAAATTCTCCTCACAACGCCTGGGCCGTGGGGAGGGGCACCCTTGGCTGGGGACAGCCCCTCCTCTGGGGCTACGGAGTTGTTCCTCTAATGCTACGCCAGCCTCCCACCAGTGACATTCTGGGCCGGATCATTCTGGGCTGTGGGGCTGTCTGCAGGATGCAGAGCACTAGATGCCAGTGGCAAATGGCCCTCTCTTCCCCAGGGTGACAAAGATGTCTCCAGACACTGACAGATGTCCCCTGGCATCAGCCCTTGGTTGACAAACACTGAGGTAGATGGCCAATATCCCACAAGTATTTTCTCTTCTCTTCCTAACACTTACGCACCAGTTCCTTTTTCACGTCTTATTATGTTGGCTGGAATTCTGTTAGCAAGAAGGCAAACACCTAATCCTCGAGCCATCAGCCCCTCACTCCTAAACTCACAGAAGACATTATCACCTACCACAGCCCTCCTCCCAGTGAGGCCGGGGGTCCCAGATGCACTCGTGCATGGACAAGCACTCGCTGAGCCCCCACCTGTGAGGGCACAACAGTGAACAAGCCAGACACAGCTTTAATGAAGCCGAGAGTCGAGTGGGGGAGACAGCCCCTCATCAAGACAGAATCATTTGTTTCTCCAGGAGGTGTGTGTTCTAGCAAATTGTGAGAGCCTGGCGAGAGCTGGTAGGGCTGGTGCAGGAGAGAAGGGAGAAGTTCGGATCTGCCAGAGCTGCGGGCTGGGTGGGTGTGCTGGCGGGTTCCCAGATGCTCTCTGTACTGGTCGTGGTGTGGCGTGACACCACGTCTGCCGCTTCCGACAGGACCTTTCTTTCACCTGCTCCTTGTCCACAGGGGCCAGCGGCAGGGGCAGGTGCACCTTGGGGGCTCCCTGCTTGGAGACCCCTCCCTGCCCCTACGCAGCCCTACCGTCCTGAGCTGTGAGATCT
>CM053564.1:18234232-18294067 GCA_028646485.1 Cryptoprocta ferox
AGGGTGGTCTGTGTGCACGGAATAGGGATCCAAATGTCTCACACTTGACCTCGGCAGAAAGGGAGTGAGAGCAGGGACTGCGTCTGTCTTGTTCAGTGCCTCCCTGATGCCGGGGACGGTGACTGGTTAATGGCTGATGGCCAGTTGGATGGATGGATGGATGGATGGATGGAGAAGAGTCATCCGGCCCAGCCATCTTTCCAATCCTCCCCTCCTATCGCCTCAGGCAGAGCAGTCACATCTCAAGGACAAGACTCCTACCAGAAATCCATTGCAAATTCAATCCCTTCACCATTATCCTAACCCAACAAGACAGATGGTGCAACGTCAGTCTCTTTTTAGCCCAAATAAGTTACTAGAGAATGTGGACCCGCCATGCCTGGTGGGGGCGCATGATGCACAGGCACTGTACGCACTGGTTAGGCTTCTACTTGTTAATATACGGGTTTCCATGCAAACCAACACCGATGGGCCACAGATCCTTCTCAGAAGACAAACTCACTACCTACCTACCTACCTACCTTCCTTTTTTTTTTTTTTTACATCACATATAAATAATTCCTGGATTTGTACTTTCCAGAATTCCTCTATTTTTGACAAACACACCCGACCTCACACCCAGGAAGAAAGTGTGTGGGGGACCGTAAGGGAAGTCCCCCCTTCCTCCTGCCTGCTGCCCCTGGTTTGCCAGAGGTTGGCAGGTACACTACTTCCCAGCCCCCCTCTCTCTTTCTTACATGAACCATTTTTTAAAAGGAAGACAGCAAGTCTGTTCATCTGCGACAAGTAGTACGAATAGGCACGTGTGCAGAGACAGCTTCTAGAAGGAGCCTACTCTACATCACAATGGCTGCCACCATGGAGCAGCTGCTATTTCCCAGATATGTGCTAAGTGTTCCATGAACATCATCGCGTCAGCTCACTGCACCCCTACATGAAATAACAGCAAGGCAGCAGTAGTGCCACCATGGAGGTGAGAAAGGGAGACTCTGAGAGGTTCAACTCCTCAGAGGATCAGAGCCACATTAGTTGGACTCTGGAGTCTAACTGATATAGCGCTTCCCTCCTCCCGACAGGAGTCTGTGGGTCTGCGGGTGACGGTCCTGACAGAGAAGACGGGATCTGAGGAGATGATGTGTGAGTCTTAAACACTCTGCTTTGCTGTAGTAAAAAAGGTTATTTTAGAATGATTCCCACAGGAACTCTTTTGTTTTTTTAAAAAATGCCTCTGAAGCTTTCTGGCTGCAAATTTACGTAAGGCATCATTTTTCACTGTATGCATTCTAAGAAGGGCTGGTCTTTGAGCATATAGCTTGGAGCTAAGGTCACATGACTGATATTATATTAAAAAACCAAGAACAAAAAGACAGAGCTGCCCAGGACCCTGCCTCCATTCAGGCAGAACGGTACCCCTGATCTGGAGTGTGGACAAATCTAAGCAGGTTCCTTCCTCTCTTCAGTATCCGTATCACGGAAGTGGGCCCCCGGAGGGCCAGAACGGGCACTATATAACTTAGGACATGGTCTTAGAAGGTTCGTCACTTCAACAATTCTGAATACGTGCTTTAGGTTGTCAACCGACCCTCCAAACAGTTCAAGGTCATTCTCCCGGCCACTGTGTTAGGTAACAGATCCAAACACAGCCTTGGAATTACACTTTGCAGACACAACTGCAGGGTGATCTACCCCGCCTCCTGACCAATCTGAGAGACTGACTCCCTTCTGCTGCTCACCAGCTCGCTAGGGCTGTCAGAGACTTTCCAGTCTGTGAGAGCTCTGCGTCAACTTTGTATTATTTTTACAAAGGAGAGATTCTGTTCAAGTCTCACTGGATGGTCACCTTGACAGGGTTCTGGTAGCTATTTGTTACAAATAACCTGCAAGGAGAAGCAGAAGCCACTTAAAAATGTCCAACTATGAACAAAAATACACCTGGTTAATATTATGCGGTCATTGAGAAGAAGGTTGTAAAAACATCGTAACATGGAAGGGGCATATGATGTAAGGTAAAATAAAAATGCAGGATCAAAATCCGTAGACGCAAAATAATTATGATCACACCCTCCCCGGACTGTTAGGAAAGAAAAAATAGAGAAAAACCCAGACTATGAGTGGTGAACTTCTTCAATTGCAGCAGCGTGACTTATTATTTCTAGTTTCCAAATTTTCTTTAATAGCTATGGTTAATTTTTTAAAATGCGCTACTTTTGGGATGTAGAAAGAGATTAGTTTTGAAAAAGAACACGGTGAGAACCAGCAAAGTGTTGAGTTTTGAGTGACGGCCCTGAGAGCGACATGATGTACCATCGCACGGTGGACGGGTGCCTCATGTAATATGTATTCTCCGGCTCACGAAGTATCGTGAAACATTAAGGAATATCTTCTACTCCTGAGCATTGTCTTTTTAACCCACAAAAGAACTACTACTGGGAAAATCAAACGGTGCGTCAGAATCTAAACATGGGTGCCTGGGCCCCAGCCCTCCTGTGTCTGGGTTCTAGAAGGCTGGGTCTGGGCATATGCATTTTTATTTTGTTTTATTTTTGAGAGTGCACAAGTGGGGCAGAGGTAGATTTGTGCTGACAGTAGCAAGCCTGATGCAGGGCTCGAACTCACGAAGTGTGAGATCATGACCTGAGCTAAAGTCAGACACTCAACTGACTGAGCCCCCCAGGTGCCCCAGGGCGTATGCATTTTTAAAGCGCTGACCTATGAATCTAGTACATAATTCTGATTATCTATTTTTTCCAAGATAAACAAGATCACAAAGAGTTAGCACTTACTTAGGACCCAGTGTATACTAAGAACGACAAGGTGTTTTCTTATTTTATCTGCTCTAATCCCTTCAACAAAAATTCTCACGAATGTCGCCCTTTTACTGATCAGCCAGGTTGTGCCTTTGCCTGGTGTTACACAGCTGAGGTTCTAATTCAGGCATGCCCAAGTCTACAATGTCTTCTTTCTACTACACCTCAAGCCTGCCCGGTACAGAAAAGAACAGAAAGCAGAGAAGTCACCAGGCCGGCCCTGCGACCCCCGTCACACGTCTGTGAACACACTTAGTACTCAGAGTGATCGACAGCAAGCAGGAACGAAGCCAGCGTCTTTTAGTACATGCACTGTTAGCAGGGATGCAAGCAGGCAGGGTTAGGGTGCCCGGTTAGTAACAGGCGTTAGTGCACAAGGAACGATCATCAAGTAGCACAAACGCTTCGGCCAATCAGGTGCCTTGTCCTTACCATTAAATATTCCAATTTGGGTTCTTACTGCATATGGCAGGTCATACATCTAAATTATTTAATAAAATGTTTCAATTAGAACACTCTTGGCTAAAATCTGTTACTTTAAAAACAGCAAGATGCAAACTCTTTTATTTCAAAGCTAAAAGACTTGCCACGCTTTCTACAGTAACGATACAGAAGAGCTTCCAATGACATCAGAGTCCCTCCGTTCTTCTGTGCGGCAGCTGAGCTGCCAGAGGGCGGTGGCCAAATCTGCTTGGCAGCAACGGTCTTCCCCAGGGGTTTATCCTAATCCCTAGGTCTTAATGCAACTTTTTAGGATTAAATTCTCTAGGCAAATAACCTGTTTTAGGAACCTGTCTATGATTTTCCACATGAAAACATAATGTCATAATAAAGGATGGCCTTCCAAGGAAGTTATGTCTTTTTTCTTCTTGAAATACCCAATGGCTGTATCCAAGAATGGTTCATAATAGTGGCTTGCTCAATACTAGTGGATGCATGAATCCTAAATGCTGGCCTTCTGTGTGCTCCTGATGGCAGTCCGGGCGATTTTAAGCAGTTAAAAGTTACTGCTGCGATACAAAGATAATTGTGGTGGCCTGGAATTTCTTGAGTTTAGGAGAATTTATAACATAGATTGGTTTTTATATACTTAGCTAATATCTTAAGGCAAAGTACTTTCCATACAAAATGTCCCTGATCTGATAAAGTACAGAGCATTATGGTGTTGTACTGGACCAGTAAGAGACTTTCATGGAATAAACACACCTGAGGTGGGAACAGTTTTAAAGAACAGACATGATTCCAGTTTTCGTAGTTTCCCATCTACATAAAAGGAAAGATCTGGGGGTGAAATGCTGGTATGTCACAAGTCATGAAGGGTTAAAAGGCTCCGCCTTAATTAGGGTTTAGTCACTTCACTCTTGTGCACGACTTCCACTCCCAGCGGGGCAACCCCAGACTCCTGGGTTATAAGGAGTCAGGATGTGGAATCACGCCCGTGCCTTCCTCCACATCTTTAAAGCTGCGCTCGTTTCCTTTCCTGGCTTCTGCGGAAAGTCTTACTCAGACCAAAGCTGCAAACACTGGCGAAGGAGCCCACCAAGGGTTTAAGGCTCAGATCAGCTGATTAGAGCAATGGTATGCATGACGACAGCCCTATCGAGTCCAAATGTGGACCTGGAGGCACGGCTCAGATGAGACTAACAGTGCCTTTTGAAAAACTCGTATGGTTTAAGAAAGCAAAATGTAAGCATGCTAGAACACAAAGGAATTTAGTGTGGGATCTTTGGAAGAAGACTGGTTTGTTTGGTTTGGTTTGGTTTGATTTGGTCCTGAGAATTTCAAACATCAAATTAAGAAGCTCCATGCAGTTAACTTGCACTTTAGATATACAAGTACACGAGGAACATAAGTTTTTGTGCTGACTGCGCCTGAGTCCTCTTTGGTTGGACATGATGAGCCAATCAACCACAGGGAAATCACTGAGAAGAGCAGGACACTTAGGACAGGCTTACCAACAAGAAAGAAGACATTCCTAGTATCTTATGTGAGCGGCTTGACATCGGGTTCTTAATCTACTGACAGCTACCTCGAATTTGGAGCACTGCAGCTCAAAATGCTTTTGGTGAGAACAAAAGTCATGTCCACATGCTACAGAACAGACAGCACAGGGTCCGAGAGCTGCTCCTGAGCACATGGTCAAAAGCACATTTGCAAAACGCGGCTAAGCAGCAGCATACGGAGCTTGGTGCGGGCTGCTTGGGGTGGGGGGGTTACAGACCTTAGTCCTGGGAACCTTCCCCACCTGTGAGGGCACTAGGAAGGGCATCTATTGGGAAACAAACAAACAAACACACCAATGTGGCTTTGGTTTTTAAAAATAAAAGTTGGAGTGTCATCGTAAGCTATTAACCATTTATAATAACATGCATGTTATGCAGTATGTTCCTGGGGGGGGGGGAAGGTCATCAAAAGACTCGCTGGTTCACCCTCACCCTTTGGGGTACCAGCCTGGGGTACACCGTTGGCTCATTCTCAGCAGAGAAGTCACGCGGTAGAGCTGGACGGCCTGGAGGTATATTCCACCTCGTCTCTAAAACTAGCTCCACGCAGAAAATGGAAAATTAAGCTGTTGTGATTCAAAGCTCCTAACTGCCATTTTAAAAAACACGTTAAAAAAAAAAAAACCCATCTACCCCACCCTTAAACCAAATAGTGTATTAGAGCACTTGGGGTGGAATTTTGAAAAGAAATCACAATTAATAAAATGATCATGTTCTCCACTGCCTATAAAAAAACACCCAATTAGGTAGCCCACTGAAATCTGTATAATCATCACCACCCGAAACAGGTTTCCATGGGAATTCCGGGAAAATGCCAACCCTTCCTTCCCCCACCACCAGAGGCCAGCACTCTGATGTGATCACCCCCAAGATCTCCCTTCCCAGGGCACCAAAGTGGCACAGATCCCGTTTTTTAAGGTTATACCTGAAATGCTTCACTTACTATGAACATTTTTACCTTTAGAAGGAAAAGAAGTACCCTAATGAGGAAGAAATGAATTTCATGCTCATGTGGTAGGGTACCTTCCACATGGATTAGGTCATTACACTTAGAAAAACATCAAGGTAGATAAGTCTTAGACATAGAATGAAACTATAAATCAGTGGCCAGCTAACTTCAAGGGCCAGGTAGTGAATATCTGTAGGCTCTGTGGGCCCAATAATCTCTGAAAGGACTATACAGCTCAGTTATGTTAGCACAAAAGCGGCCCAAGACCATAGTAAACGAATTAGAGCCGCTGTGCCCCAATAAAACTTTATTTACAAAAATGGGCTACGGGCCAGATTGGGCCCGCGGGGGTGGCTGGTGGCCCCCTGCAGTACACCCAGGCCTAACCGGGGGAGGGGAGCAGTACAGAGGCAACGGCAAAGTCCGAACAGATTTCTCACTTACCCGTCACTATTTTGGAGGCAGTGGGAGCCGCGTTGGCTAGGGCGCCGTCCCCTGCGGCGTGAGCGCCAGGAGGATGTGGGGGCGGGGGCACGCTGGGCCGGTTCCTCGGCTTTGGTACTGGTCTCGGTCTCGGCAAGGTTCCCGCGTGGGGCTGCGCCGTCTCGGGGTTACTCGCGGCCTGGGGCTGAGGAGCCGGCGGGCCGGGGTGCTGTTTTCCTAGAGGCGGGGTACTGGGGGGCGTCGGGGTGTGCGGCGGGGTGTGCAGCGGCTGCTCCAGTCCGTGCTCGGCGGCCGAGCCCTGGCCGCAGGGCTTGGCGAGCCCCGGCGGCGCGGCCTGCGTGGGGGGCTGCGGCGGCGGGTGGCTGGGCGCTTGTATGGGGGGCAGGCTGCTGGAGTACCTCCGGGGCGCGCAGGGCTGCGGGGCGGTGCACGGCGGGCCGGGGGCCTGGCCCGCGGGCTGGGAGGGAGGAGAAGGGCTTCGCGTGGCTGGCTTTGGCGACAGACTGGGCGGGTGCTGAGATGTTCCTGGAGAACTCTGGCCCCCGGGGTGGCCGGGAGGCGGGTTTCCTGGTTTCGGGGGTGCGGGAGCAGGTTTTTTAACAGCTGCACAAAGGAGAACACCTTTCAGTGAGAAGAGCATGGGAGAGCCGACACCGCCTTCGGCAGATGACCCTTACGTAAGGCAGTGACCGCGGGGTACCGTGCGTCCCGCGGAAGGACGCCATCGGGGGACACTTCACCTCGCAGTCGTCCTCCCCCAAAGCCCTCGGCCCCATCTAACCAAGAGAAAACCAGCTGACCAACGCAGATGGACGGCGTCCTTCAAAATGCCTGACCCCGCACTCCCCCAAGCTGTCCAGGCCGGGAAAACACAAGGGACGTGAGGAACCGGCACCGCGCAGAGGAGCCCCGGGACACAAGGTAACTGAGTGTGACGTGATGTCCTGGACACCAGCGGGCCTGCGGCAGCAGTGAATGGCCGGGGGAGCAGCTAGTTGTCAACAGTAACGCTGTAGGTGCTGGTTGCCCGGCCGTGAGAGGGCGCCGCGGGGGCCTACGAGCTTAGCGACAGGGGAAAGCAGGCGCTGGGTACAAGGGAGCAACCAGGACTGTCTCTGCAGCTTCTCTGCTGATCCGAAACTGTTTCCAAACATAAAGTTTATGTTCAAAAAAGAAAGTACTTTATACACATACAGACCTTTAAAAACCTGTTGTTTTTTTAAGATTTTTTAGTCATCTCTACACCCAACGTGGGGCTTGAACTCATGACCAAGAGTCACATGCTCCTCTGAGCCAGCGCAGTGCCCCAAGCCTGTTGTTTTAAAAGTTCAGTAAGAATAGGGGCGCCTGGGTGGCTCAGTCTGTTGAGCTTCCGACTTCAGCTCAGGTCATCAGGTCATCATCTCAGTTCGTGGGTTCGAGCCCTGCGACGGGCTCTGTGCTGACAGCTCAGAGCCTGGAGCCTGCTTCAGATTCTGGGTCTCCCTCTCTCTCTGCCCCTCCCTCACTCACACTCTGGTCTCTCTCTCAAAATAAGTAAATATAAAAAAAAAAAAAGTTTAAAGTTCAGTAAGAAAAGAAGTCAGTCAAGGGGCCACCCCCCTACACAGTTGCTGCTCTCAGCTCACTGAGCTGCCTGCTTGTCAGTACCCTTCCCTGGTGACCTGATGGCCCAGTAAGAAAATGGGAGAAGCAAGAACAGCTGAAGGGACGACTGCCAAGCATGACTGACCTGCCTACACAACATACCGTGGGCCCTGGCCCTAAGCCAGTTTCTCTAGATGGCTGGATTTTTTTTTTTTTGTAACAAATTCTACCAGTTCCAGAATCCTTTGAATTAACAGATATATTCTGTATATAAATACAAGTAAGTCTGGAGGAATTGCCTTAGATGTATCTATGGAGAGTTGAAGCACATCACAACCCTCTCTATGTCAGCTGAGATCAGCATCACTAAGGGGGCGTCGGGGTAGAATTTGCTACCAAGGAGGGTGGAATGGAAAACAATGGGGTATGGAGACCTGGCTTTGGGCAGGGAGAGGTGGGTGGAAAGGAGAGAATTTAGTATTTTTCTTTTTTTTTTTTAAAGTGTATTTATTTTGAGAGAGAGCGTGCACCCATACAAGTGGGGGAAGAGCAGAGAGAGAGAGAATCCCAAGCAGGCTCTACACCATCAGTGGAGAGTCCAACTCGGGGCCTGAACCCATGAACTGTGAGATCATGACCTGAGCTGAAATCAAGAGTCGGAAACTTAACCGAGACACCCAAGCGCCCCAGTGTTTTTCAAATTGTACCAAGTTCCTACTCACCTGCTCAAAAAGGGATAGGAAAGTTAAGGAAATCTATCATTTACCCAGCACATCACTAGCACCTTAAAGTAAGGCCCCTTACATAAGTTGAGTCTCATAAGCTCATTGCAAGATGGGCATTGTTACACCCATTTCATGCTGGAGAAAACTGAGGCTCAGAGAGGTCAAGTATTTGCAAAAGATCACACAGCTAGTAACTGGTATAACAGGCTCACAACCATGTTCTGTGGACTCCTTGGACTCTCTTCATCCCTTTCCTCCTTCCTCCACTGCCTGGCTCTCTGCTCCCAGGGTCCAGAATTAAGGAATGAAAAGGGTATAAAGTCTGCTTTGCTCTGCTGGCCTACACGTTTTGACCTGAGACCTCGGAAGACCTTTTCCCAAAGAAACAACCAACCAGCGTACAAAGGAAGGAATCTTTGGAACATTAGCTGTACTTTGGTTACCATAGCAACTTAAAAAGTTCTGGGGCGCCTGGGTGGCTCAGTTGGTTAAGCATCTGACTTTGGCTCAGGCCATGAGCCACACACCGGGCTCTCTCCTGTCAGCACAGATCCTCTTTGGATCCTCTGTCTCCTTCTCTCTCTGCCCCTCCCCCACTAGCTCTCTCTCAAAAATAAACAAACAGTTAAAAAAAGAAAAAGTTCTAGTTTTCTGTTCTGAGCCATATTAACTATGAATTCACATCAAATAAAAGACCATTCCTGGGGCACCTGGGTGGCTCAGTCGGTTAAGCATCAGACTCTTGATTTCGACTCAGGTCATGATCTCACGGTTCGTGGGTTCAAGCCCCACGTCAGGCTCTGCACTGAGTGTAAAGCCTGCTTGGGATTCTCTCTCTTTCCCTCTCTCTCTCTGCCCCAACTCTGCTCCTGCTGTCTCTCTCACTCTCTCTCAAAATAAGTAAACTTAGAATAAAAGACCATTCCAGACATTATAGGGTGTAGAGGGAATCAGAAGAGGAAGCAGGAGAGCTGGGTGCTGGGGAGATGCGAGAAAGGTGGACTTTGCCTATGACCACCTATGAAGGTTTGGGGAGGCTGAGGCAGGGGCAGATGGATCAGACTCGTCCTGTGAGGAAGCCGGAGACTGCGGTTTGGGGAAGCAGGAAAGACTCCTGAGGTGGCCATAAGATGGGCCTCAACGTGGAAGCAGGGTTACACCCAGAATCCAGGAAGGGAAGACCTCCTTGCGCTCCAGGGTCAGCTGGGGTGCAGACGAAGATGATGCTGACTCCAGGGGAGGGGACCGCCTTACGAAGGACCACGTGGGTCTGTGGCCAGGCAGCACATACCTGACTTTGCCTCCCTGCCTGTAATTTATAAAAATTTCACCTAACGTTTGTGTTACACTTTATAAAGACGGTGCTTTCATGGGCGGTCCCACAATGTACCCCTTAAGAAGGCATTTTTATTTCTACTTTATATTTGCAGGGATTCAGTTAGGAAAGGTGAAACTAGCAGCTTTAATCCAACCAGCTCTGTGACTTTAGGCATAGCTACAGCTCAAACTTTTGAGTCCAGGCCTTTTACCATTTATCACAATTGCCCAGCATCGACCAGGCCACCCGAGAGTAGCTGACTCTCCTAAGTCAGCTGTCCCTGTGGCCTCTGCCACCCCCTGGGCGGGGTCTCATCACTTTGGGGGCAGGTGGGTAAGACCCAGAGGTCTGCCGCACACTGCCTATAAGTACTCTTAGAAATTTCAGAGTAGGTAGATCTCATGGTAGGTCTCTTACCCCAATAAAATAAAGTCTCAACAGTGCCACGAGAAGATGCGCGTCAGAGAGTTCCAGAAGAGAAGACATGGAACGTGGACGCTCTGGAGAGGGAATGAGCTCAGTGCAGGCAAGGAACGGAGAGCAGACCAGCACTGCCGGAAGCTTGGCGAGAGAGGGCAGTGGTTCAGAGTGGGGCCCAGAGGCAGGCCAACCGCAGGGCCACAGAAGCCACTGGAGCGTTTCAACCGAGAGATGACATGATCTGCTGTGTTTTCAAACAGGCCCCCTAACTGCTGTGTGGAGGGTGTGCAGGAGTACGTATGGGTGGGAGCAATTCCGATCACGTCAGTAAGGACCCAGAAGGCCCTGACCACCGTCTTGAGGGTTGCGGACCCGTAAAGCTGGGCTGCTACGGAGGCTGTGGCGGTTTCCAAACAGAGGGAGGGCTTGTCATGCCAAATTCCTGGAAAACTGGGAGCACTGCTTCTAAGAAGCAACTTTCGGTGCTGGACTTTGTGGCTTAAACATACTGTGCGATGCCTACTTCTCTGCTCTCCATTATTTCATTTCTCTTCAATGACTTTGCTCTTAAAATGACTGATTTTTCTGCTCACCCTTTTATAAACAGACATGGGAATGATCTGTTGGAAAGCCTTGCAAGTGAATCCCCGCGCTAATCCAAGGATGTCCGCGCATCCCTCCCAGAGGGCGAGGAGTCAAGTGGCTGCTTACCTCGGCGCAGAGTGTGCGGGCTAGGGCCTGCGGAATTGTGCCCTGGGCCGACTGAGAGCTGATGGGAGCTGGTGGCCGCCTGGGCCTGGTTGGGGCCAGTGGCCGTCTGACTGCTGCTTCTCCCCGGGGCGGGGGCGGGGGCAGGTGCAGCGTCCTTGGGTTTCGGCGGACTAAGGGGAGCAGAAGTCAAGTTAGACATCAGACATTTCCTAGCTAGAAACCTAGTAAGTATGCTATAAAATACCAGATCCCAACCAGAGTT
Source organism: Cryptoprocta ferox (assembly GCA_028646485.1). Taxonomy (NCBI): domain Eukaryota; kingdom Metazoa; phylum Chordata; class Mammalia; order Carnivora; family Eupleridae; genus Cryptoprocta; species Cryptoprocta ferox. Next base: position 18,245,459 of record CM053564.1, read on the forward strand.
TTCATCTCAGCAGGCAAGGAGGTGATCTGGAATTTTAAGTTGTTCTTGCTGGGTCTACACAGCTAATATGTGTTTGGGGACACCCAGGACTAAATATGAGATTCACTGCATCACACCGTCTTCCAGCTATTCTGCCCCTTGAACACCATGATAGAGATCATTTCGAGCAACCAACAAGAAATTTCTAGTTTGCCTGTACTTAGATTGGGCAATATTGAAAAACGCAAAAGGGCTTTTGGACTTCAAAATAACGAGATTTTGACACACACAGTGTATAAAACAAAGCAAAAGCTATGGCAAAATACTAAAGCTGGAAACTACAAAGTACTCAATTATTATCGACAGTGTGGACTTGAGGAAAGAGAAACCCTTTGATTGCTCAAAGTCCGGAGCTGGTTAGTAGCAGGGGAGACAGAGATCAGAACTCAGGCTAATTCCTGGGTCAGAACCTTTTACGCTAAACCTGATGGCTACATTTTGTCAGGGTCACCCAACAGTGAATGCCACAGTGAAGTATACACAAAAATATCCACACAGCATTAAAAACAAAGGCAAACCGAGGACTGACGTTCTATTTGTCCTTCTGCAGTGAATTCTAATTATTGTCTTAAATAATGTATTTAAGCCTTGATTGATCGGGTTGAATGCTAATAGGTACACGAATATGTGAGAGTTTGCGAGTATTTTTTTTTTCTCAAAGAAAAAAATTTAAGCCGAAACAAAGACGTGTGGAGCAGTGGTTTACAAGACAACACGGAGCTTATGATGTGCATATGCAGCCCAGGGAGTTTGAAGCCTCAGGTGTTTTTCAGCAGAATGTGAACTTCCACAAATGATGGACTACAAAGGAATTCAGGAAGACCCAGAGCAGTCGGAGTTCAGGTGTGAGGACCGAACAAGAACGAGAGCTTCACACACTGGAGGCACTCCCTCCCCATGCAGAGGAGGGGAGGGGAGGAGAGGGGCGGGAGCTCTCCGGAGCCAGCTTCATCTCTGCGCATAATGTATGCAGAAGCAGGTCATCTTTGCTCCATGCATTTATTTTACTTTATGTGTGATTATTTAGTGCTTTATAGGTGGCCGCGATAAAAATCCTAGCATGTGCTCTGCAGAGGGCTCATCTCTTACAGCAGCTTCTGGTCCTGAACCACCCGAGATACCACCTGAAGTGGCTCTGGAGGTCGTCTGCCTGGGTCAGTGTGGAGAAATGAATTCATGCACAATAAATAGAAATCTCAAGTTCAAAGGTCCTCTTTCTTAAAGTTGCTGTATTCTTCTAGCCTACTCCAGGTGGCTAATCTAAAGGAAGCCACAAAAGAGCCTTTTAAGAAAATTTATCATATTTTCTACCACGTACTCATGTATCAATTTGCCTGCAAGACTGAATGCTAGGTGTTGGAAAGGTCTCAGTCACCAACTGCGCCTAGTACCGCGTCTGGCGCTCAGTTAGTTACTCAGTAAGTCTGATTGGATGGATGGATGGATGGATGGATGGGTAGATGGGTGAGTGGGTGAGCGAATGAATGAATGCCAAGAATGCTATAACCTAAGTAACTTTCTATATATTCAAGTGTTAACTAGTTAGCATACTAGATGACAACAAGCAAGTGGTCGATGGACATCGAGTGCACATCCAACAGGTAAAAGAGGTTTATAATACCGCTAGCCACCTATTGGCTTCCAGCACCAAAGCAGTATGCTAAAGAATGCAAACGAATGTTGCTTCTTTTGGAAAACAGGAAAGGAAGCAAGCAATTTGCAGTCTTTTTTTCCCCATCCTTTGCCAACCAGAAGAACAAAGGCAAATCTGGTTCACTCTCTGCTGAGTGATTCTGTGGGCCTGGATGCCGCGCCCACAGGCCAGCCCCTGCGAGAAGGCTGGGGCACTGGGCACCCAGCAGAAGCCGGCCTCCTTACCTGTCGCCCAGGCTTGGCCCCTGCTCCAGTATGCCCGCAGCGGAGGGGACAGCCCCACCCCCTGTGCTGCTTTCAGCCCTAGAGCTCTGGGGAGGGGGCTCCGGGCCCGCAGGAGCCAAGGTGCCGCCATCTGTGGGCGGGAGTGGCGGCTGGAAAGCTGGGGCTATGTGCTTTCTACTTAGAGTGCCACCTCGCCGGTGGGCCTGGAAGTCCATAAGCTTCACACCAAAGCTACACAGAGAGAAGAAACAGTCAACACACCATGCAAGCTGACTACGGAGACAGAAGTCCATCGGTCCACGCGTGTTGAAACCCACACGCGTGGACGGCCCCCCAGGTTGCCCAGCATGCAGTGACGCGGTGTGGACCAGGTTCACGGTCATCTCTACCACCAGGGCAAGCAGCTCAACCAGGCTTTCAACCCGTGCGAGCCCACAGACCCGGTGCTGATCAGTGTCCTTTCTCAGGGTGGGGGTGAACAGCTGCGAGCCAACGGGCGGGTCTTGTCTTGAGCGAGTGGCATCACGTGAGCATGTGTATCTGCGTATCACCCAACGGCCACCTCAAATCTGCGCGTATGGGGGATGAGGTGGACGCTGAGTGCGGGAGGCTGTCACACTGCCCTGCTCCTCAGGCTGAGATGTAGAAACGCTGGTACATGCGTGTGCAAAGAATATGTCTGAAAGGGTCCGTGACCTTGGGAAACACAGTTGCTTTTGGGAAGGAGATGGTGGTTGGAGGGTGGGGAGGAGGAAGAACCACTTTTAGCTAAGATTTACTTGATGTATGAACTTTAAAACTTTTCAGTTTGAAAAATCAAGGCACATGGCTCCTTCAGCTCAGGTTTACTGGGTCAGCTGGTAGCAGGGGTAACCCAGAATCATTTACTATATGCCAATCAGACCCATTGTATTTTGTGACTTAAAATACATGAAGGCTAATTTCTTGGTGGACAGTTTGTCATCAAGAGCCAGGACTAAATGTGTGAAAGGAACTGCAGGTAACTAAGGTTTCTGCCCCTAATAAATGTGGGCTTCAGGGGGACCGAATAGGGAAGTGGAGCGAATTGGACTTCGTTATTAAAGTTAAAACAACTGCCACCAAGCAAAATAAAACCAAAAAAATATCAAAGCTCAATATAAGACCGGACAATTAAAATAGGAGCTTGCTGTTTATCTGCAATGTAACACTACTTCTGGTGATGTTATTCTGTGTGTGCAAGAAGAGCATGCTACTCAAATGGCCTAACTTGGCCTTACTGGTGAATTCGGTGGCATTTCATGATACACACTCAGCAGGCTGGCCTCTGAAGACACAAGTCACAAAGAGGCTCCTAACCTTTGAAAATCCCACTAAAATCGCCCACGGAGCACAGTACGGAGACCTACGGTCTCTCGCTAGATCCAATACCGCCATCTTTATTTTTCCTTCCACAATTGGCAAATACTGAAGTTTCTCCAGCTGAACATTAGCTTCAGTGGTTGGCTTCCACTGAGGGGCCAAGTTCTATCCAAAATTGGTCTCTTTAAACACCAAGTCACATAGCTTACTGTGAGAGGTGGGTTATTCTCACATTCGGTCCTGGACCTCTGTCCACAGTATTTAACTTTCCCCCCCCTTTCTTTCTCTTTTCCCCGAGTGTATTTAAGTGGCCTTGTAACATGCGTATGATGCCATTCCACCACGGGCCTACTGACCACAGACCACCAAGGAAAGCGTGGATGCACAGGGCACAGGTGTTAACAGAAAAGCTATGTATCTGCCTTATGTAAGTCATATTAATGTCTGGAATGAACTAGAGCAAAATTCCTGAAATATGTGGACCTAACAATCAGGGGTGTGGAGTGGGCCATTCTCATTACAGGTCAACTGAGGCAGGACCAGATACCAAGGGTTCAATAATCCTTCTACGTGATATCTGCTGGTGGACGAAAGTGAACAGCTCTAAACGCACCTCTCCTTCTTCACCAAGTCCCCTTCCATGACTGCCATGCTAGCAGGCCGCTTCCTCTCGAGGGTCCCTGAGTCAGAGTCATTTCCAGTGTGAGATGAGTGATTGGAATTTGGGGTGACGAGAGGCACGAATGCTTCTGAGACGTTAAATTCCACTTCTGCAACAAAAGAAAGAAACCAGTGTACAGGCAGCCCTCAGAGACACTGCAAGTACAGTGTCCGTCAGCCACAACAAGGAAAATAGCGCCAGAAAGCAGGTATCGCGCTAGAGTGAATATCCCAATAAAATGAGTATCACAATAAGGCAAGTCAGGTGACTTTTTTGGTTTCCAGTGCATATAAAAGTTATGTTTATACGATACTGCCATCTATTCAGCATGTAATAGCATTATGTCTAAAAACACAATGTATAGACTTGAATTAAAAAATACTTTATCGTTAGGGCACCAGGGTGCCTCCGTTGTCGGTTAAGTGACCAACTCTTGATTTCAGCTCAGGTCATGATCTCACAGCTTGCGGGTTCAAGTCCTGCATCGGGCTCTGCACTGACCCCATGGTGCCTGCTTGGGATTCTCTTTTTCTCTCCCTCTGCCCCTCCCCCAATCTTGCTTTCTTTCTCTTTCTCTCAAAATAAGTAAACTTTTTTAAAGAAAGATTTCATTGCTAAGAAATGCTAACCATCATCTGAACTCTCAGTGATCGCAGATCACTACAATAAATATAATAAGAATGAACAAATTTGAAATACTGCAAGAATTACCATAATGTGACAGACACATGAAATGAGCAAATGCTGTCAGAAAAACGGCACCGATAGACACGCCCAGTGTAGGGTTACCACAAACCTTCAGTCTGTAAAATAATGCGGTATCTAGGGAGCGCAATAAAGCAAAGTGCCACAAAATGAGGTGTGCCCTGTGTGACGGAGAGCATATGGGCGCACGGGCTTTAAAACTCCCTCTGGAACAGGAGCCTTAGTCTTCAGCCCCCCAGCTCTCACCGCTTCACAAGTGGAACCCCCTGCACTCTCCTCTTAAGAATGGTTTGCCAAGGGGCACCTGGGTGGCTCAGTCGGTTAAGTGTCCCACTGTGGATTTCAGCTTAGGTCATGAGCTCATGGTTTGTAGGATTGAGCCCCACGTTGGGCTCTGCTGGGTGTGGAGTCTGCTTAGAATTCTTCCTCCATCTTTCTTTCTCTGCTCCCCTGTTCATGCTCTCTCTCTCTCTCTCTCTCTCTCAAGTAATTAATCAATCAATCAAAAAAAATGGTTTGACAAGTCAGGGAAGGTAAAATGAGGGAACTAGAAATAAGGAAGGGGTGTGATTCAGAATATAACTTACATGATTCCTCTGCTTTCTACTTTGTAAAAAAAATTTAAAAAAAATCATGGAAGATGGACAAGGGCAATAAGCATGGATTACTTCTTTGAACAAAAAAATGAAAAGTATTTACACTTTGATTATAAAATGCAAATAAAAGGCAACACTTTTTCCAAGGTGCGTTTTCCCAAAGAAATCTCGGGCAGAATGCCAGGACTCACTCAGACATATTTGTTGAGCAGCCTACATGAGTGAGGCGGGATTCTCGATGGTGTGGAGACTGTGGTAAAGAAGAGGCGAGCGTGGCCTGGTGTCACTCACGGAGCTCACGCTCCAGGGGAGGTGACAACAGGGCCACTCTGGGAAAAGTAAGGGGCAGGGGTCTGGACTCACAAAACTTGCCGACCAACCAGTGGCTGCAAAGGGGATCGTGGAAACTCTGAGGCTCCCAGGACTACAACAAATGCAGTTTGAAAATCTATGGCCTGGAGCGCCTGGGTGGCTCTGTCGGTTGAGCGTCCAACTTCGCCTCAGGTCATGATCTCACAGTTCCTGAGTTCGAGCCCCGTGTCGGACTCTGTGCTGGCAGCTCAGAGCCTGTAGCCTGCTTCCGATTCTGTGTGTCCCTCTCTCTCTGCCCCTCCCCTGCTCATGATCTGTCTCTCTCTGTCTCTCAAAAATAAATAAATGTTAAAAAAAATTTGAAAATCTATGGCCTGTAGACTGAAATCCTACTTCTCTGACACTCCAACTCTGACCTTCACAAAATGGCTACAATACACCGATCCTGCGTGACCCGTCCACCTTTACAAAAAGCCCAGCTCTCTGCCTAGAGAAACAAAAAGCCGTCTTCCTAGTGGAAAACTGCATATTCAGTGTCACCTCTTCTACAAAGTGGTCCCTGGTTCTTTGTGCCCAGCATCTGACTCTGTCAAACTATCCGCCTTTCCTTCTCACTCGCCGCATTTACAGTATCTGTTTACGTGTCCTTCTCCAAGGGCCACGATCCTCCAGGGAAGACAGCATGTCTCACCAGCAAACATGTGGCGCCTAGTGGGCATTCAGTGTACGCTGGCTAGAGTGAACAGCTCGGTGCTGACTGAAACAAAGCAAAACACTAAATAATGTGGTGGCCTATATGTCAAAGACGAATGTAAGCGGTCTAAAAAGAAACACGAAAACGGGAAACCAGTTAGGTAACGGTGAAGAGATTATCGATGCATTTTCTTTTCGAAAGAATTTTTTATACTGTTAGTGTTATTGCCTGGGCGGTCGGTGAAGTTGAACAGGTAAATTACCTTCAGGGAAGAACCAGTCGGCGTGCTGAATGATGGGCTCAATGACCGCAACCACGTGGACAGATGTGGCCGCTGCCATTTCAGCTAACGATCTGCAAAGGACATTCACAAAGTCAAAGTGCTTCCCCCAGGCAGGCTGTGGCAGGGCAGCGAGATTACTTTAAAACAGTAAAATCTTTAAGCACAAATGCAAACATGAGATGCACGGGGCTCTGCCCTAGGAGTGTGGCGGTGATGCCCCCGAAGGAAAAATCACCCCGACCTGACTGTCGCTCCGTGGTCTGCATGCACTGTGCTAACAGCGAGGGAGCCAGTGAACGACAGTATTTGGTCCAAATGCTGATTTTAAGCTGGTTTGGAATAGGGTTCCAACCGGGCATTTCCCACAGGAACAATGTTGCCCGTGGTAGTTATCTTTTAAGACCCAAGACACCACCAATACTTTTGCCCATAATACAACAAAAAGTATGTATTGTTTCCGGGTGTCCTTTGGATCAAAGAGCCTGAGCCCCCACAGTAAATATAGTATTTAGGGGGCACCTGGGTGGCTCAGTTGGTTAAGTGTATGACTCTTGATTTTGGCTCGGTTCATGATGTCATGGTTTGTGGGATTGAGCCCCGGGCTGGGCTCTGCGCTGACAGCATGGAGCCTGCTTGGGATTCTCTCTCTCTCTCTCTCTCTCTCTCTCTCTGCCCCTCCCCTGCTCTCGCTCTCTCTCTCAAAATAAATAAATTAAAAAAAAAACCCATAGTATTAAGGTTGGCATATCTGTGGACTTGTCCCAAGATGTTTGTTAAGAAGTTGACCGTGTGAATGTCAGGGCTCAAAAGGAAGAAAATAGGGGCGCCTGGGTGGCTCAGTCGGTTGAGCATCTGACTTCGGTCTAGGTCTTGATCTCAAGGTTTGTGAATTCGAGTCCTGCATTGGCCTCTGTGCTGACAGCTTAGAGCCTGGAGCCTGCTTCAGATTCTGTGTCTCTCTCCCTCTCTGCCTCTGCCCCACTTGTGCTCTGTCTCTCTCAAAACTAAATAAAAACATTAAAAAATACATATATTTAAAAAAAAAGGAAGAAAATAAATAAGAATTGTTATCCCTGGGGCGCCTGGGTGGCTCAGTCAGTTAAGCGTCCAACTTCAGCCCAGGTCATGATCTCACAGTTTGCAGGTTCGTGCCCCGTGCTGAGCTCTGTGCTGACAGCTCAAAGCCTGGAGCCTGCTTCGGATTCTGTGTCTCTCTCTCTGTCCCTACCCCACTCGCACTCTGTCACTCTCTCAAAATAAATAAACATGAAAAAAATTTTAAAAAGAACCAAAAAAAACAAAAAAAATGAATGGTTATCCCCGTTGTCAAGGAGCTCACATTCCAGGTCAGAGTCAGAAAACTACAGAAGCCAAAGAGTGGCAAAGGCCTGGCACTCGGGAGCCCCCACTGTGCTTCAGTGCGGCAGGTTCCTCCCCTCCCTGAGTTCAACGTTTACAACATGAGGCTGTCACAGGTCTGTGTCATAAATGAGGACACTGAACCCCCATAAGGCCGGAGCCCTTGCCTGCCTGCCCCAAACCTCCCTCCTCCCTCTAGACCCTCTGACTTCTCGTCCCACCGGGAGGCACGTTTTCACCTCCACTGCCAACCAAGCAAACATTCTAGCTCCTTTCAAATTCCAGCTTAAAGTGCAAGCACGGCCTGCACATTTTCCTCACTGCCCACTCAGGCCTCCCTTCCATCCTTCTGGATTCTGATCACCCTCATGCCTTAGAATGCTGCCGGACTGGGGAGCAACTCTTCACCCGTGATCTCTGCCAATTTTTCAGACCTTTCAATATATTCTGGATACTTCTGGAGGAGCTCCTTTCTAGTTTGTGAGTTACCATTTGTTTAAGGCACTTTCTGACATTTAGAAGTTTGTAGCTGTTGAGAGAGCCAAATCTATCCATTTTTAAATTTCTTACACCAATTTTATGTTTCAGAAAGACTTCTCTATCCCAAAAGGTAGTAAGTATATACCTGCCACATTTATGGCATCACTTTTTATGTAATTAATTCTTTGATCTACCTGGAATTTATGGGCTGTAAGATATGACATATGTAGTTAACTTTGTATATCAACATATCATTAGTTTTGCTTTATGATATTGCATCTCTGTAAGTAATCTTATACATAATGGTTGGGCAGGCATGAGTGAATAAATAAATGAAAAAAAAAAAGAAAGGTTTTAATTCAGCAAGTCACTGCATTTTTTAGTGGAGACGAGAACCGCCCCTGATTTTCCAATATGAAGAGACATGGGAAGGTTCGGGACGTGGTCTGGGTGGGGGGGTTCCATGACTTCTCTGCTGTGCAAACTTAGGCAAGCTACTGGTCCTCCTCTGTAAAAATGAGGACAGAAGCACCTACTTTGAAAGGTTATTTATGAGGATGAAACAAGGTTAATTTCTGTCCATGTCTGACATGGACAGAGTACATGTCAGTGTTAGTGATTTCCCAGGAGCTTTCTAGCTGGCCTTCCTGACCCCTTCTCCAATCCGCATTTCTCGGGGCCAGCAAATTATCTTTCCAAATATGGTTTGATGAAGTCATTCTCTTGCTTAGAAACCCTGATGCCTCCCGACCCCTTATGAGTAAGTACCTGAATTAGTTCCAAACCTCAGTCAGATACGTGAGGCTCGTTAGAACCTCGCTCTGGCTGCGTGATTTCGGTCACAGTCTCCTGGCCCCTGAGTGTCCAAGACCGTGTGACACCACCCCCAGGCCCAAATAAGCAACCAGAGCATTTCATGTCCACAATGACTTTGCTTATCTGGTCGCACCTGCAGGAAGCTATTCATTCATCCAAGTACAGCCCAATGCAGCTTCCTGTGCAGGGCTGTCCCTGAACCTCTCAGGCTGAGCTGTGTGCCTTCAGTAAGTACCATGGTCACCATACTTTATAACATCTGTGACAGCATCCCCATGAGCACAGATGTGTGTGTGGAGCTCATCACTGTGCCATGGTGCCACTTACAGAATGTGTGTGTCTATTCCCACCGGGTGGAGAGATGAGACAACAATCATGGGATACAAGGAATGCTTACTTACCCTTCAGTCTTGGCCCATAGTAAGTTAGGGCCTAACACGATTGCAATGTTGCTGGGAGTCATTTTATTAATGTCGCTGGTCTGGGCAAGCTTTGCGAGGAACTTGATTAAATACCTATGCAAGAAAAGAGAGAAAGCATGCACTCTGAAATCTCAGTCCCAGATGGCTCACGTGCTAACTGCAGAGGGCCGCTAAATCGGAATCTGCCTCAGGTTCACTATCGTACAAAGTCCTGTGTTCTTTGTTTCAGAGAACAGAAAGTCCCACGTCAGGGCTTGGAGGAGGAAAATAGCTCACATGTAAACCTCAATGATTCAGCCCCTATTTACTGTATCTTTCCAATCCATTTCTCCTTTATGCCCTACTTACGTACCCCTCAATTACAATATGATTAACAGTGAGCTCAATATATTTTAATACAAACATTAAAAAATACAAGGATAGGTATACTGCTTAAAGGAAACTGTATTTGAAAACGCTTTATGTGATAATTCTGAAAATCTCCAATTTATCATATACCTCAGGGGTGCCTGGGTGGCTCAGGCTATCATCTTGCAGTTGGTGAGTTCAAGCCCGGCATTGGGTTCCATGCTGTCAGTGCAGAGCCTGCTTGGAATCCTGTCTCTCGGCCCCTTCCCCCATATGCACCCACACTTGCTCTCTCAAGATAAATAAATACACTTTCTAAAAATATATAAATTCTCTCTGCCTCTACTCTGCTTGCTCTTTCAAAATAAATAAACAAAAATTTTTTTAAAAAGGAGGAGCACGCCTGGATGGCTCAGTTGGTTAAGCATCCGACTCTTGATTTCATCTTGGGTCATGATCTCACAGTTTGTGAGTTGGGCTCTACGCTGGTGGTGCGGAGCCTACTTGGCTCGCTCACTTGTTCTCTCTCTCTCGTGTCTCTCTCTGCCTCTACCCTGCTTGCTCTTTCAAAATAAATTTAAAAAATTTTTTAATAAAAAAATAAATTACAATATATCCATACAGTAGAGTACTATGCAGCTGTAAAAAAAATTGTTATGTACTGATATGGAAAAATCTTTAGGGTGTATATCCAGCAAAGAAAATAATGTATACAATATATACTACCTTTTTTTTTTTTTTTAAAAAGGGAGGCATGTGAGAGAAAAAAATGTGTGTGTATATGTGAGAGATTTTTCTCTGTATAGCTTTTGATTTTGAACTATGGAAACATACTTTCTATTACAAAAACACTTAGTAAAAATTATAAACAGTAAAGTAAACAAAATAAGAGGCCAAATCCCAATGTTCCACCATGAGACACTAAGATTATCTGTAGTTCCAAGCTGGGTGTGCTAAATGAAGCAATGAGGGTTACTAAAAATATTAACATACTCCTAAGGCAAAGTTGATACTTAAGATATTAGAAGGGAATATTTAGCTTAGTTCAGTGGTAGAACCCAGGACTGAAATTAAAAGTCAGGTAACATATCAGAAATTTCACCAGTAAAGTATTTATCATTTTGGACCAACCCTCTTTGGTTTCCAATGACTTAGGGCTACCTTTTATCCTTCTCTCTATGTTTCTTCAAAGTCATGTTTTCAGTTAAAAGGAAAATAGAGATTAAATTCTAGAAATTTATCCCGTGGTAAATTTTCTTAGAAACCTAGTCATTCCATAAAGCAATACATAATCCCCAGTTCTTGACCTTTCATTTAATAGGATGATTTATGCTCTATTAAAAATAAATTTACGTAGCATATATAAAAGCTATTACAGAAAATAGAATTATTAATTTTTACCTTTTACATACTGGAAAAATTTTTTTCACTTATTTATTTGCTTACTTATTTACTTACTTATTTACCCATCCATCCATCCATCCACCCACCCACCCATCCATCCATCCCTCCATCTCTACCCCCAATGTGGGGCTTGACTCATGACTCCAACCCCGAGATCAGGAGTTTCGTGCCCCACCAACTAAGCCAGCCCAGCGCACCCCCCATACTGGACAACTTAGACTCTGAATCCAACATACAGTCAAGCAAACTTCACATGAGAACATTCTTCCCCGCAGCTGCAGTGGTAAACTTACTGGGCGACTGACATGTTAATGTAGATGCAAGGCAGATGCTTCAGGTGCAGCACGATAACGTACACCAAATCCCATCCCCAGCACCCCCCAGGGACTCCCCAAAGCACTTCTGCAGTGCACTTGAACTAAACGGCTTCTGCTGCAGGCAGAACCTTTCTTCACTCCAGAGTCACTGTGGCTTGGTGGCTTAATTGGCGGAAAGCTGGTCATACATACCTAAAGTTAACAAAATTTTGTGGTGGCAACTTTTGACATGTTCTCCATAAATCCTGAAGTTTTTTGTCTTGATCCTGCACACTGAAAAAAAACAACAACCCTGTATTCATAACTCTGTTAAAAACACTTATTAGTAACACCTGCATCAGCAGGCTACGTTAACAGCGATGTCTCCAATGACAGAGAAAGCACGGTTGTAACATGGGACAGATTTTGGAAATAAATAAACGTGGAGTCAGATACTAACTAAGTATTTAACTCTCAGCAGTTAGTTAGCCCTGCCAAGACTCAATCTCCAGACACGCCCATCAGGGGATGAGAGTGTTGATTCTACCAAGTGACTGTGAGGTTCTGGACGCATAGCCGTGCCAACTGCCCATGTCCATGCCAATGCCTGGCACTCAGGAGACAAGACGCCCCCGAAAGTTCTGTCTAGAAAATGCGTATCTCGTGTGTGGCTTCATGGAGCCCAGATCTCTGTTGGCCCAGCCACACATGAGGTGGCCAGGCATGCAGGCACCCGTCTCTTTCCCTGCCCGTCATGCCGCTCCAAGGCTCCAGGCCAAGAAGCCCTTTTCTGTGGTGAAGCAACTGCAAGAGCTCTACAGTTCCAACATGCAAACTTTCACAGACACAAAAAAGAGCTAGATGAGATCAGTCACCTCTGCCCCGCCAGCAGGAGAGAGCATTAGAAGTCACCCACACAACACACCTTTGGATCTAGAACATCCTCCACAACTGAACCAATCTGGAGTTACAAGTAGGGGTCAAATGTAATTATACTTTAAGTAAGCTTCTCGCCCCATGTGGAGCCCAACACAGGGCTTGAACTCACGACCCTGAGATCAAGACCTGAGCTAAGATCAAGAGTCAGATGCTTAACCTACTGAGCTACCCAGGCGCATAATTATACTTTAAAGGCCAGTCGATGTGTCACCGGGATGGGATGGTGGCCCATGCTGACATTTCTCAAGCATACAGAATCAATACACCAATAAACAGACATCTTCTTTGAAAAGTGTATTTCCTCCCAGGGACGAGTTTGAGAGTCTCAGAACCAAGAGAAGAATCAAGTTCAGGAGGAGTAGAGGCTACCTAAGAAAAGAGACCCCAGAAAGCTCCCCTACCTGACGCTGATGTTGGGTCCTATTTATTCAGCCCCACAAACATGGACCCTTACAACAGGCTGCACCACATGTAGCTTCCAAGGATATGACCACAACTAAGAAACTTACTCTAACTTTAAAAACCTCACCACCTACCCAGGGACATGTCTCGCATTCTGCGGCTGTAGACAAAGGCTCAGCAAATGCGATTAAAGTTACAGGGCAGCCCCTCCTCCCTCTGCAGCCGAACTGATCGGACCCAGTGGCCTATCTGCTGGGAATGGGTGACAGTGGCTAAAGACGGGGGAAGAGGCAGGAGGGGCAGGGAGACTTGTTCCTCTTCCCTTAGGGGTGAGGAATTAGGCACCTGCCAGAGGAGGTGAGTCAGAACCGTGAGGCACGAGCTAACCGGAAGGCAGGCTGGCTGGCCAGATTGAAGCCCCTGGGACTTGGACAAAGCTGTCAGCCGCTCCTGGACAGACCGAAGCTGGGGGTGGAGAGGAAGGGACAGAGACAGGGACACAGTCTTTGGGTCCAAAAGGTCTGGGTCTGCATTCCCACTCTGCCAACTACTGGCTGTTACCCTAGCCCCGTTCCTCCCCAAGCCTCAGTTTCCACGTCTGTAAAGTGAGGATAACAGCATCTGACTTTGAGGTCATTGATCATGGACTACAGGAGGTGATGGGCATAAAGACTAGTATGTACTTAGCACACAGTAAGTGTGAACTGGCCTGACTGGTGCCGTCAACATTACTGCACCGCTGAGCTTCCACACGATTCGCCAGGCACGTCGCCACTGGTCAGTATGACCCCTGTCCCCACCACAGGGCTGTCTTCAATATAAAAGGGGCTTGGAATCAGCCGATCTATTAGTGCGGGTCCCACTGCATGTCTTCATCTATATACGTCACATATATTGAAGCCAATGCACGAGGGGTGACTGTTCTACACTAATAATCATACTCCTACTCAATGTTTTCACCCTGAACTTAAGAACACGTTATTGAACAAATGTGCCATTTTAATGTTATTCTATGACCCCCGAGAGTAGGATCATTCACAAAGGGGACATAATATTCCGTAGTATTCCTTTAACTTGTAAAACTCTGTGTTCTTTAAACTTACCTTGCCACTTGGGTCCATTCTTCATACAGACTGAAGGTCATCAAAGGCTCAGGTAGTTCCCGTAAATAGGACTTTAAAGCACCTGGAATTATTAACACTCACTTTGAGTATGTCCAGGGGTAAGGCTGGGAATCTCGGGATGTGTTATTTTGCAAACTGAAATGATCTCAGTTACCACCTTCCAAGAATATCTAGAACAAGCCATTACCCAGCGGGAGTAGCTAGAGAATGAAGTGCTCCTACAACAAATTCTGTCCCTTGCACCATATATGGAGGGATCAATGGCAAATAAAAGTAGCTTCAAAGTCACCTTAAAAAAATTTTTTTTTAAACATTTATTCATTTTTTGAGAGACAGAGAGAACAGAGTGTGAGCGGGGGAGGGGCAAAGAGAGAGGGAGACACAGAATCCGAAGTAGGCTCCAGGCTCTGAGCTGTCAGCACAGAGCCCCATGCAGGGCTCAAACTCACTGACTGTGAGATCATGACCTGAGCTGACTTGGACGGACATTCAACCGACTGAGTCATCCAAAGTCACCTTCTAATAGACATCACGTCCCCAGAAAGATCTAGAGTCTGAAAGTGAAAGAACGGAAGGAAAGGGGCACCTGGGTGGCTCAGTGGGTTAAGTGTCTGACTTCGGCTCAGGTCATGATCTCACGGCTCGTGAATTCGGGCCCCACGTCGGGCTCTGTGCTGACAGCTCGGAGCCTGGAGCCTGCCTCAGATTCTGTGTCTTCTCTGCCCCTCTGCCCCTCCCCTGCTTGCTCTCTCTCTCGCTCAAAAATAAACATTAAAATAACATTTATTAAAAAAAAAAAAAAAGGGAGCATGTCTCCAAATATCTGAATTATAAACCACCTTTACCTTACCTAATAATCAGGAAAACAAAGAAACAAATAGACCCTCCAGAACAGGGAAAGATGTATGTATATGTGTACCCTCTGCTTTTTTTTTTAAGATTTATTCACTTAAGTAATCTCTACACCCCATGTGGGGCTCGAACCCATGACCCTAAGATCAAGAGCTGCACGCTCCTCTATTTGTCCTTTCAGTTTTTCCAATTAAACTTATATAGGGAGACCATTTCAATTTTATCAGTCACTTAAACCTAAAATGAAAAAAAAATTTTTTTTAAGCAAGCTCCACACTCAGCACAGAGCCGAACGCAGGGCTTGAACGTACGACCCTGAGATCACAACCTGAGCTGAGATCAGTCAGATCTCAGAGTCAGATGCTTAACTGACGGAGCCCCCCAGGTGCCCCCAGAATTGGATTTGTAACTGATGCTCTGTCTGAGACGCCACCTGCCACCACCCTGAGGGCAACTCCTCGAGGCTCACCTGCTACAGCATGGGGGTCTGAGTAGAACTCATCCAGGTGAGAAGTGGAGCAGTCTAAAGCAGCTTTCAGTTTCTTTAGCTTGGAGGCCCCAGCCCCAATTCGGAAAAGGCCCTAAAGACAACAAAAAGCCATTAGTGTCAAGGTCAAGTTGTGGGCGGCAGTACAAATCTGGTGGAAGGGCCTTCCGTCCCGGCCCGACTCCCACAGACCTCCCCAGCTCTGAGCCAGAGAACGCTGCCTGCCCTGTTGGGAGGCCGGGAAGGGTGACGGGGACCAGCACAGGCAAAGAGCAGCGCATCCTGGATCAGCGCGAGCTCGTGCCCTGCCCTGTTATGAAAATAACTGTCTCTATTAGAAATCTACTAATGTGTTATTTTATACTTCTACAAGGTTAATTGCTATAGATTTTCTAAATTTAGGATTCTTTTGTTTTTGTTTTTGAACAGACATCTCATGAGAAATTGTTAGACCAGGCTGCTCAGTCACTTTCACTGCCCTAAAAGTTACTTGGGGAAAACCACATGAAGGTCAACCAAGAAAGGCAGGGCTGTGAAGACACTGGTCCAGGAGTTATAAGATGAGGGCTTTAAGTGAAATTAATCTAGGCCGGGTTTCTCAGTCTCAGTGTATTGATGTTTCAGGAGACGTAATTCTTCGCTGCGGGCCTATCCTGTGTGTTGCAGGCTGATTATTAGCAGCAGCCCTGGTCTCTGCCCACTAGAGGCCAGGAGCAAACCCCCTCCAAAACTGTGACAATCAAAAATGTCTCCAGACTTCGCCAAATATCTCCCGAAAGGGGACAAAATTAGCCCCGGCTAAGAAGCTCTGATCTTGGCTACTAGAAGCTGGGGTCACGTTCATGGGAGACAGGGCAGTGACTGGAAGCAAACACAAGAGGGCTTCTAGTAGAGTGTTCCTTGATCTCGATGCTGATCACACCGGAAGGTTCAGTTGGTTAACATTTATCAATGTACCACTTACGGCACATATGTTTTTTTATGCACATTATACTTCAATACAGTTTTTAAAAGGAAAAAAAAAATAAGACTTGGCATTTGACTTTGATTCCCCCCGACCATGAACTCCTTGTGTGCTGAATTCCTTATCTACACAGGAAGTCCATAACAAGACCTGCCCTGCTCGGCTCACGGGTTTTTCTTGGGTAAGGATTCCATATCCATAAAATAACCTCCACCAAAATCTCAAAGTACCATACAAATGTAAGATCCCCGCGACAAAGTTCAAGAAAGCTCTGGTCCATTTAGTGCATCGTGGAAGTCAATGCCACAAATCACAACCAGAGTCTAAAGTGAAACAATTCAGGGAACAAAAGAAAGTGAGAGTGTACTGTAGGCAGGAAAGGTAAATGGTGTTCTCTGTGAAACCGGTTCTATTCACAGCATCTATTTGAGGCATAGTGCTCAGGGTCTCCATGAAAATGTGGGTCATGGTGACAGAAGTCAGAAAACCACCAATTGGTCTAGCAAGGCTGGCAGCGGCATGCAGGACTGCTGGGTGCCCTCACCTCCTCCTTCATGCCCGTCTCCAGGAGCAGCATGACACAGGCCTCGATGGGCAGTGCTATCTCACGCCCACTCCGCTTCAGGTGTTCTTCCAAAGGAGTCCCGAAGGCCGGCTTTTCCGCCCACTTATCTAGAGCAGCAAAGCAACCAGTAAGATACCCAACAACCTTACAGCATCCCTGGGGGGTCTTTTCCCTCCCCAAATTACCAAAGGGGATTTTTTTTTTTTTTTTTTTTAGCAGACTGGTAGTTGCAGCTTTGGGAAAAGGGGAAACATCTGTTCTGTTTGCTTTTGCTGTTTACCATTTACTAGAGTGAAAACAGTCACCAGTCTGGGAAGCTACTTTCGGAACAGAAGCCCCGAATAGCCTCTGGGACGCCCCGTGAGAGCTGCCCAGCTGAGGTCGCGATGGGGCTCTTGCACGGGGCAGGTGGGCTGCCTGGCGCCACACGGATGACGCATCCGGGCATCCTGATTTCACCGGAAGGAAATGTGCTCCAGCCATGCAAGGCAGCACTGCCCTGCCATCTAGGGGACTCCCTCCATGTGCAAGAGGAAATAACTTCTTAAGATTTTAAACACAAGCGAAGCATCATCACACAAGACCGGAAGATGGCCGATGGGAGCTCGTAGCAAACGCGACGGCTCCGTTACATGCAGTGCTTCTGAATGCCGGAGCCCCAGACAGGTCCCAGACATTCTGCAGCCCCAAAGCAGCTGAGGCCGAAGCCTGTGCCAGCAGCAAAGCAATCGCTTATATTATTTGGGGTCACATACTCTGCTCCATTCCACAAGAGATTTGAGGCAGCTTAGCAGAAATACATACAATAAAGCACTAAAACAGAAACAAGAGTTTAGCGATCGGATGTGTCCCACCGGGACGAGAAGCACTTGGTTGGGCTCGGGGCGCCTGTGGGTGCTGTGCACATCTACTGCTGCCTGACAAGCACACGGACGCAGAAGAGGGGAAACCGGGCCGTTAAAAATGCTGGGCTGCGGAACACTTAGACCCTTCCCGAGATGGGAAAGGTTCCCGTCCTTCTCGGCACCGTTAATGGACAATTATCCTTCAGCTGCTCTGCTGTTCGAACCATGAGTTCAAAGCAGGCAGTAGCACGCTGGTGTGTCCTCTTAATCTCTGCTACATGGAGGAGCAGGGACAGGCCCCATCGAGTGATCTGCATGTAGTGGGAGGAAGAAGAACGGAATCCCCCAGGTCCATGGGCCTGAGGGCTTGTGCAAGGTTACAATAGAGGGGAAGAGCAAGTGGGGTCCAGGTCGAAGAGGGGTAAGGACAAGAGGCAGGTGCCCTCCTCATCTCTGGCCCTGGCCCCGGCCAGTGTAATTCCTGCAAGAGCATCCAGGGGCCTGGCCCTTCTCCATGACAGCCCTCTCAGAGGCCAGATCTTCCCTTGCTTGCATACTTTGTCCTTTTATCTAAAACAATGATTCTCAATCAAGCAGAAAACGGCCACATGACCCTCCCCTGGGGGATACATCAGAGTCCCCCAGGGGAGTTCTGCACATGACACCTGCCATTAAGGCTACCACACGCCTGACCCCATGGCAGCAAGGCCTGGGTATTCCCTGAACCTCTGCTGGAACTTTCTAGTAAACATTCTACAGTGTGCCCTGCCCCCCGATGTGGTGTAACGCTAGCAGAGGGTGGACGTGAGAACCAGTGACCTAGACGACTCCTGAGCCAAACTGCCCTGAGGGTGCTGGCCTCTCACACAACAGACCTGCCAAGTGCTGGGCACCACGGCCACACCCACAGTTCACAGAGACACCCCCCCCCCTTTCTAAATACGAGACATACATGTAAACATACAACACTCATTAACAAGACAATGCATGTTTGGTAAGTCAGGGCCGAAAACCGATGTAGATGGGGGTCGCAAATACAGCTGTCCACGGGGGCCGGGGAGGGACCAGAGGGGCTGAAAAAGGCAGCCCCTCGCCTGGCGCCTGACCCAGGCTGCCATGTGGGAAGCAGATGCAGTGTCACCAGACTCCCTCAACTTCTAAGAGAAGCCAGAAACCATACTGTTACGTGAAGGTGTCTGGTGTTTAAATGACGGCAATGTTTTTTAAAAAATGAGATGTGGCTGTTTGTGACTTCTGGCGTAGACCACAGACGTTAGAGTGACTTGGGAGACAAAGTGTGCACTGCTGGCTTCAGAGAAGTCCCCTCAAAGGAGAGGGGCTTGGAGGAATGAAACAGACGAAGGAAGGCCAGCTGAGAAAAGTCCAGGGACCCGGAGTCTCAGAAGTGACATCTGATTCCACAGCGCACGAGCAAGGCGATGAGGGCCCGGGGCAGGGGAATGGTGTGAAAGGAGAAGGCCCAGCAGAGGGCAGAAAGGCCCGACCCCGGCAACAGGGTCTGAGCAAGGAAGGACAGGTGGCTCCAAGGTCAAGCCCAGATGGTTTGGAGGAAGGCGGCATCCAGGAGAGCCGAGGACGAAAGGACAGCTGGCATGGGGGCGGGGAAGAATTGGTCTGCTTTCTGGGGTGCGTGGGGTTTCAGGGCACAGCGGCCCTCAGACGAAACTGGCACTGAGGAGGCCGTGAGGCCAAAGATGCTGGGGAGATGGGAGCTGTCACCAGGAGGGGCTCTAGGGACCAGGAGGCCAGGAGGGGGAAGAGCACAGCCCTAACAATGAAATTTCCTGTTCCCTGTCACTGGCTGACCAACTTTTCCAGGGAAAATAGCCTTGGGAAAAAAAAGAGGGGTTTTTTTGTTTATTTTTAAAGTCCTGCTCACAAAACCCAATCTTCCCTTTTGCTGTGCTTGTTAGTCAGCTCCAAACCAGATTTCATTCAAAGGCTAAGATGATGATGGTTACCACCTTGTCCTACACGGGGCCCGGCACATGGTAGGTATCCCACAAGTACATGCTCTTGGCACCCGGAACTCGCCCGACAAGAGCCTGTCCCTTGCAAGGCTGGATGTAGGCCCGAGGCTTCAGTTCCTCGAATGGGGACTCGACCTCGTCATCTGCAAGCGAGGACACCGGATCACTTAGGAAAGCAAGGGCAGCCCGCCCTAGGAAGAGTCCACCAGAGGCATTCACTCGAGATGCTGGAAGATCTGCCTGTGCCGGCGGTCAAGACACGGAACTGCCCAAGTCTATAACCCCAAACTTTCAGGCACAAAGCCAGAAGCTGTCGGGGCCACCTCAAATTTAGAGGAGAAGTGGCACTGTTGAGGGTGCCAGTGTGCGTGCACACCCCCAGCACCCCCCACCCACACACCTGCTCGCTCTCTTTCCAGATCACACAGTCCTCGCACTCAGCACCTGGCTTGATCCTCTTCAGCTCAAGACCAAAGGTACTGCAGGGGGAACCCAGGCTCCAAATGTGGGGTCTACACAACCAAAGAGTACAATAGGTCCAAAGGACACAGAGTAACTTCTGCCTCAGCTAGGTTTTCGGATCTCTGCTGGTCGATGCTCCAATGGCAAATGAGAGAATGAGACTAAAAGCTTTAATGCTCAGCTAAAACTAAACATCAGAAGAAAGTTAAGTCTCCTCAGGACTTGTGGGTGAAGGCTGCCGAGAGCTTGAGTATGGCGGGCAGAACAGGAGCACTGAGAACAGGAGCCTTGTAAGAAGGCAAGGAAGAGGGGGAAGGAAGTGTTCATGGCCTCACGGTTCCGTCGCGCTGAGTGCCTGATGATGGGCTGTCAGGTACTGGCTTCTAAAATTCCTTTTGCAAAGTCCAATATTTCCCCCAGAACGTAGGCTCTTGGAGTCACAGGGTCAGAGTTAAACCCAAGGGAACAAATAACTGACCCAGAGAAGGAGAAGACAGAAAACATACACAGGTACTCCCCCCAAAGGGGTCCATCAGCTGCAGATGTCAGAACTGCACACGTCCCATTAGTATGTTAATTTGGGTTTGGAAGAAATTAGAGAATGCGGCGAGGAAAGATGAGATTATGCTGGGAAACAGGACTCTCCTAGGCAGAGAGGCGTTATCCAAAGGAAATGCATGCAAAGGAGTCAGGATGAAGAACAGAGCAGAAGTGGCAGAGGCGAAAAGGAGGCATCAGCCAGCACGCAGGTTACATTACCTTGATGGGCTCGCATTTCGGGAAGGGCCTTTTCTAAGACTGCTAATGCTTTTCTATGGTAATCTGCTTGGGCTTCTAATAACTGAGAACAGACCCACATTCAAAAACAAAAGTAACGTTAGCATCGGATGGACACACACACAATGGCTGAGCAAAACCAAAAATGAAATCTTTTGCAAAAAAAAATCAACAACAACAATAACAACAAAACTAAACTAAAATGACTCCATTTTTTACAATGCTTTCATACTCTGTCTTCATACTCTGTCAAGGCCAGGTGCTCACCGTAACGAAGAATTTGCCATACTCCCCTTCTTTGGCCATAAAGTTGTACATGTCTGCTGCAAGCTGGTCCTGGTGAGTGGAAGAGAAGAGAGGTCACTGAGGAAGATGGCATCTGAGAATTAATATCCATGAGCTCTTAGAGCAAATGTCATGGAAAGAGGCACAGATTAAATGTCCATCAATTGCCTGGTATAACCATATACTGGGACAACAACAACAACAACAACAACAAAATAAGGAAGCTTATTAGGGGAATGATGTGGGAAGATCCCCAAGATATATGGTTAATATTCCTTATTATGAAGTGAAGGGTATACAAGAGTGCCTGGGGGGTTAAGTGTCCAACTCTTAATTTCAGCTCAGGTCATGATCTCACAGTTTGAGAGACTGAGCCCACGTCGGGCTCTGCGCTGACAGTTTGGAGCCTGCCTGGGGTTCTTTCTCTCTGTCCTCTCTCTCTGACTCTTCCCATGCTGGCTGGCTCTCTCTCTCTCAAAATAAATAAGCATTAAAAAAAGAAAAAGTGAAGTATAGGGGCACCTGGGTGGCTCAGTTGGTTTAGCATCCAGACTCTTGATTTCAGCTCAGGTCTGAATCTCATGCTTCATGAGATTGAGCCCCGCATTAGGCTCTGTAGTGAGAGAGGATTCTCTCTCTCACCTATCTCTCTGTGACCCTCCCCATTCTCTCTCTCTCTCTCTCTCTCAAATAAATAAACCTTAAAAAAAAAAAAGGAAGTATAAAGCATTACTTATGCTGTTCCATTTGCATAAAAATAAGAGAGAAAGAAATTGTTGTATTTTCGCTGCCACATTAGTATAAAAATATCTCCAGAAGAAAAAACAAGAAATTGGCAATTGAAGTTACCTTTTGGGAGCAGTGGAAATTTGATAGAAGCAGGACAAGGGTGGAAGAAAGATTTCATTATATTGTTTTATACTTTTGATATTTGAACTAATGTAGATGAATTGCTTATAAAAATTAAATAATTTGCTTAAAAGTGATAGATTAGGCAATTGGAGATATATAAATACATACATATATATATGTTTCCTATATTATACTTGAATTAGATTGTATTTGAATTACACACATAGATATTTATAAAACATACTGCCTTCTGTTTTTATCATCAAGGTGCACAAATTAACATGAAGGCTCTCTCATTTATGAAAAAATTTGGAAATGCTAGCTTGGACCAACTAACGTCCGTTTAGGATAACCAGAAAAACAATGGAGTAAATTCATGGAGCCCCACTCCCCACATCCCCAAAAAAGAAAAGGAGAAAGAAAAGAGAAAGAAGGCAGGGCAGAGGAAAAAGAAAACAAAGGAAATGAGAAGGCCTTTCACTCATATGTGGAAGTTAAGAAACAAAACAGATGAACACAGGGGAAAGAAAAAATGAGAGAGGGAGGGCAAACCATAAAAGAGATCTTTTTTTAAAGTAGGCTCCACATCAACATGGGGCTTGAACTCATGACACCAAGATCAAGAGTCACATGCTCTGCTGACTAAGCCAGCCAGGCACCCCAGAGACTCCTAACGACAGAGAAGAAACTGAGCGTTGCTGGAGGGAAGCAGGCATGGGATGGACTAAATGTGTGACGGGCATTAAGGTGGGCACTTGTTGGGATAAGCACTGGGTGTTGTAAGTGACAAACCACTAAATTCTACTCCTGAAACCAATACCACATGATATGTTAACTAACTAGAATTTAAATAAAAACTTGAAGCATTAAAAAAAATTTTTTTAAAGGAAGAGAAAAGGCCTGACAAGTGGAAGCTGGGCATGACCTGGTGGGTCTGTGCCACTCTTGATGGCCAAGATGCTGGAGTCCTGTCAGTCACGTGGGGTCAGAGGACAGAAAATGAAGCCTTGGGCCCAGCAAGGTGAGGAACTGTACGTGTACATCACACACAATGATTCCCGGGAAACTATACCCTCAGCAGAAGGGTGGATTAGAAAACATTCGCTCAGTAGCATATGGAAAGAATAGAGTGTATGTGTTTTGCATTGGGAAAATAAAAACATTTCCCTGGATTTTACGAATATAGACCTGCTTTCATGAAGGTCTGAAGTCTACATTTACAATATATGTGGTCCAGGAATCCTCAAACTGAGAAAGTTTAGTTAAAAATGGCCTCGAACTGGTAATACTCTGTAGAGAGAATCACTCCCAATCCTTAAGAGTCCCACAGATAAAGTCTCTCTTAAAATGAGCTCACAATACAAAATTGCAAAACACATAAAACAAAATTGCAAAGCACAGGAGGAAACAATCTGCCATTAAACACACTCCCACCACTCTCACTGAGGAAATAATTACCAAAGACTGTTACAATAAGCATATATAAAATGATTAAAGACACTAAAAAAGAAACAGGCACTAGAGAACAATGCCACACTATCAAAAAAGGCTGACTTGAAGACATGTGAATGGAAGAAAGCAGTAAACGAAATTCCAAATTCAATGTTGATTAATTATATACATCAGATGAGACCTAGCTAAAGAGAAAATCAGTGAAACAGAACTTAGATCTCAGGAAATTACCCAGAAGTTAGCATACAGAGAGAGACAGAAGATATTTTCGCAAGTTTTCACCAACTGAATTGAGAAGCTCTGGCATGGAAGTTGAGAGAAGACACATCAGCCCATAATGCACCAGTTCAAACTTTCAAGACCTCTGCCAAGTTTATGTCTGATAAGTAGCCAATAGCCAAGATCCAGGTTAGACTGGATATGAGGGGTGCTATGTAAATGATACATAAGCAAAGCTGTAACTCTTCTGAACAGGAATAAGCCACTATGAGACCATGTTATCAGAAGCATTTATCTGAAGGTCATCTTTTCAAATGCAAAGGCTATGGCATGACTTTGTGAATTCAGTTTTAATTCTTACCCACTATATTATTTTAAACAACTCATTTTACTGCAGTTAATTGATCTTAAAGTTCATTATCTTAAAGAATGAATTATAGCATGACCTGTACAAACTAAAATATAACAGTTCCAACATTATTTACTAGAATAGAGACCTTTTTTGGAAAAGTGCTGAATAATAAGAGGAGGAAAAGCCTATATCAATGACCCTAAGACTCACCAAAGACCTGTTTCTTTACCACCTCAAAGAACATTTGGAATAAAGATCTATCTTCATAGATAGATGTACAGAGAATGAGATCACTTAATCATCTAATCTGAAACTTATTTTATATAAAAAATTATATTTCCCCCAAATTACAAACCAATTGTCCCAGCAACATTTAAAAAATAATTCTTTCCTTCTCTATGGATATATGATGACCCCTTTACTAATAGCACTGATTCTAGAAAACCTATGCTATTCTACAGATGATCTACTTTTGTGCCTACTGTGCATTTTTAAAAAAGATTTTATTTTTAAGTAATCTCTAGACCCAACATGGGGTTTGAATTCACAACCCTGAGATCAACAGTTGTACATTCCACTGACTGAACCAGCCAGGTGCTCCTCTGGTGCATTGTTGTAATTGCTGTTAACTTTACATGGTTTGCTATGGTTTTCTTTCCTTTTTTTTTTTTTTTTTTTTTTTTACCTATTCCTTATTTTAAATAAGCTCAGACATTTTTGCCATTAAAAAAAATCCCATTTAAAATTTTTTATTTTTTTAATGTTTATTTTTGAGAGAGAGAGACAGAGAGCGAGTGGAGCAGGGGCAGAGAGAGGGGGAGACAGAGAATCGGAAGCAGGCTCCAGGCTCTAAGCTGTCAGCACAGAGCCTAATGTAGGGCTCAAACCCACGAACCTGAGCTGAAGCCAGACACTTAACGACTGAGCCACCCAGGTGCCCCCCCGCCCACTTAAATTTTTTAAGACTATTTTATTCTTATTATAAAGTTATACAGCGTCTCAGAAAATAAAGAAAGAAGGCTGAAGAAACTAGAACCCACCATTCATATCATTCAGAGTATTCTGATACGACTTGTGCAAAACGCTAAAATGATCTGCAATATTTGGCCTTTCATCCATCATTTGCCAAAAGCAGACTGATGCAAATACAGATGTATTAGGGAGGTCTTATACCTTGCACTGCTCTACTTTATTTCCAGCTTCATCCATCTCTTCCTTTAGGGTGTCTATTTTTGATGGAAGCCCCTGGAAGTTGGTTCCTGAGGATTTGTGAGCTTGGTTCCACCTGTAAAACATGGGGGCGATCAGCATCTGAGAGCTGGCTGCACAGACTCAAGGCCCTCAGGGAGACAGACTCTTTTCCCAAAACTGATTCTACCGGGGATCGGTAGGAGTACTTAGGACACCAGCTTCTCTTGAGTTTATCCTCTAGGAATGAAAGCAAGCAAGAGACATGAACTCCCCACCGTGACGGGGCTCTCGCAGTGCTGGGAGTAGCTGTCTGCTCTGAGTATAATCTAGTCTTGTACACAGCCCACTGCTTGAAACCATGCCATGAACCCCCTTTCCTATAGTGTCAGATCATGGCACCCTTCCTGCTTTGATCTGGAATGTTCCTGTGCCCCTGGGAGCCAGTGCTGCCATCCTCATCTGTGATCACCTCCAGCAAGTAAAGCCCGGAACTTCGTTCATGCAGCCAGGAAAGCACACTAGAACTAAAAACATCTGTTAAGAATTAATATTCTAGAGACGAAATTTATAGCAAGCCTGAAGCATAATGTGGAATATTTACATTTCCTTTACATGACGTCAAAAGGACTGAAAAAAAAAGAAACTGTACCACAGCAAGAGTAAGGGAGTGCATGGGGAGGGGAGGGGTAATAATCTAAAACAATTTCCATTTGGTTTTCAAGTGTGGTTTGACCTTCTGTTTGAATATGGATTATGTCTGCTGTTGTGGAAGCAATTTAAATGTAAACATGGATATTACAGAGATGCACATGAAAACCCGTATTAGCAACTTATCAAGCTTCCCAGCTGCTGCACTGCCCCCAAAATGGTATTGCCTTCTTTCCAGTGCCTAATGGGAGGCACTCCTCCAAAGCCTTTGGCAAGTCTGCCTAAACAAAACTGGCGATGCCATGGTGTGGACAGAGTGTGGACCTGGGAGTCTGACATGCTCAGGTTTGAAGCCTGGCTCTCTCACACCAGCTGTGTGACCTTGGACAATGACTTAACCTTTCCGTGCCTCAGTAATCTCATCTGTAAAACTAAGAGAACAAACACTTTGTGGAACTGTCATAAGGAATCAAGGAGAGAACAAACACATATGCATGTGCACGTGTGTGCACGTCTGTCCTATTAGGGATTCCTCCTTAGGAATTAAGTAGTAATTAGTCATTAGCTATTATCGTTTTCTTCCAGGGAAGAGCCACAGGAATAAGTAAAGGTGAAATATTTCGACTGTTTGTTTCTCTGATACCTGCTTTGACTGGTTAGGTGAACAAGACTGCGAATGCGGATCAAGAATCAGTGTTGAAATCCCCTCCGGGACACATGTATTGTAGACCTAAAATTCCTGGCACATAGGCACCTGTAATGTCACTCAACCAACTCTGGTGGGGGTGGGGGGGAGCCTTCACAGCCTTGCTTAATGAACCATTAGAACATTCTTCCTTGTCTTGAGCAAAAATAAGGGTGGCCTCCACTCCTGGTCCTGGCTTGGGGGTTCTCCTCACGGGTATACCCATGACAGCGCATGAAGCAAGCCACGTAGACAATCTGTGCAGGCTCCTTCCTCATCTAGAAAAGAAGTCTCTTCCCGAGAGAACAGAAGCCCTGTTCCGTCTCCAGTCCTCACTGAGGGGGCCTCTGAATAATTTAGTCCCCAGCACAGAGTCAGACACACGGGAAGCACCCAATCGAGATCTGTCCAAAACATGAATGAGCAAATGAATAGGGACTGGTGATGAGCTGACAATACCACATACGCAGCCCCACACCTGGCAGGTGGCAAGCATCTGGTAAGTGGTGGCAATCATTTTTACCATGTGTTAATTCCTAGATGCACCCCTCTATAATCTCAACAGGTCTTACATCACATCTCAACAGGTGATCTGTACATTTAATGGAGTGTTTCCTGCCGCCCCCCCCCAGATATTTAATCAGTGGTGCACAATAGTCAATGGCATCTCAGGAATGAGGAAACACCGCACTGTTGCGTTGCTACAGATGTTCTAAATCTGTAATAAAAGCATGTGACAGGCAGAAGCTTAGAAAACGACAGCTGTATCTCTATCTCTTTGCCAAAGAGAAATGGTCATCTCTGCTTCACAGGACTTCAGTGAGATTTCAGTTACAAAATAAATACATCACGGAGATGGAAAGTACAGCAGGGGGAATACAGGCAATAACATTGTAAGGACGCTGTGTGGTGACAGATGGTGACCTCACTTATCAGGATGAGCAGAGTAATGTACAGAACCGTGGAATCAATGTTGTACACCTGACATTAACACATCATATGTCAGTTATACTTCAGTAACTAAAAAAAATTAAAAGAAAAACTGAGAGCTAACAAAACAGGGGTTGGTCAACAAAGCCACCTTTTTTTTTTTTAAAAAATAAAGTTTTATTGGAACATGGTCAGGCTTTCATTTACTTATGGTCCAGGGTTCTTTTTACGCTACAACAGCAGAGTCGAAAAGTTGCAAAAGAGACCATCCGGGTTGCACTGCTGAAAACATTTACTATCTGGCACTTTATAGGAAGTTTGCCAACTCTTGTGATAAAGCATGAGAAAGGTCAGGGCGGGCGTGGCTGCCTCCATATTCCCCACCCTCAACGAGGAGAAAGCCGCCTAAGTCACTGATACAAATGCCCTCAAGGACAGAGCTGGGCTGGAGTCCTGCCATGAAGCACCAGACTCACCCGGCAGCAAGCCACAAGTCAGCAGCCCGCTGGGAAGGCTCCCTGGTTTTACAGGGAGTTTCTCCCTTTTAAGCACAGCATTCGATCGTGAAAGTATCATAACCACACGGGGTTTGGACGTGGCAGGACCCTCAGGAAGCGTTAAGATCACAGTTCTGTTTGTTCCCACACTCCACTATCCTAGGACAGGATGTTCTAACACCATCCCCACTGCCACGCTTGGGAGAATGGGCCCCCAAGGCAGGCGGAAGAGGGTACGACTTGGCCTGTGGGTCATGTGCATGAAACGGGAAACCTGCATTTCGTCTACTGAGTGGTCTTCCTCTCATCCGTACCTTACCTGGCTCTGACCGAATCCCAGTCTAACACCAATTTAGCGAGCTGCTTCCTCTGTTTTTGGATGTTGGGAATATCCAACTAGAAAGAAGAACATACCACATACCGAATGGGATAAGCTTTGGGGTTTTTAACTTAACATCTGAAAAGGAAATATTTATTTACATTTTTTTCTCTTAGGCATAGGATTTTGTACCCTCAGGTGATTCCCCTTATTTCCAAAAAGAAGCCTATGTCAAAGTCACCAAGTATCACGAACACTGTAGACCCAAGCGAACCGTTCACAGAGGCCCACCCCCGCCCCATGCCGCCCGGAAGCCCTCACCTCTGCTATGCTGCAGAGAGGCTCCACAATCTCTTTCTCAACAAAGACTTCATGCTGAGAAAGTTCTAGAGCCAGCTGGTTCTCAGCATCACCACACGTCTCCAGCATCTTCCTTTAAAAACACAAGATACCCCCACAACAAGCATACGCTCATTAAATCAGGAACCTGATCACCACACTGGCCAGTTCTCTACGTGATGGGAACACATTAGGGTGCTACACAGGAGGACCTTAAAAACGTGGTAAGTTTGGGGCATCGCCTAAAATGCGAGTCCATAGATTTGTGCACTAAAATGAAACAGGCACTCTCAGGTACACTTTGTGAGTGTGTGTGTGGGATGCGTGATTAGTTTCTCAGGTCAGGGGAAAACCAAATGTTCTCCAAAGCACCCTGAAATTCTTTAGAATCATATGTAAAGTTTGTTATATGCTGTTTTACGTCTGTCAGTGAGGCCAGCCGAGGCAGGGCTTCTCCGGAGTTAGTGCAGGTGCTGGTTTTCTACTGGGGACAGTGGGTTGAGCTCAAGGAACGTGTTGCATGAAAACCACATTTCCTTTTGTTTTCCTGGGAGCATGCAGCTGATGTCACACCAAGGACGTGTGCAAATGACACGACTGCTCAGACTCTGTCCTTCCCTCTCTCCTACCTCCCTCCTTCTCACCCTGCCCCTCAAGATCTCCAGGGGTCCTTTTCAAATGAGCAATGTGTGTGGCGCTGGCGTGAGGTGGCCATGGTGCTGTCATTCAGAACGTGATGCCTGGCACCCCATGCTGCCTGGGTTGGAATACGGGCTTTGCTATTCACTTGCTGTGGGGTCTTGGGCAATTGACTCACCCTCTCTGTTTGTCAGTTGCCTCAATGGGAGGTAGAATGTAGGTTGTCTGGAGGACTAAATGAGTGAGTACATGGAAAACGTGTAGAACATGCTAGCGCAGAGCAGGGACTCCCTCCGTCAGCTGGGAGGAGCAGGAGCGCCAGCCCCCGCACCAGCCACCCTCTTCCCAGGACCATTAGTCCCAAATACGGAGCATGGACAGGACGGAGGAAGGGTGAAGAGTAGGGGGAAACCATCATCCTGTAAAGAACAAAGGTAGGGTGCACCTGGGTGGCTCAGTCATTTAAGCATCTGACTCTTGGTTTTGGCTCAGGTCATGATCTCACAGTTCCTGAGTTCGAGCCCTGTGTTGGGCTCTGCACTGATAGTGTGGAACCCAACTGGGATTCTCTCTCTCTCTCTCTCTGCCCCTTCCCCGCTCGTGCTTGCACGCTCATGCATTCTCTCGCTCTCAAAATAAATAAACTGTAAAATAAAAAAGAACACAGGTTGCGCTGTAGGGCATAGAGTATAACAGTCCGCTGGAAAGGGAGCTGTGGAGTCCAAGCCCACGGCACCTGGGAAGCACCGAGCACGGCATAGCAGAGAGAGCACGTGGAAAGGCCCCCAGCCTCACGTAGAAGCAGGGAGAAGGAAGGCTTAACCTTCCCTCTTACAGTAAAAACAACTTCATGATTTGATTTTTAAAAAATTATGTATATAACACATGCTTACTGCAAAAAAAAATCCATATAATTCAGAAAACACATGATTTTGAAAGAACCACGATTGATATTATGGTGACCACCCTTAAAGGAGGTGACTCTTCAGGGATGGAAGGGACTGCTCAGGGAAGGGACATGTTGTCTACACCCAGGCTCAGGGGAATAAATGATGACCCTATCAATCACTTTGGCTAGCGGCCCTTGCAATCATTCAATGCCAGCGTTGCTCCTCCTAAAGGGAAGACTGTCTCCCATCCCAGCAGCCCAGACTCCACCTCTTCCCATGGAGACAGCGCTGTTCTCCTGCAGGATGAGCCACGCCGTCATGCTCATGGGTCCCCTGTCACACTGATGGCTGCCGAGCACACCGCCCCCCACCTACTCGCGCTGCACGCAGGGCACCGGCCTCTCTCCCTGAAAGCAGCCAGCTCCTACCCCAGCAGAGAGTCTTCCAGTTGAGTCGATGCTTCTTGCATGTTCTGAGCTAGCGCCGTCAGGGGGAGTTTTCTCTGGAAGGCAGAAGACAATGTGTTGTTTTCATTATTATTGACACCCATTCTCGATGACCAGCTTCAGATCATCGTTCAGTGATTTGTCCCTGGGAGAACTGCACTGGTAAGAGACAGACTGTCTGGGGTCAGGTTCTGATCTCAAACATGTGAGCTGTGTGACTTGACCTCTGTGTCCACGTACTCACACCTGGATGACACAGAGGCATGATAACAGCATGGGTGTCCTAGGGCTGTCTGTCCATCTGAGGAGATCTTCAACGTCAAGTCCCTAGCATGTGCTATGTACTCAGTAAGGGCTGGCTGCTAGTATTATTGTTAGGGTAGCTGTTAACTGCTCTTATTAATCAAGTGCATACTGTGTCCGCAGCACTGGGAACATAAGACAGACCTTGCTCTCTGATTATCGTAACAAGTAAGTGCAAGAAAATGCTCAATTTCAAGAACTTTTGCTAGAATACTCATTCTTAAACTGGCTCTTAATCTGGCTGTAATCATAAGGACTCACCTTTAGTTAAGTATCTAAAAATACCTGGCTCGGGGCACCTGGGTGGCTCAGTCGGTTAAGCATCTGACTTTGGCTCAGGTCATGATCTCACAGTTCATGAGTTTGAGTTTGAGCCCCACATTAGGCTCCGTGCTGACAGCTCAGAGCCTGGAGCCTGCTTTGGATTCTGTGTTTCCCTCTCTCTCTGCCCCTTCCCTGCTCATGCTGTGTCTCTGTCTCTCAAAAAATGAATAAACATTAAAAAAATTAAAAATAAATAAAATAAATAAAAATACCTGGCTAAATATCTGAAAAAGGTATTTTTTTAAGGTATTTAATCACAAAGCCATGCATTTTCATATCAGAGATTTATTTTTCAGCTGGAAATGACCATGAGGATCATCCGATTTATGTTCTAAATGTACCGTCAAGGGACCTGAAGGCCAGGTGGTCAGCTGGGCTGGTCGGGCAACCCAGTGAGGGGCAGCAGAGCCAGACCTCTGTACCCACGGCCTGAGCCCCAGTTCTGTTTCTTTCCACCACTGCTTGACGGTCCATCTCAGAATACGGGTAGAAGGGGCCTGTCAAGTACAAGTGGGTCGGTTCCAGCACGCAATCTGCAAACAAAAATATGCATTCAGGGGCGCCTGGGTGGCTCAGTTGGTTAAGCGTCCAACTTCGGCTCAGGTTCATGAATTTAAGCCCCACATCGATCTCTCTGCTGTCAGCACAGAGCCTGCTTTGGATCCTTTGTCCCCCTCTATCTCTGCACCTCCCTTCCTCATCTCAAAAATAAACAAACATTTTAAAAACCACATCCAATGTGGCAATGCTCCCCGTGATTCTGCCTCCCCAGTCAAAGACGCAGGGTCTGCCTTGCCAGGGCATTGTTGTGCCTTGACCCCTAGCATATCACCTGCCTGTCCTGCGTTAAAGGGCTCCATGTGATACACTTACTGCATTTGCTTGTATTGTGGAGAATCTCTCTTGAAAGCTATACAAGAAACTACTAATGCTGGTCATTCTGGACAGGGCAGCAGGGTGCCCGGGGAACAGGATAGTGAGAGATCTCACTTTATGTTCTTCTCTATCTTCTGGGTTTGACCATGTAAATATGCAGCCTATTCAAAACAGTATATTGAAATTTAAAAATAAATAACAACTGGGGCACCTGGGTGGCTCAGTCAGTTAGGCATCTGATTTCAGCTTGGGGTCATGATCTCGCAGTTCATGAGTTTGAGCCCCGCGTCGGGCTCTGTGCTGACAGCTCAGAGCCTGGAGCCTGTTTCAGATTCTGCGTCTCCCTCTCTGTCTGCCCCTCCCCAGCTTATGCTCTGTCTCTCAATCTCTCAATCTCTCTCTCTCTCTCTCAAAAATAAATAAACTTTAAAATAAAAAATAAAAAAATACAAATAAATAACAACTATATTTACCCCCTCTCATCTTCTCAAGGTATTTTCAAGTAAGTAAATATCAGGCTTTCCCTGCCCCACAAGGGGACATTTGTAGCTTCTACACTTTCAGATCCGGAAGATAGGAGAAAACAGGCAGTATGCCTTGTCACAGTGAGGGTAGTCCATACATTTTAGTCATGCTGCCTTTATAAGGGAAATGAAATACAGGATAAGGGCAATAATCCGGAGAAGTACGCTTTGTGCAACTCTGGAACTCTGGACCAAAAAAATCATAAAGACAGGAGTCTACTATGACAAATATCATTCAAGTTCCCGGCTATGCACAGCCTTGTGGTTTCCATGCCCTGACCCGAGAGCCACAACAGCCCTGTGTCCTGATGTACATAAATAAGGACATTCTGCTTAGTTAGCCCTGCGCTCCTTGAGGGGGATGCCGCCCGCCAACGCCATCTGCCTCCACAAACCCGCTAAGCACTTCCCCGGCATGAAGAGCCTTTTTTTTTTTTTTTTTTTTTTTAAATCACCAGAGATTCATTTAAAAAGCTCTAAAGTCATAATTTACAAAATGCATGCCCACTGCACAGAAAGCAGCCACTCCGGATCCCACACAAGTCCCAGCACCCACTCTGCTGCGCCAATGTCTTGGGCTGAGACCATCCCTTCAGTTCTTGCCTCCTAGCACGCGTGGGAGCCTCTCGTGGGGCCTTTGGGAGGCTCCTCCTGTGTATTCCAGAGCTCTAGAGACTGTCATTTTCTCCACAACATGTCACCTCTGTGGTCACCAAGCTTCTATCGTTTCCATGGTGATGGCTCCCGCCCACGAGCAGTGTAGACAGCCTCAGAGGCTGGTCTTTGGCTCTTGTTGTTTGAGTTTGGAGAAGGAAGCCCAAGGCATCAGGTTTTAGAAATGATGGCCAGGCACCTTTGCATCCTGCTGCCTAGAATGTGCCGGTCACTTGCCACTCATTGCTCTCCTTTATGGCTGGGCTACCTCCTCCTCTGGGAAGCCTCCCGACTACCTCTCTTCTCCTGTGATGCCCGTTCTTGGTCCTCCCATAATATGCTGTGCGCACTTTGTTTGGCATGTCATTTTATGATTATCCATTTGTTAGTACATTTAAGGTAGAGGCCACATCTTATTTATTTTATTATCTCCAGCACTTGTACACAGTAGGTGTTTGATAAACACTTGTTTAACAAGGCAGTCAAAGGGATGGACAGGACACAGCAGTGTGAAGGACAGAGACGGACAGTGCGAACGGGCGAAAGCGGGAGACAACAGGACTGAGTAAGGGGAAACAGGATCAGATGACGAAGGGCTCCTCTTGCTAATGACGAGCTTAGACTTTCAATCCCCGGAGATGGGAGCCAGCCAGTGCCCCGCAAAAGAGGCACCACTGGCATTAGGGGCCCCTTCCAGTGTGGAACTATCCCCCTAGGCACTAAAGAATGTTCAGCATCTTGGTCCCCACCCTCTAAATGCCAGTAGGGTCCCCTGGTCCCTACGGCAACCCAAAATGTCTCTGCGTATTTCCAAATGTCCCCAGGAGTGTAACTCTGGCCCCGCTGAGAACTGCTAAGCTACAGGATTGTTGTTTCCGGCAGGAGGATGCCAGCTTCTATCTGTATTTCAGAAAAACAGCTCTGGTGACCAGGCTGGACAAGAAGGAGATCGGAGGCGGGCAATGAAGCCCGGGAGGTGACGCCCCGTCCAATAGGAGGCGATCAGGTTTTGCTTTAAGGCCAAGGGGGCAGAGATGAGGCGAGCGTGAGGAATTCCAAAGACAAGTCACAGAGAATCACAGGACTTGCTAACAAGCAGCCACGGGAGGCTGAGGATAAAATAAAAGGGAACATAAGGTAACCCCACAGTTTCTAGCTTGCATAACAGGGTGGGTGGAATTCGAGAGTCCACACAGAAGGAAGAACTGGTTATGCGTGCTGAAACAGACATCCAGGGAAGGAAGTGTTTTGCTTGGTTGAAATGGTTTAGACGTCCCTGGTGTCAGCATGTCAGTTAGGAGCGACAAGGACAGAAGAGGCGGCCCAAGGAATGTGACGGGGGCAATAAGGAGGAGGACAGAGCCTTAGGAACCAATGTTAAAAGGGGAGATAGAGCAGAAGCCAGGGTGAGAGAAGGAGAAGGGGCTGTGGGGATAGGACCGATGGACTGGATCTGGTTCTGTGGGACAGGACGTGCAGCAAGCATTCCTGGGGCCATAGGTGTGTGCACATTACTGCAGCAAAAGAAGTACTGCATGAGAGAGGAATATCCCTGTTGTGCAGAAAACCTAAGAGGAGGGTGACACAGATCACACACATACCAGTTCCTCCTCTTGAGACATCGGGTGTCAGACAAAACACTATGGCAAATCACAGCCTCTCTACATGCTCCGGCGACCATCACCTTACTGGGATATGGCTTCCAAAGGTTAGCATGGGCTCATAAGCTGGGAACTTGTAAACCCAAGGATGGAGCTACCTGGCAACCAAAAGCTGCTGTGCTCTGCTGGTGACACAAGAGGATCTGGATGCTTCGGACAAATGTATCCTAGAGCAGACGTTCAATGGTTCTCCTAGAGGCCACCCTGCTCCCTCTCTAGGACAGCGTCCTGGCTTCTCTTAGGAATCCAGCCTGGTCTCAGTAAAGCCTGTGAGCTACAGAGGTAGCTCCACAGCCCACGCTCTAAGGGTAGGCCCTGATTAGCTTAAGCCAACCAGCACATCCCGTCTCCTCCCAGCCTCACCTCTACCCACGGTAGCCAGGGTGGAATGGGAATGTTCAGGAATGGGGAATAGGACTCAATACAGACCAATGCAACAGAAAGCCAATTCTACCTGCCAAGGACTCGGAAAAAGAAGTTCTCTCACTCCCTTCAAGAAAACCACCGGAAGGTGTGTTTTCTAACTCCTGCTAGACGCGCACAAGGAAGCAAGTAGCTGGTGGAAGCTGCTGGTAGCCAAGGCACAACAATGAGAGGCGCCCATTTAAGGGTAGAGCAGACACTGGGGAAGGCAGAGGGGCAGAGGAACGAGACTGAGGTTTTGCTTACACCACTGAAATGCTAGCCCAAGCCTCTCCTCAAGTCCATCCCAGCTTCTGGACTTTTCAGTTAGAAAACCAATAAATTGTGTCCATTTTCTAAGCCCATTTATGACAAGCTTTCAGGTTTTTGCCATCAAAGCATTCCTAACAGACATCTCCATTCTCTTATCAATGACAAATGGCTGATTGAGTCTTTAAAAAAAATTTCAGTGTGGGCAGTGCCTTCAGCTCAGCCGTGTCTTAAGCACAAAAGAATGTTCTGGTCTGGCAGGTGTCAGGAGAGTAAATGGCAGTGGGAGGTATAAATCTGCAGACAGATGTGCTGACGCTGCTTGGGAAAAACCAAGCAACCAAAGGGTGCAGAGCCTCACGGAGACACAAGAAGGACACAAGGGCCGTGGCCCCGCGTCACATCCGATACTCACATATCTCTTCTCCACGTCGGGGCCATGTCCCTGGAAGCATGCGGCCAGGCGCTTGTGGGAGTGGTGGCACACTGACCGAACCGTGTCCAGGCGCCGCTCGATCTGACAAACAGAGACAAACGAGCCATCGGCAGGGTTTCAGAACACACCCCTTCCTACATGGCGTTGGCCTGCAGGCACCCAGGGGTCTCATTTTCTAGCTCTTGGTGTAAATGCACATCATCTCCACTCACCTAGAGCAGGGTTTCTCATTATTGACATTTGGGGCCAGATAATTCGGGGGGGGGGGGCTGCCTTGTGCATATGGGACATTTAGCCTCATCTCTCTGGCCTCTACCCACTAGATGCCAGGTGCAACCCATTCCGAGTTGTGACAACTGAAAATGTCTCCACACATTGACGAATATCCCCCCAGTGGGCGAAACAGCCCCTGGTTCAGAACCACTGACCTCCCCTACGCCGAGGGGTTCAGATCTCCTAAAGGCTAATCGGTCTGTGGTGCAGGGAGGGAGTACCGTTTCTCGCTATCAGAAAGGGTGGCAGCAGTCGGGTTATGTGGTACCTGCAAAGGCCCAGCACCGGCCTGCAGAACTGTGGATGAACGCCCAGGCCCAGACCACTGCCCAGTGGAAAAAAACGCGGGGACTTGCAGAAGCTGTCCCCCGAGGACGGCGGCAGAGCCTTCCACACCCGGGACATCAAACAGAAGAGTCCAAATCAAGGCCCCACAGTTTCCACTCAAGGTCAGTTGTTTTCAAAATTATTCCTTATTGGGGTGAGGGTGGGTTTTTGTCTTTGTTTTTGCTCGGGTTTTAAATAACCCCCTAAAGCAGAATGGACAGCTGACATTAAGAAACACTTACTTAGGGGACCCACGCATCAAGATTTAGCTTCCCAAAATATTACTGCTGGGATATGGCTGTTTATGGCAAAGAGAGCTGCTTTTCACAGCAAGGAATGCCAAAAATGCGTATTCTGATGACTCATTAAGAACGAGTGCAGGCCCTTAGGGATGCTTTCTATTTTAAAGAAAAATCAACAAATTCAAAGCAGAATGCATTTTTACCCCACAACATTTGGTTGTGGCTTCTCTCTTGGAGGTCCTCACTGCCCCAGAAGCTTTCCTTCAGATCCAAGGCCCAACTACCAGGGCCCTGATCGAGCAGGCACATTGATGTAAGGAGCAAAGGCCACATCACTGTTCCCTCATCTTAAAGTGACCAGATTGTAACACACTGGAAAACTAATAAGCACTTCTTTATTGGCCACAAAAAACAGGCAAAATCAAACAAAAACAAAACCCCACAAAACTCCATTTTGCTTTGATTCTAATTTCCACTAGAAAATTGTAAAGTCCACGGGGACAGGGACCTTGGTGGTTTTCTTCATGGATTTATCCCAGGTGCCTGGAACCCTGTCTGGAAAGCAAAACGCAAGGTGTTCATTTAATGTTTGCCGAAAGGACAGGTACATGTATCACGTCCCTGTGCAAGGTGTTAGAAAAACAACAGTGAATGAACTGTGGTTCTCGCCCTCCTGGGATTCACAGCCTCCCAGGGGAAACGCCGCACAAGCAAAATAAACTTACGAGCAAAAAATAAGAGGCAAAATAGAGCCTCATGAACTGCTCTCACAGAGATCTAACAGGCAGCACACAGAGTAAGTTAAGGGAAATTTCACACCAGAACCAAAACCAAAATTTCTATGGCCTGGGATCTACCCCGACAGCTCTCCTGTTTAACCCGCTAATTCCTGCTAATACTCTGATGGGGTGGGTATAGCCAATATCCTCATTTTAGAGAAGTGGAAACTGAGGCACGGGGAGGGTAAGTAAACCCCGGAGACTACAGCACGAGTCAGGGAAAGACCTGGGTAGGTAGGCACCAGCCTCCACACTTTCAACCATAACTCTTCCTTTCTAGTCAAAGAAGGGGGAAACACCTGCAGCAATTACAGCAGATGTGGGGAAAGCATCTGCATCATGAAACAAGGTGTTCCTTGAACCTGGCAAACTCTTGAGTCTCCAGCAGATGTTCCGGGAAAGGGACAGGCACAGACAGTTGCCACCTGCCTCCCGTGGGAACTCTCTCGTCCTCAAACTGCCTGCAAGGCCTCCGGCCGCATCTTGGGGCTTCAAGGGTTCAAGGAGACAGTGCATATTACTGACGTGGGACGTGGGACACAGAACACTGATGTGAAAACCTAGTCTAGCTAAAAGTTATCTAGACCAAGCAACATTTCTGAAAGTCTGAAAATGAAGTTTAAATACATTATAAAAGCCAATGAGGAAATATTGTTAACAATAAAATTGTCGAGGGGCACCTGGTGGTTCAGTCGGTTCAGCGGCCAACTCTGGCTCAGGTCATGATCTCTTAGTTCATGGGTTTGAGCCCTGCATCGGGCTCTGTGCTGACACCTCAGCCTGCTTCAGATTCTGTGTCTCCCTCTCTCTCTGCCCCTCCCCTGCTCACGCTCTCTCTCTCTCTCTCAAAAATAAAATAAACATTAAAAAGGAAAAAAAATATGATTGTCTAATAATTCTTTTAAAAAAAACCCTTCTAAATCTTGATAAAAACTTCGGGTCCTTAAAAAAAAATGCTCTTAAAATCTTCCTCCTGCAGGCGGCTGTCACGATCTGGAAGGGTGTTGTGACATGGGGACATGGGGTGGCACAGCAATATTTTTTTAAGCTATGCCAGCTCCGCTCCGTAGGAAAAGACAGAAAGTCACCTGAGAGCAGGTGGCTGGTCTTCAGGGGCTCGGGTGACCACGCCTGCCGAGGGTTATGGACCGAGAGGCAAGGACACAAGCAAGGAGGCTTAAGAGAAACCTCAGTGCAGAAGCGTTCTCTCCTTCCCGGCGTGCTCTGGGACGGGCTGAGATGGCACAGGGTTGAGGCCCAGTGAAGGAACGTGTACGAAGGGTCCCAGGGCTTCTGGGAGAAACCCCCGGCCCCAAATTTAGAGAAACCTGTGAGAGACGAAGTGTAGTGGCCCTGGCTAAGGTCCCCACAGGAAACAACCCTCCTGCAGGGCAGAGAAGTCCAGACTGATGGCAGGCCACCTCAGGCCCTCGGAGCAGTTCTGCCAGGTCCAGTCACCATCACTAAGACTCTAAGTCCCTCGGGACCCAACTCAGCCCAGAAGTGGAGAATAATAGCGTGAGAGGCAAGAAGCGGAAACTCGAGGCTGGAGCCGGTGGGGGCCTCTGCTGCTGCTGGCACGGCCTGTCCCAGCAAGGACACCATCGCAGCAGCGAGCGACAGGAGCTCGGCCTGCCGGAACCCGTGACCAGCTGCAGTGCCAGTGGACCGGCCGGGCCAGCCAGCCCCTCCCCCACCCCACCCCAACACCTGGCGCTTGGAAGCAGGACAGCCCCATTTGAACTTCACAACACGACACCAAAGTTTCGGATCCCCTTTTTATCACCATGCAGCCCAACTGCTTCTCTTTCCTGCTCAGAACCCTGCTGATCAATCTCATTCTGTCTCAGATCACACATACAGACGTACGGACATAAATCCACTTCAGTGCTCGCTGCTGGGGTTTGGTTTTGCTTTCCTCTTTAAGCAACGCCTTTAAAAAGACTTTATTTTGTTACCTGTAACAGATCTTCACTGAGAACTTCTGTTTTCTCGGCCCTGTGGGGAAAAAATTAAAAGTTCAGAGTTAGAAATCCAGAAATGCAAAGCAACTCATGAAATTTAATAATTGTTATTCCATCCCTGTTTAAAACAAAACAGCCAGGGGCACCTGGCTGGCTCAGTTGGTTGAGTGTCCAACTCTTGATTTCAGCTCAGGTCATGATCTGGGGTCATGGGATCAAGTCCCGCATCAGGGCTCTGTGCTGAGCGTGGAGCCTGCTTGGGATTCTCTCCCTCTCCCTCTGCCCCTCTCTCCCCCTACTCCCCACTAATGTGCTCTCACTCTCTCTCTAAAATAAAAAAATAAAAAATTAATAAAACAAAACAGGCAGACATGAATGATAACGGGGGGAAATCCCACCAATTTCTACAGCAGAGGGCTGCTTCAGCAAAACCAAAGAAAAAACCAAGCACACAAAAGTGTGCAAAGAACAGCAGCCCCAAAGAAGACAAAATCGAGGCCAGTGGCTCCCAGACTTGCGCGTGTACAACATCACTGAGGGTGGGGAGGATGTGGGTTTAAAATGCCGGTTTCCAGGGCTCATCTCGGTGCTAAAGCAGGTCTGGAGCAAGATCCTGCTTCTTTAAGAGGCCCTTTCCACCCAGAATTCCATGGCTGAGACCCACAGCCCTCCCCTGGAGAGAAGACTGCTCTAGAGGCCCCTGGCTGGCTCAGTCTGTAGAGTGCGTGACTCTAGATCTTGGGGTCATAAGTTCGAGCACCACATTGGGCATAGAGCCTACTTTAAAAAAAGAAAAAAAAAAAAGACCATTGTAGAGAAACTGAAACTTCAGCTCCTAAAATGATCCTTTCTGAGCTTCACAGCCTTACTGAAACAAGTTTGTCACAAATCCAGGAACATTATTCAACAATACACACACTCGAATAGTTAGTAACAACGAAGTACTCCTTCCTATAGGCATCTCATCTTTACTTTAAAAGGAAACAAAGTATTTTCACAGCTGTCCCCTACTCATGCTTTCCAACTACCATTAACTACACAGACCTTTCCAGAGAGCTGACCTGGCAGCCAACAATCAGCAAAGGAGCACCCTGAGTTGCTCGATCCTCAGTTGCCAGAGCACAGTACTTTCTGAAGACTTCCCTACAGGCCAAAGGGGCAGCCTTGTTGCTATACATAATACCCAGAATAATGGCAATCAAGGTGCCATGCTGGGACTTCCAGTTCAAATAGGGATTTAGGCCAAGTCATTTAACACCTCTGCCCAATTCCCACCGAAATGAACAAGGAGACTTTTATTTTATTACTTTTAAGTGTTTATATATTTTGAGAGAGAGAGAAAGCATGCAAGCAGGGGAAGGGCAGAGAGAGAGAGAGGGAGAGAAAGAATCCCAAGCAGCTCCATGCTGACAGCACAGAGCCCGATGCAGGGTTTGATCCCACAAACTTCAGGATTATGACCTGAGCCAAAATCTAGAGCTGGACACCCAACTGACTGAGCCACCCAGGTGCCACTAAACAAGGAAACTTTTAAAGGGAAAAGAAAAAAGTCT
The DNA here is from genome assembly GCA_028646485.1 of Cryptoprocta ferox. Classification (NCBI taxonomy): domain Eukaryota; kingdom Metazoa; phylum Chordata; class Mammalia; order Carnivora; family Eupleridae; genus Cryptoprocta; species Cryptoprocta ferox. The sequence goes on from CM053564.1 coordinate 18,286,833, forward strand.
GTTTCAGTTCTGAACATTGGGGGAGTTGAGAAGGGAAGACCATCAATGAACCAGAATTTTAAAGCCTTTTAATGAGATATATTGCTGCGTGATCTTGCCTATGAACGAATCTAATGCAAGAGAAGGAAAAGCTGTTTGGCGGGAAAGTGGATGGGACCCCCTGTAATGACCTTAAAACACTGCTAAGCTCAGAGCAGCACCAGCTGCATGAGGTATGGTGGTGTACGCCTCCAGCCCACACTTGGGCAGTGGCACATCAAGTAAAAGCTGGCATTGCCACAGAGGATGCCAATACTAGTTGTCACTGCAGTGCCCTACTTAACTCAGAGATGCCAATGGGAATGGCTCACTCGCCAGTTTCTGCAGGAAACCAGAACTCTGACCTAACTCAGATACCCCCCTGGTCCACAGGAGCCAGGGCCTGGAGATGAGGCCAAGGCCCCAGCTTTCAGACGAGGCCAACTTTCAACTCTATGAACAAGCCTTGCAAGCAGCGGGCCAAAATATGCCATCCCAGCCCCTGCTTGGCATACGTGGTGCCAGGAATTGCTGAAGCACCAAACATAAGTAGTCATGCCAGTTACGGAAGTGGAGCAGGGCCCCAGCTGACTAGCAGCTCAAGCAACCAGCCTCAGAAAGAACCCTGCCTGACGGTCAGTCTAGTGGACCACCACAGCTTCCCCATGACTCCTGTTCACCAAGAGCCTTGTCCCTCCTCTCGCAAAATACCACGACTAGATTGTGTAACTTCCGCCTCATCTTCTCTGGCCAGGGCCCTGTATGCCTCAGACAGAACTCTGAAATCTCTTCCTTCTGTAAGGAGAAGTAAATCTCTTTCCTTCTGTAAGGAAAGTCCCCAAGGCCTTTAACATTCAAAAGAAGAGCTTTAAAAGTTCAAAAGAAGAGATTCAGAGTAACCAAGTCCTTTTATGAAACAAAATTATTTTTAAAATATAACAGAAGAGAAAAACTTAATTTTAAAACCCTAATGTGGACCATTAGCAGGTATGAGAAAGTTAGTAACAGCTCAATGGTATAGGAAAACCAGCTGTGTACAACTTGTTCGTGACCTCACACCGGTCATTTGGAGTGAAAAATCAAATACAACACAAACAAATGCAAACAATACAAATTGGGACTTTCTTTTCGGTGGGGGGGGGGGCGCGGCTGTCAAACATTTATGAGCGATCACAGCACTGCAACAGCCACACAAAAAAAAAATAGAGCAAATGTAAACACAAATCAAGTATTAACTTTGGGAAAAACAAAAAGTCCATCAGAAAGAATCATAGTACATTACTATGCTTAGCTGTAAATAATTGATTGGATATAATAATGTAAATATCAGATAGTAATATATCCAAAAAGTGTACTATAACTGCAGTGGAAAGATAAGGGAGCAGAAGCAAAGAAGGAAGTCACACAAGAGGACTAAACCCTCATTTTTCATGACAGGAAGCCAGTAAGTAATAACTTAAACTTGATAACTTGAAGGATAGCAGTTTATATATTATCTGTAAATGTAGACATGAGTAAATGCCAACATAAACAGAAATTTGAAAACAGCTGCCTCTGGGGTTGGAGAATCTCAACTGCGAGAGGGTTACTACAGAGAGAATCCACTGTGATAAGCCTTTTACTATTATATTTGACTTTTTAGACTATATACATAGTTAGTTTCAAATTTTAAAAAACAGTATGTTAGTTACATTTTTTAGCCACATGCTTGATATGGTTTCGAGTGATGCATAACGTCAAGGGAAGCATAACTAACTTAAAACAATGGGTCCAACTGCCAATCTGCACAAAAGTATACGAGAACACATACCTCAGAGTCCAAAATACAAAGCAAATCATATATTTATTGCCCTTCTTTTCAGATTAACAACTGGACCTTTTGCTTTAAATTTAGAGGTACTTTACCTAAAAAGATATCAGGAGACTAAAATATGTGGGTGACATATTATATAAAAATGTTAACATATTGCTTAAAAATAAGTTTATGCTGTTTCCTGCCTTTATGGACACTCTAAATGGACTCTATTATGGATGCCTGATGCAGGGCTTGAACTCACAAACTGAACCATGAGATCATGACTGGTGGGCCAAAATCAAGAGTTGGACACTCAACCGACTGAGACACCCTGGTGCCCCTGAAATGTGATTCTTGATCAGATTTTAAAAATTCATCAATTAAGCAAAGAGGGACAGCAATATATTAAGCCCATCAAGGCACCTAAAGACAAAACAAGCCAATGATTAAAAATCACACTTGCTAAATCATATTGTTTTCAGTCAGACATTTTGCTGCACAGACCTACACTTTTTGTATATGGGTCTTTTTTCTGCTTTGTCAGAGCCTCCTTTGTGTCTCATGTTCTGTGCTTGAAAACACACTTGAATATTTCCTGTCTGTAAATGGGAAAACAATACAAAGCAGGAAAGCACTTCCGGCTCACCATTTTACTCTGGGGTTTGTTTTTTCCTATGCAAGCCACTGTGCAATCTCACTAGTCATTCAAACAAGGCTTACATCGGGCAGGATTTTTAAATTTATTACTCTTTTCCTTGTAATCCCCAAAGCCTAAAAGCAGCAGGGCTGTGCAGACCTTGATGCCCTCCCCTTTTTCCTTGACTGGTTGTGGAAACGTCCAGCCTTTGAGTCGTGCCTGACAGGAGTCTTACTCTTACTGGGCCAGGAGAAAATGGAAACGCTCCCAGTCTGAAGTAGTTCAACTCACCCAGAAAGACAGAGATGCTTAAACTAGGACACAGGGTCAAAGGAAAATCTCCAATTGGCCTGACAATTTCCTACGTAATCATGGACTGATTTCTGGATAAGTTTCTGCCATCGCCACACTCAAATGCCCAAGGCCACTACTGTGAACCGCCATCTTGTTTCCCAGGATACCGATCTGGGCCACATGCACCTGCATAATGTACATATTATGGAAGCCATGAAAATAAATGCTCGAGTCCACACCTTCAATGCATGCTGTGATCTTCCAAGCACTGCACATGACTGACACTGACCTCATCCCTGCAAGCCAGAGAGTTCCATGGGGGCAGAGACCAAGTCTATCTCAGCCATCACAGCCCCCCTCCCCAGAGCACCCAGCTTGCCACCTGCTTGCCACACCATTATAGGTGCTTCATAAATATACACTGACTGAATTGATGAAAAAGCAAATGGCTTCCCAACAATAGAGAATGGTTTGAAAAAAAGGTCTTTCTAGATTTCAACAGAGGTAGCAAGAAAAAAATTCAATAGCAGTAGGCAGAAAAAGCAGACATATGCATAGGACTGCCTTCCACAGTAAAATCCACAGTGACTAAAATCAAAGCGTCATAGTGCCTTCCAAAGTTAATGTTTTTTTAATGAAAAAAAAAAAACACAGCAACTAAATTACCCATATTACCAGGGATCAGCGAACTATGGCTTACATACAGATCCAATCTAGCTCACTGCCTATTTTTGTATGGCAAGCTAATAGTTTTTACTTTAAAAAGGTTGCAGGTGGGGGGAAAAACTCAAAAGAGGAATATACAACATGATGGGCAAGAATGATATGAAATTCAAATTCCGGTGTGCACAAATAAAGTTTTATTGGCACACAGCCAGGCACCAATAAAATGTGTTTATGCATTACCTATGGCTGCTTTCACGCTACAACAGCAGACCAGAGTTGCTGCGACAGAAACCATATGGCCTGTGGAGCTCAAGATATTTACTGTCTGGCTGCCTACCAACCAGGGTGCCAATCCCGATGTACACAAGTGATTCTCATGGGGTGTGGTGCAAACCTTGCAAGGAGGCTTTTTGGAATCCCTTTGAGGACTGGTATGTGAGGCTGGTCTGGAGATGTGTATCTTCTCAGACGTTCCGCCTCATGTCTGAGAAGTTGCTGCTAAAGTGAATGGGGTGGCTGACTCTGATAATACAGTCCAAATGTGAGGCACAGACCAGTGCTGGTGACACTGGTGCCAGGGAGACATCAGAAATGATGTCTCTCCTCCCCGACCCACCTTCACCCACTGCCCTCCCCAAAACCCACTGAAACATTGCAACTATTGTTTTCTTTCTGATCCCTACTTATCCACATATTTCAGGACAAGATCTAAATAAATACAACTGCCTGTGTCAGGCGTCGGCAAACTTTTTCTGGGAAGGCCAAATCATAAATATTTCAGGCTTGTGGGCCACACCATTGCTGCTGCAATTACTCCGCTCTGCTGCTGAGACACAAAGTCGTCACAGACAACATATAAACGAGTGGACCTGGTGATGTTCCAATAAACACGACTTATGGCCACTGAAATGTGAATTCGCATAATTTTCATATGTCACAAAATATTCTATTTTTTTCCCCAAACATTTAAAACTGCAAAAACCACTCTGAGCCTACCGGGGCTGGATCTGGCCCGCAGGCCATCAGTCTGCTGACCCCAGATCTGTGTACCAGTTCCGTGTGGTTTCCCAAGAAGCTTCAGTCTTTTCTAATCACTTCCAAATTCTTCATACTTTGAAGGGGGACGTTTGCGCTTTCCCAACTTGCTCTTCCGAAGGCAAGAGGCTCTGGCTTTTCAGGTCCTCACCAGCTCTGAGCCATTCTGAGCCCCGAAGAGCAGCTCACCTTTTACCACTCAGTCCCTCTCTCCCCAGGGACAGCAAACATGTGGCCTGAGAGCCAACACTAACTTCAGATGTCAGTGTCTTCCCGGTGCCCCAAGACCACAGTGTTGATGGTGTTGGTTGACCAATCATACAGGAGATCTGTTGGTTTTTCCCCCTTAAACAATCACTTGGGTAGATCAAGTAAAATGAAAAAAAGAAGTGGGGCATGGAGAGAATTTTTAATAAACTGATTTGAAATGCTGGTTACCTGCAAATATCTAAGTGCATGTTTGATAAATAATATAAACGACTAATCAGTTGAGGAATCTCAACACTGTCTACAGGGCAGAGACATACAGACTCACTGACTGCAAAAAAGTGTCTATCTGCAGTGACATGACAGTGGCCAGGCCGACCGCCAAGCGGTGTGCTGCATTCCGCCAGGAACCAGATTTTGAGCAGCGCTGTCATATTCTGGTACAAGTGGTTTACAAAACCCGCTTGAGCCCCTGTGCTGTGTTTGGACCCATTCATCTGATTTCACAGTGAGCCAGGAAACTAGTCGGGGAGTTTTTCCTGTTCTCTCTCATTAGATTAGCTGTCTTCTTCAATTCCTGGGGAGGGATCTGAAGCCTACTTAATTGGATTATAAAAATAAAGGAGCCCTCTGACACTGTATAAATGAAACAATTCGTTACACATTCCACAAAGTAGTTTTAAAAGTCTTAAAAGAGGGTTTATAGACTTCTGAAGGGACAGTATGGGAAAAGAAAAACAGAAGCTCCCCACCCCCACCCCGCATAACACTGAAAAGAAAAAGGGTATTTTTCAGAGGGAAAAATGACCAAAGTATTTCAAAGTATTTCGGTAACAGGATGGGCGAAATATACCTAATGCCTCTATATTCTATACTCTAAATTATTTCCCCAAATGACAGACCTTTTCCTATACACTTATAGCTTTTCTGAGATAAGTACCATTTACTTTTTGCCTTAAACAACTATAACAAAATCCAGATCAATCCTAACTGAATCTCCATATTATTATTTGAATTCCGATCAATACCGACGATTTTCAGATCAACTGAGTTGAATTTTATTGTCTTTCTACACATATAAGCTTATCCCACAGCTTTTTGTTTGCTCAGTTGGCCTTTTTCCCCTCTGGCACACGAAATGGAATCTATTTGCTGTCCCCGCTGTAACCACGTGCCCCACCAACAATTTCTGCTCGTGGCAGAGTCGGAAGGAAGCCGGCTGCCAGGGACACTGTGCAAGTCCCTTCAGTGGTCTCCCCAGGGGGGTCATGTACAGCACCTGCTTGGGCCTGAGGCACCTGAGTTTGAGACTTCGAAATTACTGAAGCAGGCAGAGGTAGGTGAGAAATAGTTGGCAAAGTATCTCAATGTGGACAGCATGTGGAGCGAAATCCTATTGGGCAGGGGTGAGGTTCTGGGACAGGGGATCCAGTTTACTGCCACAGCCCTGAAGAGGCCAGGTGGCGCTGAAAGGCTGTACTCCCCCCAAAAAACTTAAAGCAGGAGTGCCAAAGGCAAGGCCACACAAATTCAAGGCTCGGCTCTGACTCAGTGCTGTGGCCACTGGCAGGGAGGCGGTCCGCATCTTAAGACAGGTTGTGCAAGCTCTCTTCCAAATGCTTCTTTCTAAGTCAGCTCGTTTGGACTTTGAAAAACACGTTCCCATGAAAAGCAGGTTATAAATGATCATTAAGTTCTCAGTCCAGGACCCATTTTGCTTATGGCTTATCTGAAGGACCCATTATGCTTACAGCTTATCTAAAAGACAGCCCTTGTAGGCGCCTATTCATTTTTCTGAGCCACTGTGAATCTAGGGAACAGTAATTAAAAAAAAGAAAAATCTAAGAGATAACGGTGAGTCTCAACCATGGCTACACATTACAATCCCGGGGGCTCTAAAAATACAACAGGTGGTTCCATTTTTTTAAATCTCTACTTATTTTTGAGAGAAAGGGAAAGAGAGAGAGTGAGTGAGTTAGTGGAGGAGGGGCAGAGAGGGAGACAGAGGATCCCAGGCAAGCTCCAGGCTCTGCGCTGAGAACAGAGAGCCAAAGTCGGAGCTTAACTGACTGACCCACCCAGGTGCCCCCAGATGATTCCATTTTTATGAAAAGGCCAGAAAAAGCAAATCTACGGAGGCAGAAAGCAGATTCGCATTAACTGAGGGCAGGGGTGGAACGGAGCACTGACTCTAAAAGGGCACGAGGGATCTCACTGGGGTGAGAGAACTGTTGTAAAATCAGATCGTGGTGACGGTGACACGATGCTGTCGGTTTGCTAAGAAATCACTGAGTTTTTGCACTTAAAAGACGCAAATTCTATGACATATGTAGCATATCTCAATAAGATGGTTTCAGAAAGGCGAACATGTGGACCCCAACCCGGAATGACCGAACGGAACCTCTGGCGGTAGGTCTGGGCACTCTGTTGTAAAGCTTCTCAGTCCATTCCGAAGTGCAGCGAGGGTTGAGAACCCCGAGTGAGGAGGGTCAGAGGGCCAAAGCTGGCAGGTGGCCCAGTAACCACCAGGATATGACAGAAAGAGGGCCCGGCAGTAAACGGTTGGCAGTAGCAAAAACAGAG
>CM053564.1:18294567-18321655 GCA_028646485.1 Cryptoprocta ferox
TAAGACTTTTTATGAATTGGTGACAGATTTTTTAATTGCCAAGAACTCTGTACCTTTTTCACAGTAGCTTGCTTTTTTTTTTTTTTTTTTTTAATGGATGTAATAGCCTTTCTGAGGGTTTTCTCACATCCTACTGTCCCGCCTTGCACGAGTGAACAGATAAAACAGCCACAGGGCTACTTTGTAATCAGTCATCTGGGACTTTTTCTCAATGGCTTTCCGTACCATCTTTTCTAACTCCCAGAAATTTTTTAAAAAATACCTGTTCTAACATTTCAGTGGATTGTAATGAGAGACACACGTTCGGTCAATCACCTTAAACGAAAATGTCTCCTGTAATGTCTTAAGTTAATGAGAGAATTTTCCTACCCCGGATAACTTCAGGAACCTACTGGTGGAGACGACCCATGGTGCTATAACAGGTAATTATGATAGTTGTGTTCCTAAGGATTTATGAAAAATTCCAAATTATAAAATCAATTCACACAGAGGCAGGAGGGCAAACAGTCAAAATGGAGCCCGTTCAACTGGCACAGGAAGTTCTATGGCATTATTGGGCAAAGCATTTCATTCTATCTGGATATCACTTGAAAAAGGTGCTGGTCTTTTCTTGTCACACTCTTATTAGCATGAACATCGCACACCAGTGTACCTGCTTTGCCACCCACAACTTAAAAGAACAGAAAAATACTCATCAAAGTGAGTTCAGAAGGTGCTGGCTCCTTGGGGGTGGGTGAAGTGGCCGAGGCTGACACCTGAGAGTGCGTCTGCTGCGGGTCAAAGCCCTGCCACCACCTAAAAGCTGTGTAAGTATGAGCAGGTTACTCAATGTCTCTGTGCCCCTATTTCCTCTTCCAAAAAATGGAGATATTAAGAATTTCTAACTTCTAGAGTTCAGTGGATGAATAGAGATAATATATGCAATGTGCTAATTCCTAGAAAGCTCAAATGTGGTTTTTGTTGTTATGATGTAAGTGGTTGAGAGTGTAGACTCTGCAGACAGACTTCCTAGTTCTGTGACCTCAGACAGCTTACTGAACCCCTCTGGGCCTCTGTTTCCTCACCTGTAAAAAGGGATAATACTGATTTTGGTATTAAAGGAGTCAATACAGACTTGCACTTGGAATAGTGCCTGGCACACGGTAAGCACCCAAATACACGTAAACTAGCAGTATTACAGTTATTTTTTTCGGAAGGATCTTTCTGGCAACAGTGTGGAAGGGGCGTGGAGGGCTGGGGAGGGAAGATACACCGATACGCAGGGAAACTGAGGAGTTGAGAGTTAAGAGACCACAGAATAGGAGATCCAAGTGAGAAAAAGGAGAGCCCCTCATACACCCAGAGCAGCAGGGAAAGAGGAGAGGGGACAGAGAGTTATTATAAAGATACAATGAGCCAGACCTCACGACATGGTGTGGATGGAAAGGGAGAAAGAATTGCCTAGAATGACCACCATGTTTCTACCTAGAGTGACTGGCTAGATAGTGAGGCTCTTCAGCTCTAGAGAAAGTCTGACAGCATCTGAGGGTGAGGTCAACACGGTGAGCTCCAGGAACGCCGGAGTTCAGGGGCCGGTGGACAGGGCAGGTGCAGCTGTCCAGTGTGTTTCTTGCCGTGAGGTTCAGAAGCACAGAAGAGGCATCTGGAAAGGAAACTTGGAGCAGGTCGTCAGCAGGAGCAGCAAGAAACACTGCTTTGGGGGAGTTTGCTCGGAATGCAGACCTGCGCAAAAGAGGAAGGCTGAGCACAGAAGCCTCAGCGGCATCACAGAACAAGGGCAGCCAAAGCCGGGAGCAGAACCACAGTCCCCAGGGAGGCCGGGGAAGAAGTTGGGAGTGTGGGGCCACCAAGCACGGCTGGATGGCTGGCTGAGAAGGCACAGTGTGGCAGGGAGAGCAGGGAGGAGTGAGGGGTGGCTCCTGGGAGCCAAGGGGCAGGGTACCGAGCAAAGCCAAGCTTCGTGGAGAGAGAAGCAAGCTGAGAAAAACCCGAGCATCGTGAGTGCGTGGTGGAGAGGGGGCCGGTAGAATTGCAGAGCGGCCGGGGGAGGCCACCAGGAGAGCCCCGGGGAGAGCGGCACGCAGGAGGTAATGACCATGAAGACCCATCAGCCTGAGCGCCAGGAAAGGTGGCAGGAGCCAGTCTTCCCTGGAAACCGGGAGGCAGGTCATTTGAGGAGAGTGGGTGTGTCTGGAGTAGGGGTGGAGGAGGTTTGAGAAAAGGAAAAGTCTGGCAAAAATGCTTCGGAAAACAGGAGAGGAAACTGCGCCAAGGGCTGGAAGGCAGTCTTTAAAGCCCAGCTGAGCTTGGAGGCAGTGACAGTTTGGCCAGCTTGCCTCTCAAAATGGGATGACCTTTCTGGACCAGGCCCTGCATCCCAGGTACAGGCATGAAGAAGCCCCAGATGAACGAGTCCGGCTGTCGCTCTGTAGAACAGGTGAAGGAAAAAGGCTGGCTGGACAGAGAGCTGCAAGGGATGTCAGAGACACCCTGCTATGACTGACTGAGGACAGAAAAGGAAGGGGACCTAGGAAAGCACAGAGGGGGACTGTTGGGGAAAGGAATCCAAACAGACAAGAGATTGGAGGATGAGGTGGAGGATTTGGGTTCCAGTTTTAGAAGCGGTTCTTAAAACGCAATGGCAAATTCTTTCTGGAAAGGAATGCCAATTTATATTCCCACCTGTGTATGACTATACAGCCTTCGTCCGTGCTCCCAACACAGTAACATACCATTATTTTGAGCTGTGCCAATTTAGCAAGTGAAAAATGCAGTCACGGAGCTTTGTGTTTCTTCAATTAGTTATAATTTTGAAATGAGACTTATATACTTACTGGTCATCTGTATTTTATCTGTGAGCATTCTGTTCATGGTATTTGCTCACTATAGTGAACTTAGAGAGAGCAGGTTAGCGTAGGAGAGGGGCAGAGAGGGAAGGGGAGAGGGAGAGAGTCTTAAGCAGGCTCCATGCTCAGTGCGTAGCCCGACATGGGACTTGATCCCATGACCCTGGGGTCATGACCTGAGCTGAAATCAAGAGCTGGATGCTCAACTGACTGAGCCAGCCAGGCGCCCCTGAAGTGCCCTTCTTTAAACTAATTCCTAAGAGAGCTTTATAAAGGATGTTAACCCTCTGTTGTGGCTGCTCCCAACTGTTTCCAACTACTCATTGGCCATAATTTTAATTATGAGATATGACAGACAGAAGTTTAATTCTAGGGTGGTTAAATTTAGAGCGGTGGCTTTAATTTTTGTGGTTATCTTTTATTGTTCATTCTCTGCACTTTTATGCCAGAGCGTGAAGACCTTTCCATCTTTTCCTCCATACTGCGGTTTAGTATTTTTACTTGAATCACTTCATCTATTTGGAATTGACTTTGGCTCCTAATGGTGAGGTGAAATCGAACCTGCCTATGTTTTTCCAGCGCTAACCTGTTGTCTTGTACTGTTTCCTCACTGTCTCATGATGCCTCCTCACCTCATGCCGACTTCCTCAGTCTCCCAGGGCTGCTTGAGCCCTGTCTGACCAGGGTAGGAGTGCAGCCGGGAGGCTCAGGCGGCCAAGATCAGAGAGAGAGCTGTTGAGCTGCACAGACTCAAGTCCAGCTTCCTTTCTCCTAGACTCCAGCTGCCCCAGAGGAACTTTAGTTTCCTTAAGGCCTCACCTAAAAGCTTTGAAAACATTGTGGAGCAGACTACCAAAAGAAGCCGATTAGTCCGGCAGAGTAATTTAATGTGATCGCCAGATCTCATCACGGAGAAGATCACATTTCAGCTTCTCTGGGGAAGCTCTCCCACAGATGCCAATGTGTTTCCCAGAGAACAGCAGAACCCCCCACCGACATGGGGGGCACACACCTGGAAACAGCGCTTCTCCACAGACCTGCTCGTAGCCCAGGAGCCGAGGCGACACCTGTCTCCACGAACTAGCCTGGAGTTCTCGGCCCTGGGCTTGAAGACATCTGTGAAGTCCGTGAAATTCTATGCCAATTTGCGTGTGTAGATGATGTTTTTTCGGGGAAAGGGCTGTCAGCACCTCCATCTACATTTATGGGGAGCAGGTTTCTATTCCCAAAGACTGTTCCAAGAGTCAAAGCCTGCAATTAAGAAATCCATTGCCCTGGGACCTGCTGATCACTTCTTTAGAAGTTACATGAACTTATTGTCAGGTCGCCTGGGGGGGCAGTCGGTTAAGTGTCCAAGTCAGGTCATGATCTCGCGGTTCGTGAGTTTGAGCCCTGCGTCAGGCTCTGTGCTGACAGCTCAGAGTCTGGAGCCTGCTTCCGATTCTGTGTCTCCCTCTCTGCCCCTACCCTGCTCGCATTCTCTCTCTCTCTCTCTCAAAAATAAAAACCTTTTAAAAATTAAAAATAAATGAATAAATACATATTGCCACATAGGCTCCATTTCAAATTTCTCTTCCAGTTCCTTCCTCAGTCCAAGTGCACTGTGATTGTTTTCTCCATATGGATGGTTAGACTACCTCAATTCAGTATCCTGCCTTTAAGCCACACGCCTGCCAATCTTATGACTAAGCCTTGGAATAAAGGCTCAAACATCAGACACACTTAAAGGTGTGTGGCTCCAAAAGGAGAGGGAAAATGCTTGTAGATTTCCACTGGGAACCACTCAGATGAGGACATTTGCATTTAAACAGGACTTAACCTTATCACGTTTCTGGAATGCCTAATTGTAGTGAAATCACATGCCCTTTGTCCAATATTGCTATAAACAATTATACAGCTACACGTTATCTTTGAGTCTAACCAATTAAATGAGGGCTGAAAAAGAAATCGCTGAAAGAATAGGAAAAGGAGTAATAAAAACATGACACATGAAACATACATAGAAATTCAAAGACGTAACAGAATTATCAGCTGCCACTAATTTAGTCAAATGAATAAAGATATACACAAACATTAACATTGCTCCTGTTTACCAACTGAGCTAATTAGGCACTCTTTTCAACAACAAAAAAGTACTCAGGAAGTACAGAAAAACTTTGTGTCTAGACAGAGATGTGCCACGCTCATGTTGAAAAGACATCAATCCTCCCCAAAGTTTAGTTCACAGATATGCCAGACCATGAATGCCTGGGATTTATTTTTCTGTCCTTAGGACCTACCCCATAGCACGGACCCAGTAACATATACAGATTAAGATGCTCTAGACCAATCAAAATCATAGAATTTTTCTAGGAACTAGAAGTGATACCAAAAATGGGAGACGATAACTGAAAAAGAAAAACCGAAGAAGCCCAGCTCTGCCAGATTTAGAACACGTTAGACATCGGCAGTTATTATTAGCACAGCGTGGTATCGGTGCGTATACACACACACACACACACACACACACCTGATGCCACGTGTCCATGAAAACAAAGCCAACAAAAAGTCAAAGCAGGTGTGAGACTTCTATGTTTCAAAAAAGAGAAGCATTTGAAACAAATGGAAAAGTGAAGAATCACTGTGGTACCTATTTCAGTAAATAACATCCAACAATAACCTGAATCACATCAACCCTTTCTTTCTTCGCCCCAAACGCCATGGTGCTAACTAGTTTCTCACGTCAGTCTCATGCCATTGTCCTGCTCTGGCGGTCATCCCCTCGCCCCTAGCCTGCTGCAGTCGTTTCCGGACTAGTCTTTCCCTCGTGTCCCTTCCCCTTCCTCCACAGTCCTAACTCAGCTGCTGCCACAGAGCTCCTCCTAAAGCACCAACTTGGCTTTCTCCACCTTGTACACATACGGGCTCCCCCAATTCTGCAGTGGTCCCCAAGCGACAACCCCCCAAAACGGGCCTGGAAGCTTTTCTAACAATGGTCTTCCACGGATGAGCACAAAGCTGATCAATACTGCCTGTCTCTAAAAGTTGACGTCCACGATCATAGGTGTTCGTGTGTTTTAGTCCTGCCATCTTGGGGTTGTTTCAGGAACGTTACACATCCTAGCGTGTCCAAGAAGGTAAAAGCCATGAGAGTAGTGAAAAGGTTCTAAGAGGAGATGAACGTGTATGATGCAAATTAAGGAAATGACAAGTTTTAATGTGAGAAATGATGCCTCCACAGATTTTTTTTAATGTTTATTTATTTTTGAGAGACAGAGAGTGAGCAGGGGAAGGGCAGAGAGAGAAGGAGACACAGAATCCGAAGCAGGCCCCAGGCTCCGAGCCGTCAGCACAGAGCCCAACGTGGGGCTCGAACTCACGAACTGAGAGATCATGACCTGAGCCGAAGTCGGCTGCTCAACCGACTGAGCCACCTAGGTGCCCCCCCACAAATTTTCAATGCACAGCAAAATTGTCTATTTTGGGGAAAGATGGCTGTCAGTTTTTACTAAGCAAAGAAAATAAGAGTACATTGGTTTTAAGCCTTGTTCTTTAATGTTTATTTATTTTGTGTGTCTGTGTGTATGTGTGTGTGTGTGCGTGCGTGTGTGTGAGAGACAGAGAGAGAGAGAGAGAGAGAGAGAACAAGATGGGGAGGGGTGAGAGAGGAAGAGAGAGAATTCCAAGCAGGCTCCAAGCTATTAGTGCAGAGCCTGACTCGGGGCTCAAACCCATGAACTGTGGGATCAAGACCTGAGCCAAAATCAAGAGTTGGTCACTTAACTGAGCCACCGAGGTGCCCCTGATTTTAAAGCTTTTAAGAACCAACTTACTCTTAAGTTGGAAATGCATCCAGAGGCTTGTGAATTGAAACACCACAGTTGCTCTGGACTTAGGAACATATGGATCTACAAACAGCCATGAGTTCACTACCTTATTGGAAAATAAGAGCTGGGCAGAGTTTTTCCACTGCTAACAATCAGATATTGTTGCCCTTCTCCAATAGATAGTCACAAAAAAACAAAAATATGAAGTTAAAAGATAAAATTGTCGGTGGGTTAGGTTCCCCTTGAGAATTTTCTTGTCCCTGGGAATTCTCTATCACCCATCACCTCTACCTTCCTGTTCTCAAGATTATTCAAGCATCACATGTCAGAGAAGGCTTCACTGAGCCCTGAGCATGTCTCAGAGACCCATGCCAGTGCCCATGCTGTATCTATCCCAGCACCCACCGCATCTAGTGAAGTAGAAATACTTGCGTGTAGTTCCCCATCCCCAGATGGGCACGGGTTCAAGTGGCCAGTCCTGCCTATGCATCAAAAGTATCCAGTGACCAGGTGAAATCTAAGCTGGCGGACTTATAAATGTTCACACTGACGGGTAGCTGGTCATTGCTTAGAAGAATTTCTGTGTAGTTCTGAACATTTATTTATTTAAACATTTATATTCATTTGAGTTCCTTTTTCATTAGTCTACCATTTATGATATAAACTCTATAGGAGGGAGAAATTTGGCTAACTCATTTAGAAGTGACAGGAAACATGCTAATGAAACATTAAAAGAGAGATCAAGTGGACGACTAGACCCAAGTATCTCTGATAAGGAAGTCATCTAAGAAGAATTGTGAGAAAGGACAGAGAGAGACATGTTGGGACCAATCAGAAGGAGGGAGCCTATGCAAGTAATTAATAAGCTGTAATTAACATGAAATGGCAAGACACCAGAAACGTCTTACAACCGGGAGAGTTGAGATGAACTTAATACTGTTTTCATGTCATTGGCTATAAACAGGCTCTACCTATTCAAAAGCAGTGCCTTCTATAAACCAACCACAGGGTCCGTCAGATTTTCTGCTGTATCTTCTGAAACTCTATCAAATCCGTACCTAGTCATGAATGTGTTCTCTCAAGATTTCATCACTGTACTCATTATGGGAGGTACCTGAGGATAAGAATGCTAACTTGTTTATCTTGCAACATATAAATAAATAGAGATTTGGCATTAATAATTCCTAAGGCTGCTAGAATTAGAACAACCAGCTGTATTCAAATTATCTGCTTGTAGGTCTGTCTCCCCACTCAAGTTCCTAGGAATCAGTTATCTTTTTTTTAATGTTCGTTTATTTATTTATTTATTTATTTATTTATTTATTTTTGAGAGAGAGAGAGAGAGAGATCAGAGCTGGGGAGGGGCAGAGGGAGAAGGAGACACAGCATCTGAAACAGGATTCAGTCTCCAAGCTGTCAGCACAGAGCCTGACGCGGGGCTCAAACTCCCAAACCCCGAGATCATGACCTGAGTCAAAGTTGGACTCCCAAGTGACTGAGCCACCCAAGTGCCCCGGAATCAGTTATCTTTTTAACCCCAGCATTTGACAGGTTCTCAGCAGACATGTGTTGAACTGAACTGATCATTGAACAATGAAATCACAACTGGCAATCAAATGAACAAATTCTACATTTGTTCCACGTCAAATTAATTCTAGGGCAATCAAATGAACAAATAACACATATAGAAAATTCAAAAAGAAATACAAATATGGGACACATTCATTTCAACCTTGGCAGAAAAAACTAAAATAGGTAGATTTTTTACAAGACAGCGTCTAATGCTACCAGCATAATGGTGAAAAATGACATTCATCACGTCACACACAGTGCCGTGCAATCCAGCGTACATTATGTGCTGCACTGTAACTCAATGACAGCACTATCGTTTAGAAGGCAATTTAGCAATACTATCACTACATAAATAGTAATGTCCTAAAAATGTCATGATTCTGGACTCCAGAGAATTCATCAGAAGAATTTGGACTGGCCATGTCAAACCAAAGTGGAGGCCTAGGTGTCCCACGTACGGATAAAATCCAGCTCAAGCTAGCTAAGCCAGTTGGAAGACAATTGTGAGTCCAGGTTAAAAAAAAAAAAAAAAAAAGCTTGAACTAAGGCCACCGAGAGGCAGAGACCAAGTCAGAGATAGTCCAGAGGCAGAGCTGCCAGATGGTGGGGAGAGCGTGGATATAAAGAACATGGAGGAGAGAGAGGAGAATCGCAGGTCACAGAGTAGGTGTGGTGTGGCATTCAATGCGCCAGGGCAGGTGTCCACAAACTCTTCCTGCAAAGGGCCAGGCGGTGAACAGCACGGGCTCCGTGGGCCATACGGTCACCGTGAGAGCCGCCTGACTGTGCTGCTGCACGGCAAAGCTGCGAGCCAATACACCTTTTTTACAAACCAGGCAGTGGGCAGGGTCTGGCCTACAGGCCAGCGTTGGCTGACCCACAGGCTAAGGAATACAGGGAAAGAAGGCCAATTTGAGGATGTAGTTCATGAGCTGAAATTCAGCAGGACATTTAAATAGAGAAGTTCAAGACAAAGATCAATCTAGGGAGGAAGAGATGCCAGGACTACAGACATAAAATTGAGGAGTACCAGGGACGGGGGGTGGGGGGTCAGTTGGTTAAGCATCTGACCCTTGATCTTGGCTCAGGTCATGATCTCGCAGTTCGTGAGTTTGAGCTCCGAGTCAGGTTCTGCACTGACACCATGGAGCCTGCTTGGGATTCTCTCTCTCTCCCTTCACTGTTTGTGTGCTCTCTCTCTCTAAATAAAGAAATAAACTTAAAAATCATCAGGCGTGTAGTGGTAGGTACGGGGCTAAGATCACCCAGGGATATGGTCTGGGAAGACAGAAAATGAGGGACACCTCCCTATCCAAGTCCAAGGGAAGATATACCGTGGCACTTCAGACCACTGTGGCCCTGGAAAGGGAGGAACATTATAATCTAACCCCCCTTAACTCAAACTCTTTAAAAAAAGAGAACTTGGGGTTCTCATTCCCTTTTCCAAAATAAGTAATATTAAAGTTTCAAAACCAAAGGTGAGAAAGAAAACTTCCCACTAGGTAGAAAATAAGGCAATGCTCAAATGTTTTTTTCTTTTGAAATATTTTATACTCCAAAATTACATAATGGGGGTATAGCTCAGGGGTAGAGCATTTGACTGCAAAATAATATATATGTAGAACACAATGAATAGTGATAAAACAAATGTCCCATCCCCATCTCAAGAAGTAGTTCATTACCAACACACCACGGTCCAACTTTTCACACTGTAAGAATTAGTCTCACAACTAGAGGTCAACGCAAGCAGCCCAAGGCCAGATAAAGCTTGCAGATATATTTTCTTTGGCCTACACCCAGCGGTTTCTATTCCTTTTTCATTGCTAATACTTAAGGATCAATAAACGTCACATAAAAATCAGCGTTCTGGAGCATCCTTAAACATGGGAAAATGGGTGATCCTGCACCCACATTCACCGTGGCAACAGGGAGCAAGAACCGACAGCAAGCAAGCCCGTGCAATGACCTCATTTTGCTATTCCGCACCTCTCTATTGCCTTACATCTACCTTTCCTTCACTTGTTACTTTTACCTGCCCTAGCACTTGACTTTGTGACCCCTGCTTACAGAACATCATTGTGGTTTCCATCTTCCTGATGTAAGGGGGACATTAGTTAAAGTAAACTAAATAAATAAATAAATAGAATCTCAGACTCTCTCAATAGGAGCATTATTAATAGTAAGACAGGTCTATCGTAACCCCCATCCATCGTTTTGAAATCTAAAATACAAGGAATTTTGGTAACTTATTTGGTAACAAAACTTGACCTGAACTAATATGAAGCTATTTATAAGCTTTACATGTTCCACTTAGTGAAAAATACTTTTCTATTTTTACTACAGAAATATTACCATATTTAATGAAGGGCTGCTGCCCCAGACTGTGCAGGAGAGATTATATAATAACAGCGTATGTACATTTTCACTTTTCTAAAATCTCATCTGGCCCCTAGGGTTTTAGAAAAAGGACTGTGGGCTTGCTGTACTTTTAACATCGACGTTTAAGAAAACAGACACGCACACCGCGGATAGGAGTGTAATATTTGTACACGGATCTCTACTTGATTATTAGGCATCTCCCTACACTTGAGAAACAGAAATAGAATAATCTATGCCAAACATCCATAGTCTGACGAGAAGGCGTGGGGCACATACTGATGCTGGGACCCTATTCTGGAATGTCAAATCCCTCGGGGGCGGGGGCTGCCCTGGACACACTGGGAACCACTACCACAGAGATCATATCAACATAACATGCCGCCTTCACGTGTAAAACCAACGCCACAAGACACATACGACCACGTCTGTTGAGGGTTCAATTTCGGCTCAGTGAACAATGGGTTTTCACTCACCTATAAATAACCCCGTTTGATAGTCTAGGATTTCACAGTAGGTGGAGTGTAGGCCAAGGCCAGGGATGCTCAGATTCATAAGTTGCGGGGATGACAGACTCCTTACCTCCTCTGCTCTCTGCAGAGGCTGGATGGGGCCCACTCAGACTGAAGCAAAGGCAGCACGGCCACCTCCCCTAGAAAAGGTGGAGCAAGTCAGGGTGTGGGATAGGTGAGGGGTGGAGAATGTGACTGCTGGTGGAGTGAGGACATGGTTTGCGATGCTGAATACAGAAAGGGCCGTCTCAAGGAAGAGACACAGATGCGTCGTGGTACCCAGGACTCCCCAGGGACGCACGGGCAGAGATGCCTTTGACTCAGCCTGAGACTTCACATTGCCCCTAACAGAACGGGCTACCTGGAGGCAGAGAGCCTGCCACTGCTGCAGAAGGTCATTAGAACCTGTGAGCAGGGAGGGGTCTGCCAGGAACGACACACAGGAGGTCAAGCCAGGGAGGGACCGGGGCACAATGGACCGTGGGTGCCCTGCCCAGATGGGCCTGCGCCTGCGCAGCTGCAGCTACTACGGGGGCGCAATGCCGGGCTTCGCTAGGTCCTGCAAGATTTGAGAAGAAGCTAGAAATCCAGGTTCCCGTGCGAAAACTCCTAAGTGTCAAATAGGGGCCAATGGTCATCATTAATACTTCCACACATAAGAAATAGACCAAACACAACCCACCTACACCCTGCGAGCAAACAGTGCAGATGATCAGTTTTGATAATTCACATATCCAGAATCTCAAAGGACTAGACAAGGCTTTAGCAACCTCACCACTCTTGACATCTGGGACCGGATGATTCTGTGCGGCAAGGCTGACCTGTGCATTGTAAGCTGGTCAGCAGCATCCCTGGCCTCTATCGACAGATGCCAGTAGCACCCCACCCCCGAGCCAAGTCATGACAAAAACAAAAATGTCTCCAACCATTGCCAAATGTCCCTGGGGGGCCATCCCTGGCAGGAGCCACTGGGCTAGAGCAACATCCAGGATTTGATGGAAGCGTCACACTAACAAGGGGTTTCTTAAAGAGTCACCCGCGTGAGGTGCGGACTTATAGCTGCTTTGAAAGCAGAAACCTGGTCTCTGGTTAATGCCAGCGCTGTCATTAACTAGTCTGATGACCTCTGAGTCCTCACTTCATCATTCACCTAGGAATAAATAACATCACCCCTGGGAGCTGCTGTTGAGAAGGCAGTGAGATAATTTACTCAAAACCATCGAGCCCAGAAAGTCACCAAGCACCAAAGACATTTCATAAATGTTAACCCTTCCCTGGCAGGCAGCCAGCCCAGTTTCCATAGTCCAGAGTCAGAAGCCCTGGCCCCAAGTCCTGCCTCGGCCACTCCCCAGCTGGGCAAAAGTGGCAGGTCATTTTTCTTGTCTCAACTAGAAATGATGAGGAGCACCAGTCGGTGAGACCAAGCCAGGAGACTCAGTACAACACTCGATAAACCAAACCACTAGGGAAGTACTGATGATCACTACCCTCGGAGCTTTGAACGATTTCTGTAAGGGAAACAAGCTCTTCGACAAACCCAAGAACCGAGAAGGTAGTAATATCGGCGTGGGGTGCAGGAGGAAGAAAAGAAAAATAACAACAGGAATCTTAATCTCCCCATCCTTTTACACAAGCAATTGCCACCTGGTGACCCACAGCCCAAATCTGACCCCAGATGTATTATTGTTTAGCCCCACTCAGGGTCCCAGTGGTTGTGTTCAACTTGCATTCAATGCCATCTAACCTTCATGAAAATCCAGATTTTAGGCCTTTCTCGAAAACTCCAAAGCTTGAGCCCCACACTGGGCCCCTCTGGTGAGACAGGCACTGTCAGGTGCCCTGCAGTCCGTACCTGGTCTAAGCCGCTCTTATTTTATTAGCCTGGCCCCCTGAGGCTTGGAGTTTGCAACCCTGACTTATCTGAAGGCTACTATCTAGGAGAGCATTTGGGCCTCCAGGGAGCACTACAATCTTGGCAGAAACCAACACCCAGAGAGACACTCCCTTCCAGAGCCTCACCTACCTAGTGACCTGTGCGAAGTCAGTCCCTCAGATTCCTTTTCTCCTGGACGCATCTCCCTCACAACCAATGCCCCTCAAGTTCCTCACCCTGGTGTACCCCTTCCTCCCCCCCCCAAACTACCAACTGCTTCTGCCAGATTATCTGCATCAGGGATTTTCAAAAAACCTCTTTCTTTTTAGCAGGACTACAAAAGACACGACACTTATTGCCTCCTGCTGGTAAGAACATCCCAGTTATCTTGGGGGGAGGGGGTTAGCACTCTCCCATTCTCGGCCCCTGTGGCTTGGGTGGGACTGACTCCATTCCCATATCCAGGGAAAGGCAGTTGACCCCATCAGATGCCTTCAGAGTCATCCTGGGGCTCTAGCCACAGTGAAAGGTATTCTCTGTCCTTCTGGGACTTGAACTGAAGAGGTTGGAAGACTGGGGGGGTGGGGGGCAGTGGTTCTCCTTGTAGACAGAGCCTACCTAAAAAGTGGAACCCCTGGGTCCAGCCCTGCCTGCAGCCATATTGCTTTTAGACTCTTTTGTCACATATGAGCCAATCAAATTCTCATCTTTGCCTAGAGCAATTCCAGTTTTCTTTTTTCCACTTTTCTTTAAATTGAGAGAGAGAGTGGGGAAGGGGCAGAGAGAGAGACAGACAGACAGAGAGAAAATCCCAAGCAGGCTCCACACCATTGGCACAGAGCTTGACGTGGGTCTTGATCTCACAAACTGTGAGATCATGACCTGAGCTGAAATCAAAAGGCAGATGCTTAACCAACTGAGCCACCCAGGCACCCCTCAAGTTGGGTTTTCTTACAGTCAAAGAGACCAAACTCAATACAACAGAAATTTGAAACAAGTGCTTAAAGATGAAGGGGAAAGGCTCTGTTCAAATGTTCTCCTGCGGTGTTGTTTTGTGTTGTTTTCTTTTGTTTGGGTGCCCCTCTCCATCCAATAAGGGTAGACTTTCTCTTAGCGTATTTATGAGCCGTCCCTCTAGAAAGACTTAGCTCAAGGACTTAGCAAGCTGTTTGCTTGCCTCTTCCACAAAGCGATTAAGCTCCTTCAGGGCAGAAACTGTGCTGTATTCACTTTGGATTCTTTGATACTTGCAACAATGGCACATGGTTTGTTTGGGCCCCTCGAGTGTCTCTCGAATGGATGAAGCAACCACGCGAATGCTCTCCTTTGGGACCCCCACATCGTGAGACCACCGCACCATCCTTGTGCCTCTGATATGCAAACCATCTTAGGAAACAGACTCTCTTCCACCCACGGTCAACACACCACAGCAGGAGAACTCGCTCCTCGTAGCCTTTACAAATCCTCCCACACGTCTGTCCCCTGGAACCTCACTGTGAGGTTCCTCACAAGGTCCTCATTCTTGGGAAGAGAAGATTTCCTCGCAAGACACCACTTAGAACCCTATGAATTGAGAACGTACACAATGGGCGTGCCACTCACACACATCACTTCACTGGTGGCCGGGCCAGGGCGGGGAGGCGCGGGGCAGGGGAATACCTTCTTTGCTTTCTAGCTTTCCTCTTGACCTGAATACCCCCAGAATCCCAATCCTGATGCCTACCAAACACATGGTTATAATTCTAGGCTCTCTCTTACCTCCATTTTTCCTCCCTCGTCCTTCATAATTACTTAAGTGGGGAAAAAAAATTTATCTGGGAATCAACAGCAGTAAAGCCAAAGCTTCCCCAGTAAAAAGTTTTGGCTTTGGGAGCATAATTGCCACACCCTTCATAGCTCTGTACTGGCTGCTGCTTCCACTTGCATCTAGCAATAAAGATTTTCAAAGAGAGTCAAAGGTCAGGGCCAGAATTACAATCCTAGTATGAATCACCATTTACGCTACCCAGCTTTCATTTTCCCAGGCTTGGGCTCACCCCACCGGGGCGATCTAGTAAGCACTAGTTTGGTGCTAGATTGACCATGCTTACTGAGAATCTACCCTATGCTAGGAGCCACAGCAGAGCCGGGAAATGAAAGAGAAAGATGGCCAGGGCTCTCAAGGCGTGCAGTCTGATGGAGAACATGAGCCAAGCAAACAGGCAACTGCATTCTAGAAAAACAGGTGTTGTGTGCAAGTAGGCAAGTGCCCAGGAGAGGGACTTCCCATCCATGCTGGAGCATCAGGGAAGACCTTTTAGAGGCAGAGACCTTTGCCTGGAGACCTAAAGAATGAGTAGGAGGCAGGTATAAGACAGGTGAGGTGAGAGGAGCTTCGGAGAAATTCCCAGGAGAGGCTAACCGGTAAGAATGCTCGGCGGCCTCTGGAGACTGAAAGGAGGCACGTTTGGCTGGAACTCATGGCTGGAACTCAGAAGTGTGAGGAGAGAAGCAGCAACAGAGGAAACAGGGGCCAAAGAGATGCTTGAAAGCTTGAAAACCCTACGAACTTTGTGCAAAAAGAGCAAACACCCCTCTCCCGATAAGATGGACACACTGGCCAGAAGGACAAGGTGACAGATGTGTCTTGACACTCACTAAATACTGATTTCACAGCGCATGTTCCTAAGAATGCTAAGGAGGGGAGGAAAACTCCAAAGGAATGATCTCAGACTTTGTTCACAGATGCTTAGCTGAAGCTTTGGTCCCCACTACTCTGCTGTCTGCCTTCATGATGCTCTTGGCATTCAGGATTCCTATCATTTTCCTACAAAGCACAGAAAAGTAGGCACTGCTAGGCTGTAGGGGACCAGGATCCACTATGGAAGCAGGAGAAGCGCACACTAAGATAATAGGGTGGGGGTAGCAACAAAATTGAACAAAACTAAGCAAAAAGTGAGGGGGGAAACGAAACCATGAAAAACAAATATAGAAAACTCAAGGGGAAGTAAAAGTATTTTCAGACACACGCAGGGAAAAGAAGTGTCCCCACGTGCTTTGGGCCAAACCAAACTCCCCCTTTTACTCAACTGTTGAAAACAAAAGAAGGAAAAGCTGTGAAAACTTCACACTTTCATACCTCTTCTCAGAATAAACAGTCGGTGGGTACAGTCCAGCTCACTGCCCTGGAAAGACCTTGAAAGATTTGCCCCAGATAACACAGCACATGACCTCCAGAGGCTCTCAAAGCCACTCCAAACTCTGGTCTCATCTGTCATTTCCTCATCGATACTTTCCTGTCCAGCAGTGAAGCAGTACCAGAGACACCTGGAGGAGGATTTGCTTCAAAATCCAAAGAGGGAAAGGTGCTTTTTTTAAGCCCCCCCCCTTTTTTTTTAAATATGCCAAAGGCGTTTCCACCATTCTTTCCTCCCAGTTCCAAATTTCTAAATGTCAAGAACTTGAGCAGTCCGGTCCACAGGGGCCCCGGTTTAGAGACAGCAGCCCCTCTGACGTCCCTCGAAGGGCGTCCTGAGTCTCACTACGCGGATCCGACGGGCTCTGATCGCCCCTTTCTTATTTACTGCCATCAGGCACTGGGAGGTGGAGGGTCCAAAACCGCCGTGCGACCCGGAAAGGCTAAGAATGCCGCCCCCAGAGCACCGCGCCCGACCGGCCTCGGGCACACCGGTGACCTGAGTTTTCGTCCGGGGCAAAGCCCTGGGTGGGGGGGGTGCGGGGGGGAGGAGGAGGACCTGAGGAGGCTCGGGTCCAGAACCCCTGAGTACGGTGCGAGGCGGGGACCCGCGCGGGGGGCGCCCCCGGCGGCCGGCCGCCCCGCTGCTCCCGGGGGCTCGGGCGGCGGCCCCGGGCTGGGCGCCAGGCCGCGGCGTGGCGCAGCCCCCGGCCCGGGCCCCCGCGGGCCTGGCGCGGAGCGGGCGGCCGGGCCGGAGCGCGGGGCCCGCGGGTCAGCCTGCCCGCCCCGGCCCGGGCCCGCCCCCCGCCCCCGCCCGCGCGTCCCCGGCCGGCCCGACGCGGCTCACTCGCCTGCCCACGGTCTGGTTGGCCAGCTGCTTCATGCGGTTGAACTGCTTCTTCATGGCGGCGGCGGCCCGCGGGGCTCCGGGCAGCTCGGGGGACGGCCTGGCGCGGCTACATCGCTTCCCGGCCGAGGCGGCGGCGGCGCCTCCCGGGTCGGGGCCCCGCCCTCGCCGCGTCACTTCCAGCGGCGCCGCCCGCCGTGGGCCTCGCGGGGCCCAGCCGGCCGACGAGCGTCAGGCCGGGCGCCGCGACAGGCGGGCCCTCGCCGCTCAAGCCCCCTCCGCCCCATCCCCCGGCCGCCCCGCGGAGTGCATGGAGCCCCGCGATCCGATCCGGCGCCACCGCGGGTCCGGACTCCCCGCCACGGCTCGGCCGCGCACGGGGGGTGGGGGTGTGGGGGGACGGCGGCAGGCGCCAGCGGCGTAACGTCCCGGTGCTGGCGGCCGGGAACCGCCACACCCGGGCGTGGGACGCGCTGTCCTCGCAGGGCTGGAAGGGGGGCGATCTGGCGGGGGGCGGGGGTGGCGGGAGAGGAAGACTGGACCTGGTGTGGTATGTGGGAGCCTCCTGATACCGGAAATCCCCAAAGCCCCTTTAGGACCCTGCCGACGAGCGAGTGTAGACATTTCTCTATGCTCCTCGGTGGATGGGTGCGTGTCACCGTGTACATTGCATCTAAATTACAAAAAAAAAAAAAAATGTTGCGTGGAAACCACAAACTGCTGAGCGCTGTGTGCTGCACTCCGACTTTGGGGGGAAGTCAAGGGCGAGGCGCGTTTTCCGCCCGTATGCGCTTGCAGGCATTTGGGGAAGGCTGGGGTCAGCTGCTGCCGGGGCAGCAAGAGAGGGGCAGGGGTGGGAGGTCATGGGCTGGAGTGGCCTAATGGCCCCATAGCCTCGCGCAGGCTGCCTCTCAGGGACACTTCGCGGGATTGTCGGACTGCGCTGGACGCTTTTTGCTGAGCGGACCAGGTCAGTTCTATTGCCCACAGCGATGTCCTTTAGGTTTGGTGGCCTGGGCCATTCCCTAGAGCAAGTGGGTAGCGGTGTGGATTCCTTCACGGACCACACCTCTGATTTCACCGAAGATGTCCTGATGAAGGGAACAGAAGAGGTTGAACAAGTACCTGGCTCGAGGAGAAAAGAGAGGGAACCGAGTCAGACAACCTTAGGATCAGACCATCAGAGACTTCAAAGTCCTTGCAGTGATTCGAAAGAGACTTATGAAGCCTTAGAACGTCACCTAAAGCAGGACACTGCTAGGTATCTACATGAGCTACAACGCAAAGGGGTCGAACTCAAGCTTCTCCAAGTGAGGCAGATGCGGCTCATGGCACTGAAGCTAGAATCAGCCCTTCAGCAATACTGCATAGCGTCCCCTTCCTTGGAGAAGATGCCAACCACCATGCTTCAGCAATCCAGGGGGATAACATGGACTTTGCCAACCTCATTAGGGTCTAACAAGAAATCAACAGACTGGCAGATGAAGTCTTCAGAGTTAAGGCTGAAGTTAGCTCTGGCAAGCATTGTTCCCACGGGCAGCCGATACGTCAGAGCAACATGAACTCTGCAAACTACGGATTACTATCAAGCAACCTGAACAGAATCGAAAGAAGGAAATCAAAGACCATCAACTGGAAGTAGCAGTACTGTGGAATGTCTCTCGACCAAAACTGGCAGGGATCCATGGCAGGTACCATCCAAAAGTCCACGGCTATGAAATCAGGATCCAAACACCGGAAAATCTGCTAGAGGAGGGTGGCTCTGGAATCAGAGTCATTGAGGACTTTGTCATTGAGGATATACAAAACACCATTCAAGTTCTGCAAACTGAAAAAGTAGAGTCTACCAGGAAAATTGAAGAACTTGAGGACACAGTAAAGTACATCAATAACAAATTATCTTCTGTAGAAAGAGAGACACTTTAAGGAGATAACAGGACCGGATAAATGAGGAAAAGAAAGAAAGGATCGAAGAATGTGAATTGTAGCCTTATGTTTTGAGGCAAAGTGATACAGTGACGGAAAAGGAAAGAGTTCTTCCCGAGAGGACAGCGGTGGAAGAAGTGTCTGGGCCGCAGTAAGCACTGTCCAGCCCTAAAAAGGAAATGACGCGACTGCATCACTTAACCCAGGGTAACAATCTCATTGGAGATGATCTGAAACTTGAAGAGCAAGTCTACGTTTTAGAACAAGAAAACTCATTGGGTGAAGGAAAGGAAACACTTCACCTGGCACTTGTGAAAGTGAGCAGTGAGCGGGAAGTCATTGAACGTACTGCTCCAGAAGGCGTGAATTTGGATTCAGAGGAACATCATTTAAGATGTGACTTACAACCTGAAGGACAAAAATTCAAGCAGGCTATGACTAAGAAGGAACTCCCAATAGCAGAGTTGCGGGAGTTCGACGCACGGAAACAAACCAGACAGCCCACGGTTTTGATGAAAGGTCAGCTATCAAAACAACAAAAGGAAGGCGACAGCATCAACGGTAAAATAGAATGAGATCTCAGGGATGACAAGAGAGCTCGTCCATTTGAGGATGAGCAAACGGACATAGTAACTCAAGAGGTAGATGTGCAATACGAAGAATCAATTCAAAGTAAATTGGCTGTTAAGGACGTGCATCAGTCAGCTCAGCTGCCAATAGAGAATGTAAACATCCAGAAGGAGAACGTTGAACTTAAGGAACATATGAAGCAAAACGAGAAGGAACTTTCTGGAGTCGAGAAGGTGCTAGCACAGTCTCTTCATCAAGATTCTAATGGTAATGTTAACAGTGAGCTTCCAAAGTTGCAGCAAAACCTTTCAGAAATGGAGCAGCTGAATGACAATTTAAAGAAAGTTGCTTCTGATCTCTCGGCGGTAAAGAAAAGTTTTTGGTGCTGGAAGATGTGAGACAGCTGAAAGAAACTACTGCGTGTAACCATAAGAGTTCTATGGGAAATAAAACTGTTGTGAGGGCTTTAAAAATAGGAGAAGGGACATTAAAAGCAAAATTGTGCCGGGCTGAAAAGAAGCTGTTGGAAGAAACAGACAGGTATGCGCACGCTATTAAAGAACTAACACATATATCTTGGATAAGTCCACCACCCAGTTGGAGCACGGGCGTTTAATTAAACTCAGTCAAGAGAAAGATGATGAAATATTAGAACTCAAAAAGAGGGTTGAGCAGATGGATGCCGACCGTAGAGAAACTAAGGAAATTCTGTCCTCTGCTTTAGAGGAGCAGAAAAAACTGATGCAACTTATGAAAGAGAAAGACATTTGTTTCGAAAAACTTCAAGAAAAGTCAGAGTTTCTGCAGGAATTAGAGAGGCATGCCCAAGTCTTAAGAGAAAAGGAAATTTTACAGCAAGCCGTGGAGAAGCAAGAAGCAAGTATCGCAACCACAAAAGAAGAAAATGAATATCTATGAGACAAACTGGAGTGCTTGAAAAAAGAGAGCCAACGTGCACCTGTGGCTGACCCTCAGCCGCAAGACAGGATCGCAGAACTAGAACGGGAGGTGGATCATCTGAATGTACAAAGAGGTTGTTTTGAAGACGAAATCAGACAACAACTATTGATCATTGAAGACGAACGTCAGGGTAAGCTGCGACTGCTTCGTTCTTTACGAGAGCCGGGTCAGCAGCTGGACGATCTCAGACACCGGCAGGAGCAAATGAACACGAAACACGATCAGCTCCTTTCAGCGAAAGATGAGGAGATTAAGAATTTGCAAAACACGATAGAACAAATGAAGACAAACAGAAGAAAACCCAGTGCATTCCAACGGTGCTTCCCGAAGTTTTTCAAGTAACAACGATTCATCGTCTTCCTTTAGAAAAACACAAGTGAAAAGCGTGATTTAGCTAAAGCCGAAACTGAACGATAAGTAACAGGAATAAACGAGAATCAGGGATTACACATAAATTAAAAAAATAAAAGATAACTAAATAAAAAAGAACTGGAGATTACACTGCTAACTAAGGAGAACATCTGATTAACTGAACAGACTGACCAGCTGTCCAAAGATGAGACTGGTAAACTAACTCAGGTTATCCAGCAAAAAGATTTGGAGACAAAGAATGATGCCTAAACCAGGAGCTGGAGAGATCACAAGGCCATGCTTTGGAATCGGAAGATTCTTATCACTGCGATGCTCTGGCAGCAGAAGACAGAGTGGCTAAACCAAGAAATGCTGTTACAGACACTTCACCCACATACGCACCATTAATAGTGTCACCTGGGAAGAGGACTAAACTAGCAAAAGACCTTCAAAGCAATAGATGATTCTCAAGCCAGAGATGAGACAGTGCTTGAAAGAAACTGAGTATACCTTATCACAAAATGGCCTTTTGCCAAATGTAATGTATTTATTGTTTTTGGTTGAAGTTTAATAAAAATATTCTTAATATTTGGAAAAAAATGGCTTTTAACGGCTGCAGATGTATTCACCAAACTTAAAACAGTGGTTACTTCTTTTTTTTCCCAATAAGTTTTTTATGTTTGTTTATTTCTGAGAGTGAGAATGTGGGAGGGGCAGAGAGAGAGAGAGAGACAGAGGACCTGAAGCAGTTTCTGCACTGACAGCAGAGAACCTGAGGCGGGGCTCCAACTCAGGAGCTGAGAAGCCACAAGGCACGTGATCACAAGCCACGAGATCACAACCTGAGCCAAAGTCAGATGCTTCACCAACTGAGCCACCCAGGCGACCCTGATGCACACCTCTTTTTAAAATTTTTAGTATTAAAAAATTTTTTTTAATGTATTCAGTTTTGAGAGACAGAGAGACAGTGTGAGTGGGGTAGGGGAAGAGAGAAAGGGAGACACAGAATCGGAAGCAGGCTCCAGGCTCTGAGCTCTTAGCACGGAGCCCGATGTGGGGCTTGAAGAACTCATGAACCGTGAGATCGTGACCTGAGCCTAAGTTGGCCGCTTAACCGACTGAACCACCCAGGTGCCCCTATTCTTATTAGGTTTCCTATTTCTTTTAAGTAGGCTCCTCGTCCAACGTGGGGCTTGATCTCTCCACCCCAAGTTCAGCAGGCGCATGCTCCACTGACTGAGCCAGCCTGGTGCCCCAGCCTCACAAATATCTTAATTCCCTTCCTTTCTGTTCCCACTACTCTGCTTCCCCCACTCCTGTCTCTTGCATGGACGAGTGCAGCAGACTCCCTACTGATCTTGCTGTTTCCACCCTTGGCCTCCCTTGAACCCATCCTCCACACTGCTGCGAGGGTGAACGGAGATGCAAATCTGATGTTATTTCCCTGCTGTTATTATTTTAGGGTTCCCTCATTGCCTGGAATTTGAACTTTCACAGACTATCCAAGACTTTGCCTTTGCAGCCTTCCTTCCCACTCACCATTCACACGAAGGCCACCCTCCAGCCACATATGAATTCTTACAAAACCCAAACAGATTATTTTCCAAATGATTTCAAGTCCATGAACCTCATCAGGGTAGGGTCAGGCCTTGAAACAGGTACATACTGGAGAGATTTTATTTTCCTCCTCTTCCCCTGTTGGTGAGGCGCGTGATTCCCCGCTAAGGTTAAGGGATGCCAAGATGCTAAACAGATGAGTTTGACCATAATTTATGAAGCACATATACTCACGGCCCAGGGGAGGAGGACACCGCACACTGTGCAGGGCCACAGGGGGGTTACGTTTGGGAACAGAATGAATAAGGGCTGTGGGGGGGCAGGCCTTGTAGTAACAAGATGGGGAACGTGATCCCTGGTTCCTGCAGGAGGGTCTGGCTGGCTTGCTGGGTCATTCCCAGGCTGGCTGGGAACTGGAGCCTAGCAACTGTGCCTGGTCCCTGTGACAAGGGGGTTGTTTGGCTCGGGGACCTTATCTGTGGGAGCAGAGGGGGAAGGGAACATGCACTGAGACCATTGGAGGCCCCCTGATTTTACCAGATGTTAAGGCAACCCTTCATATTGAATCTTAGTCTCAGGCCTTATAGCACAACCGATTCTGATGTCTTGACATCAGTTTAAACCTGGGCCTGAGACTTCTCAGGAGTAGGACAGGCACTTTTTTAGGAAGCAAAGTTGGCACCTGACCGGGAGGGTGGGGTGGTCATCTAAAGCAAGACTTAGGAACTCTGACTGATGTTCAGGCAGTTGATCCCAAGGGAATTCCCCAGGTAGCCCAGGGTCTAAGGATGGGGTGATGTCCTCCAGCACCACTGGATCTGGCAATGGGCTCTTGACAGAAGAGGCCACCCCCACCTGCAGGTAGGATAGGCCAGGCTTTGGCTTCATCGTGTAGCAGGAAGGCCTTGGGAACCTTATGAAGCTCGTGGGGATACTGCTTCCACGACCCAAGAAGAACAGGCAGCTGGATGGAAGGCTGTCAGCGTCTGTGAGAGACTCTATTTCCAGAAGAGCCCAGTGCATGGTCAACAAATTGCTGCTCTAATGGTATAGAACAGAGCACCAAGGAGGGCTGCTTCTTGCATCGGGAGCCCATGGACAATTTATAGATCCCATGGGTGGTCCAGGGACTCCAGGAAGCAGGAGGGGAGGTTGCTAAAAGAGACCCTTTCCACTGAGGACACTACTAGGTCATTTTACCTTGGACAGATTTTTGAGCCTTTTGTTGGGCGAGGCCCACTCAATGTGGGATGATTTACAAGTAACAGCATAAATGGGCTTAAGTAAAATTTATAAACAAGGGATCCATTGCTTCTGGAACCCAAAAAATACCAAAAGATGTTGGACTTGTATGTCCTTAACAAATGTGTCAAACAAATGTCCTCACATTAGGAAGTCATAAATGTGATGTCTCACCTGTGCTCCTGGAGACAGATGGGTATAGTGCATCCTGCCTGCAAAGACTGCGTGTGATAGCAGGAGGGTTTGGGGGCCCTGTGCATAAAAAGGTAAAACATGTCCCCTTCAAGGTCAAGGAAAAGGTGGCTGAGAGGACATTGAAATAGGCGCTGAATAGAACCTATTAGCCAAATCTGTAATAGCAAAATATTCACCATCTTTAAATTTGTTGGGATCCCAGGTGTTTGAAGGGCACCAGGGTTCATACTAATTTTTTCTAAAAGACAGCTCGAGGTGGGGAGAAGGGGCAGGGAGGGAGAGAGAAAGCATCTTAAGCAGGCTCCATGCTCAGCACGGAGCCCAATCCAGGGCTCAATCCCACGACCCTGTGATCAAGACCTGAGTCCAAATCAAGAGTTGGACGCTCAACTGACCGAGCCATCCAGGCACCCCTCACCCTGATGCACGTGGACTGAAAGGCCAGCTTAGGTCTCCATAATAAACTCAGGCTGTTGTAGAAGAAAAACAACACTGGGGAGACAAAACCACAAATGTCTCCTTTTGTAGATATTAAATGGTCAATGCCACTCTTTGCTCCCAAGATTAATGTTCACAGGGGTTTTAAATTTCAGTTTCTCTTTTCTTGACCTTGTCAGGGCATGCAGATTGGTTGGCAGTGAACCTTCTCTGACATGGTCTCATGACGTTGTTCGTGACAACTCCAGTGCAGTCTCACATTTGGAAGCACCACACAGCCTGATCTGGCTAAGCTTGCCATTTACACTTGCCATTCCACTCCTGGGTCATAAAGGTCTAGCTCCTTAACCAGGAGCTTAAATGAAGTGAATTGGCCTGGCCTGCAGGAACCCCAGGAGTGGCGTCAGTGAAAAACCGACAAAGTCCTCTGAATCACGAGCTTTTTCTGGATCAAAGGCTCAGCAAAGAACACTCTTGGCTTGTCAAAAAACACAGGTGTATCAGTCTATCCGCCTCCACCTTCTTCTGTTTACCCTCAGCCTCACCGTCCACACCTATGGGATGGACACCTTGTACTACTTACGATTGACACTTTCTACTTACTGACACCCCTGAAATGTGTACACTGCCAAGCTGGGGGACTATGCTTATTCAGTGGTTTGCATGACCCTCTTGGCAGAGGACCACTCAAAGACACTGCTGTATTCCATCTCATCACAAGTCTCCCTGGCAAGCCTTCCTACCTTCAGCCTTCCCCACTGTCATTTCCACCTTGGGTATCAATGAGCTCTTCTCCCTCCACTGAATAGTAAGCAAGCTTTTGATAGATGATTTTGCCCTAAGATATCTGCACTGAGTTTTTGTTGTTGTTTTCTTGTGTGTGTGTGTGTGTGTGTGTGTGTGTGTTTGCGTGATCCAAGGTTCTAAAGTTTGAGGATATCCATTCAGTGCACCTGACACATAGAGAAATGGAACATACAAACACTCTTTATTTATCTAGGAAACGTTTTGTAATAAGTCCAGTAGAAAATATATGTAATGGACGTCCTCAGTATGCAGAATAATGAAACACATTTGAACCACCCCAACTTGAGAAATTATCGATGTGCCTAAGTAAGCCTTCCTTTCCAGTGTTCTACCCTCCCCACTCCCTAAAGGTCACAAATGTGGGGATTCCTGTCTCCCTCCTCCGCCCCATTCCTTTATTTTTCTGTTGAGTATCCTATCATATATGTGCATATCTCTACACATCAGTTTTGCTTGGTTTGGACTTTATAAAAATGTTATATTCCCTTTCTTTCACTGAATATTATGTTCTTAAATTCAGCCATTGACTCTTGTAACTGGCAGCCCTGGTCCATCTACACTGCAACCTAGTTTTCCATTGTCCCAGTTTCCCACACATTCCTTCCTCCACATTTGAAAGGCGATTATGTGCGCAAAGCCCTTACTGAGCACAGCTCCTGGCGCAGAGTCAGCACTCAGTGAACATTTGTTCAATTGTCGACTGAGACTGAGCCCTGACCAACGGCAACACGAACACTTGTTTCCTCCTGCTGGATTCTCTGCCCTTCGCCCCAGTGCTCAGCATCCTGCTAGCTCTCCCGCCCTGCGTGAATTGCAGTTATAAAATTTTCTGACCAAAGGGGCGCCTGGGTGGCTCAGTAGGCTAAGCGGCCGGCTTCGGCTCAGGTCATGATCTCCCGGATCGTGAGTTCGCGCCCCGCGTCAGCTGTGGCTGACAGCTCGGAGCCTGAAGCCTGCTTTGGATTCTGTGTCTCCCTCGCTCTCTGCCCTCCCCTGCTCATGCTCTCTCTGTCTCTCAAAAATAAATAAATGTTTAAAAAAAAAATCTTCTGACCAGCAATAAGAAACCCATGAAATGGGGTACCTGGGTAGCTGAGTGGGTTAAGCGACCGCCTCTTGATTTCATCTGGGGTCATGCTTTCACGGTGGTGAGATGGAGCCCAGGGTCAGGCTCTGCGCTGGGCATACAGCATGTTGAGATTCTCTCTCTCTCCTTCTTCCTGTGCCCCTCCCACTTGTCTTCTCTCTCTCTGTCTCTCTCTCTGTCTCTCTCTGTCTCTCTCTCTCTCTCACTCGCACACACACAAAAAAGAAAAAAAAGCCTAACGCCCTCCCAGCGCACCCAAGACCACAATTCCCAGAAAGCATTGCGGTGCTCTTGTTTTGCGTCCATTTGCTTCCTTCCCCTCCTCGGCGTACTTCCGGGTTATGTGGGCGGGGCCAAAAGAGTTACCCAATGAGTCCTTCCGCGGGCCGCCGGGGCGGAGAAATCGCCCAATGAGCGCCTGGGTAGAGGCGCCAATGACCGGGAAGGTTGCTAGGACAGCTGACGTGCGTGGCGTCACTGAGCCGCGCCAGCTGAGTCCGCTGGAGCCCAGCCCCTCTGTCCTGCCTTCTCGGAGGCTCGCTCTTTCCCAGGGCGTTTGTGGCTCCCGCTTCCATGTACCCGGTGGGCACAGCACCCCGGAACCTCTACGCCCATGGCCGCTAGCCTGAGGAGGCCCTCTTTCACCACCTGTTCTTCCTCCTCGACAGACACGGACGACGAGGGTGTGCGCGGCACTTGCGAAGATGCTTCTATATGCAAGAGGTGCCTGCCCGGCGCGGTGTTGGGGACCGGCGTCCCTGGGGGGCTGGGGCCTAGGTGGGAGGCGGCCCTGGGGTACCAGCGGCCCGGGAGCATGCTGGGACCCCAGAAGGTACGCGTCAAATTCGGGCAACCCTCGTTTCACACCCGTGAAGTGCCCAGAGCAGCGGTTCATTATTTAACTGATAATTATCCCACTTGGGCTGTGCGTCAGGCCTGGGGAGAGCG
>CM053564.1:18322155-18399291 GCA_028646485.1 Cryptoprocta ferox
CTGTAAAATGGGGATGTAAATAATACCCACTTCCTAGATCATGGCACAGATTAAATGATATTTAACATTAGTAAAACACTTGAGTCACGTCTGCCATGCAGTATGTTAGGTGTTAGGGGCGGTCGATTAGAGAAATAGGTAAATACATGCGTAAGGAGTTAAGACTTGGAGGCAGTCGGCTGGGAAATTTGTGAACTTAAATGGAATACACTGAACTTTACTTCTCCAGTTTTCAGTTGCTCTTGACCACGTCTGTAGCATTTTGAATTAGAAATAATTTTTCTCATATCGACTGCTATTTGCTAAGAGACTGAAGTACCATCGAAATGATTAGAGGGAAATAAAATACTTGACAGTAGCATCTTATGATGAGGTGCATGTAAAATGTATTGGTAATATTGATTTATTTAATATTTGTCAGTAAAAGTTTTTGGAAACTTGCTTGCTTAAAATAAATGGACTATGAAATAATTCAGACACAGAAAAAGGACAGAGTAATGTAAGGAGAGTATGCCTTTTTTTGATTCTCTGTTGGACAGTTTTTCTGATTTCTTAGCTCTTTTCTGCCTCAGTTTCCAATGCCCCTTGTGTCTAATAGACATCTAAACATTGTAGTGAACGTTTGGGTTTGGAATGGCAGAGTCTCTAAGGCCAGAGCGCACATCGGCAGACCCTTGGGCTTTTTTTTTTTTTAATTTTTAATTTTTTTTTTTAATCTTAGAGCAAGAGAGAGTGAGCGAGCAAGCACATGTGAGTGGGGCAGAGAGGGAGGGAGACACAGAATCCGAAGCAGGCTCTAGGCTCCAAGCTGTTAGCACAGAGCCCGAGGTGGGGCTGGAACTCACAAACCAGGAGATCATGACCTCAGCCGAAGTTGGACACTTACCCAACTGAGTCACCTAAGGCACCCTTACCCTCGGGCTTTTTAAAGCAAACACAGATGCTCACATCCTAGTCTAGACTCACGGAATCAGAATCTCCTGGTTTAGATCCTGGGCTATAAAGACTGGGCATGTCTGCCATCTGGATGCATTTCATCGAAGCTTTTTTGCACTGGGTTTTCCCTCATCTGAGAAAACATGCAAAAAGAGTGTGAGAATCCGTAAGTGAATGTTTA
Organism: Cryptoprocta ferox; assembly: GCA_028646485.1. Classification (NCBI taxonomy): domain Eukaryota; kingdom Metazoa; phylum Chordata; class Mammalia; order Carnivora; family Eupleridae; genus Cryptoprocta; species Cryptoprocta ferox. Next base: position 18,323,273 of record CM053564.1, read on the forward strand.
AGACACTTTGCAGGTCTCCGTCCTTCAAGTTCTGTGATATCTTCACTGTAATGTGTTAAACCTTTTAATCTTATCAAAAAACCACGTTATTTAAATAGGGATTCTTTGCATGAATCGTGGGCATAGCACTGTCCTCTCATTTTTGGAATGGGGAGAATAATGGTAACCCACCTTTGGGAGGTCAGGATTAAAGGAGATCGTAGACACGAGGCAGTTAGCACACGATCTGCCACAGCCTAAAGCCTGCAATAGATTATTACAGGTTCTGATTTCCCTCCATTCTGAGTAGTGTTTGGTTCAAGTTACCGAATACGGCATAGCTGTGCATCGGGCCGGGTCCTGCCGCCCTAGGTTATAGCCGTAAAAGGCCTGACTGAACATGAAGAAAGCCAGTTCACCTCCCAAGACTCCTACGATTATGTGACTTGTGTTACATTTTGTTCCCTCCTGCGTTTCAGAGCCCTCCCCTCCCGGGATACTGATGATATGAACGGTGTCAGGCGGCTGTTAGGAGGATTAAGTGTGGCTCGCTCCCCACAGTGCCTGGCACACGGCACGTGGTGAAGACTGGTGGTTATTATCGGCGCTGTCCCAGTTGTTGTCATCGTCAGGGTCATGACCAGCATCACAGTGTTGTGCTCTCACTCCTGCCGTCCTACAGTGAGAACTCTTGTGATGGGACATTCTGGGTTTATGCTGACAAATTCCATTTGGTTCAGCAGGTGTTTTCCAGCACTTACTGTGATCGCTAACTCTCGCCACTACCCATCCCCCCTCTCCTTGTCTTCCCCGTCCTGCGGTGCCCATCCAAAGCAGTGCCCTCTGTTGTTTACCCCTGCCCCCCTCTCCCCAGACCCTCCCGGTGTCCTGGGAAATTCCCACTCCTTAATGAGCATCTTCGCTTTCCTCAGCCTCTCCTGAGCCATTTCTTCCCTCTCTTTGCTTTGAGCCTGGTCCTTGCCTGGGGATATCCTTTCCTGACGTCCTCTCCGATGGTGCCTCTGTGTTCTTAACCCTGCCTATTTTAGGATCGGGGGTGCAAGGTTTGTGTCCTTCTTCTTTACCCCCACCCCACCCCCCATTTCTTTGCGATCCATGGTCCCCAGGTGGAGCACCCTCTCCTCCTCATTACTGCTTTCCCCTCCTGGTTATTCACCTAATTCATGGACGACTTGGGCGCCTGACCCACAGCCCTCCTGTCTGTCTCGATTCTTGCCATCAGCCTGGTCGCCTTCGTTGTGCGTGTGGAGGACCCCCGGCTGGATACAGGGCACTCATTTTCTGGAACGCCTTGTCTGGAGCGATCACCTGTCCTAATCCACATCCGTCACCGTCACTATTGCCACAGTGTCCCCCTGCATTTCCACCCTGGTGCTGCCCCACCTCCTGCGTGAGCTGCACAGCCGACCCCGAGCTCTGCTTTCCACCTTGCTTGTCACTTACTTCCGCTATGCCCTTGGCATGTTTTTCCTTAGGATCTGAGGTTTTTCCTCTGTCCTTTTGATGCTCCCTCTAGGCTAGTGTCTCTCAGTGGAGCTTCGAGTTCCCCCTGAGAGAGCCCTCTGAGAAGGACAGTGGTGGGGAGAGACTTGCAGGAGGTGAGGGAGTGAGCCCTGTGGATGTCTGTGGAAACGGCGTCCCAGCCAGAGAGCAGGGAGGGTGGGAAACCCTGTGGAGAGAGCAGCCCTGACGTGTTCCAGGAAGGACCAGGCCAGAGTGAGGGCAGTGCAGGAGGGCAGAAGGGGCTTCTAGACCCGTGCTGGTGGCTGATGGAGGATTTTGAACTGAAGAGCGAGGTGACCTGACTTGGGTTTTATGGGATCACTTCTCTGTTAAGAGCAGCCCATAGGGAGCAAGGACAGAAGCAGGGACAGCAGTTAGTAGGCCAACGGAATATTCCAAGACAGAGGTGCTGCCAGCTTGGGTCAGGGTGGTCGCGGTGGAAGGGCTGAGAATCGACCCAATTCTGGGTCTCTTTTGAAGGAGGAGCTGATGCGCTGTGTGGACAGATTGGATGTGGGCGAGGCCAGTGAGTCAAAGAGGACTCCCAGCCCTCTGGCTCATCCCAGATGCGGCTCCCACCAGGAGGCCCCTGACACCTGCAGACCAGGCCCAGCCCCTTCCCTGTTCTCTGTGCCTGTCCTTGGCGGCCATCAGTCCAGCCGCAGCGAAAGCGGATTGCTTCCTGTGTATCTCCCCCCCCCCCCCGAGAGAAGAAAGGTGCAGGGAGGGACCGTGTCCGCCTCAGCCCCGTGCCTGCTAGACCCGCAGTAAGTATTTCTCAGGGTGACGGGCAGAGGAGCCGAGTGTCGGTGCTCAGGGTGCACTTCTGACGCGGTCTCTGCAGTCTGCTGTTCCATGTCACCGGTTCTCAGTGGTCTGCTTGGTTTAGAAACCAGGCCAGGGGCCAGAAAACTGAAATCTTCTTGTCAAAATTACAGAAGTGAATCTGACTTCAACCGAATCCACAAACGTCCCCCTTGAGGTGCAGGTGGGCCCCAGGATTCCGTCTCTGCAGAGGCGGCATTTTCCCAAGGGCCTAGGCCTTTCCAGCACACTGAGTGCATCTTCACGGCCATGCCCGGAGAGCAGGGCTTGAGCTATTGACCCGAACTATTTGGAAGGTGGGGGCTGCTGCTGTCCGTTCTCAGAGAAGACCTGTCACTTTAGAATGAGAATATTCTGGTGAGGATAAATTAGCTGCCACACTTGCCCATCCAGAAAGCCAAACAAATGGATTTTCTGCACCCTCTCCCCATTTGTTCAATAAGGAACAAATTACATTTTGGAAAATATATATGAAAAAAATCTCAGATCTAGAATACTAATTTTTTTCTTTTAATAAGTATTTTTTAAGATTTTATTTTTAACATTATTATTATCATTATTAATGTTTTATTTCTTTATTTTTGAGGGAGGGTGGAGGAGCGGAGAGAGAGGGAGAGAGAACCCCAAGCAGGCTCTATGCCATCTGCGTGGAGCCCAGTGCGGGGCTCGGTCCCACAAACCATGAGATCATGACATGAGCCAAAATCAAGAGCCAGATGCTTAACCAACTGACCCACTCAGGTGCCCCAAAGATTTTATTTTTTTTTAACTCCTATTATTATTTTTTAATGTTTATTTATTTTGAGAAAGAGAGCATCTGCACGGAGTGGGGAGCTGGCAGAGAGAGATAGAGGGAAAGAGAGAATCTCAAGCAGGCTCCACCCTGTCAGTGCAGAGCCTGATACGGGGCTTGATCTCACAAAATGTGAGATCATGACCTGGGCTGATATCACGAGTCAGAGGCTTAACTGACTGAGCCACCCAGATGCTCCCCCCACCCCCAAGATTTTGTTTTTAAGTAGTGTCCTGCACCTAATGTGGGGCTCAAACTCATAACCCTGAGGTCAAGAGTCACATATACTTTGAGCCAGCCAGGTGCCTTAATGGTTAATGTTTTAAAGGGCAAAAGTGAATACTTTTCCCCCACTCAGTAGCCTAATTTGAATATACTGTACATACAATTTTTTGTCTCTTTTTTTTTTTCCCCTGTAATGGCTGAAGAGTATTCCACAGTGTGGTTGTACTTTATGTGATCGTTCTTCTGTTCATCATTTGGGTAGGTGTGATTTTGCTATTAAAATATGGCTGTGATAAGCATTTTGCATGTGTGTTTCAGTCTTCCAGTGAGATTGATATCAGGGGAGAAGCCTCTGCAAAATGGTCCTCCAAAGAGTTGGTGTCAGTTTCTGTTCTCATGGTGAAAGAGATGCTGAGCACAGAATATTCTCAGTCTCTTAAATTGTTTGTCAGCTGGCAGGTGGAAAGTAATACCTCTTTAACATTTTTATTTTATTTAAAAACAGTTTTATTTAAGACTGAGCATTTTTATTAAAATCTGTTTTTTAATGTTTATTTTTGAGAGAGAGAGAGTGAACAAGCGGGGGGAGGGGCAGAGAGAAGGAGAGAGAGGATACAAAGCAGAGCCTGACGTGGGGCTCGAACTCCCGAACCACAAGATCATGACCTGAGACAAAGCCGGACACTCAACTGACTGAGCCACCCAGGCACCATAAGACTGAGCATTGGTCAGTATCACTGATATTTTTTTACATGATGCCTTTCTCTTTATCATTTTCTTACTGTGTTGGTGTCTTTCTGTTTTATTTGTGTTTTTATTGGTCTGTAAGAACGTGTCATATGTATGCTGGTAGTCCTTGGCCTACGTGTTTGTGACATTGTTTTCTCTCAAACTGTTGCTTGTCTTTTAGTTTAGCTTATAGCATACATTTCATGATACAGAAATTCTGAATCTTTATGGTGCCAGACCTGACAGTCTAACATTATGGCTCATGGCTTTTGGATAATGCTTTACGAGACCATTTTCAATCACGACCTTTTCTTTGAGCATTTTTATGGTTTTGGCTTCTATTGCTTCAAGCATTCATCTATCTTCATAATTTTGTATGTTACAGGGTAGCAGTTTTTGTTCCCACACTGTCTATTGATGGTCTGTATCCCCCATTGCTTTGAAATATCACTTACACACTGAATTCTTACATATACTTTAACACAGCAATGCATAATCATTTTTGACTTCCAGTTGGAATTGCTGTTTTCATTTTGATGCCTAAACATTTTGACTTGCGAAGTGTTAGTCGTGACTTGCCGAGAGCTCCTCCAGCTCTGGGTAAAAGAGGGTTGCATCGAGGAATAGCACAATCTTCTTAGTTCATTTGAGCAGCAGGACTCCAGGAAGAAAGAAGAGAAAGGGACACTAACAAAAGGCATCAGTCTGAGTCTGTGAAAGCAAATGCTTTTCAGGAAGTCCCACCCTGCAGACTTCTCCACACTTCTCATTGGCCAGAAGTGGGCCTGTGGCCTCCCCACTAGCTGCAGGAAAGTGTGGGAAGGGAGAGTTTCTCACGGGGCAGATGGATACCTCACACAAAATTGGGGTAAGGAGGGAGGGGTGAGTGGGTATTGAAAGGGGAACTTGGAGGGTCAGCTACATCTGTCATCTTTTCTTTTCCTTCAGAATTTCCCCAGGTATTCTTAAGAGACAGAGGGGGAGAGGAAGGAAGAAAATGGAGGTGAGAGGTCAGGGGAGAGAGGGAGATAATGTATAAATAAAATGCTCGTGTCTTCAGCGTTCAGTTTGATGAGTGTTAACACATAGATATGGTTGACTCTTGAACAACATGGGTTTGAACTGCATGAGTCCACTTATATGTGGATTTTCTGATAAATACAGTACGGTACTCTAAACATATTTTCTTTATTATTTTCTTAATATTTTCTTTTTTCTTAATGCCTATTTATTTTTGAGAGAGCGCACATGAGTGAGGGAGGGGCAGAGAGAAGGAGAAAGAGGATCCAAAGTAGTTCCGCCCTGACAGCAGAGAGCCCAATGTGGGGCTCGGATCCACAAACCATGAGATCATGACCTGAGGTGAAGTCAGACACTTAACCGACTGAGCCCCCCAGGTGCCCCTCTTAATACTTTCTTTAGCCTCCTTTATTGAAAGGATACAATATGTAATAAATCTAACATACAAAATATGTGTTAATCGACTGTTATCAGTAACATTTCTGGTCAACAGTAGTTAGTAGTTAAGTTTTTGGGGAATTGAAAGTTATATGCAAATTTTTGACTACAGAGGAGATCGGCACCCCTAACCCCTGTGTCGTTCAAGGGTCAACGGTATATCTGTATACCACTGCCCAAAACAAGATGTAAATTATATCTGAAACTCTAGAAACTTCCCTCGTTACGTCTTTCTGATTAGTCACCTTACCCTCACCAGTCATTTTCTGATTTCAGAATCTGGTAGATTAGATTTGCCTGTTCTCATATGTCATATAAATGGAATCATACAGTATGTATTCTTTTGCCTTCTTTCACTCGGCTGTGTTCTTTGAGACGCATCCATGTTGTTTGCATTATCAAGGATAAAGCCAGGGGCGCCTGGGTGGCTTGGTCACTTGAGCATCTGACTCTTGATACTGGCTCAGGACATGATCTCATTGTTTGTGGGATTGAGCCCCATGTCTGGCTCTGCACTGACAGTGTGGAGTCTACTTGGGATTGCCTCTGTCTCTGTCTCTCTCCCCGTCTCTCCCTGCATCTCCCCTGTTTGTGCATCCACACACATGCATACTCTCTCAAAATAAAGATTAAAAAAAATTTTTAAGATAAAACTAGATACTAGTTAAAGTGGTGAGGATAGAGTTTAATCAGTAATAACTATTGCAACAAGGAAAAGAGTTTGGAGTGAATGAAACTCAACTTCGATTTGTACAGAGGACGTTTTAAAGAGAGAATGAAGGAGTAAGGTTAGGGGTGAATAAAGTCCAAGAAGTAAAAAATTACAAAGTCTAGGAAAGGAATTGGTTCGTGTGAAACCACCTGGATTTGCTCACTGGGAGATAGGGGCCTGATCTTTCAGTGTTGGCTAGAATAAACAATGGATGCTTTTGGCAGCCTTGAGTTTTCTCAGGCAGGCACTCAGGGGTGCTAGAGTCATCCTAAGGGTGGAGTCTTGAGCTGTTAGAGTCTACATTAGTGTTTGTTAAGTCTCTATACAGGAAGTTAAGGTTGACGCCTAGTTGAGAAGAGGGATCAGAGGAGCCTGGCTAGAGTTTGGTCAAGGAGAGCGTCTTTGTCAGTATAAAGTAGTTTATTCCTATGCATGCAGTACGAATATACCATGATTTGTTCATATGTTTTCCCAATGATAGGACATTTGAGGTGTATCGAGGTTTTTAGTCATTATGAATAAGCTACAATGGACATTCTTATATAAGTCTTAAATTTCTCTCAGATAAATGTCTAGGCGTGGAATTGTTTAGTCACAGGGTGGGTATATATTTAACTGCTAGACTAATTTCCAAAATGGTTTATCAGTTTACACTTCCCACCAGCAATATATCGAAACTCAGTTGCTCAACATTCTTGTTAACATTCTCTATTGTCAGTGAGGGTGAAATAGCATCTCATTATGGTTTTAAATTGCATTTCCCTGGTGACTAATGATCTTAGGCATCTTATTATGTGGACATTCCGACATCTTTTGTGAACTGTCTGTTCAAGTCTTTTGCCCACTTTTGTTGTTAATGGTTATTTGTTTTGACTTATTGGAGTTTATTATATATTCTGGATAGGAATTCTTTGTCAGATAGATGTAGTGTGTATATATATATATATATATATATACACACACACACACACGTGTAGGAAAATGAAAATTGAAAATATTTACAATTGTATCAAAAACATAAACTGGGTAAGAATAAATATGATGAAAGACATGAAATACCTTCACACAGAAAATTATAAAACGTTGTTGAGAGGAATTCAAGAAGACTGAAATAAACGGGAGATATGCTCTGTTCATGCATCAGAAGATTTGGTGTTTTGGTGTTTCTGTTCTCCATGACTTGATCCATAGAATCAATGCAATCCCAGCCAACATCCTAGCCATGTTTTTTTTTTTTTAAGAAGAAATTAACAGATTGGTTTGAAAATGTACATGGAAATGTGACGGGTCTTGAATTGTGAAAAATGTCTTCAAAAGAAGAGCACAGTTGAAGACCTTAAACTGCTTAATATTGCTTAGTTTGAAGACTTACAGTAAAGCCACAGTAATCCAAGTCTTTGGCATAAAGAGGGATGAAAGAAACAATAAAGAGTCCAAGAGATAGGGCAAACACAAGTACTGTAGATTGATCTGCAGCTAGAGTATCAGGTTAATTCGGGGCGGGGGGAAGGGAAGTCTTTTTAATGAATAATTCTGGGTAAACGATATTCAAATAGCAACAAAATGGACCTTGACCCCTACCTTGTTCTGTACACATTAATTTGGATGGATCATAAACCTAAATATAAAAGCTAGAAGTGTAAAGCTTTTTATATGAAAACATGGGAGAATATGTTGACAACCTTGAAGTAGGCCAATGTTTTGTATACAGAACACAAAAAGCACTAATTACAGAGGAAAAATAGATGCATTGAGAAAATGAACAGGCAAGACAGACTGGGAGAAAATACCCAGACCGCATGTGCTTACATGTTTTATTTCTTCCCGATGAACTTTAGCATTATTCAGACCCATGACATCCTGTTAGTATTCTGCATTCACTGGGTTTTTTGTTTAAGTCAGATATGAGACATTGCACCACAGGAACTTTCTGATTGACTTTTCCTCCTTAATTTGCCCTCTTGTGAATGCCTTTTTCACATATGCCTTGCTCACTAGTACTTACAGTGGAGGCAGTAGATTTTAGATCATATGAATCCTAGTAATGTAATTGGGTGTTAGATGAAGCCAGAAGACAATACCAGTAGCCTCTGTTGGAAAGAAACAGTAGCCCGTAGGTTAATTGAGGCTCGGTTTTGTTTTGTTTTGTTTTGTTTTGTTTTGTTTTGTTAGGTGATTTGACCCTTAAGGCCTTTCGGATCTACTTAAGAAAGCAACAGAGCTCACAAGAAAGGAAACAAACTGAAAGTCTGTTTAGGTACAAAGTCTGTTGCCCTTAAGACTTTGCTTCCTGCCTTCCATTTATAACCAAGAATAAAACCACTAGGAAACAGAAACAAAAAAATGAGACTAAAAAAAGAACAATAAAATTAAAAATAAGAGGTAGAGCAATATCTTCAAGACTAGTATGCAGTATGTAGTTCAAATTTCCAACCTGAAAATTGATGCTAAGAGTATTGGATTGATTTTGCAATTACATTTAAATACATTGTATATATGTGTATATGTACATGTACATACATCACACACACACACACACACACATATATTTAGTGTAGCGTATATAAATACAGGAATACACACACATACAAGCATACACAGACACCATTTAAACAACTGAAGTGTCAGGGGAGGGATCCAAGACCAGGCGGGTAAGTAGGTTTGAAAAGCAATAGAATTAAGTTTCCTACAAGGTTCCACAGCGTGAGGGACCTGCCTTCACTCTGTAAAGCAGTGCCTTCCACAGGGAGTCATTATGAGGGTTGCAGGTGTTCCTATTGGCCAGGCATTTGGAATGATGACCGGCATGGTAGTAAGCTCTCAGGCATGTTGATAGAAGTAAAATGAACCTGCCCTTGATCCTCGCTGGCTGGGAGAGCAGGGAGGGCCCTTTCCCATTCCTTCCGATGAAGAAATACCTGGTGGAGGGCCTGTCACACTTCTCCTGTGAGGCTCCCCCTGTTGCAGGGGGTATTCATGCCCACAGGGCAGAGTCAGTAAATGCTTCCTGAATGAAGAGGCCGTTGGACCAGCTCACTGATTCCCACGGGAGGAACGTGAAATGACTTCAGGTGGCACACAGATGTTTGCAATTTTAATAGTTAGGTATTTATTATAGTGTGTGTTAGAAGAAAATACCAGGTAGCACGTCAGACCTGAGTACTAAAAAAAGTGAGTTGATATAAAGAAATGTTCCACTGAACAGGTGGTATGGGAATACCAGGAACATTTCAAAAGCAGTAGGGATTGAATGAAGACTGCAAAGTAGGTCTTTGCAAATCTGAGATTTTTGATTCTTTCTTTGGGTTTTAAACATGAAGTCAGGATATACAAAGAGAGGGGATGTTTTCTGGGTTTGGGCAACAGAGGACTCTAGTGGGGACGGACAGACAGCAGCACCAGATAGATGCACACAGTATCATAGTGTGGAGGTGACCACGGTTCACATTTGGGTGTCTACTCTGGGAAGTCTTTATACATATACCGTGTGTATTCGTATATTCACGTGTCCATGAATGTACACGTTCATCTAACAGAATTGGGAACATTCCGTACATATAATTTTGTAGCCTGCTTCGTTCCCCTGGCACGTAACCCCAGGTTCAGTGTTCTTAGAGAAACATTTTTGTGTTCATTCCTATTTCCTGAGGGTAAAATCCTAGAAGTGGGATTGTTTGCTCATTGCCTATTTGTAACTGTTTGGCTTTGAATACCAGCAGCCGAAGGGCCTGGGGGCAAGGCCGTGCCAGTTTACAGTTCTGGCGGGTCGAGTGCCCTCTTTCTCATCCTCACTGATTCCTGATTCTATTAAAAACCGGTTTTGTTGCTGATTTGATAGGAGATCTGCTTGCTGCTTCTGCTTTCATTTTGCTTTTTTTTTTTTTTTTGGTATTTATTTTGTATATTAAGTGATCGGTTTGCTCTCTTGTGAACTGCCCATTTTTGTCCTTTCTTCTAGGATATTAGGATTTTTTTTTCTTACTAGTTTATAAGTCCTTTTTATTTTAAGAATGTTACTACTTTGTGACGTCACAGGTATTTTTCCTCACTTGATATTTGCCCTTCATGTCTGCCTGTGACATCTAAGCTTACTGTTGTCCATGTGGTGAAGGCAGTATTGTATTTGATCCTTGCTGTGACATGCGCTCTTGCATCTTGACACCAGCTATGATTTATTCTCCATGTGTCCTGCAGTCACTGCCAAGTCGGGTTAGAGTTGTCATTATCTGTGCAAGTGGACATGGTCATCATCGCTCGGGGTGAGGCCAGACAGCTACACCCTCAGCTCTTGGGTCCTCCTTCCTTGAAGAAGGAGCACAAATCCTGATTGCTATTCGAGAACCATCCATCGATACCTTCTGATGAGATCAAGAAAGGCTGAATAACAGAACCTACATCTGGAGGGTCAGTAGCGTGGAAGGAAATCTTGGAGAGGATGATAGAGATCTCTTGGGAATGCAGCCTTGCCAGTGTCCTTGGCAGTACGAAGGTCAATATGTGGACACTCACAGACACCCCAAAAGGGAAGACTTACCCAGCTTAGTGCCCTCATCCATTTCCTTTCATCTGTTTAAATAAGCATCCAAGGGCTTTTGCAGGTGCATCTGGATGGCTCAGTCAATATGACATGCAACTCTTGATCTGGTTGTGAGTTGAAGTCCCACGTTGTGCATAGAGCCTACTTTAAGAATAATTAAACAGGGGCGCCTGGGTAGCTCAATCGGTTAAGCGTCAGTCTTCCGCTCAGGTCATGATCTCACGGTTTGTGGGTTCGAGCCCCACGTCGGGCTCTGTGCTGACAGCTCAGAGCCTGGAGGCTGCTTTGGATTCTGTGTCTCCTTCTCTCTGCCCCTCCCGTGCTCACACTGTCTCTCTCTGTCTCTCAAAAATGAATAAATGTAAAGAAATTAAAAAAAAAAAGAATAATTAAACAAGCAAACAAGTAAATAAATGGACTTTTTCCAACAAGCACAAAATTAAAATTCTAAGCAGTAAGAAAAACATTAAGCTGACTAACTGGCAGTGTTTCTTCTTTCGTCAGTCTTATAGTCGATGGTGTCTTAGAATGAAATATGGCATAGAGTTAGTGGAGAAAAAGTTTAATACATAGAGATAAATTAACACACACACACCCCCCAGAAACCCCGGAGATAATCATTGTTAGTATTCTGGTACCAGTCCCCTAGTTCTTGTCTGTAAATGCAGACACACACACACACATACACATATATTCACGGGCATGTTGGCTACATATGTTTTTGGCCTCATTTGTTTTCCTTCACGGTGTGTCTTGAGCATCTTGGCGCGTCTGATCCTTCTAGTTTCGTCTGAGGTGACCGGTTAGCGTTTCCTTGTATGGATCCACCATGTTGAACTGATCTCCCAGTGTGGCTTGTACGTTCTGAAACAGGTTGCCCGTCTCCCTTTGGAGCTCCCCATGAACGGTGCCCGATAGGCCCTTGACCCTTCTTCCTCTTCTTAGCAGCATGCTGTCAATCTTATGTTGGCCACTCTGAAGGGCAGATCAGTAACATCCTTTTCCTCCCAGAAACCACTGGCAGGCGTCTAGATCTGAAGGCTGGAAGGAGACATATGTTGGAAACATTAGAAAGGCGGAGTTGTAAGGACTGGGATCGGACAGGTTACATTTGTTCATCTCCCCATGGTTTGGGGCCGCTGCACACGGCTGCAGAGATCTCTCCCTGGCTCCCACCAGGCCCTTTGTAGCCTGAGCCTGCTTCCCTCTCCACCTCCCTCTCCGGTTTCTACTATTTCTCCCCTGTTCTCCAGCCTCCCTGCCGACTTTCTGCTCCTGGAACGTCCCAAGGCGCTTCTTGCCCCAAGCATTTCTGTCTGCTATTCCTCCTGTCCGGAATGCCTGTTGCACAGCTTTCTCCAATTCTGAAAGGACCCAACTCAGCCCACTCCCTTTCCAGCGAGGCTTTCCCTCTCACATTCTTGAAAGTAGGGCCATCCATCCTCCACACTGCTGTCCTTCATCTGTCAGACACCCTTACTTATCTCTGTGTCCTCTTCACCACGGTATCCCCCATGCCTGGCACGTAGGACAAGTATTGCTTGACTGAGGCAATAGTATGAAACTGACGGAGACTACAGCCCAGAGGAGGGGAACCTCTCCTTGTCAGCCAGGAGAGGGCGGTAGTAAGTCCGACGCAGCTTGTCGAGGGGCCACTTGCTCAGCTTTCCAGCAGTCAGGGCTGCGGAGCCGTGGAGTTGAGTGCCTTCTTTGTGGTGCAGAGTGAGGCCGTGGCTTGGTGGTGTTGAAGGATCCTTGCATTGGATGTAAGGGTTGACCAGGTCCATTCTAAGGCCCCTTCCAACTCTTACACCATGTTCCATGACGTTCTCATCACGGGTCTGTGGGTCTTGCTTCGGCTGCAGATGTGGCCTTTACCACTAGATGGCACAAGATAATTTCCTTGAGGCCAGGACTCCCCTAACCCACCAACAGCGAGAACACCATTTCCTTTCTTTCTTTCGTCATTGAAGTCTAGTTGACATACAATGTTATATAAGTTTCAGATGTGCAACATAGTGATTTGACAAATCCGCACATTAGTCAGCGCTCACCACAATTAAGTGTTGTCGCCATCTGTCACCACACTGTGTTCTAACAATATTATTGACTGTGTTCCCTATATTGTACTTTTTATCTTTGTGGGTGATTTATAGAACTGGAAGTTTGTACCCCTCATGCCCTCTTTGCCTGTTTTTCCCATGCCCTCCCCGTTCCCTCTGGCAACCACCACTTTGCTCTCTGTGTTTAAGAGCTATTTTGTTTGTTTTGGAGAATAGATTTTTCATTGCATTTATACCCCAAACACACACTTCAACAAAATCTTCACAAGACAGTCTTAACTCTTACAGTATGTCATGTATACTGATATTGTCTATTTTACTCTATTCGACTGCATTTTCACAGATGAAGACTTGCAAACGACAACACTGATTTTAGGAGATGGATGGGTCATCATCCATTATTTGAAAAGCACTATTTTAAACAGCCAAGCCTGTTCACCCTTGTAAAACTTGGACAATCTGGGATCGTAGCAAATTGTGTCCCTTAACGAGTACTTTGTGCATTTCCGTGTTAAGTTGCTGCCTTGAGTAGCCAAAAGTATGTGCTTCCTTATGGGTGTCTGTGGATGTGTGAACGTGGACGTGAGAGAGACTGGGGGGGACAGGTTTGTACAGGATTAGTACCAATCACAGTCAAGGCAGTGGTAAGCCTTGTCAGTGGATATAAAGAGAAGATAGAATATCTGCTTCTGGGAGCTCAGACCCCAGCTGGGTGACAATCACACACACACACACACACACACCGTCCCCTCTCAGCTTATTCATCAAACAACACAGAAATGAGCTCATACACTGAGGATATCACTAAGGATGCTTCAGAGTGTAAGTAACAGACACCTGACTCCATTTGGTTTCATGATAAAGACATGTATAAACTCTCACAATGTCTGTTGAAAGGGAGAGCGGGCTGCGGGCTGCAGGCCCACAGTGGCTTGGCGTGGCTTTAAGGATCCAGGTTCCTTCCTTTACCTGTCCTTGTCCTAAGGCTGGCTCCGCCCATGGTTGCCAGAAGACCTTCAGTGGTAATTGGGACTTCAGAGCCCTGGCGAAGAACACTGGAACTTTGATTCCCTGTGGTGTAGCCTGGGGAGAGTTTAGGTGACCATACCATTTTCCAGGTTGTAGTGTAGACCAGAGAGCGTAAGCTACAATGGCACTATCTAGGTTGTAGCCGGCCTGTTGATGTGTTCCTGGTTTTCCCACTAGGACTCCCTTAAGGTATGTGAAATGACAGAGCTGGGGGAGATACTTAGGGAGTCATTGGTGAGTTTTACAAAACAATTCTACATCTCCTTTCCTGTGGACCCAGAACTTCTGGCTGAGTAGAGTGTCTGAATAGCTCTGGCCAGTGAGTTTGCTGAGTGAGTAAATGGTCGTAGACCTTCTGGGTGAGGTATGAGGTGAGGTCCTCTTTAGGGTCCTGGGAAAGGAAGTAGTCAGAACAGAGAGAGGTGACACACGGCCGCTGTGGGAGGGTGAGAGGCAGTGTAAGTGAGCACCACGGTGGACGGCTGCACCTGTTGACATCTGTGCTGGAGTGTGAAACGTGAATCTGTTGGCCTTTTGAAGTAGACAATTTTCCTCCTTGCCCTGGTTCCTGAGAACCTGCCTCTACTGACCTCTACTCACCCGCCTCCTTTTTCATCCCTTCCAGGTTTGCAGTCAGCATTGGCTACTGGCATGACCCCTACATCCAGCATTTTGTAAGACTGTCTAAGGAGAGGAAGGCCCCCGAAATTAACAGAGGCAAGTGACCCTCTCCCTCCTCACTGTTCCCCCGCATCAGCCAAGAGGCCTCAGGTTTTAGGGATTCATTCTTTTTTTTTTTTTAAACAATACAGTGTTGACTCTCTCCAGTAGTATATGAAGTGCTTATTTCCCAACATCCTTACCAACACAGTATATTATGAAGCTTTTCATCATTGTTAATCTGATACGTGAAAAGCGGTCTCTTACGGTAATTTTATTTTCTATTCCTTTTATTTTGGGGTGAAGTTGAAGATCATTATTATTTTTTAATATATATATTTTTTAATGTTTTTTTTGAGAGAGAGCAAGAGAGCACATGCTTGCAAGCGGGGGAGGGGCAAAGAGAGAGGGAGAGAGAGAATCCTAAGCAGGCTCCCTGCTGTCAGCACAGAGCCCAATGTAGGGCTCCAACCCTTGAACCATGAGATCACGATCTGAGCTGAAATCAGGAGTCGGACGCTTAGTCAACTGAGCCACCCAGGTGCCCCCAAATCATGTTTATATGTTTAAGAGCCATTTATATATCTTTCCCTGGAAACTGTCCGTTCATGGAAGGATATACTTTTTTTGGCCTTGTGAAAGTGATAGTGACCCAATTAAGCTCTGCACATCGTTTCTACCAAGGCAGTGAAAGGATTTGAGACAGGAGGGTGACTTAGTCTCAGCCAGATTGAGAAAGTGGCCAAATGACAAAGTCTTGTGAGCGCAGGAATCTTGGCCCTTCAGATGGATACTACGGGCAGTTTCTATAAG
Organism: Cryptoprocta ferox; assembly: GCA_028646485.1. Taxonomy (NCBI): domain Eukaryota; kingdom Metazoa; phylum Chordata; class Mammalia; order Carnivora; family Eupleridae; genus Cryptoprocta; species Cryptoprocta ferox. Next base: position 18,338,620 of record CM053564.1, read on the forward strand.
AAACACAAAAAAATTTTAAAGTGGTGCTTCTTTAGAATAAGGACATGGTACTTACTCTGAGCTGAGGGTGAAACCATGCATCACTAAGAGTGGACAAGGCCCGGCTAAGAGGCCTTAAGCCTCCTGCCCGTGCTATTGAGGCCGCTTTCATAACAAATGCTGCAGAGGCAGAGCCCCACCATGGTGCCCTGCGTGCCGGGGGCCCTGGGTGGCATGTCAGCCCTCCTTCCTTCCTTCTTCCTCTCCCTTGGTTGGCATCACTAGACTAGGGCCCAGTAGTAGGAGAGTGCTTCCCAAAGAGCGCGTGGGGAGCATCTTTAAAATTGTTTCCAATATCCAGTCCACTGTGGACGATATTCTGTAACCCATAATCAAAAGGATTTACTAGCAAAATAAAATGAAAGAGACTTTTAAAAGACAAGTTCAGATTATGTACAAGTAGAATCCATAGACATGAAATTCCGATGTCAAAGTGCACTAAGTTTCTAAATGCTACTCAAATTTTGTTCTTAAAATAGTTATACTGTAAGCAGCAGGGCTTTAGAACACAGATCGATTTTATCTTCCTTTGTCCTCTTTTATTTCTCGTCTCATTTGTTCCAGCTTCCCACCCTAGAGCTTAACAAGTCAATGTATTAGGCAGCCCTTTGCCTGTGCCCTCCCCCCCATCTCCCCCCCCCCAATATTTTCCGTACGGTCTCACAAGTTTGAGTTTTAGCAGATCCTGAGTAGCTTTCATTTAGCCATGAAAAAGCAGATTTCCAAGAGGAACGTTTAGATCCCATGTTTTGATATAAAACATTTTGTCCTTCATAAGTAGAATTAGGGGACATTGTATTTTTCTTAAGATAGTGGATCCAACCATTAGGTAGATTGTGCTTATTTTGGTTCAGATAGCTTTAAAAAAAAAAAAAAGGAAGGGAATTTTAAAGTCGTCATTTCTCCCATAAGGTCTATGGATAAACTGCGGCCCCTGATGCAGGGCGGAAGGGCTGTGTTTCGTTCTTCTGGTGTGGTGGGCTTTGCAGGGATTATTTCCATCATCACGGAGTGATAGCTTGTCTCTGTCTCTCTCTCAGGATATTTTGCTCGAGTCCATGGCGTCAGTCAGCTTATAAAGGCATTTTTACGGAAGACAGAATGTCATTGTCAAATTCTAAATCTCGGGGCTGGGATGGATACCACCTTCTGGAGATTAAAGGTAAATGGTAAATACTGCCCCCTTCTTTCCCGAATTGTTTAATTTTGTGAAGGTTCCCACTGGCTTCAAACTGTTCAGGACTGGCTGGCTCAGTCGGGTCAGCACCCGACTCTTGACTTCGGCTCAGGTCAGGATCTCTCAGTGTGTGGGTTAAAGCCCTGCATTGGGCTCTGTGCTGACGGCGTGGAGCCTGCTTGGGATTCTGTCTCTTTCTGTCTCTGTCTCTCTCTGACCCTCACCCCATCTCCCTCTCAAAACAAATATTTTCTACAGTGTTAGAAATATATGCAAAGGGAATGCAGTGACTGCCTGTCTCGCATCCCGTCCCCATCTGCTTGCACCTGCTGCACAACCGGCATCAGCCACGTACCTGATGTCACCAGAGCCCTAGTTACGTGCCTTGCTTCTTAGCTCCTGCTCATACCAACAGGGGTTGTGATAAAAACCCATGTACATTTGCTGTGCACGTGTGCGAGAGCACTGTGGGTGGAGCAGCTTAGACCAGGGCCCATGCATTTGTCGTTTTGACGATAACAAAGATTTTCCTGTCATCCTGACGGTGTCTGCAGTACAGTTTGGTGATTTGCACGGCTGGGCGATGGTAGTTACCATGAGACAAAGCCCTTTCGTAGCCATTCTCTGGTCTTTTTTTTTTAAGTTTATTTATTCATTTTGAGAGAGAGAGACAGAGAATCCTTAGTGGGGCTTAGCTGCGGAGCTCGATCCACGAAGCGCGAGACCATGACCCGAGCTGAAATCAAGAGTCAGATGCCCAGCTGACTGAGCCACCCAGGCACCCCTCCATTCTCTGATTTGATCCCTCACCTCCTTCGTTAGGGACCAACAGCAGGTGTCATTACACTCCCTCGCAGAAGACGAAACGGGTCCAGTTAGTGGCAGAGTCAGGACCGCAGGCCCGGTCTCTGATTCCGGGCTGTTATTTTAGAACCACACCTTTTCCCCACAACAGTCTCATCGATTGTGTTTTCTGTTTTGTAGGTTTGTACAGATCCTTCTTGGTTCCTCTGTCAGGTTGGTCACGGGGAAGTCACGGGTACGTGCATTTCCCCAGATTCTTGCAGAAGTACACCAAGATAAGTTAGAGTGTGTGGGCCCCATGCGACCTGAGTGTGTCTTTTGTCCCTAATCAGCTCACCTGATACGGTCTTCGGTCATCAGTGCTCCCAACCTTTCTCTCACTGAGGTGAGAAATCAGTGGCCTCAGCACAGCCTTAGTATTGACGCTTTGCTTCTGCATTCTTCATTCAGGGTAAGGGAGCTAACGTTTCTGGAGTGTGGCACACACGTGACCTCAGGAGTTAACATGGGAGCTCTGTGCGGGGTAGGGGTGGGGGGCACACAGATGTGGAAAGGGGGGCTGTGAGAGCTGTGTCTTCCCCAGATCGGACAGCCAGGGCATTGGAGCAAAGAACAAACAACGGATTGCCGTTCGTCTGAGTCCAGATTCCTTCCTTGTTCTCCCCATAGAGCCGGGGGTTGCCCGGTGGGGGGCTTTTTGCCTGTTTGGGGTCAGTGGTGCCTCTGTACCTCAGAGACCACGGTGCAGTGGAAGGGACTGGAACAGAACACAGCTGCAGAATGTATGCAGAGTTCACAGAAGCTGCTGGAGAAACTCCTTCGCCTGACACCCCTGCGACTTGGTCCCGTGCTTTGGTTTCTCCCCCTGCCGTGTAGGTGGGTTAATCATTAAGAAATCTGAGATTTTTATTTCTGAGCAAGGTACACTGAGGCTTATGCACCCCTTCCAAGAAAAAGGTTCTGTGTCAAGAGTGAGGAAGGCGAATAGCGCAGGGTCTGAAAGATTTTGTGGAGATGTTTCATTTTGTTTGATAATTATATTGGTCTACAGAGTTTAAAAAAATCGAAATTTCTTTTTAAAAAAGTTATGCTTGTTTGCTCTTGGGAGCAGGAGCTGAATGGGCCAAATTTAGGCTGCCACCAATAGGTGGCATATTTGTAAATAAAGTTTTATTGCAACACAGCCACCTCCCCTTTACTCACGTCTTCCCTGTGGCCGCTTTAGCACCGCGGCCACGGGGTGGAGGGGTTCTGGCAGAGCCCGCCTGGCCTGCAAAGCCTAGGATCCTGGCTCGCTGTTTGCAGCAGGTGTGCCGATCCCTGTTCCCGAGCTCTGTGCTTCTGTGAAGGAGAAGGAGAAATCTCGTCAGCTCGTCTAGGTGTCCCACCTTCCACCCGGGATGGTCCCCTGGCTGCACCAGCAGAGGCTTGGCTGTGGGTCACAGGCTTTCTGCTGCCACTAGGGTGTGAGGCCGTTCTGTGTGATGTCAGGGGCCCACAGCCACCAGGATGAAGGCTCCCACCTTCAGGCAGTGGGTGAGAATAGGGTACAGGAAAGCCAGTACCGTCCCAAACCAAGAATAAAGGGTGAGTGAAGCCCTTCAAGGGACCTCAGCTTCTTGGTGTCTCTTGAATTCTGTTTCTGCACAGCCAGAGGACCAAGGACGCAGGGGGTCAGTGTCGACATTGGCGGCCTGTGCAGCGGTCGGCCTGTGGGATCTCCTTTGAGTCTGCGGGATTCCCTTCCTCATGGCGGTTCCTGGCTGCCCTCCGGGAGCCAGGCACAGTCTCGGGTGTCTTCCATGCCACCTGTGACATGTGAGCTACTGGCGAGTGGCGCGTCAGAAGGGCTTAGGGCATCCCAGAATAAAAAGTTGAAGCATCACGTCCCACAGCCATTTTTGCCCCTTTCCCAAAGTCAAGAAGGAAGATGTCTGTTCCTTAAAAGCTCCAGGTGTGCCTTTTGGGAGCTTTCCCTCCACGGTGACCCCTTAATCAGAATTCTCAGGAGGGGCAAGGCCCTGACGCGTGGCAAAGCTCTTTATCAAGTCAGAAGTCAGAGATGTAGGATCGTATGCTGTCCTTCATTTGCTTTTCATTGTTCTCATGGCCTTCTGGAATTTTAGAGTGTAACTTTTCATATTGTGGGAGTAACATGCTGGTAGGGTGCTCGGGAATTTCCTAGCACGAGTTCTCTCCTGGTGTGCTCGAAACGTTCCCTCCGAATAGCTTCAGACAGCTTTTTACACGGCCCTGCTCTGCAGATAGATCCCCTGAGATTTTTCTAAGGGGTGAGGGGTCACTGGCTCTCACAGTTCTGACACTTGCCTAATTTACGGGTCACCTCCTACTGGAAAATGCTTGCTCGTGATTCCTGTCCCCCACCGTCATGCTGTTTCAGGGGGTTGGTCCCCTCCATCCCTGCTCTCCATCGTTCGTTACCGTCCATGTAAATGGTGTTCTGCACAGTTGCTCAAGTCAGAAAGAGAGGTGTCATCCTCGCCCCGGCTTTTCCTTTATCCCGCCCCGCACCAGGGAGGCCCACCGCTGGGTTCTGGGCACCAACAATTGTCTTTTTCTTTGTTTTTTTCCCCTCTTTAAGTAGTTCTGTATTTGTGGAACATAAGTACAGGTGGATACAGGGGTGTTAAAAGAATGCTTTGGGGAGACGCTGGGCAGGTCACCAGGTTGTGAAGCGCCTTGTGTCTTTCCCCAAGCCTCGGGCGTGAGGAGCTGCTGCTGGCAACATGCAGGGTGTCACGGAGAGTCCAGTCAGCGGTGTCCTTATAGTGTGAGCTGAGGAGGAGAGAGTGTGTTCGAGAATACTCCTCGGGGCTGAGGGATTGATTAGATGTGACAGAGGAAGAGAATGTGCTAGGATGGCCAGGGGGCAACCAGGCCTGGGCTGCAGAAGGGGGAGCAGAGTCATGTGTGTCTCTGTGTGTGTGTGTCACTTGTGTGTGTATATGTGTGTGTCTGCCACACTTTTTTCCTGTAGGGCTCAGTAAAATTAAATATACACCCCAGGCCAAGATCCATATCCTCGTACCTATGTCAATAAGTTTTTTTTTCAAATAAGTTTATTTATTTTGAGAGAGAAAGAGAGAGACAGGACCAGTGTGGGAAGTGGGAGGGATCCAAAGTGGGCTCCGTGCTGACAGCAGAGTCCCATGTGGGGCTCAAACTCCTGAACCATGAGATCATGACCTGAGCCAACGCTTAACCAACTGAGCCACCAGGCGCCCTGTACCCGTGTCAGTAAATGATAAAGGCACACATGTGGCACTTACTAAGGCTGGCCCTGGTCTGAGGGTCACTCGTGTGTATTGACTTCCTCATTAACCCTCACAACCCCGTGAGACGCTGTCACTTTCTCTACTTCGCAGACAAGGGAAACCTGGGCCAACCCAGGGAGTTGAGTGACTTCAGGGCCTCACGGCAGACAGGTGGTGGAGCTGGGACCCGAACCCCTGTCCCCGCCTCCAGGGCGCCTGCCCTTTACCACCGGCTGTACCCGCCCCTCACAGAAAGAAGTAGACGTGTCACAAAACAGTACCCATCCCCACTGTGTGCGATGCTTTGGGATTTGTGCTGCTTTATAACATTTAATCCCTCAACGGCTGGTCAGCACCCCCCACATTGGTGTCCTGACCCTCTCTAATTCATCTCAGTCTGCATTTTGGAAAATTCTGTTAGGTCCTACTCCCCCAGCGCCTCTCAGCTCCTCCCCACCTCCATCCTAGGGGCTGCTCCCCCAGTTTGGGCTCCCCATGACTTCTGCCCTGGACAGCTGTGATAACCCCTCACTTCCGGCCTCCATCCATTCCCCACGCAGAGACCACAGTCATCTGAAAAAATACATTTCTGCCCATATCATTCCTGGATTGAATACCCGTCAGTACGCCGTTGCTCTTCGGGGCCTAGGACTCGGTACATGCGGGTGATCAGTAAATGTCTGAGTGAATACATAGTTCTAAAACTTGCTGCGTATTTTTCCTCAGGATGAAGATCTTCTCCCAAGTAAATATTTTGAGGTGGACTTTCCCATGATAGTCACAAGAAAGCTGCACAGCATCAAGTGAGTACGGCTTTGACCAGAGTGGAGAGCCTGGTCGGTTCAGAGGCAGCATTCAGGAGGCCGCCGCTCTGAACGCCAGAGACCGCATTTAGGGGACTCTTCCTTTGACCCTCTTCCCACTTTCGTTCTGGCCCCAAGATCCTCATTCCGAACTGTCTTCAAAATGAAATATACCCTTCCTTGCAATTCTTCTGTCCATTAACATAATTTCTCTGAACATTTAAAAGAAATGACCTGTAGTGGGTTAACAATCTGAAGTTAAAAAAAAGTTTTTTTAATGTTTTATTTATTTTTGAGAGGGGGAGAGAGACAGAGTCTGAGTGAGGGAGAGGCAGAGAGAGGGACACACACACGGAATTCAAAGCAGGTTGCAACTCTGAGCTGTCAGCACAGAGCCTGACATGGGGCTTGAAGTCATGAACCGTGAGATCATGACCTGAACTGAAGTTGGACGCTCAACCTACTGAGCCACCCAGGAGCTCCAGGAATCTGAATTTTTATGTGTGCTTTGGCTACTTCTTTATCTCCAGGCATAGAAAGGTGCCTGTGTGTAGTAAATAGTGTGTGAAGTAAATAGCAGATGTGTAGTAAATAGCGTGTGAAGAATCACGGGAGGCTGAAGTTGGTCATTTACTATATAGGAGATAGTGTGGCGGCCACCCGGAGTCCAACTCTTAAGAATTTTGCAAAGTTGCAGATGACAAATTTGTGAATCTTTGCCAAGGGCTTTTTTAACACAGTGTGAAACGCTTCACTCAGATCATCTCATTCAGTCCTCCCAGCCGACCCGTGAATCCCATGCTCTTATTCTCAGGTGAGGAAACCGAAGCTCAGAGACGTTAAGTTCATTTCCATAAGGTCACCTGTTGAGAAAGGGGTAGAGCTGAAATTAAACCCTGACCTCAAGCCCAAGGTCAGCTTGTCTCAGTGGTTTTAACCTATACTTCCTCCCCTTCTTTTTACATTAGTCATTTCAACAAAATCTTCATTCTTACGTTTTAAAAAAATTTTAGTAAACATTAAAAATTTCACCTTGTTCTTTAAAGATGTGTATGCCTCACAATCTAGAAATGTATCTTAATGGGTTTTTTTCCTGATTTTTTCCCATGAAAACAAGTTTTTCCCCTTTCCAAATATAAGATTATATTACACGAAATGTGCATCTTATTTTTTTAAATTTTTTAAAATATTTATTTATTTTTGAGAGAGAGGGAGACAGAGTGCAAGCTGAGGAGAGGCAGAGAGAGAGGGAGACAGAATCGGAAGCAGGCTTCAGGCTCTGAGCTGTCAGCACGCGGGGCAAGAACTCGTGAACCGCGCACTTGATCATGACCTGAGCCGAAGTCAGATGCTCAACAGACTGAGCCACCCTGGCGCCCCACAGAATACAACCTACCTTGTTAGAACACTGAGTAGAGTAATAGCAAGTGGGCTCTAACCTAACCCTAGAGGAGGTTTCTGGGGTGAAAAAATGTGTGTGTGGTAGTTGCAGTACTGAATTCGGCTCTCTGAGATCTGATGTTTTGCATATTCTGGAGGAGGGGAGAGTCACCACATAAAGTTACTGAACATCAGGTCTGAGTAGGACTCCGTGTTTTCTAGGTATCTGTGATTAATAATCGCCATGTTACAATCGTTAACGGAGTGAGCAGAGGCAGGAGATGAGAGACGGCTTGGAAAGCAGTGGAACATTTGGAAAAATCCTGCTAGCCTATCTGTAGCGACTTCTAAGTCTTGAGTATTTCCTGGTCAGGTTGTGACTTGACGTCACATCCTGAGTATAACGCTTACGGAGCGAATCTGAGAGCTGATCCCCTGAATTTTTCATGTGTGTGCTCTGGGCCAGACGGAATTATGCAGAAGGCCCTCTGGAGTCGCCCTCGCTTGGAACAGTAGCAGGACCTATGTGCCGTTTCTGCAGCGGGTGTTGGCATTTTTGCAGTAACTACGTGACTCATTGCTCTCTCTTTCTCATCTTCCCATAGATATAAGTCTTTCTTATCACAACCCATTCTAGAATTACATTCAGAGGACACACTTCAAATCGGCAAGTACCCTTAACCTGAGTAATACAATATGGACTACCTCTCTGCTTTTCTTCCCCTTTTCTTTTTAAAAATGGCATGTGTATATGTGTGTGTGTGTGTGAGAGAGAGAGAGAGAGAGAGAGAGGGAGAGAGTCTGCGTTTGTCCACATGATGTCACAGAGTGTATACTCTTCTGCATCACATTTACTGTGAAGGAATTTGAAACAACTTTTAGTGTGGCTCTTCTTAGATGTCCTTAGGTCCCAGTCTTCAATCTTTTGAAAAAAAATTTCAGTGAGTTGCGAACATTTCAAAAATATGAGATTTTTTCCCAGAAAATCTCAATTTCCAGCTTTCCTTGGAAGACTCCAGTCTGGCAGCCTCGGACCCTGACTTCTATGTGGCTGCTTCACTGAGCGGGAACCCTCCAGGTCCGTCTCCACCGCGCTGTTGTCTCGTACCTGACCCACTTCACCTGTTCCCTTACATCCTTGGCCCTGGGGGCTCAGTTTTTCCCCTCAAGTTTTAATTATGAGCGTTTCCAACAACTTTCTCCTTCTAAGCCTTTAAAACTAAGATAAACCTCTTCCAGAATGTTCCATTGTGTTCAGTGTGTGTCTGACAGAGACATTCAAGGGGCTTCGTCAGGTCCAACAACATGCTTAGAGAGGATGGTCTTCTTAGATGGTGGGTGGATAACACAAGAGACATCGAACAGCTAGACAGGCCACCACCACCACAGTGCCATCGTCATGCTCCTAGTGGACAAACGCCCGCAGAAAAGAATATCTCCCCCACCCTTCGTTTCCCTCCTACAAATTCTAAGTAGAACCTCTCAGGCTTTGCCATTGGCTGGCACATCTGCTTTCTCTACATTGTAGGTGTCATAATTTTCTGTACAATTAATTATTATTTGCATCAGAATGACTACTTGTAATGAAAGGGCTAGCACTTTGCATTGCCTTTGATCCATCCGTGTAGAAACATGTGAAGTAGAAAGTAAAGACCCTGTGTAACCTCTCCCCACGCCACAATCACCGGGGTGCAGTGTGTTTGCCTGTGGGTGGACAGTATACCTAGACACAGGTAAATATCACACATAGGAGAACACGCCCGGAAACGTAATCCCATGCCTGGCCCATAAAAGGTTCAATACATTTATGTTGAAGGAATGTATGCATACGTTGAATAAGTAAACATATATATTTGTTGAAGGATTGAATCTGTACTTCTGTAATAAATATGGGCCTATGTATAATTTTAATCCAGTGAATAATTTACACGTACCGTTTTGTAACTTGTTCTTTGTGCATCCCAGTGAATCGTGGCTGTCTTCGTGTTGCCGTATTAGGTCTCCCTCATTATTTCTGGTGACTTTATAGTACTCCTCTGCTTGGAAATTCCATTTTACTGAATGTATTCACTACTGATGGTCCTTTAGATTGCTGCCTTGTTTATGGTTTCCTATGAAACAGTTTTGTAGAAAGCATAGGTGTATGTACATATTTGTAGGAATTGCTGGTTCAAAGAAGTGTACCTTATGAATTCTAACACTAGACTAGATGAGAATTCTCTTTGTCTACACCCTCACTAACACTGGCTACTACCATTTAAAACAATTTCTGCCAGTCTGCCAGATCTTTGAATTTAAAATTTTTTATAACTTCTTTTGTTTTAAATTTTTTATAACCTTGAACATGCTAATGAGAGGGAGTATCCTTCCCTCTATTGGCCTGTGGGATTTCTTTGTAAATTTCCTTTGCTCATATATTTTTTGGTTGCACTGTTTCATTTTCTTTTCAATTTATAGGAATCCTTTATCACATAAAGAAATGTTCTTTGATATAAATCCCTTGTCAACTTGGGGGGTTTTTGGCAGATTTTTTTTCTTAGCCTTTCACTTGCTTCTTAACTCTGTGTTTCTGTCTTATGTAAGCAAATTTTCTAGTCCTGCCGTTGATAGTTTTTTATCTTGCCATCATATTGAGAAAGGGACAGTTCAAATAAAAATAAATGAAATACAACTGTGAGTGAAATTTTGAGAAAAATGATAGGTGATAGTAAAACTGACAAATTTTCCTTGAAAAATTGCCCTATTTCATTAAACCTTTGAGGCTGTGATCAGAAGAATCACACTATTTATCATCAGGAAAGAAAAGGTGCTGATAAGTTAAACCGAAACGTCATTGACTGATGCATCCTCATTTCAGAAATGTTAAAGTGAAAAAATGTGCATCTTGGAATTAATAATTTTTTAAGCTGAAATATGCATGAGGTGAAAATTAAAAGTATTTAAATGGCCACACAATGAAAAGTAAGTCAGAATGAGTAAATCAAGGTACGCCTGGGTGGCTCAGTCAGTTAAATGGCCACTCTTGATTTTGGCTCAGGTCATGATCTCATAGTTGATGAGTTCAAGAGCCCTGCATGGGGCTCTGTGCTAATAGCGCAGAGCCTGCTTGGGATGCTTTCTCTGCCTCTCTCTCCACCCTTTCCCTGCTCATGCTCGTTCTCCCCCCACCCCAAAATAAACAAACAAACTTTAAGAAATAAAAAAATCAGTGAACCTCCATGTACCCACCACTGAACTTTCACTGTGGCCAATTTCATCTGCACAGTGGTTCTCAAAGTGTAGTCCAGACTAGTGGCATCACCCCTCCCTGAGCACTTGTTAGAAATACAGATTTCTAGCTTTTGAAAGAATTTGAAAAAAAAGTCTACTTCTGGAAGATCTCCTTAATCAGAAACTCAGAGGGTGGAGCCTATCAGACTGTTTTAACAAGCCCACCAAGTGATTCTGATGTCTGCCAACACTTGAGGACCACTATATAAACCATGCAGTCCAATCTCTGCAAGAGTATTTTCGAGCAAATGTTATCATCGTATTTGTAAATACTTTAGAAGCTGTCTTCTTTGAAACATAGTATCTCACAAATTGGCACATTTAGTGAGCAGATCGGTACCAGTATTTAAATAGGTTACCCTTTGACCTCCTAATTCTACCCCTAGAGACCTACTTAACCCGACAGGTACTTCATGATGTCTGTGCAAAGATGCTCCTTGCAGCGCCTCAGATGGAGAAAATTTGGAAATACCACATCCCTAATAGTGAGGGCTTGGCTGAGTAAGTTGTTTTATCCGCTCATGGCATGCTAGGAAATCATTACAGAGAATGATGTTACCTTTAAGTAGGAAAAGCAGTTTTCAAGAGAAGAATTGGCCCCGTTTTCTTTTTTCTGTGTGATATGTGTGTGTATATTTGTGTGACAGAAAATGTGCTTATGTTGTGTGTATGAGTTTAAGCACCCAGAAAAAAAAGACTGGAATGTTCTGTACCAAAACACTAATAGTTGGAAGATGTGATTTTCATTCCTTTCCACCCTCCTCCTTCCTGATTTTTGTTTTCCTGTTTGTAATGGAGCATGTATTTCTATAATGGAGAAAAAAATAAATTTAATTTTGAAAAAACTCCATTGAAATGATCATCTCTGGATTAATTTCTGTTGAAATGATAATGTCTTCTTGGCTTTCCAGAGGGACACCTGTTGGATTCAAAGAGATACGCCATTATTGGAGCAGACCTCCGAGATTTACCTGAACTCGAAGAGAAGCTAAAGAAATGTAACATGAATCCACAGTGAGATTTTTTTTTAACCTCTTATGCATTTGTGATTTCATGCTAATATGAAATAAGGTCAGTTGAAGGTGCAGCATGATACCCATGTCCCATTTTTTATTCTCAAATGTTAATCATTTCATTTCTCCTGAAAATGGTTTTCTAAAATTTTTTGAGAGGCAGTGTGTCTCCTGTCTGTTTTCACATCAGAATCACGTGTATTGTTTTTGTAACATACTGATGCCTAAAATCACAAAGTTTGGGAGAAGATAATTATATGCATAAAAACCTATAACCGCAGGGTGCCTGGGTAGCTCAGTTGGTTAAGCATCCAACTCTTGATTTCAGCTCAGGTCATGATCTCACAGTTGGTGAGATTGAACCCCGCGTCAGGCTCTGTGCTGACAGCTTGGAGATGACATTAGGTACGCGTGTGAAAGCAATTGAACAGAAATTGGTGTAGACGATATAGTCTCCTGTAGATTACTACAGTTGGAGTGATAAGCAGCAACAACCTACTGCGACCATAGTAACCCGCTCTTTGGGCAGATGTGCTAAATGGCTGGGAAAATAACCACTTACAAATTAGGCGAGCCCTTGTGATGCCTGCATGGCTCAGTTTGTTAAGTGTCCAACTCTTCATTTTGGCTCAGGTCATGATCTCATGGTTCGTTAGGTCAAGCCCCACGTTGGGCTCTCTGCTGACAGTGCAGAGCTTGCTTGGGATTCTCTCTCCCTGTCTCTCTCTCTGCCCCTCCCCTGCTCATGCTCTCTCTGTCTCTCTCAAAATAAGTAAATAAACTTAAAAAAATTAATCAGGGGAGCTCTTGATAGGCAGGTTTGCCTTGCTTTTGGAGATCTACAAAATGGATGGAGAACAGTGGCTATCACCAGTATTAGAATTGCATACATAGTTCTGTGGGGTTCATTTGTGCTCTGTATTTTCCTAAATGGGCTGTTTTTGCTTTGCTTTCACTTCTATTTTGAAAAGTATTAATCCTGTTTTAATATTGCCAGTGGCTGCCTCTTAAAAATATACTGTAAACATGCTTAACTTTTCATTTTCAAATAATTCAAATCTATGAAAAAGTTGCAGGAAATTCCCACGTAGCCTTCTCCATCTGGCTTCCCCATGTAATACCTTATGTAATAATCGGTGCCTTTTGCATTAAAAAGGTTTTTGGTGTCTCTCTCTGTCTCTCAAAAATAAATAAAAAACCATAAAAAAAATTTTTTTTAAAAAAAAGGTTTTTGGAGGGGCACCTGGGTGGCTAAGTCAGTTAAGCATCCGACTTTGGCTCAGGTCATGATCTCATGGTTCGTGGGTTCGACCTCTGTGTTAGGCTCTGTGCTGACAGCTCAGCGCCTGGAGCCTGCTTAGGTTTCTCTCTCTCTCTCTCTCTCTCTCTCTCTGCCTCTCTCTGTCTCTCTGTCTCTCCCCTGCTTGTGCTCTCTCTTTGTCTCTCAAAAATAAATATTAAAAAAAATTTTTAAATCAAAAGGTTTTTAGAACTGTATTTCTCGAATTATCAACCTATTGAGGTTTTGAAAACGTTTTTTCCACTCGCTTTTTCTAATCATTTCTATTGATATTGATATAATCTGGGGTTTTAGACTTAGGTTAAACAAATGCTTACTTTAAAAAACTTCCTTTTGATGTTTTTCTTTCTGATTTTCAACTTTATCTGCAACTCGGACTTCGTTGCCTTTTCTCTGGATTTAGTTCTCTCAGTTTCTTTGTACCATGACCCAGTTGGGTCCAGAGAGCATTTGTAGATATATACATATATGTGTGTATGTGTGTGTATATACACACACATATATTTTTATTTAAGAGAGAAACAGAGCATGTGCAAGTTGGGGAGAGGGGAAGAGGGAGGGGGAGAGAGAGAGAGAGAGAGAGAGACCCCTGACACAGGGCTTGAGCCCACAACCCTGGGATCACGCCTGAGCCAAAATCAAGAGTCAGATGCTTAACTGACTGAGCCACTCAGGCACACCTGGATTTTTTATTTCTTTTAACATTTATTTAGTTTTGAGAGAGAGCGAGAAAGCGCGAGTACGAGATGGGGAGGGGCAGAGAGCAAGGGAGACACAGAATCCAAAGCAGGCTCCAGGCTCTGAGCTGTCAGCACAGAGCCAGATGTGGGGCTTGAACTCGTGGACCGTGAGATCATGACCTGAGCCGAAGTTGGATGCTTACCTGACTGAGCCACCCAGGCGCCCCTGGATATATATTTTTATTTCTTGGGTATTTTGAGTTCAGACAATTATTTACTTCGAAATTCCCTGCCAACAAACATGGGCAAAAATAACCTACTTGCTTTGTGAGAAAAACAGCAGCCAGCTGTGAGGAGCAGCAGTCTAAAGGGGCAGAGAAGGAAGAGGATCCAGTAAAGGAGTCAGAAGGAGCAGGAGTAAATCAGCGGAGCTCACAGACTTCTGGGCTGCCTGTACTCCCTTTCTACTGTTAAAGCTTTTAGAGATTTCTAAAGGAGTTTATTGCTTTTCCTGTTTCATTATTTGTTCATTACTTCGAGTCTGGTAACTCAGAGTGAATACTAACATGTCATTCGCTGAAGACTGTTCATGTTGTTTTGAATTCTTGATCATAAAAGTTTGTAGAAGAATTAGATTCTGTTAAATGGATATCAGTATTTCTGCATTTTATCAGTCAGCTTTTGATGTGTAACAAAATCTCCCTGAACTCCGTGGTTTAAAACAACTCACAACGTAGAGCAATTCACAAGTTGCTCCAGATCGTGTGAGTTGACCATTTGGGCTGGGCTTAGCAGGGTGTTTCTTCCGCTGGGGCCAGGTGTTGCTGCTGTCCCCTGGGGCTCACTCCCATGTGGATGCCTCGTTCTCCTCCACAGGGCCTCACCTCCGACAGCAAGCTAGCTTGGGTTCACTCCCTTAGTGATTCAGGTTTCCGAGCAAGAGAGCGAGAGCCAGTGTGCAAGTGATTTTCAGCTTCCGCTTGTGTCATGTTTGCTACTGTTCTTTTGGTGAAAGCAAGTTATACGACTAATCCAGATTCCAGGGGAAGGGACTAGACTGGACCTCAGAGCCGGGAGAGTCCGCAGGGTCACCGCGTCACCACGTGCGGGCACGGTGGGGGAGAATTCGTAGCCATTTTATGATCTACCACTCACCTTTAACACCGTATTCACAAGCCAGACAAAGCCTTGCTTGCTGCTCACGTTTTTACAGTCTGAAACTTTGGGTCACGATGGGCTCTCCATCTCTTACCGCCCTGCTTGTCGCTGTGCTTGTTTGGGGCTTCTCTTCCTGCGGTGGGCACCCAGGGTTCTCCTGCCGCCAGCACTGCCACGTGGCTGCCATGGGAGAGTCCCCATTTGATGGATACGTACTTATGTGCCTTTTTTTCTCCTCTAAAGATTGCCAACACTCCTGATAACGGAATGTGTGCTGGTTTACATGACTCCGGAGCAGTCGGCCAACCTTCTCAAGTGGGCGGCTCACAGTTTTGAGACCGCTATGTTCATAAACTACGAACAGGTAAAAGGAGGCACAAGACACACATGCTGCGTCCGTTCCCGTGGTGGCTTACCCTCTCCGAGCCACCTCAGTGTACATTTCCACTTACTCTTTTCCTTCTGCCTCTGGCCACACGTCTCTCTCTTTTTTTTCTTTAATTTTTTTGGGTAATGTTTATTTATTTTTGAGAGAAATAGAGAGAGAGAGAATGAGCGAGCGAGCACAAGCAGGGGGAGGGGCAGAAAGAGAGGGAGACACAGAATCCGAAGGAGGCTCCAGGCTCCAAGCTGTCAGCACAGAGTCCGATGCGGGGCTCGAACTCACAAGCCGCAAGATCATGACCTGAGCCGAAGTCAGCCACCCAACCGACTGAGCCACCCAAGCATCCCCACATGTCCCCTTTTTAATCAGTCCCCAGTATTCCTGATTTCTTAACTTCCTACAGATTCACAGCCAGAATTTTTGGAGTTCTGTCTTCACTTTTATAAAAGCTTTGTGAGTTCTTATTTTACCACTGTATTAATTATAGAGTCATAGGGTGTCATAGGCATATGGGTGTCAGGGTAGCAAACCCCAGTTCCTTCAGAGGCAGGCAGGTGACAGAGTGGAGGAGGTTGGCCGGGTGTAAGGTAGGCAGGAGTGGAGGGGTCTGTGGTGACCACAGTTCACCCCTGCTCAGTGCCAGCCAGTCAGTTGTTCCCACATAGGCATGGCAGCCTGGAGTTGAGAACTCCCAATTTTTCAGAAGTTACAGTGCAGAATTTTAATATGTCCTAATTTCTAAGATCCCAGAGTTCGGTCCACTGGCTGCCTGGTTTATTCTTCTGACCTGGTGGAAAGGGTTCCATGTTAGAGCTTTGGAATTACTCATCTTGGGTCCGAGTCTTATGCTGTTAGGATTGGCTGTGTGGCCTTAGGCAGAATTGCAGGCTGGTTGGGAGTCCATGCTCTGGAGGTAGATTGCCTAGCTGTGTGACCTGGACAAGTTTCATAACTTCTCTGTACCTGTCTCCTTATCTGAAAAATGAGAATAAAATCCGACTTCATAGGGTTGTAGTGAGGAACAAGCGAGCTACTTTGTACAAGAGCATTTATAGGAGTGTCTTGCTGGTGAGCAGGCGCTAGCTGTTATTTGGAACTTTCTGAGCCCCAGGTCCTTGTTTTTGTTTTTACTTATTCTTTTAATGTTCATTATTTATTTTGAGAGAGAGAGCATGAGCAGGGAAGGGGCGCCAAGGGTGGGATGGGGCAGGGGAGGGGAGAGAATCCCAAGCAGGCTCTGTGCTGGCAGCCTGGATCCATCCCACAAAGTTCGAGGTCATGACCTGAGCGGAAATCAAGAGTTGGATGCTCAACTAACTGAACCACCCAGGCGTCCCCGCCACATCCTTGTTTATGAAGGGAAAACTTCTATGGATTATTATGGGAATTCAGGAGATGATGTGTAGCAGTGGGCATATGACTGAGTACATGGCGGCTAATTCTGTTGCTTATTTAATTTCAATTTTATTGATTTTATTTTTTTTATCTTTTATTTTTAAATTCCATTACAGATGAGAGCAGTAAAGGCTTTGCCCAATGTCACATAATTATGGACAGATCTAAGGCTAGACTTCGGTTGACCTTTTCACCCCCTCATGCTCCAGTCCAGATTCCTGTAGAGGTGGTTCTTGATTGATTTTTCTTCCTTCCCTCTCTTTAACTGGGGGCATTCCTCAGACTCAGTCTTCAGTCCTGGTGAATGGATATAATGGTCGCTGGCGTCATTTATCTTCTATAAATCCTGGGAATCTGTCTTTGCTTGCAGGATACCAGACCTGGGGAAAATGAATTCTGCTTTCTTTCTTTTTTTTTTTTTTTAGTGTTTATTTATTTTTGAGAGAGAAAGAGCGTGAGCAGGGGAGGGGCAGAGAGAGAGGGAGACACAGAATCCAGAACAGTCTCTGGTCTCTGAGCTGTCAGCACAGAGCCCGACGTGGGGCTCAAAGTCATGAACTGTGAGATCATGACCTTAGCTGAAGTCGGATGTTCAGCCGACTGAGCCACCCAGGCGCTCCTCTTTTAAAAATGTTTTAATCGAACTGACATTCCTATTGTCCTCACACGTCCACCAAAAGAGAGTAATACTGCTTCTTGCCTGGCAGCGTTGTCACAGGAGCTCTGGGAATCATTTTGTATATTAAAGTGTTGACGTTTTGGGACGTTTTGGTATGGTTTATGACAAAGTAATACTATATATCCTATAATAATGCACAGTGTATTACATTTTGTGACATTTGTGTGTATAGATACATTAATGGTTTTTTAAAGTGGTTTTAAATGGGGGGCGGGGAACACCTGGGTGGTTCAGTCGGTTAAGCATCCGACTTCAGCTCAGGTCATGATGTCACAGCTTGAGGGTTCAAGCCCTGCATTGGGCCCTGTGCTGACTGCTTAGAGCTTGGAGCCTGCTTTGGATTCTATGTCTCCCTCTCTCTCTGTCCCTCCCCCACTTGCGCTCTCTCTCTCTCTCTCTCTCAAAAATAAATAAACATTAAAAAGGGTTTAAAATGGGTTTTTATTAAAAAAGTAATACCACATACAAAACTTTAAAAAAATCAAATAGTATAAAAGGATATGCAGGGAAAGGTAAGTCTCTCTTCTACCCCAGACCTTAGTCCTCTAACCTGGGAAGCAACATTGCCAGATTCCAGAATTATTCTATGCATATATAAATGTAGATAGAGATCTTAGATGGGAGCGTATTACCCACATCCCTCTATACTGTACTTTTCAAGAGTTTATTATCTGATAATCATTCCATATCCGTATCTGTCTGTATCTGCGTCTACATCTGTATTTGCCTCTACTTGGATATCGTCTTCCTGTTTTCATTATAATGTATAATGTATACGATATACTATACACTATATAATAATATTGTATATAATATATACAATATAATATATATACTATATGTATACAATATATATGATATATAATATAATAGCTCATTAAACGAGCACACCGGAATTTCTTTAACCCCACGTGGTGGGCATGCAAGTCCTTTCCAGGCTCTTCCTGTTAGGCGTCATGCTGCAGAGCAAATACTCTGGCACCTGGCGTGCACGTGTGAGTGTACCTGGGGAACAGCTCGCTGGCCACGGTCCGACTGGCTCCCGGGCCGAGTACACACTGCAGGTGACGGCAGCGTGCCCTCTTGTCAGCCCCACGCGCTGCGCCTGCCCCCGATTCCATCACCTGCACAGGGTATCAGCAGACGGCAGCCTTGACTGGTCAGAAATAGAATATTGTCTTATTTTGCATATTTGAGGAAAAAAAAGTCCTTCTGGCAATGCCCAGCCCCCTCTTTTCCATCCCAGGTGAACATGGATGACCGGTTTGGACAGATCATGGTCGAAAACCTGCGGAGGCGACAGTGTGACCTGGCGGGAGTGGAGACCTGCAAGTCGTTAGAGTCGCAGGTCAGAGAGCGGGGCGAGGACGTCCTCTTGTACCCTTTGCCACCCAGGGAAGGACAGACTCCCTTCTCAGATCAGAGAATGTGCGAAGCCCTATTGAGTGCCCACCTGAACAGGCAGCTGGGGCTCCACGTGGGCCACTGGTTCCTCACGCCAGGGAAGCCCAAGCCCTGTGCCGCCATCTTGGTTTGGAAAATACACATTTCCATTTCCCATACCCTACTATTTAAATTTTTTCATTATGCAGATTTTTAAGCAACCTGAACGTAGAGGGAACAGTAAAACGAAACCCATGATCAGCCAACTTCACGTTTTTCAATATTGTTTTATTTGTCCCAATTTTTAGTTGGTGTTGTCATTGGGATATTTTAAGGCAAATCCCAGAGAGTGTATCATTTCCCCCATAAATACTTCATGTGAATCTCCTACCGGTAAGCACTTTCTTCCCCTGTCCCCCTGGATAATGGTAATATCATTATTTTACCTCACACATTAGCCGGAACCGCTTCATACCACCTACTCCACAGTTCGTGTTTGGGTTTCCCCAGTTGTTTAAAAAAAAAAATTCTATAGATGGTGTGTTTGAAACAGGATCCAGACATGGTCCAAACTTTGTACTTGACATGTCTCTTACGTTTCTTAGACTCTATAATAGATTTTTTAAACTATCTTTTATTTACTTAGTTTTTATTTTTCTTTTTTTGCTGAAGAGACACGGCCCACCCCTGCCCCCATTAAGTAGGTGAGATTGTCCATGTCTTACATCACGTTACCCCTCGAACACTTCCAAACGCTCTTGCTCACAGAGAAGTTTCTTCCTTTATTTCTCTTTAAATATACGTTAGTGACTTCTCTCCCATTACAACAATGCGTGTTTGGTGTAGAAAACTGGAAAATAAAAAGAAGAAAGATGGGGGCCAGGCTGGGCTTTTGAAAAAAGAGTCCTCTAACAGAAAGTCTCGTGTGCCTCAAGAGTGTCTTGGATTTGTACAACAGTGCCTTGTACCTTCTTCCCCTTTTCTCTCCACCGCACGTTCTAGAAAGAGCGGCTCCTGTCGAACGGGTGGGAAACAGCATCAGCCGCCAGCATGATGGAAGTGTACAGCACTCTGCCTCAAGCCGAAGTGAGCAGGTGCGGCTTGGCGAGCGTTAGCTTCGTGGCGAACGATTCTGAATTAAAGGCGTAACTGTCTTTAATGTAAAAAAACAACAACAAAAGAAACCCTAACTAGATTTATTTTGAAACATGTTAATGTGCTAATACAGGTTAAACATTGAGAGCACCTTGAGAGTAACTCATTAGCCACTAACAGAGATAGGGTTTGTGCCAGAGCGGGTTATTTTAGTCAGAACAAGCAATCACACCTGTCACACTCCCAGAGCCCCCCCGCCCCTACAGTGGGAATTGTGTGCAATCCCGGTGTTTTGGAGGAGGAGGAAAATGACACAGCCCAAGGGCTTCTGATGGGGAAAAGTCTATTTGCAGATTTTTTTCTTTTAGTTTCTTTTATTTTGAGAGGTGGGGGGGAAGGGCAGCGAGAGAGAGGGAGAGAGAGAATCCCAAGCAGACTCTCCAATGTCAGTGCAGAACCCGAGGTGGGGCTCGTACCCGTGAACCATGAGATCATGACCTGAGCCGAAATCAAGAGTCAGACACTTAACTGACTGAGCCACCCAGGCGCCTCTTTGTACATATATTTTAAAACTTATATTTAAAATGCTCTTTTGAAAAAAAAATCACACAAGCACATGATAAAACAGAAGAAGGTAGTATAAAGTACAAACAAACACCAGCCTTCCATCCTGCTCCCCTCACGACGAGTCTGCTACCTTCTCTCAAGGGACAAGCACCATTGCCAGTTTCTTCTGTGTTTTCCAGAAGTGAGCTATGCTTGTGCAAGCCCGTGTATCCCCCCTTTTTTTCATAGATAGTCGTGTACTCTGCACGTCACTTACTATAGTTTGCTTTTTGAATTCCATGATGAGCCTTAGAGGCTGTTCCATGTCAATGCATACAGACATATTGCATCCTTTCAGATGGCTGTGTGTCCTCCAATTTATGAAGGTGCCATAGTTTATTTAACCCAGCTCTCCTGGGTTACAGTTTTTTGATACGAGGCTGCAGTGAATATTCTGGAATGTACATCTTTGTATACATAGGGTAAACTCTTAAAGGTAGAATTGCTGAGTGAAAGGGTGTACATTTTAAATGCAGGGGGAGGGGGACCTGCTGGCTCAGTCGATAGAACATGAAACTAACTCTTGATCTCAGGGTCATCAGTTCAAGCCCCCCATTGGGTGTGGAGCCTACTTAGAAAAAAAAAAGGTTTTCTCATGAAATATAACAGCCCTTTACATAGCAAGGAAATCTACCCTTTGTTATTTGTATTACAAATATTTTTTTCCATTTTCTCATTTGTCTTTTGACTTTGTTTATGGTATTTTTTATAATAAAAATAAAATGGAAGCATACCCTATGCACTATTTCATAGTCTTCTTTCCTCTTAGTATAAATATGAACATCTTTCCGTATCCCGAAATTTTGGGTCATCATCTTCATTTTTAATTGCATACATTCATACTCTGTTTTTTATTCTCTCCACAGAATAGAGTCACTTGAGTTCCTGGATGAAGTGGAGCTTCTCGAACAGCTCATGCAGCATTACTGCCTTTGTTGGGCAACCAAAGGAGGAAGTGAACTAGGTACGTGGTTTTTACTTTTGTTGATTTGACCTAGAAACGGGGACCTTTTTCTCTCCAAAGAGCGCAGGTGGTGCCTGGAACGAGCTGGGGCACTGAATGCGTGTGTCCATGAGCACGTGCAGGAAGGTAGCTGTCCCCTCCTCCGTGTTTCCGTAGTGCAGAGATCAGGGGAGCTGTCCAAATAAATCACGTGGACCGACACTAACAAACCAGAGGCGTCAAGGTCTCCTGTGGCGTTTCCTCAGTTGGAAAGGAAGAGACCTTGACAGTCGAAAGCAGTAATCTTAGTAAAAGTAGCCACTGTTTGTCTTGTTAATCACCTTATAACCAGGTTTACCAGATGTCAAACACACACATCCTCCTATGTGTCTCCTGCAAACCCATGCGGGTCGAATTTCTCCTTTGCCTTTTTTTTTTGTTTGTTGGTGTTTATCTATTTTTGAGAGAGAGAGAGAGAGAGAGCGCGCGAGTGAGCAAGCGAGCAGGAGAGGCACAGAGAGAGGGAGACACAGAATCTGAAGCAGGCTCTAGGCTCTGAGCTGTCAGCACAGAGCCTGATGCAGGGCTTGAACCCATGAGCCGTGAGATCTTGACCTGAGCCGAGGTCAGACACTTAACTGACTGAGCCAGCCAGGCGCCCGCCCCATGTCTGACCTCTTATGATTAAGGTGAAGTCCCCTATCCTGGCAGAAGAAGGCCGTGGCGGGAGCGTGGATCCTCATCTCCGCGTTTCTTGTTTCCTCGGTCTTGACCCCAGTTCCTCATTTACGAGGGCCCCATGTGGGTCTTGCTCCCTCCGTGGGGTCATCCCTTAGGGCATCTCTCTGGCTCGTGGAGACCATCTTAGATCCCAGCTGTGGCCTTGACTGGAGGAGTCACGCTCAGACTTCCTGCAGAGGACTTCCTGCAGCCGGCCCCATGGCACACGGCCTGAAGCAGGGATCCCGGCAGTCTCCTGTGTGAAAACCCCGTGCTTGCCACGTAGCTGTCAACCGTGCCCCTGGGGTGTATCCTTCCAGTAGTTTATAAATATACCCAGCAGTTTAGCCCACAAGATCCTTTTAAATGTGTCTTTTTATTTAAAAGAATTGATGAGGGGCGCCTGGGTGGCTCAGTCGGTTAAGCTTCAGCTCAGGTCATGATCTCATGGTTCATGGATTTGAGCCCCGTGTCCGGCTCTGTGCTGACAGCTCAGAGCCTGGAGCCTGCTTCGGATTCTGTGTGTCCCTCTCTCTCTGCCCTCCCCCACTCATGCTCTGTTTCCTCTCTGTCTCAATAATAAATAAAAAACATAAAAAATATTTTTTAAATAAAAAACAAAAGAATTGATGAGTGGGGTTTTATAGTGTTCTCCCCCTCCTCCCTCCTCCCGCAATTTTAAAGACAACGTGATTCTTAGTAAAGACTTTGGAAGCTTCTAAAAAGTAAGGTGAAGAAGAGGAAAATCGCCTGCATGCCTGTCCCTCAGAGATAACCCCTGGTAGCTCTTTTGTTCCACTCTTTTTCTAGCTACTGTGTTCTTTTTAGCAGAACTCAATTCATACGCTCTGTAACTTGGTGTCCCAATCTTCTCCACTTAGTGTTACGACAGCCATCTCCCCTTGCTGTGAAAGACTTGCACTGAGGATAATTTCAATGGCTTTATAAAAATTCTGTCTTGGGGGCGCCTGGGTGGCTGAGTTGGTTAAGAGTCTGACTTCAGCTCGAGTCATGATCTCACAGTTCATGGGTTCAAGCCCCGTGTCAGGCTCTGTGCTGACAGCTCAGAGCCTGGAGCCTGCTTCAGATTCTGTGTCTCCCTCTCTCTCTGTTCCTCCCCCGCTCACAGTCAGTCTCTCTCTCTCTCCCTCTTTTTCTCTCTCTCCTTTTCTCTCAAAAATAAACATTAAAAACAATTTTTTAAAAACTTTAAAAAAACAATAAATTAAAACTTTGGTCCTGAGGCTATGTCCAGATTGACTCAACTTTCCCACACTTTTGGAAATGTAGTTTGTCTGGAATACTGCGAAGCCGATTCTAGTTTTTATTTTTTATAAGTTTTTTAAAAAATGTTTATTTATATTTGAGAGAGAGAGAGACAGAGCATGAGCAGGGGAAGGGCAGAGAGAGAGGGAGACACAGAATCCGAAGCAGGCTCCAGGCTCGCAGCTGTCAGCACAGAGCCCGACTCGGGGCTCGAATTCACAAGCCATGAGATCATGACCTGAGCCATCCAGGCGCCCCTGATTCTAGTTTTTATAAATAACACTGGACACTTGTGTGTCAGGACTGCTTTGTGGCGTCGGTGCCGTGTGTGTGAGGTGCAGGACCGTGCGTGTCTAGGCTTGCTCGGGGTTCATTCCTGAGAGGTCAGACTTTGAGCGTTCCCCATAGAGAGCCCATGAGCCATGACCGAGCTCTCTTAATCCCCTTGACGCCCCCCCCCCCCCACGGCCTCGTCCAGCCTCTTGTTTCCCCGTACCTGATCTTGTACCACACCGGAGAGCAGAGCTGCCACCACGAGGCGTGTGGCCGGGGCCCGGGGTCCAGCAGGGCCCCGTTCTCCCACTGCTGCCTGCTTTCTCTGCCCTACAGTGTGGGTCTCTTAACAGTATTGTGTGTTCCGTTCCTCAGGTTTGAAGGAAATCACGTACTTATCTGTTGGAGGCTCAGGCTGAGCTGGGAGTGGACGCCCCTGACCTTCCCGGCATGGACAGGCCGAGTTTCCTGGGTGGTGGCCGGCCCTGGGCTCATCCCACACCCTGACAAACCTCACTTCCTGGGGGGCTGTCGCACCACCTGCTGTGCCCATGACTTACTGTTTAAATAAATCTCGTTTGCCAATTGCCTTTGGTCCTCTGCGCTCGCCCGTGTGCTCGGCTCTCGCTCCCCTGGCGGGAGCTCTGGTTCATCTCCACGTCAGCCGGAACCAGAGCTCCCAAATCTTCCTCCAGCCTTGACTTGCTTGTTGTGAGTCCGATTCTGCTCAGGCCCCAGCGTCCGTTTGGGGGTTTATTCCCGCGTGTTTGTGTTGTGGCACCTGATGTTACACCTGGCACCTTGACCTCGGCCTCCACCTCCCTCAGAGGCGGGAGCTCGTTCTCTGCCCCCACCGGGACCTGAGCGCCTAAGCCCATCTTGGTTATTGCAGCAGGCTGGGTCAGCCCCTGAAACGTCTGCTCCTGTCCCTTGAACCTGTGAATGTCTTACCTCATATGGCGAAGGGTGTGCAGGTGTGATGAAGGTAAGGCCCTTGACTGACGTGCGGAGATCATCCCGGGGTATCCAGGCAGGCCCAGTGCACTCACAGGGTCCGTACAAGGGAAGGTGGGAGGCTGGGAGGAGAAGGAGCAATGCACTTTGGAGATGGGGGAACGGCGAGGCCGACAATGTAGGTGGCCACTAGACACTGGGAAGAGCAGGAAGGCAGATTCTTGGAGCTTCCAGAAGGAACCAGAGCTGCTGACAGCTTGAGCCCAGTGAAATGGGGTTCCAACTTTCTGGCCTCTCGAGCCATACTGGTATTTGGAGCCACTGAGTTTGTGCTGGTTTGTTACAGCAGCCACAGGATGCTAACGCACTCGTATAGACGAACCGGCCCGGGAAGCTTCCATCAGGAAATGGAAGGCCTGTCCTTCCCTGCTGGACTTCGTGCCTGTTGACTGGGGCCGGGAGCCTGAGCCCGCCCGTGCAGGACAGCCGTCCCTTGTCCTCTGGAGACAACAGCCCCTCCTCCCACAGGGCGGAGTCTCGGTCAGCATTCCAGAGAGCGGCTGTGACAGCCAGCCTGGTACAGTGTGACGTGACGTAGAACTGCTTTGTGAGAAAGTCACCTCCTTGTTAGGTATCTTTGAGTCTTCTTAAGAAATTCAAGGAGAATGGGGGACCTGGGTGGCTTACTCGGTTAACATCCAACTTCTGCTCAGTTCGTGATTTCACAGTTTGTGGGCTTGAGCCCCGCGTCAGGCTCTGAGCTGTAGCACAGAGCCTGGAGCCTGCTTCAGATTCTCTGCCCCTCCCCTGCTCACACACTTGCTCTCTCTCTCTCTCTCTCTCTCTCTCTTAAAAATGAATAAACATTTAAAAATTCAAGAAGCTCTCAGGCTGGTACTGGTGTGTTTAAAAAAAAATTTTTTTTATGTTTTAATTTATTTTTGAGAGAGAGACAGAGCACAAGCCAGAGAGGCAGAGAGAGAGGGAGACAGAATCCGAAGCAGGCTCCAGGCTCCGAGCTGTCTGCACAGAGCATGACGGGGGCTCAGACTCACGAACTGCAAGATCATGACCTGAGCGGAAGTCGGAAGCCCAACCAGCTGAGCCCCCCAGGCGCCCCAGGTACTGGTGTGCTCCTAACACTTCTGTGACATTCACTAATCCGGTGGCTTTGAAGCTGTGGGACCGAGCCATAGTGATAGTGAATCCATGTAGTGGATCAAAACCACTCTATTAAAAAGATAAAGAATGGAATAGAGAATATCACAGCACGTTACTAGTAGGAAAGGTGAGTATTGCTTTTTGACACATTTCATTTGTTCCATGGTAGATTGTTCCTAATGTTTTGGTTTTGGTTTTTATCAGAGGTTAAGGTCAGAGTGTTAGCACTTCATGAACTGAGGTAGCCACAGAATCTGGCTAAAATTCGGAACACCTTGCTCTGCTTCCATTATATTTCTCTTTTCCCTAGAATTTATCTTTATGAATTATCTTCTGTTCAAGGCAAATGATAACACCATTACTATTGACCATTGTGTGATGAAATGTCCCTTAAAGTACCTACCAATTTCCTTTAATTTGTTAAATTAAAAAAACATTTTTTAAGTTTATTTTGAGTGAGGGAGGGGCAGAGAGAGAAAGGGAGAAGGAGAATCCCAAGCAGGCTCTGCGCCATCAGTGCGGAACATGACGTGGGGCTCAATCCTATGAAGTGTGAGACCACAACCTGAGCTGAAATCAAGAGTGAGACACTTAACCAATTGAACCACGCAGGCTTCCCCCCTACCAATTTCATTTTAAGGGGGAGTCCATTTAGAGACAATTCCTAGGGAAATAATACAGGGAACTTGCAGAAATCGTGGAGGTGATACATTTGGAAATGCTGAAGCTGAGGAGCACCACCTGGGGGCGTGGTGGCCCCAGCACCTTGCAGTCCCTCCTGGAAGTCTAGACAGCAGAAGAGCCCACCTGGGGTCGCCTTCACACCCCCTCCCTGCCACACATCCTCCCACTGGGACAGCTTTCCAAAGTGGGTTTCCGCTTTTTGGATTGGAACGTGAACCTTGTTTTCTGCAGGATTCTTGTCACTCACTGCCCCTTTCCTTCCCCCACACAGTCACCTAAAACCTCTTGTAATAGGAGCGCCTGGGTGGTTCAGGCGATTAAGCATCTGACATCGGTTTAGGTCATGATCTCACGGTTTGTGGGATTAAGCCCTGTGTCGGGCTGTCTGCTGACAGCATGGAGCCTGCTTGGGATTCTCTCTGTCCCTCCCCCTGCATTCTCTCTCTCTCTCTCTCTCTAAGTAAATAAAAATTTTAAAGGAATTTTCTAATTTCCCTTTTGATTTCTTTCATGGTGCATTGGTTAAGAGTGTGTTGTTTAATTTCTACATATTTTTGAATTTAACAGTTTTCCTTCCCCTGGTGATTTCTAGTGTCACTCCATTTGTGATAGGAAAAGACAGTTTGTATGATCCCAGTCTCTTAAAATTTATTAAGATTAATTTCTGTAGCCTAACATATAGTCTATCCTGGAGAATGTTCCGTGTGCACCTGAGAAACACATGCAGTCTGGGGCACCTGGGTGGCTCAGTCGATTAAACATCCGACTTCGGCTCAGGCCATGATCTCATGGTTTGTGAGTTCGAGCCCCATGTTAGGCTCTGTGCTGACAGCTCAGAGCCTGGAGCCTGCTTCGGATTTTGTGTGTGTGTCTCTCTCTCTGCCCATCCCCCACTTGCTCTGTCTGTCTCTCTGAAAAATAAATAAAACATTAAAAAAAAAGAGAAACATGCAGTCCGTCATTGGATAGAATGTTTTGTAGATGTCTGTTAGGTCCAGTTTGTTCACAGTGCTGTTCAAGTCCTCGATTTCCATCTTGATCTTCTATCTGGCTGTTCTCACCATAAGCTTTTGACTCCCGAAGCTTGCCTCCAGCTCTGTGCCTCCCAGGCTGCTTTTCCAGGTAAGTATCTTACATCTCTTGGGTGATTGATTCAGTAGCTCCTCAAACTCATTTTTTTTTTTTTTAATCTTCGAGAGAGAGACAGAGCGCAAGCAGGGGAGGGGCAAAGAGAGGGGGGAGACAGAATCTGAAGCAGGCTCCAGGCTCCCAGCTGTCCCACTCCACTCAGCGTCCTCAGACTCACTGACGCCCTGCTTGATCTTGTTCTGCTCACCCACTGGGTCACCACGTTCTGTTGCTCTCTTTCAAGCATGGCAAATTCTCATGTCCATCTCCCTTGCCCAGCTGCTGCTCTCTGACAGGGAGCTTTTGTTCTCAACCTCCCGCAGCCCTGTATGAACCCCTATATGCCGGCAGGAGCCTGTCCTCCGCGGCCCCAAGCACTGTGACTCCCACAGTCAAAGGCTGTCAGGCTCCCTCTTTCCTAACAGCTTAACATCAAGCTCTTTCTTACATGGCCAGGTGAGCGCTCCGGGGAGGAGCCTTGCCCTGCAGTCATAGTCTTATTCTCCAGCTCACCCACCCTGGGCCTTATCTAAGGCTGTCGGCTCTCTCCTTGCATTTCCACACCGCAGACTTCCTTGTCCCTTTCTTCCTCCCATCATTCTCTTATTACTGTATTTAGCAAAAGATGAGTAGGACAGATGTGACATGTGGGTGGAACTTCCATTCTTCTGGAGAAGACAGACAGTTGACCTTGACTTGCCGTAATAGCGGACATGTGGGAAAGCCATGGTTTCACGTAGCTGACGTGGCTTAGCCGTTGCAGCCCAGCCGGGGAAGCTTCCCCCGGGAAATGTCACATGAAGAGGAAGAGGCGAGGGAAGAGCACCCGCAGCCAAATGACTAGCAAGGGCGAGGGAACATGCCTGTGTGACGCCCGCGGTCACTAACTTGATTACTTATTTGTGTTTCTAATTGCTTTACTTGCATTAACTCATCCTGTCCTTAGGACACCTCTATGTCATGTTCTGTTTTCATCCTCATCTTAGATGAAGAAATATGGGCACCTGGAGTTTTGGTAATTTGTCCAAAGTCATATAGCCAATAAATGATGGAAGTAGATTTGAAGCCAGGCAAGTCAGCTCTAAAATGTGTGCTTTTGACAGCTACACTATATGTATCCCCTCTACCCGTGCCCTAAACAGCACATAGAAATCCCCTACTGTCCCCATGGCTGGAGGGTGTGGTTCCCTCGCTGCCTCATATCCTCCTTTATTCCTGATAAATTTCCACATTTATCAGATTGGCTTGTTTCCCATTTTTGGGCTGTTCTAGATGTCAGTGATGAAGAGTGACCCCTTTACAAAATCTTACAGTTTTTAGGCTTTTGAATATTTGGTAGCAGAAATGACTAAAAAAACAAAAATGAAACAATGCCCCCCCCAAAACAAAACCCCAGAACATCAGGGGGTGTCTAGAATGCTTACAACCCCCACCCCCCAAAAAACAAACAAAAAACCAGAACATCTGGGTATCTAGAATGCTTTCAATTTCAGTAATAAAATATTGGAGGATATCATTAAGGACCTCAGTTCACTCTTTTTTGCTCTATCTCCATTACGGCGTTGACTCTCAATCTTTTGTTTGTTACCTTATGATCGTAAAGTAGCTGCTAGACTGCCAGGCATCACAGCCGCGTTCATGGCAGGAAGAAGGATGAGTCTTTTCTTCAGTGGTCTCCATCATTTTATTCAGAATGAAATTGTTCCCAAATGTGCCCCAATATACCTTCCTCATATCTCATGGCGGAAACTGAGTACCATTGCCAAAGGAGATACAAGGTACCTAGCGAAATTTGAATTTCAGGCAAGGAAAAAAGAATTGTTAAGGTATAAGTATGTCCCATGTCATGTGGTACATATTTATAGTAAAAAAGTTCTATGTTGCTTATCTGAACTTCACATTGGCCTGGCTGTCCCCTATTTTTATTTGCTAAATCTGGCCACCCTGGAACTTGGTCTACTTGCAAGAGGGACTGGGAAATAGAATATCTGGATTTCTGGCTTTTGTGATAATCCCAGATGGGCGAGAGAGAGAGATTGGAAAGCTTTTAGGTCAACAGCCACCCAACGTGGAGTCCTTTTGATTGTGTTCGCTCTAGTGCACAGAGAATATGTTTATGTAATATCAGAACATTTATGAGGTTCAAAGCAGAATCAAACTATTTTCATTTTAGAGTTTTTTTACTTTTTTGGGGCAGGAGAGGTATAGATGGTTTGTATAAAATGTCTGCTGTGGGTAAAATATTTTAATTTTGGTCTACTTTTTTATATCCTTGTTCCACAGAAGGGATTAGATGGCTAATAAAACTCCATCATCACAAAAGGCAAAAATTAATACTTAGAGGAGTGGAACATGACTTTAAAAAATTAACAAACGGTCCTCAGATGTGCATTTTTTGATGTTTATTTTTGAGAGAGAGATAGTGCAAGTGAGGGAGGGGCAGAGAGAGAGGGAGACACAGACACAGAATGTGAAGTAGGCTCCAGGCTCCAAGCTGTCAGCACAGAGCCCAATTCAGGGTTCGAACCCACAGATCTCGAGATCATGACCTGAACCCAAGTTGGACCCTCAACCTACTGAGCCACCCAGGCGCCCCAGTTGTGCATATTTTATTGTTGACACAGGTACTGCTGGGCTGCAAATCTGACTCCCCTGATTCCTCACAGGGATGGAAACATGCTACAGTTTCCATAAAATCACAGCCAGCCTTGTGCTCCTGAGAGGCACACCCCTTCCTATGTAAAGCCCCGAGAAGCTTCTCCTGGGCATCCTCAGTGGGATCTCTGTGAATGCTGGGGGCCGGGCTGTGGAGCGGCTGCCCCAGGACCCTCTGACACAAGCCTGTGCCTTAATGTCGAAGTGAAATTCCGTGAGGCCAAAGCTGCATGGTCCATTTATCTATCTATGGGACACTAGATTAATTCCAGAGTAGAAATTAGAAAATCTGGGGACGGTGAAAGGCCTTCAGAACTCATGTGCCTCAACATTGTTTCTGAAAGTTGAACATTTTATACAAGATTCACCAACAGTGAGTTTGAGGTCAGAAGACCTGGAGGTTCATTGAGTGGTCCAGATCCAAATGTTTTTAAGAGCCAGCCAGGGGGAGGGGCTAAGGTCTTCATAAAAGAGTATAAGTCTGTACAATGGGGAGAGCTTCATTCTAAAGTAGCTGCTTCAAACATAAAATGGACCATTCACAACACCCCCGTAAAACGCCCAAGACCTCCTCTTTCTGCCCTTTGGAATGAAGTCCAACTCCTTCCCATGGCTCACAAGCCCCAGGCCTCTATGTGGTCTGGCCCCTCCTCACCTCTCCTAGTCATTGACAGGAGACTCCTGCCCATGACACTTCTTCTAGCCCTGCCTTCTTTCTTCTCCTTAACCTGCCCAAACTCTGCCTCTGCTGGCCCGTGCACCTGCTATTCCGTTTCCTGACTCAGCCTTACCCCTTAAGGCTCAGTTGAAACATCAGCTCCTTAGAAAAGCTCTCCCCCATTACCCTGTGTAAATTTCCCCTGTTGCTGTAACTCGGCACCTTCTTTGTTGTCTTCATGGTTCTTCTCTGAGCTTGTCATAATTTTTATTCATTCCACAAGTATTTATCAAGCACCTTCTATGTATCAGACACTGGGAGACAGTGAAGCACATGAACAAATAAATAAACCAATATAATTATGGTGCTAATTGAGTGCTCTAATGACTCAGTAGTCATGGTGTGAAAGATGATGTAATCCTACCTTATCAAGGTATTTGATTTATAGCTACTCTGGGTAAACATCTTTGGAATTCAGGTGTGGGGGACTCAGTTACTATCATTAATGATGGTCAACCCAGTGGGTTATGAATATGGTGACACCTGGTAGGCTCTTATGTAAAGATCAACACAAGAGGGGGAACAAAGATGCCTCCAGTAGCAACAATTCTTGCAATAATATGGTACCATTCAAGTGAGGCTGCCTCTCAAGGCCAGCCCACAAATAGCTGTTGAGCACGCAGAGAGAAAGGCAGATAGGAAACAAGATCCAAAACCTTGCTAAGCTCAATGTTGGAGAAATCATCTTGCTCTGTCTGCAAACGGAGAACTTGTTAAACTCAGTGACTGAGTAATAAAGTGACCTGGGAGAGCTCTTGGGAACTCAGGTAAGGCTCATTGTTCTGGTTTTACCCACCCATTGTTTCCCAATTGAGGCTGAGTTTGAGTGCAGGAGGTCTGAGCCCTGAGGGAGGCTTGCAGGGGAGAAGAATTTAGAGATGTAAGGAGATGGGACCCATTGAGGGAGTGGGAGGTGGAGGTGGTCCTTGAGGGGTGAGAATCAGGGAATGGGGCTTTTGGGATATCCTGGTGAAATCATGCCGACAGGAACACTGCAGGAAACCAAGGTAGGAAAAAGTCACAAAGGCAGCAGCTTTTGGTTTTGGTGCTGGTGGTGAGGTGTGGCAGATCCCAAGGAATGGCCATAAAGTCTTCCATAGTCTCTCTCTGCAGCTTGAATCGGGAACGACCATGCAATTTGCTTTGGCCAACGGAACAGTAAGAAACAAGACACGGGCATCAACTTGAAGGCGCTTGTGCACTGGGGCTCTCCTCTTGCTGCTGGGGAACCATGTGGTGACAAGATGTGAATAAGCCCCAGCTGGCCTGTGGGATGGGAAGACCACGTGGAGCAGAGATGAGATGTCCCAGATGAGGCCCTTCGAGACTCCAGCCCCAGCCAACACACCAGCGGACCACAGATGTTCAGAAGAAGGCAGAGGAGATCAACCAAGCCAGCCCAGCCTAGAACTGCCCAGCCGACTTGCAGAATCGTGAGCTCTATGAATGGTTATTGTTTTACATCACTGTGTTTAGGGATACTTGGTTATCCTTCAGTAGCCAAGCAGTACATGTGTGGGGGATGTGAGGGTTGCAGGGAAGAAGGCAAGTGTCGGTTATGGGTTCTTTCAGTAACGAGATTCTGTGCTGAGCTGTGTCCGAGGTATAAAGATTTCATGATGGACACAGTGGACGTGGCCTCTGCACTTGCAGAGAACCATGCAGCCATGGCCTTGATAAAGAACTTGGCCATTTCAGTGTCTTCTGGCAAGTCCAGGAGGTGCTGTGGGAGGTGCAAGGGACATGCCAGGTGAGGGGGACCCAGGGTGGAGGTGGGAAAAGAGGGCAGGAAGAGAGTTTCTGGCTGTCAGAGAGAGTCTGGATGGTTGAGGAGAGAGCATGGCCACTTGGCAGGACCTTCAGACGGGCTTCAAAGGGGCACACATTTCCTCTGGAGTCACAGAGACTTCCCAGGGGCTCCACGAGGATCCTTGCTAGGCGTCCCATCCCAACGGAGGTGATAATGCTTCCAGTGGGGCAAAAACTATTTCTTGGAGGGTGGTTTGAACCCCTCTGAGGAACCAAAGTACATGAACAGATTTAGTGTACCTGTGGCATTAAAACTTAATGGAGGGGAGATTAGGAAGAAAAAAAAGTCTGGAAAAATCTCCATAAGGGGGGGACAATGAAGAAACGTGGAGAAAGTGCTTAAGTGACTCTGTTTCCAGATCCTCACCTCGTATGTCTGGCTCGCTTTCTCCATCACTGTCCTTGCTCACAGAGGAGCATCCATCCTTCTTATCCCAAATCCTGCCTGGTGCGAGCCCTGGGAATTAAAGCCCGGGGTGAAGGAGCACTTAGAAATACTTAGTGCAGGCATTGAAAAAGTGATTAATAACAGTGACCATGTGGCAAATCCTTTTGTAGGTATGGGAAGGTTTTGTTGCTTTCAACAAAATTGAAGGGGATACAATAGGATTGTCAGCTGGATTAAAACATTTTTAAACGAGGGGTGCCTGAGTGGCTCAGTCGGTTGAGCGTCAGACTTCGGCTCAGGTCATGATCTCACGGTCATGGATTCAGGTCCTGCGTCGGGCTCTTTGCTGACAGCTCTGAGCCTCGAACCTGCTTCGGATTCTGTGTCTCCCTCTCTCTTTGCCTCTCTGCTGCTCGCACTCTGTCTCTCTCTGTCTCTCAAAAATGAATAAACATAAAAAAATTTTTTAAACACATTTTTAAAAGAATAGACACTGGGTTATGTTTGGCATATAACTCAAGCAGTGTTCAAAGAAGTGTGCAGCATTGCCATAGAAAACGTCTTACAGTCCCCTTCTATTTATTTTTGTGAAAGGTCTCTCCATGCCTTCATCTATAAAAATGAAAAATGGAAATTGAATTGATGTTGAGCCCTGAGTGGTAGAAACAAGCTAGAGTCATCTTGAGATATATGAACTCATTGAATAAATAAGTAAAACCTACTCTATCCATCCCATTAAAAGATGCCTTCCAATAAGTTTTAGTTTTTTATGTTTAATAATTATCAATATTTGTAGTATATTCGGTTACATGGATTGATTGCCTACTACTAATGATTATAATAACTCAATCCAGAAGGGAATAAAGTTAACTTTTAGAGCCAGTGGTCACAGAAAATTTATAGAAGAATTAATTTATCTATGTGTGCATATATATACATGCATAATATATTTCATGTACGTAATTATTGGAGGGAGAGGTATGATAGGATGATCAATAAAAAACTTTGAGGTTAACAAAACCTGGGAGGGGGCGTTAAGTTAAATGAAAATGGAAGTTCAAGTTACTCCATGAAGGAACCACGTAAGATTTCCAACTCCTGAAGTTGAGTTTGTATATTCTTAAAAACAGTTGTTGAATACATACAAAAGCCACTACGGTATTTGTATTTTATTTTTTTATTTTTTTTTATTTTTTTAATGTTTTATTTATTTTTGAGAGAGAGAGAGACAGCATGAGCAGGGGAGGGTCTCAGAGAGAGATAGAGACATGGAATCCGAAGACAGCCTCCAGGCTCTGAGCTAGCTGTCAGCACAGAGCCCGACATGGGGCTCGAACCCACGAACCGTGAGATCATGACCTCAGCGGAAGTCGGATGCCCAACCAACTGAGCCACCCAGGCGCCCCCGGTATTTGTATTTTATTGCATAGCTTTGAAAGAATGACATAATGGCTTTTAAACTACAATGTTTGTAATAGACTGGAAATTACATCCTTTGCAATTATTCACGCACACACACAAATACATCCTTTAAAAATTTACACAAAAGTGCTTATTATGTCCTAGACACTACACTTTACGTTTCTTTTTCACTTCATAAAACATAAATGTTTTCATTTAATCAAACATTTCATGGTCTTTCCATATGAGTACATATGGATTTACCTCATTTTTATCAGCTGCCTGGGATTTCTTGGTTTAGATGTAGCAGAATGTATTGAACTGTTGGTAGTCATTTCAGTAATTTCTAGGGTTTGTTTTGTTTTGTTTTTGCTTTTATGTACAATGCTGCAGCACACATCCTTGAACACCTCCTATGAGAAGTGTTTGTGCATTTATTTGAAGGGTAATTATTTCACAATGAGATTCCTGGCTCAGAGGAAGTGTGCATTTTAAATTTTGAAAAAGGTTCCAAATTTTCTCTCAAGAAGGTGTACTTTCCACCAATGGAGTTTGAAAACATCAGTTTTTCACATCTCTGCCAGCCTCAAAAAAAATTAAATGCCCAATTGGTTAAAAAAAAAAAAAAGGAATACCTTGCTTTGATTTGGATTCCTGTAACTATGAGTAAGTTTGAGCCATAATGAGTGAGATTGAGCAACTTTTCCTATGTTCATCAGCCATTCCTCTATCAATACTCTGCCTGATTAAAAACTGGATTGTCCTTTTCTTATTAATATTTTGTCAATTAAGAAGTTAATTAGCCCTGTGTCATATGTGTGGCAAACATTTAGCTAGTTTACTCTCTGTATTTTGTCTTTGTGTACATGTGTGGTTTTGTCTACAGGTGTTTTGTATTTTTAGTGAAATCTTATCTGCCTTTTTTTTTTATTTTAAGTGAGAAAAAGCCAACCTTGCAAGGCTCCATATTGATTGATTCTATTTATAAAATGTTCTCGAAATGACAACTTACAGAAATGGAGAAAAGCTCAGTGGCTGTCAGGGTTTCCGGAGGAGGTGGGGTTTGGAAATCTTTTGTATCCTGACTGGATCAATATCAATACCCTGGTTATGAGATGCTACCATTAGAGGAAACTGAATAAAGGCACAAGGGATCACTTTGTAGCCTTTCTTACAACTGCATGTGAACTTGCAATTATCTCAAAATAACAAGCCTACTTTATAAAAAGGTGGGGCGCCTGGGTGGCTCAGTCGGTTAAGCGTCCAACTTCGGCTCAGGTCATGATCTCACAGTTGATGGGTTTGAATCCCGCATCGGGCTCTGTGCTGACAGATCAGAGCCTGGAGCCTGCTTTGGATTCTGTCTCCCTCTCTCGCTGCCTCTCCCACACTCATGCTCTGTCTCTCTCTTTCTCAAAAATAAATAAACATTTAAAAAATTAAAAGAAAATATTTTCTCTCAGGCTGAAGTTTGTCACTTCATTCCCTTACAGAATTTTTTGAAGAGCAAAAATTGGTATCAAATCTAAGAATTCTTTGTCTTGCTTAGCTCTAGATTGTGAAGATATTCTCTTATGTCTTTTTCCTAGAAGTTTTATAGTTTTAGAATGTACATGTGAGTCTATGATCCATTTTGAATTCATTTTTTTTAGATTTTTAAAAATTTTTTATTTATTTTTGAGAGAGAGAGAGGCAGCATGAGCAGGGGAGGGTCAGAGAGAGAGGGAGACACAGAATCTGAAGCAGGCTCCAGGCTCTGAGCTGTCAGCCCAGAGCCCAACGCGGGGCTCGAACCCACAAACCGTGAGATCACGACCTGAGCCAAAGTGGACTGCTTCACCCACTGAGCCACCCAGGCACCCCCATTTTGGATTCATTTTTTATGAGATGTGAGACTTTGGTTGAAGTTCTTTTTTTATTTTAATTTTATTTATTTATTTTTGCCTGTGGATGTCCAATTACTTCACCATAATTTGTTGAAAAGGCTTTCTCCTTGGGATTCCTTTTGCAACCTTGTCAAAATTGTCAGTGTTTTTCTGTACATGGTATGTGTTTTGTGTCCTGTTCAGAAAGGTCATCCTCATTTCAATAGTAAAAATTAATTAATCCACATTCTTTTAGATTTTTTACATCTAAATTTTTTACTCTATCTGAAAGTTATTTTAGTTTTTTTTTTTTTTAAGAACATTTATTGATTTATTTTGAGAGGGAGAAAGCGAGCTAGCGGGGGAGGGACAGAGACAGAGAGGAGAAAGAGAATCCCAAGCAGGCTCGGCAGCTGTCAGCGCAGAGACTGACTCGGGGCTCGATTCCCCCTCAACTGTGATATCACTACCTGACCCGAAACCAAGAGTAGGATGCTTAACCGACTGAACCACCCAGGAGCCCCAGGTTATTTTATTTTGTAAGGAAGAGATAATCTAGTTTTCTTTTATTTCCCCAAAGGTTACCTAGTGCCCACTATCCTTGTACTCCCACTGATTTGAAACTTCACTTTTATCATAAACTAAATTCCTAAAAAATATTTGTGGCTGTTCCTAGGCTCTTCAGTCCAATGACTTGTCTATTTGTTTCCACTCCACTCATAAACTATTGAATCTATTTTAATTGTTGTTATTTGGAACCTGGTAGAACCAGTTCTCTCTACTTCTCCTATTTCTCTCTTGGATAGTCTCACGTGTACTTTTCCTTAGGAAATTCATTGGCAGGTTTAGTTTGCTATCCCCCAAATATTCCTTCTTTCCTTCCACAATGTTGGGAAGATGGGTTTGAAGCTGCTGTCCAGCCTCAGACTACATTTCCCAGCACACCCCTCCAAGATGTGGTCATGTGACTAGCTGTCACCAAAGGGATGCCAGGGGAAATGATAAGGGTCCTGCTGCCCCTGATGGGGCTAAGAAGTGGGTCTCCTCTTCCTTTTCTAGTCTCCTTTTCTGACAACCTTGGGAGCCAAAAATTTATAATTGTGGGGACATAGGATGGAAGCAGCTGGTTTCTGAATTACTGCATAGATGACCCCCTGCTGAACACTCAGGTGTGATAACAAAACAACAGCAAAAAAAAACCTCATTACACATTTAGTGCGTTTAGCCACTGAAATGGAAAGCTTTGTGTCACAGCAGCTCCTGGTATTTTAACGTCTTTAATATCACTTTAGCAAATTCTCCAAGACTCCTCTTGTCTTACTGAGGGTGGCATTGAATTTATAACTCAAAGAGAACTAATATCATTACAATATGGAACATGACGTCTTTCTGTATAATTAGGTCTTCTTTTATGAGCATCAGTAGAATTTAAAACATCTTTTATACCATCCAAAGATAGTGATAATTAATATACGGGGGATATATTTCAGGAATCTCTCCATGTAGTCACATACAGTATACATATTTAATTTTACCTAAATGGAATCATATGACACATGCTGTGATTTTCTAAGTTACTTTTTTTTTTTAATTTTTGAGAGAGAGAACAAGCGGGGGAGGGGCAAAGAGAGAAGGGGACAGTTTCTGAAGCAGGCTTTGTGCTGATAGCAGAGAGCACCGAAGTCAGATGCTTAACTAACTGAGCCACCCAGGTGCCCCTATAAATTACATTTTTATTCCAAAATTTCTACAACACTACACAGAGATCTTCATACAGAGGCTGGAAATTTTTTTTAAAGGGCCAGATTATTAATATTTTTGACTTTGTGGGTCAAGAGGATATTACAGAGGTACTTAACCATTTAAAATGTAAAAACCTGTTTAGATTTTATTCAATTAAATAACAGGCAACCAGCCAGAGCTGGCAGATAGGCCATAGTTAGCCAACCGCTAGTACACATCATCATTTAAAAAACTACTTACTCAAGTAGTCTTCTGTTAATGTACATTTATGCAGCTTCCATATTAATTTGCTATTATACATACTGTGGCAATCAAACACTGTGTGTAAACCCCTTCACCCTAATCTATTTACCCCCAAAGGGTAAATTCCTAGAAATAGAATTGATAGGTCAGAGCATATGATATTTTACTCTGTGATACATATCATCAAAATATTCTCATTTATATTTACGGTCTCATCCATTATGTGCAAGACATCCTGTTTCACCACATACTTATCAACACTGGGTATTATCAAACTTTTAATTTTTCCGTCCAATAAGTGGAAAAAAATAATGTCTCATTCCTAAATGATGTCTATACTTGCTATGTTCTTATACTATGACTATCTTTTCCCATATTATTGTGAATTTATTATATATAAATTCCCTGTTTGTGCTTTTTGCCCATTTATCTCTGTGATTATTTTCACATTGATTTGTGAAATCAAATCTTTACATAATAGAGATAGTAACACTTTATCATTTGTGGGCAATATTTTTCCCCCCAGGTTTTCATTTATCTTATTTCTGGTACTCATTTTTCCTTTCTATTTTTATAAGTTTTATATTTTATCTGGTTCAGGTCATTAGAACCTTTTACCATATAATAAGTGCCTAGTATGCCTGTCAAGCCTCTCCCTTTTTATGAGTACAAAAGCATTCACCTGTGTTTTGTTTTAGTGCTTTTATGGTCTTTCTATTACATTTTAACCTTTGGTTTATTTAGAATGTGTTTTGAAGTACAGAGTGAAACAAAGCTTCACCCTTATTTGTTTGTGTTTTTTTTTAAATAAGGCTAGCCAGTTTCCTAACACTGTTGAGACATTTTTAATCCACGATTTTGAACCCCATTATAAATTGCCACACAGCCTAAAAAAACTCATTTAAAAAACTCACCAGATATCAAGGAACTGAGTATTTTGATTCTTGCAAATTATTCACTACTGGCTTTAAATGAAGAATTCCAGTTGAAGATAAGGTATGCCTTATCTTCAACTGGAAGCTTTTTTTTACCTGGTAGCAATTTGTATATCAGAGATAAATTCTTATAATTCGGGTGGATAGGGTTGTTTGTATTTCCCCTGAGCAGACAGGTACACTATTTAGAATTGAGAAATACAGCTGTACTGTTGCTCTGCAGTTGTACTTTATCTGCGTGTATGTGTGACCACGATGACAGACATAAAGCAGTTTGCACAATGAGTCAGCAAACCTAAACGTGGGTGTCCCGATTGGAAGGGGGGGCACAAATGTGGGGTGCTCTGATCGGGTGGAGGCCGGCAGCACAGGAAGTGAAAGTATTCACCCAAAGCAGAACCAAAGAGATAAGAGTTTATTGAAGACACTGCAGGTTATTAAGAGTTTATTGAATACTGCAGTCGTAGGACAGCAAAGGAGAGACTGTCTTATTCAAGGCGAGGTGTTGAGGGGCCGCAGTCAGAGGGCGGAGTGAGGGACCTGGGGACAGATGGAATTTTCCCTTTTTTGGTAACCTGAGGAACTGTGCCGGGTTGTGACTGGTCAGTGAAGGCCTCTTGCTCTTTTGGGGTGGGTTGCTTGAAGAGCCTGTTTGCATTCAGCTCAGTCACTGTGGGCCCTTTGGTTTCGCTCTACACCAAAGAGTTGACAATGACAGCAAAGATTGTAAGATGACGTTTCACCAAATTTAAAGAATAGAAAAGGCACCAGTCTGAATGCGGTCTTGCATCCAAATTCCAGCCCCAGAGTTCACAGGCGTGTGGTCCTGAGGATGGGCCTCCCCGTCTCTGGGCCTCCGCTCTCTCATCTGCAAAATGGGTTAACAAGCGTAACACATGTCTCACCGTGCTGTAGGCAGGACTTGAGGAGAGCTGGAATCTGCCGTGCCTGGGGTGAGCCGTTGACACCCCGGGGCCCTCACACCTGTGGTCTGAACTTAACCCCCTTCCATCTCACACTGACACCTCCACTTTCTAGTTTTTTATTTAACAAGCCACAGTACACTGAGCAGAGTCCTCGGTCTCGACGTTGTTCTGCCCTTCCCTCCCTCACTGCTCCCGGGGTCCTGCACCCATTGCAGTCCAGCATCACTTGACTTCCATTCTTGCCCCAGCCCGGAAAGCCCTGGCCCAGCA
The DNA here is from genome assembly GCA_028646485.1 of Cryptoprocta ferox. NCBI lineage: Eukaryota > Metazoa > Chordata > Mammalia > Carnivora > Eupleridae > Cryptoprocta > Cryptoprocta ferox. The sequence continues at coordinate 18,379,144 of CM053564.1, forward strand.
TGGGTGTCCCCCTTGTCGCTCCATCCAGAGGTCACCATGTCCTCTGAGCCCCCTCTACATTGGACTGCTGGCTGGGGTCCCACTTGGTCCTGCCACCTTCCCTTCGAGGATACTTATTCTCACTGAGGTGTTTGCATTCCCAGGGAGGATGGTTGAGAATGCGAATGTCTGCTCTTAACTGTCCGAATTCCTGGCATCGTGACAAAGAGGCCACAAGTTGATGGCCCAGGGTCAGGTCATCACAGTCAACTCCGTCAACTTCAGGGCCGTTCATCAGAAGGTGGCTTTTGCCCTCACAGTTTGCCTTATGTAACAGTCCTTTATGTGTCTGACACATTCCCCCTGGTCCGACTGCCAAAGTCGTGAGAGCTTATCTCTTAATCATCTCTATTCTGGGTAGGCAGGCACGCCTCCGGTGACTAAGGCATTGCCCTGCCACACACTCACCAACAACTGTCTGTGGTCCTGACACACCAAGGAAAGGTCTGCTTGCTCGGATTTCAGAATTTGGAAGCCTGAAAAACAAAGCAAAGCTGGAGAAGAAAAGAGAGTGTGTTAAGTAGGAGTCTTTTTTCTTTTTTCTTTTTCTTTGTCTTTTTCTTTTTTACCAGGGAACGAAACCCAGCTCCAACTGAGCTGAAGCTGAAGAAGGAAGAAGATCTGAACAGTCCAAGGAAAACCCCGTATGGCTGGACCGGGGGCTGGGGGGTGGGCAAAGTATCCATGTCATCCACCCTGTTCTCCCTGTTTGCTTTCTTTTCCTCGGTGCATTTTCCGTTCTCTCTGGGCCCATCCATCCTGGCGGCTCCCGGGGCCCCCCGTCCCTCCGAACCACCCCCTTCCCCAGAAACTCCGGAGGAAGAGCACATCTCATTCCCAAAAATCTCCAAAAAAAATGCCCGGAATTGCATGTTCATGGCCTGACTTGGACCGTAAGCTCATCCCCAAGTCCAGGTGGATGTCCTGCCCGGACAGGCTGGGAAGCTGAGTGGTGGGGGAAGGCTGTCAGCTCTTCCCAAATTCTGTGAACCAAGAGCCAACCGAAGACCTGTGGTTTCTCCAGGAAAATCAATAGGCCATCACCCAAACAAAGAGGGATTAGATCTTCAGGAGACACTAATGCCAGGTATCCATTACGGGGACAGAGCCAGAGAGAGAGAGCAAGTGAGAGAGTGAGACAGAGATGTTAGGGAAGCCGGCCACTGACACAGAGGAAAAAGATGACCTCTGTAATTTTAAGAAAAGTTCCTTCTCTTGTTGTTAGCAATCAAGAAAGAAGTATACCCATGTTCATAGTAGCATTATTCCCAATAACCATAAAGTAGAAACAACCCAAATATCCATCGATGGCTGAACGGATAAACACAATGTGGCATCTCCGTGCAATGGACTAGTATATAGTCTTTGAAAGGAAGGAAGTTCTGACACCTGCTACCACGTGGGTGGCAGCTTTATTGCAGGATTTTTTACCCAATACCTGGGTTCGTTGTCTCGCCGCTTTGAAGAATAAAGAGGTGGACACAGAATGAGCAGCAGGCGGAAGTTTATTAGGGTATCAGATCAGAAAGGAAGAATAGCAGGAAAGCCCTCTTTACTGAGAGGGGGCATCCGAAAGTGAATGCCCATGGACTACAGGCGAGGGTCCTTGTTTTATAAGGTTCTGGTCACCCCCCTCCCATTCCCTTCCCCCTCGTTCCTTCTCAGGTCTACCCTTACTGGCTGGATCACTCTAGATGCTGGGCTGTGCATCCCTGATTGGCTCCACTCCATTGTGTGAGGGGTCAGACTGGTGTGTGGCATTATCATTCCATCATTCCTTGTGGGTCATACGTTTTATGATCCACTAATTTTTAGCCAGGTCTTTTGTCAAATTCCTGAGGGGAACCTGACGGAGGAGTAGGTGGTGTCTGTTCTTAAGAGGAACCTTACCCCTGAGGGGGTTGGCTGTGGTTAGCCGCTCCCAGCATTGTTCTGAAACCTGTGTTTTTCCGCACCCAGGGACCTCAGGTCCTTATCTTTCCCTCTCTGCCTAATTGACCTATCTTTTCCTGTCATACCTTGAAGACATGATGTGAAGTGAAATCAGCCAGACATAAAAGGACAGGTCCTGTATGATTCCATTTATATGAAGTAGTCAAATTCAGAGACAGAAGGTGGTTGTCAGGGACTGGGGGGGCGGGGAGGATGGAGAGTCATTGAAGGGTAAACAATTCTGGTCTGAGAAGATGGAAAAATTCTGTAGATGGATGTCATGGTGGCTTCCCAGTAATGTGAGTGCACTTAATACCCCTGAATTGCACACTTAAAAATGGTTCAAATATTAAATTTTCAATGCGGAAGACAAGCCTCAGACTAGGAGAAAATGTTGCCAAATATATCATTGAAAAAGGACTTGGCATCCAGAGTATATATGCTACTCCCAAAACTCAATAGTAAGAAAACAACCAACCAAATATTTAACATATGGGCTTGAAAGCTTCGAACAGACATTTCAGCAAAGAAGATAAGATGCTGGCAACTCAGCACATGAAAAAAAAAAAAAGGTCAACAAAATGAGTCATAATTAGTGCAAATTAGGACGTCTGAACTCCAAAAGATGGGTTATACCGCTGTTGGCGACGATCAGGAGAGACCGGAACTTTCATACGCGCAGGCGGGACCGTGCAACCATTTCCCCTTCTGGAAAACAGCTTGGCGCTTTCTTAAAAGTTAAATTCACACCCACCATCCCTCTCTTAGGCAGTCATTCAAGGGAAATGACAACACATGTCATTGAAAGACTTGTACAAAAACGTTCACAGCAGCTGTATTGACAGCATCCAAAAATTGGAACAATGCCCACCCACGAGCAGTGGGGGGACGAGACTGGGGTCTGATCACCCGGTGGAGCCGTTCACAGGAACCAGAGGAAGGGGACCTCGTGCGTGCTAGAACCTGGATGAAGCTAAAATAAACACGCTCAGGGAAAGAAGCCAGATGAAAAAGAGCACATACTGCTTGGTTTCACTTATGGAAAATTCTGGAAAACTCAAACTTATTTATAGTGGTGGAAAACAGATTAGTGGGGTGCCTGGGTGGCTCAGTTAGGCGTCTGACTCATGATTTTGGCTCGGGTTGTGATCTTATGGTTAGTGGGTTCAAGCCCTGTGTTGGGCTCTGTGGGGAGCCCTCTTGGGATTCTCTCTCTTCCTCTTTCTCGGCCCCTCCCCCACTCATTCCTTTCTCTCTCTCTCTCTCTCTCTCTCTCTCTCTCTCTCTTTCTCTCAAACTATATAAACATAAAAAAAAAAGAAAACAGATTAGTATTTGCCTGCAGACAAGAATGGGGTCACAAGGGAACTTTGGGGGAATGATACATATGTTCGCTGTCTTGACTGTGATGAAGGTCCCATGCTGTGTGCATATGTCAAAATGTCAACTGTACATTTTAAATATGTGTAATGTATTAGCTATCAACTATACTCAGTAAAGCTGCTTAAGAAGTAATTTAAAAAATCCAAAAGATACTTCTGGTTTCTATTTTGAGATCATTTACCTGAAAAGCCTAGGCTCTCCGGTTAGCAAACTAATTCTAAGCTCAGTTACCTGTCACCTTCATTGAGTTGCCAGGCCTCTGAACTTTGCTTTCCACATCTGCAAAATGAGGACAATATCTGCCTCACAAGATTGCCGGGAAGAATCGGCAAGGTCAAGTTTGGTGAATGCTCAGTAGGAGGTCTGGGATAGGACTCATTGACCCCTAACATTTGTTGTTATTGACAACAATTTCAATTACTGGAATAATAAAGGGTGTAGTTAAAGCCTTCTGCTTTTTAAAGGCAGTTTCTAAAATGGCATATTCGTATATTTTTATGTGGCAGCCCAGGACACGGAGACTGAAGTCAGTGTTCTCTTCTAGGGACCCTAGATTCACCTGCAAATTCCCTCCTGGTTTTGTCCAAAAGGGAACTTCCTAAACACAGACTGGTTTTATGTGTAACTTTTTATTAAAGTGTAATATACACACAGAAAACCACACGCGCTGAACCCGCTCCTGACTTTTCACGAACAGAACTCACCCTGTTGCTAGCATCCAGAAGATGAGACAGAAGGTGGCAGCGCCCGGAAATCTCCACATGCCCCGTCCTTGGCTCTGCTTTGTTTTGAACTTCATGTTGTATGACGTGTGATTTTTCGTGCCTGGCTTCTTCCACCATGTGACATGCATCTAATTGTTAGCCAGCCCACATGATTTACATTTTCCGTGATACTTTCTCTCTTGCTACCTTTACAAACATTCTCATATCTTTGTTCAGACTTGAAGGATGAGTAAGGTTTTGCCAGGTTTAGGGAGCAGTGTGGGTAAAAGAAAGAGAGCATCCAAAGGCTTGAAGGCGTACAGAGAGCCTTCTGGGGTAGACATTTCCTACTTAGTTCAATTGTTTTCATAATTATGATCTTTCAAGTAGTTCCTAGATTTTTCTACAATAAACAATGATGAAATCAATGTCCCTTTCATATACTCTTACCTATTGGAGGTTTTCTTTTACAGGGTTGATTTTCAAATACAAGGCTTGCTGGGTCTGTGAGTTTAAATATTTAATAACTATTGCAAGATTGTGTTACAGAATATTATAGTGATTTACACTTCCACGAGTGATGCAGGTCTCTGTCAGTACTGGATGTTAATCTGTTTTTAAAAATGAGCCTGGGTGGCTCAGTTGGTTAAGCGTCAGACTTTGGCTCAGGTCATGATCTCACAGTTGTGAGTTCGAGCCCCACATTGGGCTCCATGATGACAGCCCAGAGTCTGGAGCCTGGTTAGGATTCTGTGTCTCCCTCTCTCTCTGCCCCTGTGTCTCTCTCTTGCACTCTGTGTCTCTCTCTCTCTAAAAATACTAACCATTAAAAAAAAGGTGTGTTGTGGGGGTGCCTGGGTGGCTCCGTCGGTTAAGCATGTGACTCTTGATCTCAGCTCAGGTCTTGATCTCCAGGTTGTGAGTTCAAGCCCCATGCTGGGCTCTGCCCTGGGCACAGAGCCTACTTAAAAAAAAAAAAAATCCTGTCCTCTTGTTTTAACTTGAATTTTCTTTTTCTGGCTTTTTGAGAGATTGTCTTTACATGTTTGTTGACCATTTGGTTTTCCTCTTCTGTAAAGTTACTTAATTTGGATAGTAGACAAAAGGGTAAAAGCCAAAGCCAAAAAAAAAAAAAAAAAAAGACATGAGAACGTTCTAATCATGCATATGGAATAAGCTTGTGGTGCTCAGCACACAGTAGGTCCTTAGTAAACAGTAGCCATTATTCTACCGTTTTAATTGTTGTTCACCATATACCGATGGTGACAATGAACACTTACTGATGAGACTTAGCAGTCGTTTCTTGAGTCCAGTGACCCTCTGGCTGTAAAGGATTCTGAAGTAACCCACATGTCTGATGCCTGGTAACCAGTAACTCAAAAGGCATCGACGTTTGAACTTGACACTGCAGGGTGAAAATAGGGTGCTGGCAGTGTCTTCAAGGAAAGTGTGTGGTTAGGCTTAAATGAGCCCTGCAGTTTAGCAGAGAGAAAAGTGGGGAGAAAAAAAAAAACTAGACTCGTTTCCAACCACTAAGTTACCCTAAGCTCCTGGTCACCATGGGCTGAAAACAACATTTATTTTATTTTATTTTATTTTATTTTATTATTTTATTTTATTTTATTTTATTATTTTATTTTATATTTATTTATATAGAAATAAAGCCACTGTTTCAGAAGAGACAAAGAGTTCTGCTTTTAGTTTCTGCGATGGTCCATCTCAGGATCAGCCTGAATTATCAAGCCTCTGCATTACAAATATTGGCTGGTTTGCAGAAGAAATTATTAAATTGAAAGCCGGGTGTCACCAGGGAACTGGGGAGAATGTGTACCAGCTGGAAATGTTCTCTGCTGCGAGTGATAGAAAACTCAACTCCCAGTTCCTGAAACAGGACATGTATTGTTCATTACACAGGCTCCCAAACTGTCTTGGTTCACAGCATTACTGGGCCAAAAGGAATACCTCCTAGTTCTATTTATGTCCTAACAACTTAGCCATTTTTAAAAATTTTTTCAACATTTATTTATTTTTGAAAGACAGAGAGAGACAGAGCATGCATGGGGGAGAGGGAGAGAAAGAGAGAGAGAGGGAGACACAGAATCCAAAGCAGGCTCCAGGCTCTGAGCTGTCAGCACAGAGCCTGATGCGTGGCTCGAACCCATGAACTGTGAGATCATGACCTGAGCCACAGTTGGATGCTCAACCGACTGAACCACCCAGGCGCCCCTCAACTTAGCCATTTGAAAAAATATATACACGTATGTTGAAAAGTATGTTATTTATATTTTTATTTCATTCTCAGATGACTATAAATAACTCGGTTGAATTCAGTCCTTAGATAACTTGCATTTTTAAATTCTACAGTTAATTACCGCGGATGTGTGCCCCTTTGGGCATGGCACAACTTCCCAGACCTTGGAATCAGATTGGGCCCTACCACCTACATTTCTTCTTCCACATTGGTTTCTATGCGGCACTTGCTTTTTATTATGGCAGCTCCCATAAAGCCAGCTTTGCAAAGATATGATGTTATTGGAGGGAATGTAGGGCCATTTAACATTACAACTTTGAACAACCTTGAGCTTGTAATTCATATGGTGTTTGACAGATATCGAGCATCACTGTATTTCACTTGAAGTTTTATAATCCCTAATATCCGCTCTGTGAGTTCAACATGGCTCTCTGGGGTGCCCTGGTACACAATCTGAGAAGATAAGGTTAATTTGACAAGAAAGTCTGTAGCAGTTGATCTTGGGGTTAGTCTGGTGGCTTGGCGATATCATCAAAGATCCACCCTCCTGGTAAGTTGGACCTCTTGGTCTCAAGATAGCTGCCATGGCGCCAGCATCACATTTTTGCCCCACGGTGCAGCTATCAAAGCGAGAAAGGAAGGAAGAGCAGTGTGACGGGATAAAAGAAAACTGCTTTTATACTCCATCTGGACCTGGTGGTGGATGGTGCCTACAGCTGCAGAGACATGGTGAACTAAACAAGGATCTAAACAGGGATTACAAGTCAGAGGCCTCCGTCATGTCAACCAGACCTGGGATTGGAAGACTGAGAAGTTTGCCAAGCCAAACCAGTTCTCACGAAGACACTCTCTCACTAGCCCACCGGTTATTCCAGTGGTTTGGGGGGACCAGTGCGTTGCTTATGGAGACTGCAGTCCATGCAAGAAATCTTGAGTTGTGGAAACAGGTTGTTGTGCCTGAATGACATTCAGGTTTTCTCTGGAGGGCCACTGTTTTTGGAGCTACTGAGAGGGGCCTTGGCTCCAACGAGGGAGGGATTCCATCTGGAGGACTGACATCTAGTTGGCCAGGAGTCAGGGAGGAGACACCTGATCTGAGATTTGAATGTGCAGGGGAGGTCGGCCAAGGGGGCAAAACAGGACTCCAAACAGAGGGAACATCGTTGGCAGGGAGGGGTGCTGGCGCGTGGCTCATCCGACAAATTGTTTAGTGTTTGTGTGGCCGGAGGTGAGTCAGGTAGGACTCACAGCCTGTGTGACTGGCTCTGGGAGTTTGGTTTTGCCCTGAAAGCCACAGGAAAGGCTGAAAGGTTTTAATGCAGGGAAGGCTGTGAGGAGGGTCTGGGGACAGCACCAACGATCATGTGGCAGAAATTTCTGGCGCTCACAAAACGCCTTCCTTGTTCCTCCTGGGCACCCAAGTTAGACTACATTTCCCAGACTCCTTTGTGGTCAGGCGAAGCCATATGATGGAAGTCTGGTCAACCAGATATGGAGGAAAGTAAATCTGCCATTTTAAGCCTGGCCCATGAAAACGTCCCCCACGTCCTCTCTCTCCCCATCTGCTGGCTGGTGCAGAAGATCTGAGGACCTAGACAGTGGGTCTTCAAGGTGGAAATGGCTTGGGTCCCTGAGTCACCATGTCATAAAGGGCCTGCTATTATGTCAACAGCGAATCGATTTTTATTATGTTAAGCCATCAAAATGTCGGGTCCTTTGTTACATGGGCAGCCTATTCTGACGAATAGGTACTCCGACAAACCACAGTTATAGGTGCTCCTGATGGGGCACCTGCTCTGAGTCGGGCACTCTGCTAAGTGCACAGTCTCAGTTAATCTGCACAGCAGCCTTATGGGGATGGAGAATGCCATCTGCCCACTTTTCCAGAAGAGAACACCGAGGCCAAGGGAAAAGCCAGCAGGTGAAGGCAAAGAAGCCTGATCCCCACCTGCATCCAGGTGCTGACCTGTGCCCTGCTGGCTCCCAGCACAAGAGGAACAGATTAAAGCTGGGTGAGGCAAGGGGGCCAGATGAGGAGCTGTAGCCACTCCAGCTGGGAGTTCCCGCCTGTGACACAGCTAAGCTGTAGCAGACGACTGTAAATGTTACCTGAGGGAATGCAGGCGAGGTGTCCAGTGCGGGGCCTGGAACCTGGCAGGTGTATCGTGAACATTTGATTTTTTTTTTTTTTCCAAGACACTAAGCAGAAACTCGTGGAGACCTGGGTGAAACCAGGAGAGACATATTCTTGAAGCAGCTCTTGGCAGGACATGGGCAAAGCGTGAAGGAGATGGGGAAGCACAAGGCTGGACAACAGTCTTATGTTGCCATTTGCAGGGACACGGGCGGAAGGGTATGAGACATCTTGTACAGTGTGCTGCGGGAACAGAGCAGGGAGAGCACACAGCCCAAGATAATCAACTCTAAACCTTCCGAGCTGTGCAGATATTCAAAAGAGGGGTTGCATTCCCGAGCCTCTAGCTGAAAGAGCTTTTAGCAAACGGTCAAGCAAGCCCTTGATGGGTTGGCGCTGTCCTGGAGTAGATACTTTTTATCTACACAACCTTGGGGAGGTTCCTCAATGTCTTTGTGCCTTGGTTTATCTTTGTGCCCTGAAGATAGGGATAAGAAATCATGGGGTTGCTGTGCTCAACACAGTGTTAGATATGCAGTAATGCAGTAGTAGTGTTTGGTCAGCAAGTGGTAGACATTTCCCCCACGTTCTTTGTCCCTTTTACCTGTTATTTCTCCATGGATCTCTATCTGTACAGAAAAACACTCAGGTAATAGTTATGAGCACTGAAAGAGTCTTTGCCCGTCTTACTCCCTGCTACATTTTCAGTTAGCTCTTAGAACTAGTTCATGGTAGGTACTCAAATATTTGTTGAATGGATGAATAAAGAAACCCATGTCTCTCCTCTTTCTTTCTTTGTCCCTGCCTTCCTTTCTTCCTTCCCTCCCTCCTTTCTTCCTTCCCTCTTTCTTTCTATCCATCTATCCATCCATCCATCATCCATCCATCCATGCATCCATTCTTTTATGTATTCATCCATCCACCCATCATCCATCCATCAATCCATCCATCCTTCCATCCATCCATCATCCATCATCCATCCATCCATCATCCACTCATCATCCATCCATCATCCATCCATCCATCCCTCCATCCATCCATCCATCATCCATCATCCATCCACCCATCATCCACTCATCATCCATCCATCATCCATCCATCAGCCCATCCATCCATCTATCTATGCATCCATTCATCTAAAAAAGGTAGTAGACTGTAGTGGCTTAACCCACAAGTTTTTTTTTTTCCAATTGTGATAAAATACACATACCGTAAAATTTACCATTTTAACCACTTTTAAGTGTATAGTTCAGTGGCATTAAGTACACTGGCATTGCTGTGGAACCATCCATCTCTACAACTTTTTCATCTTCCCAAACTGAAACCCCATACCTATTAAACAACAACTCTCCATTCCCCTCTGCCCACCCCCCAGCCCCTGGCACCCACCATCTACTCTTTGTCTCTATTGACTCTGACCCTCCAGGGACCTCATATAATCAGGCAGTATCTGCTGTGACTCAGCCCACAAGTTGTGCAATCACAAAACCTATGTGACCCCGGGAACCATAACTTTCCTGAATCTCCAATTTCCCATGTGTAAAATGCTATCATAGTAGTACCTACCTCACCAGCTTGCTCTGAGGTTTAAATGAGATACTACATAAGGTACTTAGCCCAGGGCCTGGCATGTAGAAGGCATGTAGAAATTGCTCAGTAAATATTAGGTACGCGTAAATATATATTCTTCACTAGTGCGCTGATCATGTGTCTGAAACTGTCATAAGCTCTTTGTCATATTAACTCATTCAAACCACAAATGCCCCTATGTCGCTGGCGCGATCACCACCATCCACGCTCCATGGTGGAGAATACTGCAGCGTAGAGAAGGCAGCAACACGCCCAGGGCTCTGTAGCCAGTTCACGGCAGAACGGGGCTTGAGGCCCAGGCAGCCCGTTTCCGAGACCCACAGGCTTTACCATGACGCGAGCTGTTACCGCGGCTGCCTCTGACTGTGGGCGGACGGTCATCCATCTACACGCGTTCAGTCCTGGATCAGGCAGTGAGGGTGAGTGGAGCTGCCGAGGCCTTAGATACGAGGGGATGTCTGAATCCACAGAAACATCACTGAAAAGGAGCTGGCCGTCATCTCCCGCGTGGGGTCCCAGCCTGGCGGGGCCCTCCTCATGCTCACATGCTGGTCTCCTTTGAACCCTGATGGCGGCCGCAGGGAGCTGGGGCCCTCGGCCCTCCATCTCGTGCTGGGGAAGGCCTGGGGCTCTCCCCACGCGGTGCGGCTCGGCCAGTGCCTTCTCCCCTTGTTGGCAGAAAGTTCAGCAATCCTTGACCATCCCCTGCCCTGCCCAGTTGAGATAAAAAAAAAACAGTTTCCTCTTCTGGGCTCCAGGGCCACCTCCCATGCGCGCTTTATTGCTTTCTTGGCTCCCCGAGGGAGCCTCCGCGGCCCTTTAAAAGGGGCAGAGCCTGAAGTAGGATCAGCAGCCCCGGTCCCCGAGATAAGAGCCCAGGACGGCAGGTGCGGCTTCCCAGCCAGCTCGGGCAAGAGCAGGTGCTCGGGTCGCGTTGGCCCTGATGTCTGAGGAGGTGAGCGCACAGCCTCGGCCTCTGCACCCTGAGCCTGACAAGGCTGGGGTGCTGGGGGCTTCTCTCGGGGCTTTCCTCCCACCCGTATCCACTCTCCCTTTGCCCTGCTGCAGGCGGCCGAATCTGCATGTGACCCTGAATTTGGCAGAGGCAAGGGGAAGGAGCCCAGCATGGGCGGCAGGTGTCGTGAGTCCTGGTACCAGCAGTTCCTGCAGCCCTGTCTGGTCGAAATGCTGGGCTCTGCCCTCTTCATCTTCATTGGGTGCCTGTCGGTCATTGAGAACGAGCCGCACACTGGGCGGCTGCAGCCGGCCTTGGCCCATGGGCTGGCCCTGGGCCTCATCATCGCCACGCTGGGGAGAATCAGGTGAGACCGGTTCTGAGGGATGCGCCTCGGCGAACCTGGGCAGGCGGAGGTGGGGAGCAAAGCTATCAGCACGGACCCTGAGCACACACTCAAGTTTCCCAGCATCGTAGATAGGAGCGTGGGCAGGGGACTCAGACTGCCTGGGTTCAAACCCTACCTCTGCAGCCTATGGGCTCTGTGGCTTTGGGCAAGCCGCTCTCCAAACCCCAAACTCCCCACCCATAACATGGGGAGAACAGAGTACTTTCAAGTCTTTTTCCTCAAGTTCACACATATACAATGCACTGGGGTACAGTGCCAGCACTGTTCTAAGCACTTCCTTCCTTCCTTCCTTCTTTCTTTCTTTCCTTCCTTCCTTTCCTTTCCTTTCCCTTTCTTTCTTTCTGTGTGTATGTGTGTGTGTATATATATATATATATTTTTTTTTTATGTGTTTATTTATTTTGGAGAGAGAGCTTGAGTGGGGGAGAGGCAAAGAGAGAGGAGGACAGAGGATCCAAAGTAGGCTCTGCACTGTCAGCACAGAGCCCGATGTGGGGCTCAAACCCACTAACCGTGAGATCATGACCTGCACTGAAGTTGGATGTTTAACGACTGAGCCACCCAGGCACCCCTCTAAGCACTTTCTAGATATGAGCACATTGACTGCTCTCAACAACCCCTTGAAGGTAGTTGCTCTCATCATCCCCATTTTCCTGGTGTGACGGAGAAAGGCCACTTGACTTGTCCGAGGTTCCGTGGTCAGTAGCAGCAGGGCCCCTGCTGAGAGCCCTGTGGGAATCAAACGGCACCAGGCGCTCATTGGCTGTGAAATTGTTGCCATTAGAATAGGGTTTTCCTCCAGCCTGGGGAATTTTTCAGGGCCCGGGCACTCGTAAGGGAAGGCCAGGATACCTCTCTCGGTCTCCTGTGTTGGGGTCTGGAGTCCCATTCTGGCTGATGGCCACATCTCTGGAGGGCTGGAGCTCTGAGTGAGTCTGGAAGGAGTTAAGGGATGGTCGCCCTCCACGACCTTCCTCTGGGCACCGTGGGCACTGGGCGTAGGGCACGAATGGGGCTGCCCTCTGCTCTCTCCTCCCCAGCTCTCTCCCATATCCCACCTCAGGGAGAACGGGTGGGATCTGGTGCCTGTTTTCTCCTCGGGCAAGGTCCTTGGCTTACTCTGGAGCTGCCGGGCTGTCCTGGGGGGCCTCCTGGGACACCTTCCCTCCAGTGCTGGCCTTGACCTCAGTCTCAGGACTTTCTTTTTGCCGGTGACAGTGGCGGGCACTTCAACCCTGCGGTGTCCCTGGCGGCCATGCTGATTGGAGGCCTCAACCTGGTGATGCTCCTTCCCTACTGGATCTCCCAGCTGTGCGGGGGGCTGATCGGGGCCGCCTTGGCCAAGGTGGGTGATCCCCACGGGCACTGGGCTGCTGGGTGTGGTGAGGGGAGTGGGGAGTTGTCGAAGGCGCCCCGCTGTTTTCCTCTGGGATTTTCCTCCACTGGGACTGGGTGGGTCCTTTTCTCCTGGGAAGGGGGCTTTTGGTTCTCAGACACACCCTGTTCTTGTCTTTGTGTCTGGACATGGCTCTTCCCCGGACACACTAGGATGTGGCACTGGAAGTTTCTCTCCCTGAGACCATTTCTGTTTTGGAACGGCTTTGGATAATGTTTCTAGTGTTTTGCCATTCATTCATTCATTCACTCCTGCATTTATTCATTCACTCACTTGTTCATTCATTCTACAAACTGAGGGTATGGGAAGACTATAGTAAGTCTCTTCGAACTAACTTCTCTGCATGTTCTCCAGTTTGCCTGCCTTTAAACTGAGTACCTCTGCCTGCGATGGGAGTTCACATCCTGTTTATGTCTGGAATCTTCTCCTCCCCGCAGGATGGCTAGCCCCCCCTCCCTGCCACTCAAGTTTTATAGACCCACACATCACTCCACGGATGGACTCTCTCCATCTTTCCCTCCCTCCCTCCCTCCTTCCCTTCTCTCTTTTTCTTTCCTTCATGTTGCTGTTAAGTCTCAGTCCAGCCAGGGGCCCTGCAAGATGTAGGGCTTGTGGGCATGTGTGTTGGGGGGTGCAGGGTCGAGTTGGGGGGACCGGGGGCACCCGTTAGCCTGACTGGGGTTTAGTCTGGGGCTCCAAGCACTGGCCCATTGCAGACTTTGGTCCCGAGTTTCATTTTGCTGTCTTCCCCGCCCTGGTCTCCCCGTGTTCCCCTTTGAGACCCCACTCCCCTGTCTGCAGGGTGGGGGCTGGACCTTCCCGCTCTGATCCAGGCTCTCCCTCCAGCCGGGCCACTCGCACACCTGCTGAACACAATAGTGAGCAGTGCAGGGCAGAGGCTCTGCTCACTGACACCTTCCCTGCGAAGCAATTTACACAGCTTCTCTCAGTAAATCTCGAGCTGCATCACAAGAAGCCACAGTCGGTCTGAGAGGGCACTTGCTGCCTGAGCTCAGAGCGCAGAGCAGATTATCATCACCTCCACTTTACGGAGGAGGAAACGCAGGCAGGGGGAGGTCAGTAGCTGGCCCAGGTTCCGCTGAGCCGTACTCGGCCGAGTCCAGGTTCAGATCCAGGGTCCAGAACTTGCTCTGCTCTCTTCCCTTTCCAGGTGCCGTGATGACCCTGAGGCTGATTTCCTGTGAAGCTTCAGGACTCCCTCCCCCCTTCAAAGGGGACTTAAAGGGGCTGGCAGTGGGTTCATGGGTCAGATGGGTTTGCAAAGTCTGAGTAAGGCATTTTTGTATTTTTTTCAAAAAGGATTATCTAGTCACGTGAGCTTTGGGCCCCCAGCACCTGCAGCCACAGCTGGGTGACCCCGTGTGACACATGAGCAAGATGAAGTTCTCCCTGAGGCACACAGTAGAAAGCCTGGCAAGCACTTCCCCTCAGCTCCCCACCATCCCTCTCCCCTGCCCATGCTTTGAGGCCAAGGGCTTCTTTTCTCTCCACAGGTGGTGAGTCCTGAAGAGAGGTTCTGGAACGCGTCTGGGGCAGCCTTTGTGACGGTCCAGGAGCCGGGGCAGGTCGGGGGCGCAGTGGTGGCAGAGCTCATCCTGACAGCCCTGCTGGTCCTGGCTGTCTGCATGGGCGCCATCAACGAGAAGACACAGGGCCCTCTGGCTCCGTTCTCCATTGGCTTTGCCGTCACTGTGGACATCCTGGCAGGGTGAGCGGTCCTGGGCCAGCCTTTGGGGTTGGGGTCCCCAAGGAGGCACCACCCTTCCCCTCTAGTAAGTTACTGCCATGGTGGAATGTGGGCCTCAAATGACCTTTCTAACTCCATTCTAGGGAAGTCGGAAAACTGGCTTCTCGTGAAATTTTCCTTTCTTTTGAAACAAGTTTTTTTTTAATGTTTATTTATTTTTGAGAGAGAGACAGACAGACAGACAGAGAGTGTGAGTGGGGGAAGGGCAGAGAGAGGGAGACACAGAATCCGAAGCAGGCTCCGGGCTGTGAGCTGTCAGCACAGGGTGCAACATGGGGCTCGAACTCACTAACTGCGAGATCGTGACCTGAGCCAAAGTTGGATGCTTAACCAACTGAGCCACCTGGCGCCCAGAAAATTTCCTTTTTTTGGTAACATCAATCGACCATTTCTGTGGGCTGCATGCGCTCAGTTTGCTCAGCTGGTGGGCAGCCAGGGTTTAGCCTCAGACTTACAAAGAGCTTTCACACCCATTGACTCGTCTAGGGTGGGCCCCTCAGGGGGCACAGGAGGGGGTTAAGGAGAGGAGCTTGCGTCAGGGATTATTTCTCCCATTTTATATATGAGGAAACACCTCAGAGAGGACACAAGTGACTTATTTAAGGTCACTGGACAGTGGCAAATTATAGGACAGATCTGGGACAAGAACCCAAATCTCCTAGTAAAGGGGACGAGGGAGTCCCCCCTTTTTAATGTTTATTTATTAGAGAGAGAGAGAAGAGAGAGAGAGGCGGAGAGAGGGGTAACTGTGACATCATGACCTGAGCCGAAGTCGGACATTCAACCGACAAAGCCACCCACGTGCCCGGAGGGAGCCCCTTCCTAATGCCCACATCCTCGTTCTCTTGGACACAGAGCCAGGTCTAGGCTGTCCTGGCCCCGCCGCCCACCCCGCTGCCTCCATGGTTTGGGAGGTGGAGTCTGGGGAGCTTGCGGAGGCCGGGCGGGGCGGTCCGGAGCGAAAGTGCGCGTAAAGCTGCGGCGGTGCTTTGCTGCCCCCTAGCGGCTGCTGGTACATTTACAAGCCAATGATTCATCCTTTTGACCTTGACGTGGGACCGGGGGAGACCCTCAGCAGCCCGGCTTGCGTGAATGGGGCAAGGATACTGACACCAGAACCAGAGAGGTAGCCCTGGAGAACAGCCCCCCACCCCCACCCCGTAGGGGATGCCGGACCCCAGGCCTGTGGCACAGCAGGGGCTAACAAGGGTTAGCTCTATTAAACACTTGTACGTGAATTATGTGAGTTCTGGGGTCTTAAATGCGTTTTCGCATTTGCTCCTGACGACAGCCTGGGAGGCAGGTACTTTCACCGCAACCGAAGGTCACACAGCTAGAAAGAGCTGGGCTGGGTTTCGAATCCAGGTCAGCTTGATTCTGAAGTTCATAGAGTCGACGACGACTGCTCGCCTTGGCTCTCTCCACGTTGACGAGGACCTAGACCCATCTTCTCTTCCTATCATGACTGAACACTCTCTGCTATCTGTTCTTTTAGAAGGGTGTGTGGGGAGTGACAGACAAGCCTTCCACTTCCTGGTGCTAATAGCCTCTTCACCTGTGTCTTCTTTGGGGTCCCTCTCCTCCCCCCAGAGCCCCACGACATTGTGGCTTCAAGAGGGTTTCTGGGTGGTGTGTGACCCAGGTCTAGTTGGGGAAATGAACTTGACCTTGACGTGGGTTGGGGCCTGGCTGGGATCCTGGTGACCACATGGCTGGGTGTCTGCAGGGGTGCTGTGTCTGGAGCCTGCATGAATCCCGCACGTGCCTTTGGACCTGCTGTCGTGGCCAGTCACTGGGACTTCCACTGGGTCTACTGGCTGGGCCCGCTCCTGGGCAGCCTGCTTGTAGGAGTGCTCATCAGGTAGGAGCGTGACACAGGGACATGGGCCCCTCTCGTGGGCACCTGGTGACAGTTCCCAGACCACCCAGGGCTAGAGGGCGGGCATCTCACTTGGGTTTGAACAGGGGAAGGGGGTCTTCCTCAGAGGCAAAGATTGTGCCACTAGGACCTTTGGTTCCAAGGGACAGAAATCCATCTCGACGTAGTTTACGTCACAAGGGGGAATTCACTCGCCCACGTACATGAGAAGTTCACAGGTAACACCGGCTTCGGGTGGGTGCTCCAACAGCGTCTTTGGGACTTAGTCTTTCTCATGGGCTCTGCTATCCTTTGGGCAGGCTTCATGCTCTGAGAGGTTCTCCAGCAGAGGCACAGATGCTCAGCGGAAGGGCCAGGCTTCTATCTCAGCAGCTTGACAACCCCGGAAGAAATACAACAGCAGCTCTAGCCAAAGGCCGGGGTCTGGTGTTCCGTTTGGACTGGCGCAGTGCGGGTCATGTTGACCTCTGAACCCGTCACTGAGCCATGGGGCTCAGTCTTACTGGCGGTGTCCGGAGTTGGGGCAAGGTCAGCCTTACCTGCACAGCCATAGGGACCACGAGTAGGGGAGCTGCTCACGGGGCCGGGGGTGGGGGGGTCCTATCCACAGAGAAAGATGTGGAGACGGTGCCCCCAAGAGCTTGCACACCAGGAGATGCCATTCACACGCAGTGCAATGTGGACAGAGCTCCCTGGCCCCGTGCAGTGGGTACCAAGGTCGATGCCATCACAAGGATAGTATCTGCTTGACTGCTTCTCCTTTTGTGAGCCTTGAAGGTCTGCAGGGGCCTGGGTTTGGCTTTTATGTTTTCTACTCCAGGGCCCACAGGGATTAGGGTCTGGATTTGGTACACATTGAGCCTACCTCCCGTGGCCTGGGAGGGCACGGTCGCTGGGCTGGGCTGGTCGCTAGTGCCGTCATCGTCCACCTGCCATCCCGGCTTAGCTGATGGGTCGGTGGTGAAGATCATCAGGGTCGCTTTCGGAACGGCTGAGATGAGCATCTTCAGGGAAAGGTTACTGGGAAGCAAACACGGAAGAGTTTCTCCCTTTCCCCAAGGGGATTTGGCTATCGAAGCCGGAAAGGCTCAGGAGAGCAATCTCTCTGGAGAATTCTGGGCCTGGAGACACTTGAGGAAGGGCTGGGTCTCCCCTCCAGAGGCTCGGGGGCCTCATGGGGCCTTTTTTTTTTTTTTTTTTTTTTGTAGGTTCATCATTGGAGATGGGAAAACCCGCCTAATATTTAAGGGACGGTGACCTTGAGATGGCAGCGTTGCTGCAGCCCCATGTAGACTGCAGACAGGTCACCTCCTGCATTTCCTGCCTGGGCAGAGCCCCGGAGGAGCCCCTGACTTGCTTCCCCCCACGAGCGCCTGGTTTCCCAGACAGACAGACTGCTCCTAAGTTCTGAGGACGCTCTCTGTTCTCCAAACTCCACTGTGCTCGGCAGAGACCCCGGCCCGGGGAGTGTGTCGCCAGCACGAGGGAGGGAGGCTCCCGGGAGCCAAACAGGTGGCTGTTTATGCACAGGACTTCACTTCCCTGGGCCCCCTTTCCTGCGCCTGCTCCTGCTCCCGACTTCGCTGTTACAGAAGAGCCTTCTGGGGGTTTCCTTGCTTCCTGAGGTGCTAGGCTAACTTCACAATAAATAGCCCACTATTTCCTTTCGGGTGCACTTGCCTTTCATTTCAGAAATGGGTGCTGCTGAGGAGGAAGCAAAAGTCTGGGCCAGGCCTTAGCTGTCCAGAGCCTGAACTAGAGTCCAGCATCAAGGCAGGTACTGAGGGTGTGGGCCGCCCAGAGCCCATCTCCCACCAACAGACCCATCCAGGAGCTCCGCCGGGAGCTCAGAGTCCATCCCCGATCAGAGGCTGCAGGGCCCCGAGGAGAAGACCCCTGCAGGGTCCAGGGTCTGGTTTAGTGCCCAGTAGCACCTAGGACACGGATCAGCCCACTTGAGGCGCTCAGCGGGGGAAGAGGGTGGGGATGGGGGGTCGCCCAGAGCTGTGAGGACCGCCCAAGGAAATCGAGAACACGGCATAACGTAGGTCTGGAGAGACAGTAGTGTTTGGGTGGAAGATAGACTGTCATGAATAAGGAAGGATTGAAAAAAGATACAAAGACACATTCCTAACTTCACACCTTCCAAAAAGAATGCGTATCCTCTGGAAAATCTATGGGTCATTTTTGGAAGAGGGTCATTGTAACACTGTCAGGAAGTGCCAGGGAAAAGTAATTCTCAACAACCAACGAAGATTCACCCACTTTCTACGAGATGAACAAAATGCTCACCCGAGTAAAAATGAAAAAAACAAACAAACAAAAAAACGTCCCTAGAGAAAGTCACCAATGTGCTCTGAGGCTGCCTGGTGAGGAAACAGACACCACATACCCAAACACCTAGAGCAGCTTTTGGAGACAAGAATAACAAATAATAACAGCAAACCTAAAAAAAAAAAAAAAGACAAATACAGGAAATAATATAAAACCAGAAACACGCAAATTAGAACATTTATAAAGAGTGACAAGTGTGAAAAGTTACTGTTTCATTTGGTTAAGTAATGAAATAAAACTTTGCAGGAAACCTGGGTGGCTCAGTTGGTTAAGCATGGGACTCTTGGTTTCGGCTCAGGTCATGATCTAAGTTTGTGAGATCAAGCCCCGTATCAGGGTCTGTGCTGATAGCTCAGAGCCTGCTTGAGATTCTTTCCCTCTTTCTCTGCCCCTTCCCTGCTTGTGCGCATGCGCTCTCTCTCTCAAAATAAACATTCAAAAAAATTTAAATAAGAAATAAACTTTTGGTAAATCTAGTAAATAAAAAAATAGTTATATATACACACACACATGCATATATATATACAAGCATATACATGCATGTGTATACATATACACATACATATACATATATACATGTATACACATGCATGCATATGCACGAACACATGTGTGTAGCTAACACTGATCATTTATTCTGTGCTTGGCACTGTACATAATGCTTTATATGCGTCATCTCATTTGCTCCTCACAGCCCTATGAGGTAGCACAGTGGGTTGAATAGCGTCCCCCACACTCATGTCCACACTCAGGAACCTCAGAAGGTGACCATATGTGGAAATAAGGTCTTTGCAATGTAATTAAGGATCAATTGAGGTGAGATCAGGCTGGGTTAGGGGGTGCCCTAAGTCCAATGGGAGTGTCCTTAGAAGAGACAGAAAAGGACACACAGAGACACAGAGAAGAAGGCACGTGGAAGAAGGATGGGGCGGAGACTGGGGTTACCACATCACACGTGGGCACCAGGAGTCCCCAGGAGCCACAAAAGGCAAGGAAGCTTTCTCCCCTACAGCCTTGGAGAGGGCGTGGTCCTGCTGATACCCCGATTTCAGACTCATGGCCTCAGAATTGTGAGAGAATACATTTCAGTTGTTTTAAGCCACGCAGTTTGGGGTGATTTGTACAGCAGCCCCAGGAAAGTAACACAGGCAGGTACTCTCACCCCTTCTCTTCTTCCAGGGGGACAAATGCGGGTTCCAAGAAATGGTGTCACCCAGAGTTACACAGTCTGTTGGCAGAACCAAAGATCAGGGATGTTGGACTGTAGGGTTCATGATCTTTGTCATCATGCTGTTTCTGAATAAGGGACAGTATGTCTTCTGCCTTATTTCCTATTTGCCTGTTAGCCCCCCCCCCCCCCATTTAGAGGGGGAC
>CM053564.1:18399391-18619832 GCA_028646485.1 Cryptoprocta ferox
AAGCAAGAAAGAATATCCAATGGATATGGACAGTCTCTTCAGCAAGTAGTGCTGGGAAAACTGGACAGCGACATGCAGAAAAATGAACCCAGACCACTTTCTTACACCATACACGAAAATAAACTCAAAAGGATGAAAGACCTAAACGTAAGACAGGAAGCCATCACAATCCTACGGGAGAAAGCAGGCAAAAACCTCTTTGACCTTGGCCATAGCAACTTCTTACTCAACATGTCTCCAGAGGCAAGGGAAACAAAAGCAAAAATGAACTGCTGGGACCTCATCACAATAAAAAGCTTCTGCACAGCAAAGGAGACAATCAGCAAAACTAAAAGGCAACTGATGGAATGGGAAAAGATATTTGCAAGTGACATATCACATAAAGAGTTAGTGTCCAAAATCTATAAAGAACTTATCAAACCCAACACCCAAAAAAACAAATAATCTGCTGCAGAAATGGGTAAAAGACATGAATAGACATTTCTCCAAAGAAAACATCCAGATGGCCAACCAACACATGAAAAGATGCTCAACATCACTCACCATCAAAGAAATACAAATCAAAACCACAATGAGATACCACCTCACACCAGTCAGAATGGCTAACATTAACAACTCAGGCAACAACAGATGCTGGTGAGGATGTGGAGAAAGAGGATCTCTTCTGCACTGCTGGTGGGAATGCAAACTGGTGCAGGCATTCTGGAAAAACAGTGTGGAGGTTCTTCAAAAAATTAAAAATAGAATTACCCTATGACCCAGGAATTACACTACTATTTATCCAAGGGACACAGGTGTGGTGTTTCGAAGGGACACATGCACCCCGATGTTCATAGCAGCACTATCGACAATAGCCAAAGTATGGAAAGAGCCCAAATGTCCATCGATGGATGAATGGATAAAGAAGATGTGGTATATATTAGTATACAAAGGAGTATTACTCGGAAATCAAAAAGAATGTAATCTTGCCACTTGCAACTACATGGATGGAACTAGAGGGTATTACGCTAAGCAAAATTAGTCAGAGAAAGATAAATATCATATGACTTCACTCATATGAAGAATTTAAGATAGAAAACAGATGAACATAAGGGAAGGGAAGCAAAAATACTATAAAAACAGGGAGGGGGACAAAAACATAAGAGACTCTTGAACATAGAGAACAAACAGAGGGCTACTGGAGGGGTTGTGGGAGGGGGAATGGGCTAACTGGGGAAGGGGCATTAAGGAATCTACTCCTGAAATCATTGTTGCACTATATGCTAACTTGGATATATAAAATTATAAAAAATAGATAAATTATAGTCCCACCATCTCCAGGTGGGGTTTGGTATTCACCTCTCATGCAACTCAAAGCCAGTTTCCCTTCATGTCCTTGGACTCATCATGAAGTTTGGGGGGCTGTGACTAGCTACAGAACTTTTTTTTTAATTGAAGTACGGCTGACACACAGTGTTACATTAGCTTCAAGTGTACAACAGTGTACCTTTCGCTGGGCTCACAGGTGTATCCAGACTGTCGCCTGTCACCATACAACGCTATTACATTGACAGTGTTCCCTGGGCCCCTCATTCCATTGTTGGAAGCCTGTACCTCCCACTCCCCGGCCCCCAGCTTTGTTCCTTTTAGTCCTTAAACACAAAGACATTCATTCGCCTCCCTTAAAGTCTAGTTGACTTAACTGGTTTCTAGAAATTGCAAATCTCCCTTAGAGATTTAAAGTCTCTCATGTAATTCCCAGACCTGAGTCCGTTCACAGACCTAAATCTCTGTGAGGGAATGGAGGCCACGTGATGAGGCCATCATCTTCACTTCCTCCCAAAAGGCTGTACCCATTTACTCAAGGAAAACACAGACAATTCACAGGGCACTTAGACATGGACTCCGGGCCGCTGCAGTGCTTGAGGGCGCTTGGCCCCCATGGCCAGCCGCACAGAGCAGAGGAGAGCCCGGGGGGAGGTGCACACAGTCCACCTTCTGTGCAGGTGGACGGCTCTCTAAACCCACTCCGTGGTCCTCCCTGCGGTGGTTCCTCCCTCAGGGCCTGCCACTTTAGTTAGAAGCAGTCCTCGCCAAGGGGCAAAGTCTCTGCACTGACTCTATGACCGTGGAGTTGAAACTGTTACCGGAAGAAGGGCGGATGGAGACCCCTGGGACTCTTCCAGGGAAAACAGTAAATCTGAAGGCACACCGTAACTTTGGGGAGGTCGTGCGTACTTGTTCAAGCCGCCATGAGGCTGTGTGGTCCCCAGGGCCAACTCCACCCTAGAACCAGAGCCGTTCCTTGGGGGCAGTGGCGGAGGCAGCTCTGACTGTGAGCAGCGGTGGCCTCACTAGTGCCCCCGCCCCCCCCCCTCACCCCAGGCCAGGCAGGGAGAGCAGGCAGCTGCACTTGCTCCAAAACTCTCTTGACAAAGCTACTGGGATCTGCTTTTATTCTCTCTATAAGTTCTCTTTTCCCTTAATCAAACGCCTCCTTCAAATGATGGCAAAAACCAACGGGACTCGGTTTATCTCAGACATTTATTTCACATACGCGTTTCCAAGAGACAGCTAAGTGAACGTGGGTACAGGACAAGGAAGGGACGCACGCGGACACGTGGAATGCGCTGGGCGGCCCCGCGAATGGCTGCACAGGCTGCCCGCTCCTTGCTTTGGGCCTCCCCCCACCACTGCTTCACAGCCGGGGCCTGCCTGTCCCTGGGCGCCAGACTGCCACACCGCTTTCTTCACCACGGCCACCTGCCACTGGCCACCGAGGAGCCGGGGGCTGCCTGCTGGGGGATACGGGCGACCTGGCCTTCCTCCTCGCTGCACCAGCTCCCAGCCCTGCTCTTCCCAAGGCACGCAGCAGGTTCGGTGCGGCCAGGCTGCCACAAGCTGCGGTGGGACAGGCGGGGCACCTGGTCTCATGACCTCTTCCTCGTCTACACTGTGCCCCGTCGGCTCACTAAACGTTAGACCCAGAGCAGTCTTGGCGATCAAGTTTAACGTCTCTCCAGATAAGGAACATGGGCCCAGAGAGGCTGAGGTGTCACACGACACTCAGTGATAGCGACAAGACTAAAACGTGTCCCTTTTGGCTTCTGGTCTAATGTTCACTCCCCTGGGGCAGGTGGCCCAGAGGGGCTTAAGCGTATGTATGAAGTTTCCCTCTTTAAAGATTTATGAATAAATTAGGGTGTGTGGGTAATAAAATCACCAGTCGGAACTGGAGGTATTTGTGGGGGTGACAAGGCCGGGTATGTAGGCCAGTTTCCAAAGTGCCTTGGATAAGATGTCAGAGAATAAAATGTCCATTTGTTCAAACTACTCTAAAAAAATAGGATTGGGGATAATTTTCAAAGAAACACGGTAGGGTTAAAAAAATACAGGCGTTAGGTAGTTAGTTGGTTGAGGTGGCTTGTATGTTTTGTTGACCTTATCAGCAGCCAGAACAGAGACAGAAAAGGAGGAAGTTATAAAAATCACAGTGTTTGTAATTTTTTTTTTTTTTCTGCTTAGGATCAGAGCTTTCCCTGGTACCGAGACCCAGAAAAAAACCTTTTCCGATGGATCTTCATAAAGGCAATGTGATGTGATATAAAAGACTCATTACCACTCATTTTGACTTTCATGCTCCAATTGAAAAAAGACAAAATGCAAGTCGTCTTGGTCCAAGATGGTGGGTGGGAACTTCTACCTCCTCAGACCAGAGACAGAGTGCATGAAGTTAGTCTAACACACGTCCAGACAGCCCATCTACTGTCAGGAATACGGGTAGTGGGACCCCGGTCCCGCCTCTGCACGAGCCCAGACGTGTGAGACTTACACAGAACCGGTGTGCCCCACTCGATATGGACTGGATCCCGCACCCATCCCACCACTGGGGACGTCTGAGAGGCAGAGGTACGGGATACAGTTTGGGGCAATTCAGAAAAACTCTTTTGCAAGTGAGAGTGATTTTCTCACAGTTGAGTCACTGAGCGTCTGCAAGTGACATGAAGGTAACTGGCATTGATTACCTTTTGCCGCAAGACTTCCTCTGTCATATTGCAAGTTCCGGGAGTACGGGCACGGTGTCTTTTTCCATTTTTGCATCCCCTCCCTGTGCCTGGAAGACAGCCTTACACATAACAGTACTTAATAAATATGTAGGAATAAATCATCTACTTTCCTGAATCATGCTTCAATATAGTTATCAATCCTGTGTACATATGACTAAGTGGTGATTTCTATGAATGTGCATCTCCTCTAGCACTGGACTTCCAGAATATCTACGCAATATAAGCACACGCCCATGGGCACCGCACACATCTTACTGTGCTAGGCACACTAACGACAAGACACTGCACTTACCATTAAAAGTCTATAATAACTCAGACCACACGCAGGAAGTCAACCTATTGAGGTGTGAACAATCGCAACATCTCCAACAAATGTAAATCAGAAACACTTAACAATGCGTACCTGAGTCACCTGCCTTCTGGCAGGTCACACCCTATTCCGGCACTATGAACTGGATGTCTTTCTACACTGCCCACCCTCCTTGGTATTCGGCTGAACAGGCCTGTAAAGATTCAAACATCCTCAAAGGAAAAACATAATCTCCAGAGGTCTCCAAATAAGAGGACACTTGACACAGGACAGGAGGTAAGGTCAAGAGTATAATGTGTGCACAGCCCGGACTCTGGCTGTCCTTCCACTATGCTCAGGACTCCCCTTCCCCAAGTCAAGGCCGCCCCAGGTGGCCCACATATCAAGGCTGTAAGCGTCACCGGGCTCATCCCGGAGCAGCTGGCCTTGGATGACCAGGGTCCTTGGTCTCACCTATAACCTCTAGGAGTGAATGAATTTCCGCCCTTCCCTCCACCACCTCCCCATTTTGGCTCTTCCTTCAGTATCTGTGGGGCTAGTGCCAGGGGGTTATCAAAGAGGTTTTTCAGACCAACAGGTAGTGAGGAAAACAACAGTGTTCTGGATTGGAAGTTTCTGTAAATCTTTCCGCTTCTCACTCGATGAGCTACAGCATTATAGAAACAACTCAGGGCCCCACAGTGAGGCTGATGCCCCTCGGAACAGGGCCTGGAAGCCTCAGAGAAGGAGGGCGTGATTAACATGCAGCCTGGAGGGGGCGGCCCAAACGAGGTGGCTCTCCGGTCTAAAGCAGGCCCAGGGAGCTGACTGCTCTTAGAAACAGAATGTTTCTGGTTTCTACCTCACTTCCTCCCTACCCTCTTACAGGTTTAGAAAATTGTTATTCTATAACATCATACTACAGTGTGGGGTTGGGAGGCAGAAAATAGGCCAAGGTGCCAGTCACGTTCTAGGTAAGGACCAGAGCAGGTGGAGGGCAGAACGTGTCCAGAGGAAGAGTCAACTTTATGTTAGTGACACACGCCACAGGCATGCACCCTGTTCAACCCAGAGGAGGCCTGGTGGGTCAGGAGAGTCAGACAAAGCACCCAGAACAACTATGAGGTAAGTGCAGGACTTACGAGAAATGGTAAGGAACCGGATAATTACGTAGAGGCTGGAGAACCAGCAGCCAAGGGGGGGTGCGGGATTCAGTCTTCAGGTGCAGAAAAGGTCAGCCTGGTGGGTGGTGGGTTGCTTATGTCCACGGACAGTGAGGAGGCAGTAACGTGGTTTCAGGGGCGGTACCGGGCCTCCGCCCTAGCTCTGTGGATCCACCAGTCACCAAAAGGGTACAATCGCAACGGACATCTGAAAGGGGCTGTGAAACCTCAATGTCCCCGGTGACTACCTTCAAAACCGAGATGTGTGTGATGTCGTCCTGATCAGACTCTGGAAAGTTCTGCCCCAGTAAGAAGTCTGGGATCAAGCTGCACCCAGGGTCCCCCGCGGCGGACAACAGGACACGTTCAGCAGGTTGGGTCTATGAGGGACCTTAAACGTTGCTGGACTCGGCAATCCTGCGGCAGAGGCCGTGACTCGCTGAAGGGATGGCCATCCTGAACCCCACTGGGCCAAGGGAGAG
The DNA here is from genome assembly GCA_028646485.1 of Cryptoprocta ferox. Taxonomy (NCBI): domain Eukaryota; kingdom Metazoa; phylum Chordata; class Mammalia; order Carnivora; family Eupleridae; genus Cryptoprocta; species Cryptoprocta ferox. Next base: position 18,405,372 of record CM053564.1, read on the forward strand.
GCTGAGGCGCACAGAAGGAGAGGACCAGACTGGTCAAGTCTGAGGCAGGGGTGAGGACACGAGGTGGGCCCCTGGTTTGTCTATATTCTCAAGCCAGTCTCGGGAATCACACTCCCCAGCTAAGAAAAGATCACTTCCGAGGATGAGAGCAGGGAAAACGACTAAAAGGGCAAGTGAGGAGAAGAAGTCAATGTCAAAAAGCTTTCCTGAACTCATCGGTCTTTCCCTTGGGCGGGTTCTCGGGGGCATAGGCGGATGTGGTGTGTGGCGGAAGCTTCTCTCTCGAATGGACCTCCCGATGCTTGGCGAGGACAGCACTCTTGCTGAAGCGTCTGCCGCACTGGGCGCATCCATAGGGCTTCTCCCCGGTGTGGACCCTCCGATGCTCTCGAAACCTTGTGCAGTTATTGAAGCTCTTGTCGCAGTCTGCGCACCTGTAGGGGGTCTCGCCAGTGTGCACTCGGCGGTGGGCGCTGAAGTGGGAGCTGTTGGTGAAGCCCTTCCCGCACTCGCTGCACTGGTATGGCTTCTCTCCCGTGTGCGTCCTCCGGTGGATGATGAGGCTGGAGCTCTGGCTGAAGCACTTCCCGCACTCCCCGCACCTGTAGGGTTTCTCCCCCGTGTGGATTCTCTGGTGGGCACCGAAGTTGGAGGAGTCGTTAAAGCTTTTCCCACAGTCAAGACACTTAAAGGGTTTTTCTCCCGTGTGGATTCGCTGGTGTCTGATTAGGCTCCTGCTTCTGCCGAAGCACTTCCCGCAGACGCCGCACTGGTAAGGGTTCTCCTTCTGGTGGGCCACCCGGCACACCAGGCGGGCGTTTCTGCCAAGGCCTTCTCCGTATTTGAGAAGCCGGTAGGGTCTCCTCCCCATGAAAGGCCTCGGATGCACTGCGGCTCTCCCCAAATCTCGAGGCTGAGACATCAGCTTCCCCGCTCTGGCTGCCTGAAGGCTTTCCCACGGTCTTCCTGAGATGCATTCCCTTCGACGGTATCTGCCTGGATCAGCATTCTGGGAGACGACCCTCGCAGACTTTTCCATCAGTGCCCGATACTGTCCCATGTCCCTGCACATTACCTGTGTTGTATCCTCCTTAATACTACCTCCAATGTCAAAATCTGGAAAGAAAAAAAAAAGACGAGAAAGATTTCAGACCGGTCCCCTATTAACATAACACGGCCTACAGGGCTTTGTCTGTCAGGGTCCCTGTATTCTCCTCGGGCTCTCAGGTCCAGTGACCCTTCTCTGACTTATTTTCACTCCGTTCCACCCACAGCCAGCGACGCCTCGTACAAAGGAGGTTTTCAGAAATGTTTCCCGATGCAAATTGTTACTCCCCATCCATATCCCGAGTCACATGGGGCCGGCTCAGCCTTCTCCCGAAGTTCCACCCCTTTCCACCTGCTTTCAAAATTTCACATCTGCGCTAGCACACACCTGCGGCTCTAGGCTCAGGGCACAGTCCACTGACCAGGTTCCTCAGTGGACCTCCAAGTTCATCAATATCTGATCACGTTTCTTTCTTCTCCCCAAATGTTCTTTGTCACTGCTTTTCTCCGGCTGTCTCGCACACAGGCCACATGGGCTCAAATCTTCATTCCCACCTTCCCCTTCCCCAAACTGGAATTACCGTCCCTCATGCTTTCATCCATGCCCCCTGCACACTACAAGGTGCATCATGGACACCAAGCTTTCCAGGAAGTCTGCTCGACAGACAGCGTGATGTGGTGGGAAGACACAGGTTTTGGAGCCGCACAGCCCTGGTTCAGATTCCATCCTGGGCACTTATTAACTGTGTGGTTCTGTATTAACTCTTTATTATGGAAAATTCATACATGCAGCAAAGTAGAGACTACAGTATGTAAGATGAACTTCCACGAACCACTTGCCTGGTTTTAACAATGATCTACTTCTGGCCAATCTAATTTCACCTCTATTCCCACCTGCTTCCTCTACCCAGATTATTATTATTGTTATTTTATTTTTTTAAAAGAAAGAGAGATGGAAAGAGAGGGAGAGTGTGCACATGCATGAGCAGGGAAGAAGGGCAGAGGGAGAGAGAGAGTCTTAAGCAGACTCCACGCTGTCAGTGCAGAGCCCAACTCGGGGCTCAATCCCACAACCCTGGTATCATGACCTGAGCTGAAATCAAGAGTCGGACGCTCAAATGACTGAGCCGCCCTGGCGCCCCTACCCAGATTATTTTGAATCAAATTCCAGACATCGTATTATTCCATCCAGGTTTGTGTGATCCCCAAACCCTTGTTCCTAAGCATTCTGCCATGCTGCCTTGTTTCTACTGCCAAGTTAAACACCCCTCTCCCTGCACACACAGAGTTGAAACTGCAGATACCCCCCCTCCCAAGTCTGGTGGCTGCGGCATGGGTCGGGGAGAGGAGGGCATCCATCAGTCGGTCCGTTAAGTGAAAGCCCTAACAATGCCATCATCTTTCATTCTGCAGTTCTTTCCAAGCAACCTCATCAGGTCCAACATTGTCCTGGGGTTTGGAGGAAGTCACAGCCCCAAGGCTGGCTCTGACAGACCCTGACAATCCAGTGACAGGTGTGCAGCTCAATTTAAAAAATGAGATTCACAAGGGATGGCACCAAAGGACTTTGTTTCCAGGAACCAAAACCAGGGCAATATAGGACTTAATGACTGCAGCCTTCAAACTACAATTTCCCACGTAAATACTAGCAGAAAGCATAAGTGTGTTCCTTCTCTAGCATGTGTTTTGAATAAGCAGAGTGCTAGAAGGAAAACTGTCACAGGTAAGCATGGAAACATGCTCTCGGACTGAGGATGGCTGTGGAACTTAACACAACACTGATGGGGAGCCTGGTTTGGAGACTTTTACAAAACTCTAGGCCAGAGACAGAAAAAGGCTGAACCAGGGTAGTGGCTGTGGTGACTAAAGAGGGGACAGAAGTTCCAGAACCGCTGACAAAAGTGTTATCTGCTTAGAGGTAAAGGATGAGAGGGAAAGCACCAAAAATGTCTCTAACGTGTTAAGCCTGGATGTTTGAGGACACAGGGAAGACCCACGGTGGGGGAAGGAAGACGGTGGTTTAGTTCTGAACGTGTCCGGTCTGGGCTGCTGCAGAGGCAGAGGCGCGAGAAGGCACCGGCGGTCTTCAGGGACACATGCGGGTGGGGCTGCGGGGCTGGGGACCAGGGACCGGGGACCAGGGACCGGAGCAGAGCCGCTCTCTCGTTCTGCCGCTGTCTAGCCCTTTCCTCCAGCACATCACGAAGACCTGAGATGTCGGTGTTTTCAGCACTTCCTCTGAGTGTTTTCTCCGCATACGTCACAGATAATTCCAAGTTCTTTGTCCGCACGGTAGTTTCAGGGGAGATGAAACATGGACCCATACATACCAACCCTGAGGCTGAGATCCCACAGACCGAATCACTAGAATGTAAGCTCCTTCCCGGCATAGAGGCGCCGTGAGAAAAGAGACTTTTATTCGCTGCTACTTCCCCTGTTCCTCAGTAACACAGGGCACTCAAATATTTAATGAATAAATACTCCTGTGCGAAATGCCAGAGCTACTGATTTCTCAGTGAATCACACCTTCCCCCTGACGGTCCTTACCACGTGGGCTTCGCAGCAGACCCGGAGGCCCCTGGAATTCCAACTCGGGTACGCTTTCCTCCTCACTCATTCTCTCGCTGCCAGAATCTTCTCCTGTTGCCTCCTGTGAGGTCTCCTCAGGTTCCCAGCCTATGGGTCCCTGGGCTTCCATCTCAACAGCCTCTCCTTCTTGCATGGACGGTGACGGGACTCCTTCTGGAGTGTCGCTGGAAGGGGCAGGGGCCCGGGAGTTGATGAGGGCGTCCATTTCCTTGTAGAATGCGCAGGACTCCAGCACGTGACCGTTCTTCACTTTGCGGTAGCTCTTCTGGAGGCTTTTGAACTTGGTCCGGCACTGCTCGGGCGTCCGGAGGAAGCCGCACTCACGCAGTTGCTCAGCCACGGCCCCGTACAGCTTGCTCTTCCGATGACAGGCTTGCAGAGCTTCATAAAACCGAGTCTCCTGCAGGATATCAAGGAAAGTCTTGGTTTCCTCGTAGCCCCAGTGCACACCTGCCAGGGAAGGATAAAGGTCAAAGATATAAGAAAAAGAGTCTGTAGGTCTGTAGCCTCTAAATATAAGGAGTAAAAGAAAGCAAATCCGTTCACAGTGGCGATAGGAACTATGATATGCCTGGGAATAAGATGTACAAAAAATGGAGAGAGTCTATGTAAAAAAAAAAAAAAAAAGTCTGTAATTGACTGAAAGACATAGATGAGCCAGAAAAAATGGAGAGACACTATGTTTCTGGATAGGAAGACTCAAGCTGCACAGACATCAATTCCCAAATGAATCTGCAAGGTCAAAATCCCAATGGGATTTTTAAATTGAAATTGATAAACTGAACTCAAAAGTTTCCTTGGTAGAGTAAGAACACAGCCCCCCAAATCTGTCATTGCTGTGGCGATTAACTGACAATACAGCTCTTTTCTAAATGGCTAAGAATAACAGATCAGGACACCTTTTTGACCGGCCTTCCTTGAAGAGTACAGCTCTGCCCAGAGTAGTTTTGGACGTCACTGAGTCCTCTACTGGGGAGAGACGACAGGAGGTGCCAGATAAGCAGATGCTCTGCCGTGCCAGCAGAGTAAAATGTTTCAGGATGTGTCTGAATACAGTTTGTTAAACTACGCTTCCTGTGCGTTTTGTAAGTAGGACGAAGTCGCTCTGTCCTCAGCTCACCTGGTGGCCTCCTCCAGGGCCGGCACTGTATTCCCGAGTCTGGGACCACCCTCAGGCCTATGGGTTTCCAGACTGCTGAGCACCCGTGCATGCCCGATGCATCAGGCCCGATGCATCTCCCGTCTTTTCCTGAGCTGTGTCCACTCATGAGGGCACCCCCAGATCTCCTTCCCGGATTTATCTTTCCACGCTAAGAACTTACCATCTTTTGCTAAGGTGAGGTGGGAAACTTTCCTAATGACACGGGGCAATGTTTCCCTGCACTTAACATTTGCAGAATGCCATCATCGATGTTTTATCTATTATCTCGTTTCACACTAACAACCCTGGGGTCCTGGGTCACGGTTTACAGATGAGAAAACTGCAGCTCCAAGCACTTACATAACGTGCCTACTGTCACACAGTCCCTAACTGCCCCTTTAGTTCTGCATGTTCCCAGTACCCAGATTTCAACACCAGCCTTCGTTTATATGGTACGTGGTGTATCTTTTTCCATCTTTTAATTTCAAGGTCTTCACATGTATCTCTTGGAGGCAATATTTAATTGCTTTTTTAAGTGATGATAATCTTAGTCTTTTTACGTTTGTAATGAATGACGTATTTGGATTTACATTTACCATTTTACCGTTTTTTCCATTTGACTTGTCTGCTTTGTGTTCCTGTTTCTTTCCTTTCTTGCCTTTTTCTACAATGGCATTTTTTCACTTTTTTTTGTTAGTTCCACGCTCTCATGCTGCGTATCTTTGACTTATTATAATGCAATAGCACTAGCTGCTTTATACGAAGGCTCAGATGCTGGATTCCTCCGAGTCCTTGGACTCCACCTATCTCCCTTCACATGCTCCAAATATGCAAACTCATGCTGTGCTCTAGCCAGAGAAAGACCCTTCACGGTCATTACTCAGACTGCACAGAGGGGGTGGGGTGGGGGGTGGGGGAGGAGCAACACCCCCCCCCCAGGGTACTTTCAGTGATGGGGGCAAGGCATGCAGGCCAGCGCTCCCCAGGTTTGGCTGGTCTACTCCTGCTACCACAAACCTGTATCATCCGTTTTCACACCCAAAGCAAAGAGCACAGTTCTTACCGCTCAGGTTCTGGAACAAGACAGGGGCGCCCCGAATCTCAGACTTCCGGATGAACGCAACGCCCCTCTCATCAGCATCAGACGCTTCGGCGGCTTCCTCCTCCTCCAACAAACCGGTCTGTTCTTTAGCACTGACATCAATTCTCTTTAGTCTGGGGAGAGAGATAATCTCCTTTGGCTTATCAGCGGATGGCGCATGGGCTGCGGGGTTCAACAGGGCGTCCATGTCCTCAAAGAAGGCACAGGGTTCCAGCACGTGGCCATTTCTCACCTTCCGGTAGCTCTTCTGGAGACTTTTGAACTTGGTCCGACACTGCTCCGGTGTCCGGAGGAAGCCACACTCGCGCAGCCACTCGGCCACGGCCCCGTACACCTGGCTGTTCCGGGGACAAGCCTGCAGCGTTTCATAAAAGCGAGACTCCTTGAGAATCGTGAGGAACGTCTTAGTCTCCTCATAGCTCCAGTGCACGCCTGCTATTTTCTCGTCTTCCAAACCCCAGTGCTGCTGCTCACCCCACATTCGGGCTGCACCACGCGTGGGGATCTGAGTAGCGTGAACCGGCTTTTCCTTGATGTAGTTGCTTCGGAGAATATTCCTTTTGTTAGAAGAGTGTAGACCGAGGGTCCATGGCTCCTTTCTTTGCTCCAACCGGGCAATCTTGTTAGACACAGACACGGTACCTCCTACAGTGAGAGAAACACATTCCATACTGAACACAAGAGGTTGGAGCCATACAGTCTAATCTGTCGCTGAAGCGTGATGTCCTGACACCTGTTTCCACATATCTTTGAAAGGTCTTGTCCAACCCACCTCTCTTTTAGAACCTTCCTCAACCACGACAGCGTGCAGCATAGCTATTCCTACTACTTACGGGATAGTATGCAGTTATTCTGACCCCTCTTTTCTTTGCCACACCATCTAATAACTTAATGTTATCATTTTACTTCTCACGTACGCACTACTTCCTTCTCCAGCTAGTTCTTAAAGGAAAGCCTTTAAAGTTAAGAAACATACAGTTTATAACCTTTGATTCCCTCTCAGTGTCTAACATTGTGTTAGGTTCAGCATCTGCTCCTAACCAGTATTTGTTACTTATAAAACAAAGTGTGCTCGTTATCTGTGCGCCACATACCCCTACCCCAACACACACACACACACACACACACACACACACAGGGGCTAGGACAGGCAAGAAGGCAGGAATTTCTGGATACATCTGGCAAGGTTAACAGGAAAGAGACAGAAGACCAGAGAAGCATACCGACAATGTGTTGCGTTACGGCACCACGGAGCTCAGTGGGTCTTAAACATGAACCCTGGCCCCACCACCTGCTTTACTTTTGGGCCCGGGGACCTTCCTCAATCTCTGAGCTTCAGCTTCCTAGGGAATGATGGCCTCTATTCACAGAAGTGCTGGGATTATTGAATAAACGATCGCCTGTGAAGTATCCGATGCCCAATAGGTATTGTAACAAAATTCAGTTTTCTTCTCTGGATAATACACACAGAAACTCCACGGAATTCTCAAGAGAAGGAGCATCACAGCAAATCCTTTCTGAAAGAACCCTGGGGATGGAGATTTGCTCTTTAATTTTACTTGAGAGAGGAAAGTGTATAGATAATGAAAGCTCAAATACCCATAATAAGGCCCAGGCAGGCAATGCAGCTGAGGGAGAAATGTGGCAGTTCAAGCATGAGCTCCTTGATTCAGCTCTGGCCGATTGCTGCTATGTGAGAAGGGGGGCCCGTGGTGCCTGACATTTGATTTTTCAAGATATACAGGAAATTCAGATTTACAAACTAAATTAAACGCTGTGCAAAGCCAAAATGTGTGTATAGGCTGGATTCAGCCTATGAGTCTTCAGTTTAAAGTCTATGATAACAGATTGGGGCAGCTATCTCTGGGCCTGGGCCTTTCCATATGTAATCACCATTGACCTTGAACAAAGTAGGGGCTAGGAGAACCAACCCCATATAGTCAGGAATTTGTGTATAGCTTCTGACTCCCCAAAAACTTAACTGCTAATAGCCTACTGTTGACAGGAAGCCTTACTGATATCATAAACAGCTAATTAATACATATTCTGTATGTTATACATACTACCTACTGTATTCCCGTAATGAAGAAAGGCAGAGAAAAGAAAAGGTTATTAAGAAAATCTTAAAGAAGAGAAAATACATTAAGTTAACTGTGCATACTTTCAATAGATACTGGACTGTACTTATTGAAAAAAACCCACATAGAAGTGGACCCACGGAGTTCAAACTCTCTTGTTCAAGGGTCAGCTGGCTAAATCTGAATCCTCAGAGGATGGCCCCCAGCCCACCAGGGGCACACTTCACTCAGAGCTCTCACACGGCATGCTCCGAGGCCCGGATGCCATGTGCGCTGAGGTCACGCCAGGAAAGGCCTGCGTGACGCCCCGCAGGTGGCTGGGTGCCTGCTGCTCTGGGAAGACCACTTTGTCACCAGTGTCATCGGGGCAGCCTATATTGGCCGTTTTTCTCCGCTGCTTTAGTTGCTTTCTAATTATAAACAACTCTTGGTGTATCTTTCTTTATTCGGGTTGATACAGTCCATTTTATAGTCTCCATACTCTAGTGTCTACGTGTAGTGTTGTCCAACAGAACTTTCTGTGATGATAGCAAGGATCTCTAACTGTGCTGCCCAACAAATATCCTAACCTGGGCTGCTGCCACTGAGGAGCTGAAATTTTTAACTTTATTTAATTTTAATTAATTGTATAAGTTTAAATAGCCCTGTGTGGCTAGTGGCTACCCTATTAGCACGTGTCAATAGCGTCTCGAGTGTGGATCAGTGCACATATGGGCCTGTAATTTATTAACAGTCTTCGAATTTTAGCTTATGTATGAATGAAATGTACTTATCCCCACTACTAACGCAGGAGACATAATCCTTCAGAAGTCTGCTTGCAAAGTGACACTTCAGTCGTTACGTGTGCCTGTAAATTCGTGCCATTCAAATAATTCACAACACACTACCGAGATTGTTGTATTGAAATTACTTTTTTTCTTCCATCTGTAAGCGTTCCATCCATGCAACAAATGTTGGCTGGGCACCCACCATGCATCCAGCTGTGTGCAAAGTGTTGGGTTGCTACAGTTAAACAAAAACAAATCCTACAAAGACCTGTGACTTTATGGCGCAATTAGTCTAGTGGTATCTGTAAGCTTAGATCTAAGCAATATAGACATGACCATCCTATATAACACCTCGCCAATGTTTTCACCCTGAAGTTAGAAGAATATGCATATATTTTAAACTGGAAGGAAGGAGGGGCACCTGGGTGGCTCAGTCGGTTGAGCGTCCGACTTCGGCTCGGGTCATGATCCCACAGTTTGTGGGTTCGAGCCCTGCATCAGGCTCTGTGCTGACAGCTCAGAGCCTGGAGCCTGCTTCGGATTCTGTGTGTCCCTCTCTCTCTGCCCCTCCCCTGCTCATGATCTGTCTCTCCCTGTCTTTCAAAAATAAATAAATGTTAAAAAAATTCTTTTAAACTGGAAGGAAGGAATGAGTGAATTAAGAGAGCATGGACAAGTGATGACTAGGTCTGGTAAAACCAGGCCACAGAAGTGACTAGACAACCCATGGAGGTCCTTTAAGTGTTGACATTTATAATTATTGTATCACTGGTAGAAATAAAGATATTAAAAATCCCCAAATCCTTTATGTGAAAAGGGAAAGAATCCTTACCCAGGGAGACCATGTTCCCAACACTCTCTTTCCTCATATCCCGGTACAGGTCTCTGTGATCGGGAATCTGACGGACGCTCTTTTTGTAGGAAAAGCCTCTCTCCACGCGGACATCTTTCAGTGGCCCCTGTAACAACACTAACAGCAATGACTACCGAGATAACCACATGGGTCTTCAGAGGGTGAGTGGTCATGGAGGAAACACAGAAGGGCCCGAAAGGAGAATTAAAATTGGGGAACCACGCATGTATGATGCAGCAGACGAAACAGAAGATGTTATAAAGGATCATAGGAGAGATGATCCGGCAAGGAGCCTCATTACTGAGAAAGCTGGGTCCAGTCTTCTTTGCAAAAGAAGTAAGGGCGTGGGGGAGTCTCTCGGAGTGGGTACAGAAGTTTGAGGACGGTGAAGGCACGGGAAGTCCTTGTGACTGGATACTCCAGGAAGGCAGAGAGAAGACCTACAATTTACCTGAGACACGCTAGGTAGCGGTGTGGTTGTTCCTTCCTGACCTATGTTGTTCCATTCAGTAGCAGGGGCAGGAACCCAGGGAGAAGGTCGAGCTGTGGGAAGAGAGAGAAACAATTAGGGTTCTGGGCTCCAGCCCTTTAATTCATGCAGCATGCTCCTTTTAAGAAATGAGCATATATATATATAGAAACTGATCATTTCATCAGGGAGTTCAGAACAATGCCCGAAACCACGGTACCTAAAGCAGGTACATGAATGCCTTCAGGGAGTTAGCAGGCAAAGTAGATTACGAAAGGGGCCAGGTAAGGCATGGGGGACCTGGAGAGCCCGTACACCACTGAAAGGGTGTGGCCAGCCCAGTCCCAGTTGATGCCTCACTGTGAGACAATGAACCTGGGATAGTTAGGACTTCTAATCTTTTTCAGGAGATGCCAGACATCTGGACTTTTCTACCACATCTCAAAAATCTTAAACCTTCAGGGGGCACCTGGGTGGCTCAATTGGTTAAGTGTCCCACTTCAGCTCAGGTCATGATCTCATGGTTCGTGAGTTTGAGACCCTTTTCAGATCCTCTGTCTCCCTCTCCCTCTCTCTCTCTTCCAGGCTTGCACACATGGGTGCATGCGCACGCCCTCTCTCTGTCAAAAATAAGTAAACATTAAAAAAAAAATCTTAAACCTTAGAACTAAAAGCAAACAAACAAATAAAACCCCCAAGCCAAAACCCCTTTGCAGGCGAAACAAAAGAAGTCTGACTTGGCATGTGAGTTACCAGTTTGCAATCTCTAGTATAAGTCAATCAATGCTTTAATATGCTAAACAAGCTAGCACACATAGATACGCAGGCCTGGACGCAGCAAGCAAACACACAATACACTCCCTCAGAAGTCTGTGGTCTAACTTCTACTCTGGAACTCACTACTTACGGAAAACTTCCAGAATGAATATTACTGTGGTCGAGAACTCAAGAGCTTGCTCCACCACTTTCTAAAGAAGCAAACTGAATCCCTTCCTTGGAAACACAGGACAGGGATCCCCTGCTTTTCAAAAGTTCATGCTATGCCACTTTGCTTTTCCAAAAGACACACATCAGTACCCATTTTTGCTAACCGAAAGAAATCCACAAAAGGATTTGCACTTTTACCAAAAAAAGGGGAAAAGCAAAGATACTGTTTGGTGTTTGTTTTGCAGTGAGCTATTAAAAAATTTTAAGTTTGTTTGTTTATTTAGAGAGAGTGAGCAGTGGAGGGGCGGAGAGAGCGGAGACAGAGACTCCAAAGCAGGCTCTGCACTGTCAACGCAGAGCCTGATGCAGGGATCAAAATCACGAACCGTGAGATCATGACCTGATCGGAAATCAAGAGTCCGACTCCTGACCAACTGGGCCACCCAGGCGCCCCTGCAGGGAGCTCTTACAGAGGCAGTGTGCATCTGAGCAGGGGGAGTGACACGACCACAGTGTCACTGTCCCCGTAAGCACCTCAACAGAACAGATTTTTCCACTTTGTGAATTATCACCCTGCAATGTCAACACCCAGAAACACCATAAATTTACCGGACTAAGCTTATCAGCTACAGTACTAACTCAGAGCATGTAATCCATGTGAACTTAGAAATTCAGAAAATATTAATATTTGCAGTGAATTCTATCACAGTGTGAATTTCAGTTAAGGTAAGGAGGTTGGGTCCACAGTGGTGAATCTTGCCACTTGGTGAGGGGCTGTGTAAGTCAGACAGACTTGAAGTTTAAAAATAATTGTGCCGTTACGGGAGAAAGGAAACTAACATGTACTGAGCCCCATTGCGTACTGGTCCGTTTATGCAGTCTCCTTGAACTTATTACACTAACCACCTATTATATTCCTTTTACAAATGCAGAATGGAAAGTTTGAGAAGCTACGTAACCTGACCAGGGCCACAGAGATAAAGAACGGCAGAGCTAGGTTTTGAGTCCAGGTTGTCTGCCTCCAAAGCCTAATCGCTTAACCTCTATGCGTGAATGCACCTTTCCGTATTACTTGCCCAAGGTCAGATAGAGAGAGGGGCAGAGACAAGAAGATATAAACCCCAGCTTCCTACTGTAGGTTCAGTGATCCGTCCGTCTCCGCCTGACACTGGACTGCACGGATGGTGACATCACATGGGACGGGGAAAGCCAGGGTGTTTAATTTCCTTCTACCTGACGTATTAATGTCCAGAGTAAAAGGTAAAACCCCTGTTCCCTTGTCTATGAAATCTTACTGTTAACCTCTCTCATATGCCACTTCTGGGACGCCTCCCTGGTAATTCTTTTAAAGTGAATATGTTGTTTCCCTTTCCAAACAGTTTTTAAAGTTGTTTACAGTCAGCCAACAACACATACACATGCACACACAGCAGGACTGAACCACGCAAGCTGATTACAGAAAGGAGATTCTTAAGTTACACTGCAAGACCTCGAGGCCAGTCGGGGCAGGCCAGGTCTCCCCAGAGCCCGTCCCCAAGATGGCTTTTGCTTATGCTGCACACGTTCCCAGCCCTTGAAGCTGACGAAGTCTTGCTCCCCAAATCGTCAATTTATTCTCAGATACGTACTGAGGGGATCCTACTCTGAGCAAGTCACAGTGTTAGGGTTCCAAAATAAATCTGCCATGGTCTCTGGTCTGGGCATGCTCTGAGTCCTTCTCACCGTTCTTGGGGAAGGGCCGATGCTCCGTCTTTCGGGTCAGCTGCTCCTCCCGTCCTGAATGGAGGCCTCCAGCTTCTTCCAGAGACGGCACTCTGGGTTGGATCTCCACCTGCTCTGGCTGAAAGCCCGTTACCTCCCACGCTGCTCCCTGCTTCTCTGAGTGCACAGGACTGCTAACCTGGGAAATAAAGCCAATGCCATCATGGAAAGAGGGAGGAAACCATGGCCGGATGAGGGCCAAATCCCCCCCCCAGAAAGACATCGAAGGAGGAGATGGGAGAAGGAATGAAAATTTCACTCCATTCCCAAGAGAGCCTCCAAGGGCATCGGGTCAAGACTACTTTCCAGAAGTCAAGGCGTAAGGGATCAGAAGAGTGCTCTTTATTAGTGTATAGAGTGGGGAAAACCTAGTAGGAGTAAAACACAGAGAGCCTCCTTGTTATTAGAAAAGATATGGAGTCCTCACATCTATGAGCCTCACAGGGAAGCGAAAGCTATCAGAACAGAAATAAATTCGCTAGTGAACGGAAAACAGAAAATTAATTTCCACATGTAGTGTCTCTCCCTGACCAACACAGCAGCCTGATAGTCAGGTCTTTATCCGAATGCAAATCCCGTGCAAGGTGAAACTGCGTGTCTTGCAAATCTTGCAGGATTTCATGAGGCTAATGAAAGGCTCTTGAAAACGACCAGGAGACCATGAAATGCCACTGACAAACGAAGATCTGGCAGTTAAGCTAGACAAGAGTGACAAGGATGGTGGCATCCAGGGCACTTTGGAAGACACACATTGGAATATTAAAGAGGCCCCTGGGATAACTGATGAAGTCTGTCCTTTCTTCTTTCCTTTTCTTTTTCTTTCTTTCTTCCTTTTCTTTTTTGTTGTTGTTGCAAAAACAGTCCTCTTTAGGATCAAACTACAAAAGTCCAACCCTGCAAAGCATAACGTAGTGCCCCCTTATATAATTTTTTGGGAAACATTATGCCAAAGATTTATACAAATACTCAGATGTATAATGTTGAACTTCATTTGCAAAACAATATTTCAACCAAGGGTTTTTCCTCTATTTAATATGAAATTCTGATCCTCTTTCAAACGGATTCACTTTAATAGTCTCTCATTAGTACCATTTAGCCTCCATAATAAGCCCTATCTGCAGTGCATCCCTGCCCCCCTGCCTCAGCCATCCCCTTCGCTCTAAATAGACAATTTGGAAAATCCTCTCTCACCTGCTGTCTCCGTCTTCCAGTCTCTTTCTCCAAATGTATTACCAGGGCCACCGCCTCCTCTCCGCTTTCCGGACACTGCTTCCGAGCCCACGCCTGAATCTTCTCAGGCAAAATGGTCAGAAACTGTTCAATCACCAGCAGCTCAAGGATCTGCTCCTTGGAACGCATCTCGGGCTTCAGCCACCGGCAGCAAAGTTCCCAGAGTTTACTGAAAGCTTCATGGGGTCCAGTCACATCCTCGTAACAAAACTGCCTGAAGCATTTGCGAAAGGTCTCAGACTCAGAGCTCTCCGATCCTTCCAGAGTGGGCTCCGATGCCCACTCGGGGTCCTTTTCCACCTTCATTATTAAGCATCCCTCAACCTCCAGGGGTGCGTCCAGCTGAGGCTCCAGGGATGCCGCCATGCTCTAACCCAGGGGTCAACCTCACGTCCAGCTTAAAGTAGACGCAAAGAACCCAAACCTCGGAGCGCTCCCTGCTTAATGATTCTGGAGGTGTGGGAGGGCAGGGAAGTGAAAAACGGCGGTGTCAGCAGGGACAGGGGACCCTGGGCTCATTAACCAAATCTATCCTAGGCGCTTGAAATGGTGAATGTGTACCCTAAGGTCCCAAACCCGGCCTCTCCACCAAAGAAGATGGGGTTTTCCGGGGTGCATTTCTTTAGTGCAGTGTCCAAGACCGAGGGCAGGGGACTGGGAGAAAATCTGGGGAACTGAAGCAAGGGTGGGAGTGGGCGGCCGGCCGGGCCGGGCCGGGCCGGGCCTGGGCTGGGCTCTGGGGAGGCGAGGCCCAGGGTGGGTGGGGCCGGATGCGCCGGCCCCGCCCGGCCCGGGGATCCGGGTTCGGGGTTCGAGGCTCAGCCCGGCGGCGCTCCCAGGCCGCTGCGGGTGGCCGGTAGGGCCGGCGGCGTCCGAGGCCAGCGTCGGCTCTTCCGGGCCCAAGGCGGTCCCGGACGTCCTTAGGAAACCTCCGCACGCCGAGGAAAAGCCGCGAGGTGGTTCCGCCCCTGAGGAGAAAGAAGCCGCGAGGGCCCAGCGAGGCCTCCTCCCGGGGGGCGACTGTCGGCCCGGCGCGCACGGCCTGCTCCGCTCCGCCCGCGGACTGCGCGGGGGGCGCTGGGAGCCGCGGCCACGCATGCGCCGCCCGCGACCGCGCGCCGCGGGGTCCGGGGAGGCTACCTCGCGGGTGAGGGGCTGGGGGAGAGGGCTGCGTGGTGGACTCTCGCGAGAGCGCGCAGCGTAGCGACTCGCCGCCGAGGGACTTCAGGAATGACGAGGGGCGCCGAGAAACTGCCCGGGGGCGGAGGGACACAGTCGGGGGCCGAGCAGACATTTTGCGGGAGACGGAGGAACTGCGTGGGAAAGGGGGTGTCCCTCAGCCGTGGAGTCTGGGAGGCAGGGAGACGTCTCTGAGGTGAAGGAGCACTATTGGGGAGGCGGCACAAAGGTCTTTCTGCGGCGGAAAAGAGAGAGAGACGGGGACTCCTTTGCCTGGCGGAGGGGTCTGTCGCAGAGGGATCGGGCACGTCCTCTGCAGGCGACGACTGTCGCGGGACTGCTGCCCTCGCGCAGGGCCTTGGGCGCCGACCCCTCCAGCGGGAGAGTCTGGGCGGACCCGTCCAGGCCCCCAAGAGTGTCGCGGGGGCGCCTGTTCTGTCCACCGCTGCGGGAGCACCCTATCAAGTCCCACAAGGGTGTCGCGGGGGCGCCCCCTCGGTCCCGCCATGCGGAAGCACCTGAGCAGCCCCATCCAGGGCCGCAGGGGTGGCGCGGGGACGCCCTGTCGTCTGGGGGTCCTACTGCCGCACGCTCTGGCAAAGTCTGGTGTGGCTGAACGTGAACGGGGCGGGGGGGAGAGGGTCCTGGCCCGGGGTCCCCGCTCCCCCGCCCCAACCGCCGCTGTGGTGCTAGAAGGAACTGTTGACGCCTCCCAACTTGCGATGCCTGCCCGCCCACCCATCTATCCCTTTATCGATGAGGTGCCGGCGGTGTTTTAGGCACTTGGCATACATACATCAGCGGGCAAAACAAAAACCCCTGTTCTACGGGTCGATAGCCTATTAGAAAGGAAAGCTTAGTGACTTTCCTTTTTCAGTGGAAATCTAGTTAAAATTCGACCTACACATCCGAGCAGCCCAGAAGCTAGGAGTAGCATCTACGTCACAGGGAAGGTCCGAGAGCACCCAGTGTGTGCAAAGGGGTTGTCTCTGCACAGTTTACTCTTATTTCTTTCTCTTTAGTAATTTTTGAGCATCTATTTTGTGCCAGAGGTGATGACAGGTGGTGAGTAAAAAGTCCCCACCACTGTTGTAGTTTCAGCCTGCTGGGAGGGGCAGGTGTTAATCCCATAATCCACGAGCTAAGGTACAATTGTGACTGCAACAGGACCAGGAATGTGCTATGTGTATTAGAGGCATTTGACCTAGGTAGTCAAGGGTCTGGGAAGGTTTCTTTGAAGAAGTAGTGCTAAGAAGGAGATCCAAAGGAGTAAGAGCTGTTGGGGCAATGGCTAGTCCTCACAGAAATCCCATAAAGCAGGTACGATTGCCTCCACTTGACAGTTGAGAACACTGAGATCTCTGTGAGGTGATCTAACCACCCAAGGTTACTTCAGACCCCTGGCAACCCAGGATGCGGATTCAGCTAAGAATAGGGTCTTTTATATGCTTGTTGGGCCATTTGGTGGTTTCAGGAGAGACAAGCGTCACAAACAGCTCAGGGACATTGGAAAGCATGGGTCACAAACTCACAAGCCTGCAGGGTTCAGGCAGATGACATAAATGAGTGAAGTCAGCAGAGTGTGAGACAATAGGGAATGGTGGGGACTGCAGCAACCTGGAAGCCACATTTTTCTGCCTAACGAAACCGCCAGGTGGAATTCACACACTCAGCAAATACATTTATTTGTCTCCCCTACCAGAAGGAAAGCTGGATTTCTTTTTTTTAAAAACCATGTTCTCTGGGTGCTTAGAGCAGTGCCTCACACATAGTAGGCACTCAACCTTTTTTGCCATCCATAGTCTCTGAGTGGTTCTTGCCATGCGTGTGCTTACATTGATTCTCTAATTTTATCCACTAGTCTCTCTCTTGGCTCTTTTTTTGCTTCTGACATGGCTGCTGCATGATAAATCCCTAGTGGCACCCCCCCCACACACAAAATATTTAGGCGTGTCTTCCTTCTGTACCTCTCCACCCTCTTCATATTTTAGCTCCTCTTCATCCTAATGTGCTTGGCCTTATAACTTGGTTCCCTCTACTTATCTAGCCCATTTAATATTTAAACAGTGTTTTTGTTTTTGTTTTGGTTCAGAACTTTAGTGTATTGACCTTGGGCCCACCCAGACCTGTAGTGTGTTGACCTTGGGCTCACCATCACAACCGCCTCCTACACTCAGCCTCAGTCCCTGCAACCCTAGGTGGCAGCCCTCAGCTGCTTCTGATCAGGGGCCATGCATGAAAGGTTTCATTTCGTAGAAACTGCTCTCCTGAAACATCTTGCTTCTCAAGAAAGTGATCATCTGTAGACATCTGAACTTCCTATTCCATCACAGGGATTTCTGCAAGACAAAATCTCATGTGCATGGGAAAGTTACAGCCTAACCGCTTCAAAGCTCCTCTTGGATCAGAGGGTACTGGGGCTTATTGTTCTTTGTCTCTTAATGTAGGCTCCTAAGATCTTTAGGGGGGGTATGTGTATATCTATCTATCTGTCTGTCTATCTATCTATCTATCTATCTATCTATAGTGGCCTCTCAGTAACACACATGTATATTTTTAATGGAAAATTTCAAACATAAAAAAGTAGAATGGATTCTCACGTTCTCTCCCTCCAGTTTTAACAATAAGCCACTGTCTTTGAATGATCCCCAGAGAAACATTCACACCAGTCTGTTATCACAGCTGTCCTACAAGCTGCCTTAGAGTGACCTCTCAAGTGTCATTCCTCTGTCCATGGTGCTGATCCACCAGCCCTTTGGCCACCATGGTGCTGATCCACCAGCCCTTTGGCCAGCAGCCACACAAGCTATACCTTGCTTTTTGGTCAATGGGATTTAATGTAGTGTTACCATAAAAGTAAACACTAACTATGAATGAAATAGTTCCAAGAAGTGCTATCTATGCCTGTGCTAAGTTAAAAAAAAATCCAAGCCACAGAATATCCTAGTAATGCTAGTTACCTCTCATTTCTTTTATGCCCTGAAAATTGAATTCATTTCTTTAAAAACTGAAAAGTGGGCATGAAAAGGTTGAGTATGTGTATTGGTGTGTCTATTTTGGACACAGAATTTTCAAATATGGTTTATTAACCTTGCCGTAACTAGTTAAATAATTTTCCTGTTTACAAATTAAAAATCACCTGTCCCACTGGTTCATTAATGATAGTCAGATAGCTGAAAGAATAACAGTTGTTAAAATGTTCCAGTGCCTTTCACTCTACTGAGCAATACAGTAACGAAAAATTCTCAAGTATATATGCATACATAGTAGTCAACATTTTTTTTCCTGTATATTTCCCTATGAGGCACCATGCTAGGCACTAGTGGGAGAAGTATAAGACATAATCCTTTTACTCAAAATATTAAGAGTAAAATGGGAAGAAGTAGTCCTAGGATTGTCATATGTTAGAATAAGTGGTAGAGGTATGGATGAAGGCCTGAGACACTACAGAGTAATAGACTCTCTAGTTACCAGAAGAGCTTCACAGAGGGACTCTGGAAGGATGCTTAGCAGGAGGAGAAAGAAAGGCATTCCAAAGAGAGGTAACACAAACATGAGTGGTATTTTCATGTAATGGTATGAATCTGAGTGTGCCATGAACTTAACTATAGGGGAAGAAAGTGGTGGAAGATAAAGTTGTACAGACAGGTTGGAAGGAATTTGGACTTTATGATGAAGGCAATGCAAAGTGTGCCCATTACTGCAAGACACTGAGAGCATCTCTCTGTCTTTAGGAAAAAGAATTCTCTTTCATAATAGACTCCTGGAAACAGTGCGCTGAGAGAATACTCAGCCTACCAGGATTTGAGGACGAGGGCTTCTAGGGCCCATTTTTCTATTCATCTCCTCCATTGAACACATATATAGAAGTTAATTCTGTTTCAGGTAAAGTATTGAACACTGAAGACACAGTGGTGAAGGACAGACTTGGTTCCTGCCATTAAGGAGCTTACATTCTAGTGGAAATCAGAGAAGGAGACCAAGAATATACAAGTACCTATATTAGTAAACTGGATAATTTCAGATTGTTGTAAATACTAGAAGGAAAATAAATGGGGTGATAGAAAAGACAGTAACTGGGCAACGGTTACTTTAGAAAGTCTGATCAGGGAAAAGATTCTCTGAGGATTGATATTTGAGCTGGAGTCTCAAGAATGAGAAGGATCCGCATATGTGCAGAATCTTTGAAAGAGCATTCCTGGAAAGGGGACTAGCAAGTGTGTAAAAAGCCTTGAGGTGAGAAATTGTGTGTTCTAAAAACCGAAAGGAGACCAGCATGTCTGGAGCATAATGAGCAGCAAGAGGAGAGATGGGTCCAAAGTAAAGATAAAGGCAGGCAGGGACAAGACCATGCTGAAAGAGCATTGTGGGCCATTGTGGGCCATAAGCACCATGTATTTGATTCTAAAAGTTGGCATTTAAGGATTTAAAGCTACTGAGTATCATGATCAGATGTATACTTTCTCAAAATCACACTGGTGTTGAAGGGTGGACTGGAGAGGAGTAAGAGTAAAGAAGAGTGGTAAGATATGGGCCTACGGATTTAGTTCTGGCAAAAGGTTGGTAATGGCTTGGACTTAGGTGTGACGATAGAGGTGGAGAGAAATGGATGTGTTCTGTATATTTTGAATACAGAACTGTTAGGACTTGTCATAGCTTGGTTGTGGGGCATAAGAGAAAGGGAGGGATCCTCAGTTTTTTATTTGAGCAACTTGTTTGATGGTACTGTAGTTTTTGATATGGGGAGACCTCGTAGGGTCCTGTTTGTTGGAGTGGAGTAACGGTGAATATTACTAATACTGTTTTGGGTGCCATAATTTTGAGATCTCTGTTAGATATGTAAGGTTCAAATGGACAGTGGGTATGCCTCCAGGGAGGTCAGAGGTGGAGATGTAAATCTGCCAAGTTATCAGCGTATACTTAAAGCCATCAGGTTTGATGAAAACCTATAGGGAAAGAACACAGATATAAAGGGAAGAGAAGGAAGGCCCATGCCCATCGTTAAATAGATAGTAGAGGAGGGGATTTGTTGTAGATTGAATTGTGTGCCCCCTGCCCCAATTGATATATTGAAACCTTAACCCCCAGTACCTCAGAATGTGACCTTATTTGGAAATATGGTTGTTGCAGATAAGACGAGGCCATGCTGGAGCAGGACACCTAATTCAATATGACTGGTGTCCTTATAAAGAGAGGAAATTCTGTGTGAAGACTGGACTTACACTACCACAAACCAAAGAACTACTGGAAGCTAAGAGAGATCCTCCTCTAGAGCCTTCAGAGGGAGCGCAGCCCTGCTGGCAGCTTGATTTCAGGCTTCTGGCCTCCAGAGCTCTGAAGTGATAAAATTTTGTTAAGCCACTCAGTTTGTGGTGTTTTGTTATGGTGGCCCTAGAAAACACATAGAAGACTAATTAGAAATAACAAGAAATAAAAGGAAGACCACCAGAATGTGGTGTCATAGTGGCCAAGGAAAGCATGTGTTGCAGGAAGAAGGGAGTGGCCATTTTTGTTAAAGACTGTTGAGAGATTAAATAAGAGGAGGACAGAGAAAGGACCATTAGATTAGATGTATATTTGGGGATTCTTGCTCCTCTCATTTCTCATATTTGAGATATTCCGTATCTACCTCTTGATGATGACTTTGGTTATATTCAGCTGCTAGAAGGCAGCAGGTGTGCCACCGATAGAGTGAGCTGGTAGCTTTTCTTCTGGTTAGAATGTTTTCTGTCTCTCACAAGATGCTGTGGCAATATCCTGTGCCTTCCTCCTTTGTGTCCATAGCCATTGCTTTATTCTGTAGGAAAAGGTGCTTGCTGCCTACTCCCCCATGGCATCAAAATGTCAGTAGCTGAGTTGACCATCCAGTTTCTCTGAACTCAGTTCTCCAATTACTCTGCCATTCACCACCCACTGCTTGCTATTCTGAATTTGGACCTTCCTCAGGACCACTCCCCTTCACAGCCGATCCCCTCCTGCGCATGTTTTCAACTCTTCTTTTCTGTTCAGAATTTATGACCTATTGTGTACCTGTCCTTGATTTGCATCAACAATATATATTTATTATCTAACAACATCTTTTCTTGGATCATTTCCAAGAATTTGGACTAGGAGAAGAAATAGGCACTGGCATATGGTCTGACATGATGTCAGTCCTCTGATATATTCCTTTTGTTGTGGACTAATATTGATTCCATCATCATGCCATGTTTGTTCTCATGGAGCACAAACATCTTTTGGCAGCCAGGGTCTCATCAGAACTCACTGGCAAAGCTCCTTAGACATTTCTTCTGAACTATGCTCTCTGAATCAATACCACCAGTGGTAGTTCCCAATAAATGTAGCCTTTATTTATTGACTTAACAAATAATTTGTTAATTATTTACTGCATACATATCACAGTTGGTGATATAGAGAAATATGTGTTGTCTCTATTCTCAATGAGTGTACTTGGAAAAAAGAGGCATTTACATGAAGGTTGCTAAATAACAATTCATGAATTAAGCAACATGAAGACTTCATTGACCAGGGCTAGACATCTAGCTTACATCGTAGTAAGTAAAAAAAAAAAAAAAAAAAAAAAAAGTATGTCTCTTGTATTCTAGTGTTTAGAGCAGTGCCTGGTACATAGTAGGCCTTCTATAAATATTTGTTGAATGAATGAATGAAAATAATTTATTGTCTCACATAATTGAAATGTCCAGGAGATGTCTAGGTTTAGGTATAGCTGTATCCAGGAATCCAGATCATGTCTTTAGACATCTGATTCTCTCCTTTTTCTGGCTCTGCCTTTTTCTGAATTGGCCTAATTTTCAGGAAGTTTCTCTCCATCCTGGTCTTTTGAAAGAGAGAATTCTCCCTTCCCCCTTTTCAGTAGTTTCAGCAAAAATCCTGGAGCTGAAACTCATAGCATCGATTTGGGTCATGTGCTCATCCCCGAACCAATCATTGTGACCAGGGGATGGAATACTTGATCAGTCAGACCTAGTCACATGTGCACCCCTGGAGCTGAGCCTTTTGAGTTGCATGGACCAAGACTTTGGAAGGGCTTTTCGTTTCCCAGAGAAAAACTGGGTAGGTGTTACTACCAGCAGAAGGAATGAAGGATGCTGTACAGCTAAAACTAATGGGTGTTTGTTGTTCTGCAAGGCCCGAGTATAAGAGATGTCATAAGGCAATATGTAATTCCACATGATTGAATCAGGAAATGAGTATCCGTTCAGAGGGTTTGGAAGTGGTCAAAGCCGACCTCAAGGAAGAGAGTGAAATTCATTTATGCTTGAGAAGCGAGCGTGAATTGACTTGATGAGGAAAAGGAGTTCTAGAGGTGAGTGGGACTAGAGTATACATAGTGACCCAGAGTAACTTGAGTGAGTAACTGGTGAAAGAGAGAGAGAGATTGGGAATTCCAGAATGTGATGGTAACCTTGACAAGATGACTGTGGGCTACCATAGCTGCAGGCACACTTTAGGCAAACTGTGCTTGGACCAGCCTATAGTGCACTCTCCACCCTCATCTCTGATATCTGGGTAATAACCCTTCTGGGTTCTAACTAGCCTTTGCCTCTGGAGTTCTGGGAACACCTCAGAGCCTGCTTGTGATGCTGCTTCCCAGTTGTTAGCAAAGGCTGATGTCCACTTAAGCCCTCCTGTGATCAACCCAGCTCACCCTTGTAATTGACTGTGCAAGTCTTTTCAGCCTAGGGCAAGAAAAGTACACTTTTTCTTATTTTCAGAGTAAGCCAATGGCAGGCTTGTTCCAACACTGCCAAACAGAAGAAAAACCCTTTGCGTTGAAATCTAGTGAAGCAAAAGCAAGTAGCAGTTTGTGAACAAATCAAAGCTCCTTGGGTGCAAGCTGCACCCCTCTTGGGTACCCCTATTTTGCCCCTGTGAATCTGTAGAGAGACTCAACACTTGTCCTGGGGTATTCACCTGATTAACCATGTACATGTAAACAAAGGGATTCCCTGAAGGAAGAGAGTCTGGCTTGCTGTTTGTATAAAGCTCATATACATTCAGTGTTTATTATGAGCCAGGTTCAGTTTTAAATAGTTTATGGATATTAATTAATTTCTCTCTCATGCCAACCCTGGGAGGTAGATGCCATTATTTTATTCACCAACAAGGAAACTGAAGCTCAGAAAAGTTAAGTAATATGCCCAAGGTGTCCTACCTACAGAGCGTAGGATCCTAGATTCAAATCCAGATGATCTGAATCCAGAGTGTGTGCTCTTCACCATCACTTTGTGCTGCCTCAAATTCTGTTGCTTTAGCCCACAGTGACTGGAAAGGCCAATACGGTCTGTTCATTATAGAAAGCACTTTGATGCTCCTCGTAGCCAATCAGGAAGAGATCAGAGTCCAGAAGCTGCTACCAACATTTCCTTTCTGTTTTATGTGCATTATGGGCTAAGTTTGCCTTTCATGGACACCAGCAAGCCCCCTTGATCTTGATCTCCATCCCTCCATCCTTTTCGAACAAGAGCCACCAGCCTTCTTGTGTACTTGATTCTCTCATCTGTCCTGATAAGACCCATTTGCCCTAAATTCTCACATGTTTTAGAGCAAGGTACTGAAGGACATCAAACCCTTATGGCTAATATTGATCAACTCTGCTAGGGTAACAGATACATTATCACACTAAAGGATTCTCTTCACAGCAGGGGAGAAATTGAGAAGGAGGGACAGTGGAAATGAAGGGGCAGAGGATCCCATCTTGCCCCAGGAGTGAATAGAACAAGATAAAAAAGCTAAGTGATTGGGTAGACTGATGGGTCCTATACTTTCAAGACCAGGACTACTGGTGGGGATATTATGAGAATTTTCTGTAGGAAATGCCATGAGCCTTCAGAGAGGCTTAGAAACAGAAAATGGTGAATGGTTACCTTGGCCAGATGTATCTGGGTTTGGGTCTATGAACTGCCCACTTTACCCTCTTGACCTAGTACTGAAATGGAGACAACTGAGGTGAGCACATGGAGGAAGGGCTGACCAACTCCTCTCTCTGGGTTGAGCAAATCTCTCTCTCTCTCATTTCTCAGTGCATCTGCCTATGTGGAAGATTGAGTACCAATCCCAGAACTCAGATCCTAACATCAGAGCCCCGATTTTTCCTCTTACAAACACTGTCAAGTGGGGCCGGCTGTCCTTCAAACTGTCTTGTTTGGTTTTGAGGCCAGATGTCCAGCTGGGTCTTCATATATGTGGCTGGTCATGTGCTTATCTCTGCAATTTGAGCAGGATCTAAGTGAATATGCTTGACCACACCCAACCTGTGATCTGAGAATGGGCTAGCAGGTCATTTTCCAAGTGAGATGCTATCCATACCAGTTCTCTGCAGTCCCTGGGAAGAGATCTGTGTGTGGAGCTGTTGATTGGTCTACTAGCTTGCCATAAAAATAGACTCTGCTTGAGAAAGAGGTCCACACAGAGGAAAGCAGGGCTTCAAAATGGGGAGGGTGTTAGAGAGTTCTGAAGTCATTATTTGAGCATCCAGATCCACCAGCACCTGAAGGCAGAACCCCTAGTCTTATTTTTTTTTGAGCCAGTACATGTCTTGCTTTGCTTAAGCCACTTTGAATTAAATTTGTCACTAACAACCCAAAAAATTCTGACTAATATGCAAAATAGGTAATATACATGCTATCTCCGGTGACTTAGCCGTCATCTCCATTTGACAGATGAGGCAATGGCAGTTTGAATGTTCAGGTAATTTGTGCAGATCTTACGGGTAGTCGGTGGAAGACCTATGAGTTGGTACAAGGCTGATCTTGAAACTAACGAAGAGAATGTTCTTTACCAAAAACCTTGGAAAATGTTCTCAGTTTTGGTTTCTCCAAGGAGTACAAGCACACTGTGATTCAAAGTCTCCTTTGGAGATGCCCCATTCCTGCTTGCTCTGTTCCAGAATTGACTCAGTGAGTTGTTGGGCCGACTGGAATTGTTGTTTATACAGTCTGTGAACTTGAAGTTTATGGTATTTTGTAATTTTGTTTTCCCTGCCGTTTCGCTAATGCAGCTTTGTGAGCAAACATTGCCTATGATTTAAATTCACCACAGTAATGAAACGTGCGTGCGCATGCACACACACAGGCACACACGCTTCCTCAGAACAGGCCACAGCTTTCTGATTAATCACATGTGTAAAGTACAGTGTTTACAGGAAATCAGCAGGTGGCAATTAGCATCTTGGAAATTATCTGGGAAACACAACTAGAGCTGCCACTTCAGGAGGAAAACATGGAGGTAATCAGCAAAGTGACAAATCCCCTTGGAGCTGGGAATGAGTGGGGCTGGGCGTGGGGGGCTGCCATGCATACAGCAGCTGGTGGGGGCAGCCTGGGGTGGATCTCAGGCTGCTTGCCAGCCTTCTTTTCCTCCCAACACCGAAGAAGCAGTCTTTGAGTTGAAATAGTTGAAATGAATAACTGCCTGAAAGGCAGACTGTCTTAGAACAACTTTTAGAAAACACTCATTAACAACAACAACAAAACCACTCAGACCTGGATCTGGGCACAAGCGGACACTGGCACCCCTGGACTAGTTGTTAAAATATGGAACTATGGGTGTGCCAGGGTGGCTCAATCGGTGAAGCGCCTGACTCTTGATTTCAGTTGAGGTCATGAGTTTGAGCCCCACGTCAGGGTCCATGGTGAGCCTGGAGCTTGCTTCAGATTCTCTGTCTCTGTCTCTCTCTGCTCATGCTCTGTCTCTCTCTTTCTCTCTCTCTCTCAAAAAATAAATAAACATTAAAAAAATAATGTAAATAGCCATTTGCATTGTTTGTTGAGTCCTTTTTACCTGGCAATAGGTCTATTTGGAAGATTTCTCCATGTCTGTAGATACTAGTCCACTGTGTTATTTTAATGATTCCATCTATTGTATGAAGAGTGGGTGACCATAAGTTACTTAACCACTCCCCCATACTAGTGGGCATTTTAGAGAGTTTCCAAATTTTCACTCTTCCAAATAAATCTGCGGTAGACACTTTTGCATGTGCGTCTTTGTGCATGGGGGTGGGAAGAGGAGAGGTGGGTGAAGTGTGGGGTGGGGTAAGGGTGGGGTGGGGGGGTGAGTTTTCTTCAGATTATACCTACAATTGAAAGCGCTCTGTCAAAGGTCATTGCATGTAAAATGATGTTAAATTTTGCCTAATTGCTCTTCAAAAAACTGTGCCAATTAGCATTCTTAATGATGAATGAGCCTGCCTGCTTTGCGTCTCTTTTATCTCCCACGGTTTTTTAAAGGAGGTATGTATTTTTGTTTTGGAGTGTACTGCCCAGAGCAGGGTAGCAGGACTTAAGAACAAAGAGTCTCTCTCTTTTAGATTTCCCTAATGACAGTGAGCACCTTTTCATGTGCATATTGGCTCTTGAAGTTTCTGTTAAGTATTTCATCCGTTAAAAAAGTGGGGGCTTTGTGTCTTTTGCATTTTAGTGCATGGTCTGTTTCAAGTACATTTTTGTGTATGCAATGAGGCCCAGGTGGAGGTTCTTTTATAGTTTTTTCCTACATGGATATTCAGTTCTTCCAGCATCATTTGTTTAAAAAATTCTTCTCTTTCTTTTGCATTGACTTGGCACCTTTGTTGAAAATGAGTGGATTGAATGTGTATAAGTCTTCCTGGACTCTGTTGGACTCTATTCTGTTCCATTGATTAGCCTATCCCTACTTTGAGTCTTTGTCTTTTAACTGGAGATTACTGACGTAGTTTGTTGACTCCCTTCTATTGTCCTAATTTTTAAGGCAGGCCCAGTCTTTCTGGGTAACAGCAAGGGATAAGAAAAGCAAACAAGAGACCTGAGTGCTAGGAAGCCAATTCACAAACCCATCAGGAGACTGAGCCTGGAGTTTTACTTGTGCTGGTGTTGCCTGCCGTTGATCAGTGGCTTTCGGATAGCAGAATCAGGCAACCTCGCTTTACCAGCATTTTCTGCCTAAGTTATGACCATGTCAGTAGGTAAATAGGGCTGCAGTGGCCAAGAATTTCCTGAGCATCCAGTTCCTTAAATTTACATCCCAAGCCCATCTGCCATTCCTATCCTTTGCTAACGGCTCAAAAACCTCCCAGACTATGCCCCAGACCTTCTGCCAAAGTCGAACCTGCTAGACCCATATGCAGTTCTACCTACAACCCCTGTTTATTGTGTCCACTTCATGTGCACGTGACTTCTCTAACTGTAATATAATTATCAAGAAGAGGAGACCCTCTGTGTCAGTTTGCTAGGGCTGCCCTAACAAACTACCATAGGTTGGGAGGCTTAAGCCACAGAAATTTCAAGGTGCTGGCAGAATCGGTTTCTTCTGGGGCCTGTCTCCTTGACTTGGGGAGGGCCATCTTCTCCCTGCATCTCCACATGGTCTTACCTTTTCTTGGAAGGACACACCAGTCACACTGGATTAGGGCTACCTTAATGACCCCATTTTAACTTCTTCACCACTTTAAAGACTCCATCTGCAAATACAGCCACATTCTGAGGTCCTGGGGGTTAGAACTTGAACATATGGTTTGGGAGGAGACACAGTTCAGCCCATTACACTCTCTATTGGAATGGTCACATGTGGGCTGGGCCCATTCAGTCACTGCTGGATTCAGCTATGATTTTGGCTCAACTCACTCCTGTAGCCCCAAGAATATACGACCTTCTGTTCCCTCTTTTCCTAAGGGCCTTCCTGAATTCCCAACTCAACTTGATTACTATTAATATGACATACATAATATATCCAAACCCTTTGTAAGTGTATTTCTTACATTAATATATTTCTCTTCTTTAATGCAATAGATTTTAGCTTTTGATCAATTTGCCTTTTAAGAGTTTTGCTTCCTTTTTCCCCCATCATATTTTATATTTTCTGTTTATTGTAATTCCTTGTTCTTTTGCCCCTCCCAACACCCCCCCCCCCACCCCGTCTCCTGTATCTTCTTGCATTGAGTGAGTTTCTTTGGCTCATTTTTTCCATATTGGGTTTTGGAAATTATAGATCTTATTCTATTTTTCAGTGGTTGCCCTAATATTTTAACACATTAAAAAATCATTACTAAATTAGAGCACAAATATGAAAAAAAAGCAGAGCAATATGGAAAGGCATACCATGAAAACGAAAGTCTTTCAATTCCAGACTTCCACCTTTCATGCTCCTCCCCCAAATAATCTATTTTTTAACCATTTCCCTTTTTAAGTATTCTGGTTGTTGCTTCCTTAAATAATATTTTTATACTTCTACTTTTTAAAATTTATCTT
This sequence comes from Cryptoprocta ferox, assembly GCA_028646485.1. Lineage (NCBI taxonomy): Eukaryota > Metazoa > Chordata > Mammalia > Carnivora > Eupleridae > Cryptoprocta > Cryptoprocta ferox. The sequence goes on from CM053564.1 coordinate 18,433,759, forward strand.
ATATAGGCAGTATTTACTGGTGCTAGATTTTGAAAGGTAAGGAATGATCTTATTTAAAATCCCACGGCCAGATTTAACTGGCTACCTTTTTATTTGTAGTTCTTCTAGTAATCATTCCTATAAAGTAAATATGATCTTTAATATTTAATTTCTTGTTCTGTTACCTTTAGACAGTATCTCTTGGTACTATCAAAACTGTGGAAATTAGTACTCTTACAATTTTTTACCTTCGTCTGCCTCCCAGTTTCTGTACATCTCAAGGTTGATAACATTTACATTTTGCTAATAGGTTTAGCACAGAAATTGAAAATGAATAAACACCACTTACAGTGTTATGATGATATAAATGTTTTTCATTGCAGAGCCAACTAATATGATAGGACTTACAGAAAAGAAAATATGATCTTATGTTGTAAAACCCGTGTGAACAAAGGTTAGTATTCTAGGATATCAAGGTGAAATGGACCGTCTTTTCTTAGAATCCATAGAATCAGTTCCACAGAATCACTTCATGTTTTAGTTGGCTTCATATTTGATCCTAACTTCCTTATATAGCTTTTTTTGGTCCTAGAATTTCTAATTTCCTTCCCCAGCACCCCTTGCCCACCCCCCCAAGAAGCATGTCTTTATGATTTCCCTAAGATTGGTCATATTTCTTTTTTTTTTAACTTTAAAATTTATTTTAATTTAAAAAAATTTTTAGAAACAGAGAGCATGAGTGGGAGAGGGCCAGAGGGAGAGAGAAAAAGAGAATCCTGAGCATGCTCCACACTCAGCACGGAGCCCAAAGTGGGGCTCGATCCTGCAACCCTGGGATCATGACCTGAGCTGAAATTGAGAGTCTGACCCTCAACGAACTGAGCCACTCCGGCATCCCTGATTATATTTCGAACTGAGATTTCTAACTCCACCTTCTTTATGTTTAAAGACATCTGCCCTAGGACTCCCAGCTCAGATATAAACGACGGGCTACACGAGTGGCTGGGGTCTCCCCTTCTTGTACTCTTTCTTAGGTTAATTCCATTCTATCTTGGAGACCCCCCCTTTTTTTTTGAGAATGAGAGCATGAGAGGTCAATTTTATGAATTCTTAAATGTCTGAAAAAATAACTTTATTATATTTTATGCATAGTTTGGCTATTCATAGATTTATATTTTTTCACCGGGGGGGACATTTGCTCACATTATTTCTTTTCTTATTTTATCCCCTTTCTTCTCTCTGTTCCTTTCTTTTCGAGCTACTGATAGACCAGTGGTGGAACCTCTGTATTTATTCTCTATTTCTCTGAACTGTGTATACCTCAGACTTTTGATCTTTCGGTCCTTTTGTGATCCATTCCGGAAGTCTCTCAGCTCGATCTCTGAGATCATAAATTTAGACTTCACTCCATGATGCTATGCTGTCCTTAGGTTGAGGTGTCTTAAATGATAGCAAATAATGGTTTTTAGAATTTCTTTTTTTAAAAAGATTACTTATTTACTTATTTTTAAGTAATCTCTGCACTCAACGTGGGGATCGAATTTACAACCCCGAGATTAAGAGTTGCATGCTCTTCCGACTAAGACAGCCAGGGGCCCCAGTTTTTAAAATTTCTAAGTCATTAAATTACTTATTTTTTCTTAACATGATTTTTTTTAATGTATGTGATTTCTTACTGAATATTTCTGAAATTATCAAGTATATAATTTTGACTTTTTCTCTTGCTTCTTCAACTAATATTTTTAAGTTTTTTTTCCCCGTCTTACATGAAGTTGGTGTTTTTCTTTCATGGCAGTGGTTTTCTTCATAGGTTAGTCTAGAGCTTGAAGTCTAGATTCCACATAATTTTCCCTCAGAACTTCATGGATATTACTTTTCCGACTTCTGATATTCAATGTTAAAAAGTCTGATGATGTAATTATTTTTTTCCTTGGTGGGTAACTGATTTTACGTTTTTTATATCTTGGAATTTCTTAGAGCTTCTAAGTTATTCCTTTTTTTTTTTTTTCAGCTGATAGATAGGCACACCTTTCGGAATCACCAACTATTTGGGAAATAACATTATTAAAAGGTTGATAACGACTTGAGTAAATTGAAAATCCAGCACACAACGACATTGGAAAACAAGAAATATGGAAAAGAAAGACTTTAAATAGGCAAAACTCATGTTTTAGTAGTCATTAGACAAGAAATCACCTTCAGAAAACATTTTTGCAGGGGCACCTGGTAGCTCAGTAGGTTAAAGTCATGATCTCACATCTCATGGGTTCGAGCCCCGAGTCGGGGTCTGTGCTGACAGCTCAGAGCCTGGATCCTGCCTCAGATTCTGTCTCTCTCTCTCTCTATCCATCCCCCATTCACACTCTGTCTCTGTCTCTCAAATATAAGTAAACATTAAAAAAAAATTAAAACCTTAAAAAGAGCACACTGGTATAAAAAATTCAAGATGCTTTAAATCATTGAAAAGACACCATTGCAAATATAATCTGTGGTGGTTTGTCCCAGCATGCAGTGTAAAAAGACAACAAAAAGGAAAGAAAAGAAATGAGAGAAAAGTTAGGAAGTAGGAAGGATAAATCCAGAAGCCCCTGAAAGACAATGCAATCAGCCCCTTCAAATTTGTGAGGCAAAATAATTTGGAACTGAGAATTTTATGTTCTGCTAAACAAGCATTCAAATGTCAGGTTCTCTTCCTGCTTGAACGGGAATGAGAGTTCTCTTTTGTGAACTTGGGGTTTCTTGCCAGTTTGCTGGAAAGATCGGTTTGCTTGTGGGACCCTTCTTCAGGCTCTCTTTTTCTCTCTCTTTCTTAAATCAAAAAGACCAACCCGTAGTCTTTTTATGTCTCAGAAACAGAACTCAAAATGTCTGGCTTTTAGAAGATGAACAATTCTGAAGCTGTATTATGCGTATCTTAATAAAGAAATGTGTTGTGGATAATGAGAGAGAAATTTCTCACTGCTAGAAAAGGAGAGAGTGCGGAAAAAGGAAAGGCTAGAATAAACCTGGTGGTGTTGGATTGGAACTGGATCCAGCAGTGTGAATTCATGGTTTTAACTATTGGTAGATAAATTCCAGAAATAGATGTATTGTGTATCTGTCCACGTGTCTCTCTATCTCTGAGGTGGGCTGGAAGCAATAACACCCCAGTAACTAACAATGAACATACCTAGGACCCATGTTGTGGTGTGTAAATACCCTTTTCCAATAAAAGGAATCAAAGTTTCTGAGAGAAATGGCTGATTCCACGGCAAGGGCAGGGAAAGTACAATATTTTTTTTAAGTTTATTTATTTATTTTGAGAAAGACAGAGATGGCGCAAGTGGGGGAGAGATAGAAAGAGAGGCAGAGAGAATCCCAAGCTGGCTCCTCACTACCAGCACAGAGCCCCATGTGGGGCTTGAACGCATGAAGCCGTGAGATCATGACCTGAGCTGAAACCAAGAGTCAGACACTTAACCAACTGAGCCACCCAGGCATGCCGAAAGTACAATATGTTATACCAGAAAACAAGGAAGTAATTCAAATGATGGGGACATGTCAAAAAGATTCAGGAACCAGTTCTAAGGGCCCCCACTGGCCAAACCCGGGATAGTTTGAACAACAAAATAAATAGTAAATAAATAGTAATGGATAATGATCTATAGAATTACACGAGAATCTATGAGTCCATATAGATTTAAGTATACACGTGGATAAATAAATAAGTGGAGAGGAGGGAAACCTTTTGCTCACAGTTGAATTCCAAGTAGTAAATGTAGAAGCAATGAGAGAATTTAAATAATCGCCATTTGGTAATCATGACAGTCCTAACTGTTTCTGGCAAAAATCACCAGTGGATGCTAAAACTGGTAAGCAAATGTATGAGGGAAACAGGACACTTCACGTAATCTCAGAGTACCTCCCCAGAAGAGATGTATTATTTACAAAAGGAGAAATAGTAACTTCAGAGTGGAGAAGCCTGGCAGACATCACCTTAACTCAATGATCATGTCTTTCTGCACTGACTGTAAATCCCGAGCATAGGGATTTATTTCTGTCTTATCAACTCTTGTGCCTGAGGACCTAGAACCAATTGGGCACATAGTAGGTGTTCGGTAAACAGTTTTTGACTGAATATCTATATTCATGTTTATGCCTATATTTATAAGCGCAAATTCATTAGCTGTATTTTTTGGGAAGTCTATATCTTTACTTATATTTTATCTACTTGATCTGTCATGGGCTAAGAAAACGAAATGAATGCTTATTGCCATTGCATTTTTGTCTAATTCTCCTTATGGGTGCTGCTGTTCCTATATTGTGAGGGCATGTTATTTGATATATAAACATTTATGATGGTTCGATCTTCACGTGGGTTGTACCTTTGTCACCAACATTGACTTATTTGTTTAGTTTAATACTTTCTTGTTAATCCAATCTCACCGTTATGATGCAGCTCATGATTTCTTTTTTTATCTGCATTTTATTTTTTAGTGCTCTGATTTATTGCCTGTTCATTCATTTCAGCCAATACATTTCCCTAAGACTGCCCTCTTTTCTGTGTTCTCCACAGCAGTCTAGAGAGACACGACTATTTTGAGGCAGATTCTATTAGCTCTAGCAGAATGATTTCCTCTTTACTTCTCCATCTGTCCGACTGTCATTTTACCTCACGAAATGTCCCTCAATTTCTCAGGTAGAGCCAGTTACTCCCGCCAATATGTGATACAATACTCTGTGTGTATTTCTAGAATAGCCTTTAGCATATTTATTGGATTAAATTTTAATTATTTGTGCAATAAAGATGTTCCATTCTCTGTAGTTTTGAATGTCCTCGGGCCAAGGATGCCCCCGCAGTGTGTATATTGGTTTCTCCTCATGGATCACTGCAGTTTTCACCTTGTGATACAGTTAAAGCAGGACCTGGTGTTTCTTTACATCCTCTGAAAAAGAAATCACACTTCCCTAAGCATTAGTAAGCAGTGCAGATCTTACTGAAGATCTCACAGGGAAGCAACGGACAGTTTTAAACAGCACTTTATATGACACACAGCTTTAAACAAATGCTTTCCGGGGGCGCCTGGGTGGCTCAGTAGGTTAAGTGGCCGACTGCAGCTCAGGGCATCATCTTGTGGTTCACGGGTTTGAGCTCCGCGTTGGGCTCTGTGCTGACAGCTTGGAGCCTGGAGCCTGGTTCGGATTCTACGTCTCCCCCTCTCTCTGCCCCTCCCCTCCCCTGCTCATGCTCTGTCTGTCTCTCAAAAATAAACATTAAAAAAAAATGCTTTCCATGGGGCATCTGGGTTGCTCGGCCAGTTAAGTATCCATCTCTTGGTTTCAGGTCAGGTCTGATCTTATGACTTTGTGGGTTCGAGCCTTGAACTGGGGGATCTGCACTGGCAGTGCGGAACCTGCTTGGGATCCTCTCTCTCTTCTCTCTCTCTGCCTCTTCCCCACTCATGCTGTCTCTGTCTCTTTCAAAATAAATAAATGAACTTAAAATAAAATGCTTTCCGCAAGGTGTCTCCTAGCCTGTTTCTCCTGGGCTGAAACTTCAGGCTCCAGCTACCTCCCTCTCTTTCCCCTTCCTTGAGAATTGTCCTCTCTTTCCCCATCCCAGATCAGACAATCTAGATTCCTCCTAGCTTTTGTACCCAAACTTGTGAACCACCACCATTGATCAGTACCGTCTTCTTTGCCAGAGACCAGTATAGAAGGATAAGAAGAGTTGGCTATTAGCAAACAAAAAAGTCCTTTGGTTACCACCTACTTTAGAGTGGGGTCATATGATCATTTTTTAGGTTTATTTTTTTATTTTTGAGAAAGAGACAGCGTGAGTGGGAGAGAGGCAGAGAGAGAGAGAGAGAGAGGGAAGGAGAGAGAATCACAAGCAGACTCCACAGTGTCAGCTGCACAGCCAGACTTGGGGCTCGAACCCACAAACCATGAGATCATGACCTGGGCTGAAACCAAGAGTCAGCTGTTTAACTGACTTAACCCAGGCGCCCTGATATATACATATATTTTTGAGAGGGGTCGCATTTGTCCCTCTGGTGGCTGGCCAAAGTGGACCATGTTTCCAAGCAGGGTCACATTCTCTGCTTCATGGGTCCTCAACTGAACCCCTTGAGGTATTGTGAATGTCAAAGACGCTGAAACTGCAAGGTTAAGGGATTTGTCTTAAACCACTTCCATCTCAGTGGGGAAGGCAGGACTAGAATCCAGGTCTTTTGAGCTTAACTTCAGCACCATTTCTCTCTCTCTCTCTCTCTCTCTCTCTCTTTTAGCGGGCACACATTTCTCACGCTGCAACCCTCCAGTGTGCAAACACGTCACCTCCTTTGATTTTTATACCCCAGCTTGGTTTCTATTCTGAGTCCCGCTGTGCGGAAGGTGGGAATGTAATCTTAGTCAGTTTGAACTAAGTTCTTTTAATTCCAGCTTTTTCTCAGTCCGTGCCCATCACTCTCTGTGAACTCCCCCATTTTTTCTTTCCCCCTTGTGTCAGTGTTCCGGGGGGCCTCATGAGGTTCCTTGGCACTGGTGATCCCACCCACCCCCTCTCATTTGTCCCCTCTGGAATGCAGTAACATGGCTCACATTTGTCTGTCCCCAGGTTTTCCCTGTGTCATCCTCCGCCAAACTGCAAGGGCTCCTTGGGTCTGCAATCCATCCCTCAGCTGTCCATGACTCCTTCCTGAGCAGAGGTAGAGGAGGGGAAGAACCAGATGGGGGCTCAGAGCAGGGGCAGGAAGGGAGTCTTGGTTAGGGTGATAACTCACAGTGTTTTATCCTGGATTTGCTGCTTCACATTTGTGACTTTGAGCAAGGCACCTACCCTTTTCCTGGGCTTCAGCTGGACTGGAGCAGTGGTCAGGAGGCCCCGACTTTTATCCTGGTTTAACCATGCACTGGCTACTGACACAGAGTGCACGTTTCATGGCCTCCTCCCAGCATCCATTCTCTCACCTGCAGAATGGGCAGGTTTGTGGTGGGTAAATTTTGAGTCCTTTAAGAAGTGAAATATATGTATGGATGATGAATGTGAGAAGATTGGGAGAGGTCTTCTCTCCTATCTGTTAAGGGCTTCCTGACATAGTCAGGCTTCCTGGCAAGGAAAACAGGGGGCTTCTGTTAACTGATTATCTGTTTTCCCACGGGGGCAGTGACCTTGCTCCTTCAGGCGATGCTTGTAAAGGTGCCAATCCAGAAGCTGACAGCAGAGGGCAGCCTGTGCCCAAAAATGACGGTGTTCTCGTGCAGGCTCCCTGGAGTTCTAAGCCTGCATGGCCAAGAATTATGATAAAATGCGTGTAGAGTCCACTAATATTGGAATCTGGGAGCTATTGGTTTTTGCTTTCTATACTTCTTTAAAATTATTGTTTGAGGGGCGTCTGGGTAGCTTAGTTGGTTAAGTGTCCTACTCTTGATTTCAGCTCAGGTCATGATCCCACCATCATGAGATTGAGCCCGGCATGGGGCTTTGCACGGACAGCCCAGAGGAGACTGCTTGGGATTCCTGTGCTCTCCCTCTCTCTGTGCCCCGCCCCCTGCTCTTACTCTCTCTCTCAAAACAAATAAATGTTTTTAAAAAATATTGTTTGAAAGGAACACATACACTTGGTTAAAAAAATTAGATGTGTATATAGGAGTTTACCGTAGACTCCTGATAAGACCCACAGGGTCTACGCAGCATCCTACCCCACCTCATTTCACATTTCTGACCTCAAATCCTTCCCTCTCCTCTGGCTCCAGACTGCCCTTGCTGTTCCCTCTCCCTGGAAGAGTCTTCCTGTAGATGTCAATGAGACTCATTCCTCACCTCCTTCAAATCTTTACTCGAATGTCACCTCACAGAGGTCTGGTCTGGCTTTCTCATGTAGTGTTGCATCCCCACTGAACCCTCCCCATCCTTATTTATTTAATTTTTTTTTTTAGTGTTTATTTATTTTTGAGAGAGAGACACACAGAGAGCTAGTGGGGGAGGGGCGGGGGGAGACACAGAATCTGTAGCAGGCTCCTGGCTCTAAGCCATCAGCACAGAGCCCGATGTGGAACTTGAACCCGCGAATGGTGAGATGACCTGAGTCAAAGTCTGATGCTTGACCGACTGAGCCCCCTGGGTACCCCCCCATCCGGTGCCTGGAACATGGTGTCATACGTTATTATTATTGCTCTTCACAGTGCTTGTTACTCTTGCTCAAACAATATATTGTACTCGGCCATTATTAAAGTTTGTCTTACTCCTAGAATACAAGCTTCATGAGGACAGGAACATGTTTCCTCTTTTTCCTTTTCATTGGGACATCGTCAGTGCTTAGGACAACGCCAGCAGGGCATAGTAGGGGTGTAACAGATATTTGTTGCGTGAAGCTACACAGTAGCTCTTCTTCTGAAGGACACCCTTAGGAGAACATGAGAAAATGAATCGGCACCTTTTATCCTCTCATTCTGGAATTCTGGGATTTGGCAATTTGGGCGGGGCTCTGCTGGGTGGCTTTTCTGTCCTAGGCCAGGTGTGGCTGATCGCAGCTGGCGTTGTGTCTGTCCACACAGGTCCACTGACGCACCTTGATGTCTTCCACCTTGATTTTCCTCTCATCTGATAGCAGGCAGGCTGGCTTGGGCTCACCACATAGTGGCTTCCAAGCATGTTGGGAGAGGCAATTCCCAAGCATACAAGTGCTATTAAACCTGCCGGGTGTATTTGCTACTATTCCTTTGGCCTAAGCAGGTCACATGACTAATCCACATTCATGGCGGGAGGAGTTGCAAAGTCACATTGAAAATGGGAGGAGAAGGGCACCTGGGTGGCTCAGTCGGTTCAGCATCCGACTCTTGGTTTTGGCTCAGGTCATGATCTCAGGGTTGATGGGATCGAGCCCCATGTCGGGCTCTGCGCTTTCAGTGTGGAACCTGCTTAGGATTCTCTGTCTCTCTCTGCTCCTCCCCAACTCGTGCATGTGCGCGCGCTCTCTCTCTCTCTCTCTCAAAATAAATAACTAAACATTAAAAAAAATTTTTAAAAAGGGGAGGAGAAGAATTTGGGGCCATTTTTGCCATCTTCCATAATAAATATGATTCAGTTATCCTCTAAAAAGATAATATTCCATCAATAGTGTGTTAAGGTACCCATTTCTCCAAACCATTATAGACTGTGAATTATGACATGAAAAGCGAAAAAATTCATTAGCCAGATAGGTGAGAAGTAGTGTATCATTTGCTCAGAGAAATGAAAAGACATCCCTGATAAGAGGCAGAGCCTGACCTCTAAGTACAGGCCCTCACCTGGCTTGCGGTACCCGCCCACTGTGAGGAGGGGGACCAGCTCTGCCCTCAGCTCTGGGCTCAGCCCTGTGACTTGCTTTGGCCACCAGAGTATTTGCAGATGTGATGCGAGCAGGGGCTGCAAATCGGCTTAGTCCCTGTTGTCTCTTGTTCCTTTCTCATTGCCACGAGACCACGCTCGGGTTAGCACAACTGCAGTGTGAGAGACACTTGGCACAGAGCATGCTCAGCCCAGGAACTTGGCAGAGGCTGTCCAGATCAGCTGACAGCCAGCTGATGCGCAGACATGGGGGCAGGCCCAGCCAAGATCAGCAGAGCCGCCCGGCTGGCCCTCTGCTGATGCTCCAGGTGTGTGTTCATTGTTCCCATCTCCTGGCTTTCCCTGGCGATCTACGAGTTTAGAGCATAGAATGATGGGGCTCCACGGTGCTGGGCTACAGAGGAGCCCACTTAGACCCCAGGGTCTTCAGGCCTTGGGGAACCCCTGTAGCTACGGCTGGACCTACGGGCTTGGGCATTCAGTGGGAGCATCCTCTACAATCCTGGTCTGTAGTTTCTCCAGCTCTGGGAGCTCTGAGGGTGCAGAGGCTGTGTGGCTGGCTTAGAAAAAGCTTCATCGTTGTCGACGAGCTGGCCGGAGCCCGAGCCCGACGTCTGATGGAGAGGGTCATGAATGGCAGAAAAGGAAGGCGGCCGCGGCTGCCCAGAGCCTGACTGGAATGATGGATGGGAGGCCTGGCACGCTGGGAAGGATAGAGATGTTTATGTTTCCAAAGGCAGGGCACTTTCTCCCAGGGCACAGGGCTGGTGGAAACAGGGTCAGAACAAATCACTTTACATTTTCTCTCTTTGATTTTTTTCTTCTGATGAGAAATAACTCTTACTCCCAGGGCACGATAGACCGAGGGAACTGTGTTAGAGCTACTACATGTACTCTGTGAAAATATTTTTTTTCTTGAAATTTCATCTTAATGGACTCTGACCTCTCTGAGAATATGATGAAAGCTATGGACCCATTCCCCACTCATAAGTGCAAATTTTTACTTATAGTATCAGGGGATTTGTAGTTTCTCTGAAACCCACTCATGGAACCTAGATTAGGGGATTCTAGGAGAGAGGGAGGGAGAGAGGGGGAGAGAGAGAGAGAGGAGGAGAAGAGAGAAGGAGAGAGGGAATATATTGGAAGAGAAAGGAGGAAGGCCATGGTGAGGATGGTGTCAGAAAGAAATAGGGGGTGTTGAAACAAAATGTTGAGGAGTTTGAACCAAAGACTGAAGATACTTCTGGTCCAAATATATCCCCTCTCCTTTCTTTCTTTCTTTCTTTTTTTTTTTTTTACTTATTTATTTTTAAATTTACATCCAAGTTAGTTAGCATATAGTGCTATAATGATTGAAATCATTATAATTATTGAAATCAGGAGTAGAATCCAGTGATTCATCCCTTTCATATAACACCCAGTGTTCATCCCAACAAGTGTCTTCCTTAATGCCCCTTGCCCATTTAGCCCATCCTCCTCGCCCACAACCCCTCCAGCAATTCTCAGTTTGTTCTCTGTATTTAAGAGTCTCTTATGTTTTGTCCCCCTCCCTGTTTTAATGTTATTTTTGCTTCCCTTCCCCTATGTTCATCTGTTTTGTATATTAAAGTCCTCATGTGAGTGAAGTCATATGATTTTTGCCTTTCTCTGACTGACTAATTTTGCTTAGCATAATACCCTCTAGTTCCATTCACGTAGTTGCAAATGGCAAGATTTCATTCTTTTTGATTGTCGAGTAGTACTCTGCTGAAGAGACTGTCTTTATTCCATTGGATGTTCTTTCCTGCTTTGTCAGAGATTAGTTGGCCATTGTTTGTGGGTCCATTTCTGTTCTGTTCTGTTCTGTTCCATTGATTTGAGTCCCGTCTCCTTTCTGCACTGGTCCCAGAACACACACTTCTAAAAATCATGTTACTCAATCAGTGATATTGTACTTTATGCATCATTGTGCAAATTTGCACTTTTTCAGTAAACTCTGTATATTTGAGATCTATTTACGATTGTGTATATTAATCTAGTTTGTTGATTTTAATTGCTAGACAGTATTCTATGCTATGAATATATCATTTTTTTATTTATCCATTCCCTGATAATAGACATTTGAGTAGTTCCTTTGTTTAACAGGAAATGTTCTTGTATATGTCTCCTTGTACATGAGTGAGAGAAGTTTCTCTATGAAACTATACCTGGAAATTCCTGGGTTATGGGACATGAACATTTTTTAAAGATTTTCGGATGCCATTGCCTTGCTCTCTGATTCATTGAATCAGACTTCAACTCCCACTAGTGATGTCTGAAGGTTGTGTCTCCCACATTTTTTCAGTGCTTGTGATTTTCTGACTTTTGCATATAAAACTAATCTGATGGGTGTAGAGTGTTATGCACATATATTTGGTGGTAGGGTGTGGGCAATAGCACATTTAAAAAGCCCTTTGGGCAAATTACTGAGTAGCCAGGGTCAAGAGCCACTGATCTATGTACTGACGATACCCATTTTCACTTGGTTGTCCATCAGCAATTTCAGTCTTAATATGTCCAACTCTCAAAGCTTGATTTCCCACCTCCTCCCCTCTGCTTACCCATTTCTCTTGTGATCTTACCATCTTCACAAACAGCATCGTTGTTCTTCCAAGTGGTCAAGCCACTGAATCCCCTACTTGCTCTGTTCCCTCTCGTTTTTTTTTTAATCCATCAGTCGGTCCTGCTGACTCTCCTTCTAAAATCCATCTATACCTCTTCCTTAAATTGCCACCACCCTAGCCAAAGTCACCACCGTGTTCTCTTCCCTGGATATTTACCACAGTGGTCTCCAACCCAGTTTTTTGTTTATTTGTTTGTGTTTCTTTTTGCCTTCATTCTTGCTCCCCTCCAAAGCATTCTCTACAGAATTATCTTTCAAAAATGTGACCCAGATCGTTTTATCCCCCTTCAATTGTTTCCCGAGCATGAAATACCTTATTGTGCCTCTTCGGGGTCCTATGGGGCTTGGCTCTACTTATCTCTCCAAACTTCTTCCTTTGGTCATTCATCTGTCTTGCTCACTTTGCTCCAGCTGCATTGCCCTTCTCGTAATTCTTGGAACACTCCAAACTCCTCACCTACATCTGAGACCTTGCTACGGCTTTTCCTTTGATCATCCTTACTTCGATCTTTATAGACTCCATACTCTTCATGTCTCAGCATGTCACCATGCCAGAGAGGCATTCTCTGACTATCCTTGCCTAGAATCAGTCTCCTGTATTCTTTATTACAGAACCATTGTTCCTTTATTTCTTATTTTGTTGCTTGAAGACTTTTTGTTTTCTCCTTCAACTAGATTATAAACTTCATGAGGGCAGGGACCATGGTTGTGTTGCCAGGTTTAGCAAAGCAGACAACACGAAAGACCAAACAGGAATTATGTCAAACGTGTGTATCACTTTGGAGAGAACTGACATCTTTACTATATTGAGCCTTCTAATTATGTACATGGCATAGCTCTCTGTTTACTTAGATCTTTGATCTTCTTCTTTTTTTAATGTTTACTTATTTATTTTGAGAGAGAGAGAAAGAGAGTGTGAGTGGAGGAAGGGGCAGAGAAGGAGGAGAGAGAGAATTCTAAGCAGGTTCCATGCTATGAGTATGGGAGCCTAGGTTCCTGGGCTCACAACAGTGAGATTATGACCTGAGCCAAAATCAAGAGTTGGACATTTAATCAACTGAGCCACCTAGGCACCCCTTAGATCTTTGATTTTGTAGTCTTAAGCTCTATGTAATTTCTGAACATATTTTTTTAAATATAGATTTATATCGTTTTTTGAGCAATTATAAATGGTGTTACATTTTTAATTTTGGTTTCCATGTGTTCATTGCTAGTACATAGAAATACAATTTGATTTTTGTATATTTGTCTTGTATGCTGTGTGCTGGCTGAACTCATTTATTAGTTCTAGTTGTTTTTTTGTGGATTCCTTGGGATTTTCTATGTAGAACATCATGTCATCTGCAAATACAGACCATTTTATTTCATTTTTTATAGCATATTTATTTGAAGAGACAGAGATGGTGAGAGTGGGGAGGGACAGAGAGAGGGAGAGAGGGAGAATCTCAAGCAAGCTCTGTGCTGCCAGTACAGAGCCTGACATGGGGTTTGAACTCACAAAACCACAAGAATCATGACCTGAGCCAAAACCAAGTGTCGGACCCTTAACCAACTGAACCACCAGGCGCCCCTATTTCTTTTTTGATTGGTATATTTCTAATTTTCTTTTCTTACCTTATTGCACTGGCTAGAACGTCCAGCACTATGTTGAATAGCAGGGGTGAACAATAGCCTTGTTCCTGACTAGCTCATTTGTTTAAACACAAATTCGCAATGTGCCAAAGAGAGACCAAGTATAGGTGTTAAGGTTAATCTAACTCATAGTCAAACCAGGTCCCGCAACATATTATCTGTGTGATCTTAGAAGAGTAGTTTGCCTTCTCCATATTCCCTCATCTCCAAAGTTGAGATATTTGTGCCTTGGCCTTGTTAGAGGGCACACAGGTTAGGAGCTAGGTTCCCTGGGCTCAGATCCCAGCACCCCCACCAGCTGTGTAATCTTAGGCAAGGTTCTCAACCCTCTGTGCATCAATTTCCTCCTCTGTTAAAGGAGGAAAATAAGATTAACCACGTCATAAAGTTGTTGCAAAGAATGAGTAAGTTAATCAATGTAAAGTGCTTAATACCTCACACACAGTAAGAACCAGGGAAGTGTTTGTTCTTGTTGTGAGGTTTGAATGAGGTTTGAACGTGTGCAAAATACTTAGCACAGGGCAAATGCTCAGTAAAACTTTTTCTGACGCTAAGTCTCATGCTACCTAAAAATAATTAAATAGCATTGAAGGGCTTGTGATGAGAAGCAACAACCTCCTGCTCTAGCCTCCTTCCTTGTCTCTGGAGCCAACCATTTTTAGCTTTTTGAGGTATTTTCTACACAATCCGCTCCTTTACCTATTCCTTGATGTATCAACTTTAGATATTATCATTTACATCCTGAAATAACAGGTTGAGGGTTTAGCTCTCTTATACTCTGTATCTCCCATCCTTTTGATATAATGATATCACTGTTTATAATTTTATCACTAGCCAATACTGTTCACCAAAGAGCCAAAAGGTATGTTCCAATTATATTTCTTGTCTTGAAAAATTTTCCTACTGGCCTTTTTTTCTTCCTTTTTATTTGTGCTACTTGCCTTTCTCATATACATCATTTTTTCAAGTGTTTAATCCTATCAGTCACTCTATCAGATTCACTTTTCCCCCCCTAGAGATGTCCAAGTCTTAGATTAATTTCTGTTACTGTCATGACAGTAACAAAAACAATTAGTCTTTTCCCTTTCACTTCCAGCCTAATATCACCCCCCAGTCCCTATTGGCCATCATTACCTGCCTGTGTTTCTCTTTGTTCCTTTTCTTTTCTGTCCCTGCTTCTGGTCAGCTCACTTCTTTTCCCCACATGTTTTTTCTTGGCCATCCATTTGGCCTTCTCAACAGTCCACTCATAGTAGTAGTATTATTACTCTGTCAGTCAACTTTGGCTCATTATAAATCAGCATTTTAAAGTGTTCTCATTTACATAGGGCACCCCAAAGATACCTTGATCCACAGCAAAAAGGGCAATTGTGCTAATGCATATGTGATTGAGGCAGAGCCCTTGCAGGGAATGGCAAGCTAAGGGCAGCTGATTATAATGAAAGGCTTAAGTAAGGCATAAATGCGTCAGGCATGACAAGAACACAGGCTGAAAGACCTAATGATCTATTTCAGCAGAAAAATATCCATCAAAAAAGAAACCTCTCCTAAAGGAGTGCCCAGCCAAGGTGTGGGCCTTAGAAGAGTTGGCTCCATATTTTAGGAGCAACAACCCACTTTGTTGACAGGTCGTAAGTCAAGAAACAAGTTTAATAAAGAATTCATTGAAAAACACTATTTCAACACCAGGCTATAAAGGTGGCCCCAGAAGACTAGGACTTAGGGTTTTTGAACATATTACTGGTTGATATCAGATGTTGAACTTAGAAAGGCTACTTCTCTAAGATTTATAGAGCAATGCCCAAGCATCATGACCTTGGGCCCACCCCAGAGTCCCATGTATTATCTAAATGAATCCATTCGGACCAACTCTGTGCCTATCTGGTTTTCATTGTGCATCCTCTCCTCGTTAATGCCTGTTGTGTTTGAACTTGAATTACCTTTGGAAAATGGCGCTCACTTTCCCCACCTAGCTTTAAGATGACTGTTAAAACAACTGGATGGTGGCCCCCGGGGCCCGTGTTGCTTCATGCAGTGGATTTAGGCTTCTCTTGGTGTCCAAGTCATTAGTTAGGATTTTACCTCTCTCGTTCATATTCGACCCGTCCTGTGGCCTGTGCAGCTTGAATGGGAATTGCTGCTCCAACTCCTATTTCATTAAACCAACTGCTGATACTAGTTCCTTGGCTGGTGTCTGAGTTGGGGTCCACCCCAGGCCTTCTTTCCCCCAGCCTATCCCCCCTTTCCCTGATACCTAGAAGAGGGGATCTGACAAGTCCTCTCATTCAGCCTCCCTGCGTGCTGTATAATAATTTCTCATCTCTCAGAGGTGTGACATAAGGGTCATAGTCCAAGGCCACACCCATTACAAAACTCCACAGTGAGGGGCAGGGGAGGGGGAGACTCTATGCAGAAGCACACCCAGCAGCTTTGCTCTTTGTTTCCACCCTCACCTCAATCTCAAGAACTGCTGAACTTAATTTCCTTTTTCTCCTTCTCAATCATTCTGCCAAATAGTAGCAGAGATCAAATGACCCCAGACACTGGGGGAGGCTGGGTATTAAAATCAGCTTTTTAGGTGCTGTAGAAGAAGGGGGAGTGGAACAGAGAGTCCACAGCTCTTGCATTCAGATGTGTGAGATATGGCCTCCGTCAACATTCATTCTTTCTACACTTTATGCACCATCTTTTTTGTGAGATATGGCCTCAGTCAACATTCATTCTTTCTACACTTTATGCACCATTTTTTTTGACTCCCTCAGCTCACTAGGGCCACAAACATACTTGTATCAGCTCTGAAAAGAGCCTTCTGAGTGAAAAGAAGCCCCTAAGGAAGGTTTTCCCCAACCAGGTTTCCCTGAGACGTCTGCCATTCTTGCTGCCAGCATCTATTCCTCCTTCTGGTGACAGATGCATCATTTTCTCAGGGGAAACACTCCTTTCCCTACATGAAGCCTGACTGTTCCAGGTAGCCTATGACCCAGGTGTGGCTAATCCAGGTTCTAGTCCCTCTGGCTGTTATGTTAATTTAGGGATGGCACATGACCCAAACTCATCCAATCACTTGTGATCACTCCTTTTGTTGGAGTAATTGGAAAAGAGCATCCTCTTTCTGTTAAGGTTGTTGGGAGGATAAAACCTAAACCCAAAACTGATGTCAGCCATCTTGCTTTGATGAAGGGTCAACTTGCTTGATAAAGCAGCCAACATATAGGAAAGCAGAGTCAAGAGATGGGAGGAAATGAAACATGATAGGGTAGCCATCATTTGAGTCCCTGGATCCAGTTGTGCCTGAAGTTGTAGTTGCTACTCCTTGACTTTACAGACATTTGAGCCAATAGTAGTCCCTCCTTAAATTTAAAAAGATGGATTAATTACTTTTTAAAATTATTATTTTTTTACATAAGTCAGTTTAAGTTTCTGTTAGTTGCAACCCAAAGAATCCTGACTAGTACAACCAGTTATTTTATCAAAATTCCCACACTCTGAATTCCATGGACTGTGTGTAACATGTTTGCCAAGTTTTATAGTGGATTCTCAGATATTTGTTCCCCCAAAGTTCTGTTATAATGTTTTGGGATTTCTCCTCTTTTATCTATACTCTTCCCCTCAAGGATTCTTTCTATCTCAGAGCTTGAATTATGATAGGTTTTACCTCTGTAGCATCAACAACCTATTTGGGAGACAGAAACAAACTTCACTCACATTTTCCAAAACAGTTGTGTTTTAGGCAGAAGAACTCACGATGTACAACTGGAATGATATGGAGGCTTCTCATCTTATAATATCAGCAGTCCTCAGCTTGTGAATGGGTGTGCATGTTAGCAGAGAAACCACAGAAGGTGCTTAGTTTCCTAGGCCAGCCCACAAGACTGAATTCACCCCAGAATGTAGGTGAACAATAATGCTATCCCTAATTATCCCATAGGATCAGTCACCACATGGGGTTGTACAGGGATAGTTCGTTGAGAATTCTACTGGGAGAGAGAGTCAAGTCTGTTTTCCATCTACATTGCTACCATCTCTCACCCCTGACTGCAGGACGCCACAGCAAGGCATCCAGTTAAAATCTGGGATCTACAATTTCAGCGGGGTCCCCTCCAACTACCATTTATATGATGAGACTCTTTGGTCTAACCCAGATCTTCACTGAAGATCAAATCTCCATGCCTTGATACTTCTGGGCATCTTCATTGGCTTGCACAATTCAATGTATACAAAAGTGAACTCACTCCTTCCTCCCCAAACTGTCACTCATATTCCCTACCTTGATGGGACAGCTATTGGCCCAGTTGTTCAGGACAGAAACCAAGGAGTCATTTAAGACATACATGCCCTCTTAGTTATTTGCTATCGTCAACCAGTCACTGTGTCTTACAGGCTGTCACCTTAGATGCTCATGACTCTACTTCTCTTGCTCCATCCTCCTGGTCACATTCTCCACTAGGCCTTCGTAAGTTCTCGCTGGGAATACAGCTTTCATCTCTGAAGTGGTCTGGCTGTTTTTTCTGGGCTTCCTTAGTCTCAGTTCCACGCTTCAGCCAGAGAGATTGTTCCTAAGTAGGAGTCTGGTCAGATTATGGCCTGCTGATGTCCTTCGTGGCCACTCACAGGATTTAGGCTTAGGTTCAGTGGCCTTGTCTTAGCACACAGGACTCCATGTGATCTGGTTCGTGACAACTTCCCTTTTGTTTTAGCCATTTGGGGAGTGACCACATTCATTCATTCAATAAACATTTTTCAAGTGCCAGGGGCTGTTGTTTCTTGGCGCTGGGAATATCGCAGTGAACAGAAACAAAATCCTTGACCTCATGAAGCTTCATTTTTAAAAAATGTTTTATTTTTACTTTTGAGAGAAAGAGAGAGGGGGTGGATAGAGAGAGAGGGAGACACAGAATCCGACGTAGGCTCCAGGCTCTGAGATGTCAGCACAGTGCCCAACGCAGGCCACGAACCCACAGCCTATGAAATCATGGACTGAGCTGAAGTCAGACACTCAACCAACTGAGCCACCCAAGTGCCCCGCATGGGGCTTCATTTTAATTGGGGATGGTGTGTATCAGAGGCAGTAACTACAATGGAGAGAAAGAAAGAAAGGGGTAGAGAGTGACAGGTGAGGGTGGCATAATTTTAAAGGGGCCTTTAAGGAATACCTCACTGAGGAGGTGATTCTTGAACCTAGACTTGAAGGAGGTGAGGGAGCAAGCCATGTGGCTATCTAGCGGAAGATACAGTAAGTGCAAGGGCCCTGGGGTGATTTCAAGAATCAGTAAGAAGGCTAATATGGCTGGAACAGAAAGGGAGAGTAGAGGGAATGGGTTGAGGCAGATCACGTAGGGTCTCATAAACTGTTCCTTATAGCTACTTTGTTATCCTGAGCGAGATGGAAAACCCCTGGATTATCCTGATCCTGAGAGCAACGTACTCTGAATTTATGTCTTAAAAATGAATGACTTGTTCCCTGCAATGCGTCATAATCCCTCCTCCATCCTGGCTGTAATTGTCATTGTTCTCTCTGCTGACAACACTCCTTCCCACTTCTTCATTTCTCTGAGTCACCTCTTCATCGGGATCCTTCCCTTACCCTGAAGGTCGATTTAGGTACATTTCTCGATCCTCATAGCACTGTCATTATACGTGTTCACGGAGTGAGGAAGTGAATGAATAAAGGTGCAAATCTGATGGAAAGTGAAGAGTACCATGTATGCCGGGGGAGGCAGATAAGCAGACGCTCCTCTTAATAACTAACATTTTTGAGTGCTTACTACCTGCCAAGCATTACCCTAAGTGCGTCCCATGGATCGTGTTGTTTAGTGCTCTTCTGCTATTGATGCTGTTTCGAAACCTATTTTACAAGGAGGAGACTGATCACGAGAGGTGAAGTGACTTGTCTAAGGTCCCACACACAGCAAGGGATGCAGATGGGACTTGAACCGGACAGTCAGGGTCCAGTGGGACTTCATACCTGGATAAGGGGAAGTAATTCATTTCCCCATACATTTGCTTTCTGGAAGATCGCTGAGCCACGTGAAAACTACAGAAAGCAGGTCTGGGCAACTGAACTGCTACAAAAGTCCAGGATGGGCAGTATATCCAGCTTACTCTGGGTGGCACCTTGTTACTTCTCTGAGGCAGCGTCTACACAAGTCAAGGTAGAAAGAAGTGTTCTCACCAGAGGCAGTGGGAGAATTAGGTGGAGCTGTGAAGAGCAGGGCTTTGTGTCAGGCAGACCTGGGGATGGCTCCAGCCCCCCACCCCCACCCCAGTTGTCACCTGTGGGACTTGGAGAAGTAGCTAAGGTACCCTGGACTCAGCTTCCTCATCTGTAGAATGGGAATATGATTATTTGTACAGATTACATTCGATGAGGCTGATAAAGGTCCCCCAGCCCCCAGCTCATGTCTCTTCATGCGTTTGCTCCAGGTCTCCTGTCTCAGCAACACAGCCAGCAGACCCAGTGCTACCAGCCGGTCCTGCTCCATCTTTTGAAATGGACACTGGATGAGCATGAAATACTCCAGGTATCTTTTAAAGATCTTTATTTTTAGAGCTTGAGGTCTTCAGTAATAATCAGGTCAATCTAGGAGCCAGACATCCACATTTTCTGGCTACCATTTTATTTTTTTATTGTTTATATTTTTAAATTTTTTTAAAATTGTTTTAATGTTTATTTATTTTTGAGAGGGAGAGAGAGAGAGAGAGAGAGAGAGAGAGAGAGAAGGGGGGAGGAGCAGAGAGAGAGGGAGACACAGAATCTGAAGCAGGCTCCAGGCTCTGAGCTGTCAGCACAGAGCTCGACATGAGGCTCAAACTCATGGAGTACAAGATCATGACCTGAGCTGAAGTCAGACACTTAACCGACTGAGCCACCCAGATGCCCCTATATTTTTAAGCATAAGCAGGCTCCATGCTCAGCACGGAGCTCAATGCAAGGCTCAATCCTACAACCCTGGGATCATGATTTTCTGAGCGGAAATCTAGAGCTAGACGCTCAACTGACTGAGCCACCCAGGTGCCCCCTCTAAACTATCATTTTAATGGAAAGAAACCAGTATTTACTCAGGGTCCATGCAGAACCTCACAAAAACGTAGAGAGGTGGCCTTGGGATAACTGCTACTGTAGAAGAGGAAACTGAGGCATGGTGATGTTATATGATGTACCCCTACTCACAAGCCAGATGGAGGCAGATCTAAGCCGGGGTCCTGGAGTTTTCTACCCTGGGACAAAACCATTCTATACCTGTCCAGTGGCATCAGATAAAGGAGGGTCCTGATGGGGGCGCCTGGGTGGCTCAGTCGGTTAAGCGTCCAACTTCGGCTCAGGTCATGATCTCACAGTTCGTGAGTTCGAGCCCCACGTCGGGCTCTGGGTTGACAGCTCGGAGCCTGAAGCCTGCTTCAGATCTGTGTCTCCCTCTCTCTCTGCCCCTCCTCTGCTCACACTCTGTCTCTCTGTCTCTCAAAAATAAATAAATGTTTAAAAAAAATTTTAAAAGGAGGCTCCTGATGGACCAGTGAGCGAGGCTACCCCAGGAGCTAACACTGTCAGACAATACTTCGATTAGCTTCTCTCGTGGCCAGTGATAGAAACCCACTATCAACTGGCTTACATCAAGAAAAACACGTACTAGAAGGGACACTGGGATATTTGACATAAGAAAAAAGCGAACAGTTAGAACCTAGGCAGGCCACAAGCAGAATCTGTTGAGTCACTGAGAAGCCACAGAGCTGTCTCTTGTCTTGGTCACAAGAGGTGGTCACACATTTCCACCTCTATTTTCTGGTCAGTATATATGCTTCGCACTGTTTCAAGAGACTGGCTCTGTCTGCTTTTACAATCCTGGACTGACCCTGAACTCCCAAGTTACATGTCTAGCATTCATACGGCTTCCCATATTCCCTAGCATCTATCCCTCACACCCCCAGCTCCAAAGTCCCCAGAGAGAGAAGAGGTCTGTCCCAAGCTGAGCCTCTGTCTACACTGACCCACTCAGCTATGCTGTGAACCAGGGCTATGTAGACAAGTCATTCTGGCTGAGGCCCCAAAAGGGAAAAGGCAGTTCTCAGAGAAGAGGGTGGGTCAGGGGCTCTTGGGTCAATTATGCTAAAAAAAAATTCTAAGTAAAATAAGCAACAATGAACTGATCATGGATATGGACACTTAAAATAGTTTTTTAAAAGCAAAATTTTAAGGAATATGAACACCTTTGTATGATTTAGCATTTTTATTTATGCATGTCAGCTGCTCATAATCAAACTGAATCTAACCCTAACTGTACAACTAGGACTCAAAAGAAGGGTAAGTTTCAAAACCTGAAATCCTACAAGATCGCTCTCAGCTCCTGTGATTTGAACTTCAGAGAGTCTGTAAAGTCAACAGTCCTTACAGAAGACTGTCCCCCTAGTTCCCGAAAAGCCTCTGATGCCCTGCTGTCTTTCATTTGTTGATGAGAAGGGATTCTTTTCCTTCCTAATTTTCTAATTTTTTTTACTGTTTATTTTTATTTTTGAGAGAGAGAAAGAGAGAGCGAGAGAGCTCATGAGCAGGAAAGGGGCAGAGAGAGAGAGAGGGAGACACAGAATCCAAAGCAGGCTCCAGGCTCCGAGCTGTCAGCACATAGCCCGATATGGGGCCCGAACCCACGAGCTATGAGATCAGACCTGCTTCCTAATTTTCTAATTACTATTAGTGTCCATAGCATCCTGCTGGGTTTGCCTTCCTGAGACTTCTTTCCAAGAAGGAGAAGCGATTCCTAGCTAGTCTCTTTTTCAGTAGCTCAGCATAAGCTGGAAAAGGAGGAGAGGCATGTTTCCATAATCTCGATGCCTTTCTTCCTATAACTCCACTGCCTCTACTCAATACCCAGTATTTCCTTATTATTTATTTATTATTTTATTTATTTTTGTTTATTATGGAGCACCTGTTAGGTACCACGACTTGGAACGGAAGCAGGTTCCAGCAGCTGCTGTTTTGTTAGCTTGCTGCTCTGATAATAGATCTTCTTGAAGGACACAGTCGCATTTTCTCAAGCTTTCTAAAGTACATAGTAAAATATTTAGCTGGGGCACTTGGGTGGCTCAGTTGGTTAAGCGTCTGACTCTTCGTTTTGGCTCAGGTCATGATCTCATGGTTTCATGAGTTCAAGCCCTGCGTGGGGCTCTGCAGCACAGAGTCTGCTTGGGATTCTCTCTCTCTGTCTCTCTCTCCCCCCCCCACCCCACCTTGCGCTTTCTCTGTCTCTCTCAAAATAAATAAATAAACTTAAAAAAGTATTTATCTAGGTTATACATTGATTTCTCCAAATATGGATCTGGAAAATTAAAAATAAGTTGAAGAATTAATGCAGGTTGCTTGTCCCCCCTCCCCACTTTTAAAGCATATACCGGAATTTCTTCCAGTTACATGTTTTCAAGCGCTTTTGGACTGATGATATGCTTATACAGCAGGTTATGAGTCAGAAAGTATGTTGTTAATTCTCATAAGCTAACTCGTAATCCAACCTTAGCTGAAGTGTGTACCAAACTAGCACTTCCTGTTAAAGATGTTAAAAATTAGTAAAGCACTCCTCGATTGAGCCAGACGAGAGAGATGGTGTTAGTGAAGAGTCCTGCTGCGGTCTGAGATGCGCCAGCTTCCTGTTCATGTGTCTGATCCTGGACAGTGACAGGACGGCCTTCAGGACACCTGCTGGCGCAGCTCAATCCACGTTTGTCCACGAGTTTCTTTTGGTGGGAAACAAACGTGCATCACGAACTTTCCTGCTCTCCTTGATGAAAGGGGACGGATGTCGCAAATCTTGGCTTGTTGCCAGATCTCCTGGAAATGTCTATTTACCGGGCTTTGCAGAGAGATGTCGATGATTGAATAATGATGCTTGAGTTCTTGACTGCAGCCTGTGGGGGATGCCTCTCTCGTTTGCTGCCTGAAAAGCTGCAATTACCAAAATTGCTTATAATGCCTCTCTTTTAGGAGTTCCTATTAGGAACCCCTTCAGGAAAAACTCATGCATGCATTCATTCATTTCTCTCTCCTTGTGGCCTATTTGTGCAAACCTGTTTTACCGAAGCGCAGTGACCCTGCCTACCAAAAAAGACAGCTCACACATTTGGATGCTTAAGACCCGCTGATCACCTGGGATGAACCCAGTGGCGTTCGGGGAGATGTTTGACAGTCAGCTTGCTAAGAAAATGAAAAAGCTCTGATTTGCAGTGTTTGCCAATTTCCCTGGTGTAAATACTCTCTCTGTGGCCGAGTTCGAGCCACCAGTGTGATGCTGCTGAAGGCGGATCTGGCCGGAAGTTGTATGCGGTGGCCCCTGGGGGTCCTATGACCTGGCTGTGTGTGCTCCCCACCCAGATGTTCGCACCCTTGCTGATCTTCCTTTCCTCCTCCCCTTCCTCCTTGCCCTCCTCCACTTCTCCCTGCCCTCCCCCTTCTTCCTTTCTGATCTCTTTACCCCAGCATTTGCTTTCTTCTTCCTTCCTTGTTCCTAGTTTGAACTCAACCTGTTCTGCAGCCCTGACTCAGTTCCCACCTCTGGCTCCTTCGGATTTCTTGTATGTGACGTTCTCTTTCCAGCTCGTGGGACTCTCCCTTCTCCTGCCTGGCTGCTGCTTCCACACTTGCCACTCCAGGACTCCTAGATAGAAAGTCCTTCTCAAAGGCTCCCCTCTGGGAAGCCAGTCGCTGCTCTCATTCGCAAGGTTGACCGGTCGCAGCTCCCACAACACGAGTGCCAACATTCACAATGGACGGCACAGCGATTATCAAGCGTGGGGACTGGTATGTGCCAAGTGCACCCCCAAGTTCAGATCTCTGCTCTGCCACTTCTTATTATCCTGGGCATGTTACTCATCTTGCTGTTTCTGGCTTCTCATCTTTAGGACAGAGGGCCTCATTGGGCTAGTCCTTGATGGAACAGATTTATATTTATAAAGTGCTTAGAACAGTGCCAATCACACAGTATGTGTCGTGCAAATGGTTGTTAAATAAATAAGACCCATTCCACAAATATTTACTGGGTACCTAGTTTGGGCCAAGTGTATGTAGGAGGCATTGTGGGAACTTTTGAGATGGAAACAGTTTCTTCTCTTAGTTGTTCTCAGTGTAGCTCAGGGAGGGGAGGTAATGTGTATACACAAATTGCCTTGATGTAAAGAAGAGATGAAAATAACAGTTATTGAGAATTATGTGGTAGACACTGTGATAAGTACTTAATATCCATTATTTTATTTAATATCATGTGGTCATTACAAAAGAGATCTATCTTTATAACATTCACATTAAAAAAATATTAGAAAAGACCATGGGGCGCCTGGGTGGCTTAGCCAGTTTAGCGTCCAACTTTAGCTCAGGTCATGATCTGGCGGTTCGTGGGTTCGAGCCCTGTGTTGGGCTCTGTGCTGACAGCTCAGAGCCTGGAGCCTGCTTCGGATTCTGTGTCTCCCTCACTCTCTACCTCTCCCCTGCTCATGCTCTTTCTCTCAAAAATGAATAAATGTTAAAATATTTAAAAAATTTTAAGAAAGACCAAACATTTAAAATCATTTGCCTGCTTAGATCTTTTTCATGGATTATCAACAGTTCCTTTTGATGATGCAGTTTTTTTTCTGATGGAGCATTCATGTTTTTAAATTAATTTTTCCTCTTATTATGGGTATTTCAAATATACACACAATAGACACAATGAAATAATGAACTCCTAGGTACCTGTCATCCAGCCTCAATCATTATCAACCTATGGCTGATAATTGTATAGATTTGTTCATATCCCTGCTCACTTCCCCCATCTAAATTATGAAAAAGGAAAATTCCAGACATTATATCATTCCACCGGCAGTATTCTCATTTTACAGGTGAGCAAAGGGAAGCTTAGAGACTTTAGATGATTTGGTGAAGGTCACACAGCTAATAAGGGGCAAAGCTGGGACCTGGACCCCGGTCTGTTTTACTCCAAAGCTTTTAACTGGAATGCTAAAATTTGAGGGAGGCTATAAGAGCTCAAGTAAGGGAAGAAAATGGGAGTTTAGAAGGGACTCCGGGACGGCTTTGCAAAGAAATGGCACTTTAGGCCATGGAAGTGGAGGTAGAGACTTTTCAGAGAAATAAAAAGATTACATTAAGGCACAGAGGAAGGCGATTGTTCGTTGAGCAGTGGGTTTGAAGAGTATTATTTAATGTGCAAGCAGGTTAACTTGATCAGAATCCTCCAAGGGGAGGGCCTTGTTTAAAATGCTGATTGCTGGGACCCCACCTTGAGGGAGGGCCTGACTGTGGTTCAGGGCCTCCAGATCTATTTTTAACAAGCTTCCCTGGAGTGTCTGATGCGCTCTGCAGTTGGAGGGCCACATGGCCGCGTTAGACGAAACCAGCAGGACTATGGGGATAATCACTCAGCAATTTTGCTTTCATTTTCCACTGTCTGTTCAAGTCCATTCCATAGCCCTGAGAGAAATCCCAGAGAAGCCCCATCACCTTCCAGGGCATTGTTAATCAGGTCTCCACTCATCCCAAACCATACAAAAGTTTTATTTTAGCAAATACATCCCCTGCAACACTTCACATTCAACTGCAAGATTTTTTGCAAGGAAAGATTTTTTTTGCATTCTTCCTGTTTCTAGGCCTTCCTTGGGTTGGCAGTCTGCACTGGGGAAGGAGAAAGAGGGGATCTATTTCTCCTTTTCCTGGTTCAGACTTCTCCTCTTGTCCCACTCATCAGATTTCTTCCAAATTTTCCAGAGCAGCAGTGGAAGGAGGGAGGGAGTGTCAGGTATAGAAAAAAAGCCTTGCTTTTACTTTAGCACTGCTCTCTGGAGAATCAACTATTTTGGTTTTTCCAGATTCCTAAATTGGTCTTCGTATGTGTTTGTCCTGTTATTCAGCTTTTATGCTGAGTTTTTAATTTTAGCAAGCCATTATTTAAATTTCCAAGAGTTCTACTTATTTTTATTGTGGGCAGCCTAATTTTGATTTAAGAATGTGATACTGACTTAAATATCTCTCAGGACATGAACTGTACTTATTTCCGAGTTCTCTTCGGATTCCCATGTTAACTTTACTTCATTTGGTGTTAGTTCCTCTTTTATTCAGCCTCCTACTTCTCTTTAATGCTGTTTGCCTCAACCGTTTGGTTGTCTGGATTGATCAGTGTGGTTTTTTTCAGTACAACTGAAAATCACTGTGGCTCAGGAAGTGAAAGTGGATTACAATCACAGATTTGGTGTGGGGAATACATAAGGACAATTGAGTTTTCCTTAAAGAATGCAGAAGGGGCTTGCATTCTGGGCACGGGGACTTCTTATCTACTGGGGCATCTGGAAGGGACTGGAGGCACTCATTTGCTTCTCTCTCAAGCCCTAATCCTTCCTCATGGAATCCTCCTGTGGCAGATCCCCTACTGCATAAAGAGGAATGTTCTTTTACGAGAATCAATAATGCAAGGACGATTCAATGTTAGGTTATCTAAATTACATTGTTAATAAATCAAGGCAGAAAAACCATACAATATAGACAAACGCAAAAACATATTTAATACATTAATACGTATTAATATTAATACGTCTGATGCTGATTTTAAACATTTGGTTACATTACAAAAATGGACATGTACCCAACATGATGAAATATGTAAACTTCACACACATTTATACCCATAGAAAAAAAAGTCATTTTTCTTCACAGTAAAACATGAAAGTAAAGGGAAAAAAATGACACCTACAGTCACCACTATTAATATCTTTGTATTATATAAGTAATGAATGTTATATAAAAAATTTTAAAACAACAGAAAAATATAATGGAAGTTGAAAGTCCCTCCTCCCATAATATCATGCCCAGGAAATAACCAGTATGAATATTTTGATGCCTTTTCCCCAAATTTTACTTCCTTCAGCAAATACTAAGATTTATAATGTTTTTCAGACAGATTGCAAAATAGGATCCAAGAACCAGCCAGTGGTTCTTGGCACTCCTGTCTAAATGCTGCTGTAGAAACCAGCATGTCGACAGGAGTGCAAAGTAGCATACCAGTTTCAACTGAGGCCACCAAGCTGTTGTTGTGGTTGTTTTTAAATTCAAATCTATTTTTTTGAGTTTATTTTAATTCCAATTTAGTTAACATACAGTGTAACATTAGTTTCAGGTGTACAGTTTAGTGATTCACCACTTTCATACAACATTAGGTGTTCATCACAGCAAGTGCACTCCTTAATCCCCATCATCTAATTCACCCACCTCCCCACCCACCTCCCCTCTGGTAACCATCAGTTTGTTCTCTATAGTTAGCAGTCTGTCTGTCTGTCTGTCTGTCTCATCCCCCCACAAAGTTGTTATTTACAGATGTTTCAATTATTTATTGATATGTAACAAACCACACCAAGACTCTGTGGCTTAATACACCAGCCATTTTATTTGCTCAAGATTCTGTCAGTTGGAGTGGTTCTTTCTCTCCTCTCTTTCTGTGGACTTTCCATGTGGTCCTCCAGCAAGGGAACCAGACTTCTTACAGGGTAGATCCAGACTCACAAAAGCACAAAAGTAGAACCTTCTAGGCTTCCTTAATTCTTACAGGGCCATCTCTGCTGCAGTCTATTGATTAAATGGAAGTCACAGCCCCAGTGACTACAGAAGGGTGTGCATACCAAGAAGGCATGGTTTGTTGGGACCACAATTTAACAGACTACCACCACAGATGATATGCTTTTGGTTGTAGACAACCCAAAAGAATCAACCGGAAAATAATTAGGAACAATAGGAGAGCTCAGTGAAATGACTGGTATCAGAACAGATAAAAACAATTATATACCTAAACAATGTTATAAAGTTTAATAAAATCAAAGATAGTATTTACCATGAAAAGTTTACCAAAAGTTATTTTTCATGAATATTTATTTAGCCACTACCACATAATGAGTATTAATTATCGCCAGGCTCGGCGATATAGAGAGACACAGAATAGACACAGATTTAACCCTCATGAAACTTACAGTCTAGAGAAGTAGGCATATATTAAACAAAGTCCCTGAGGTAGGAAAGAACTGGTGCATTAGTAAGCTCTTGCTGTGATGAATGCTGTGTAACAAACAGCCCCCAGGTCTTGGTGGCCTAAAACAATAAGTATCTATTGTTCTGCTCAAGAGTGTCTGTTGTTGGTGAATGCTAGTTTGGCATACAGGGTGGGCTCAGGTCTGTTTTACTCATGTCTCCGTCTGGGACCAGAAGCTAATTGGAGCGCTCTCCTGACACATGGCAAAAATCCAAGCCAAACCATGCCTGCCCATTTAAAGCCTCTATAGTTTACTTGCATTCTATTGGCTAAAGCAAATCCCATGGCCGAATCCAATAGCAATGAGACTAAGATGTCTCTTGCAGGGAGGAAGTGAAGGAATAGAAATGACAACCTAGTTAACCACCATCAGTAATTTCAAGAACTGAGATAAGTCCACTGGGACTTGGGTGTCGTGAACGAGGTTAGTGGTGGGATATATAAGGTTGAAGTGATTGATAGGGATATATAAGGTTGAAGTGATTGATAGGCCAGATCATTTAGATTGTTGGCCTTGCTAAAGATGTTGAATTGCATCTAAGTGCAATGCAAAGCCACTGGAGGCTTTTAAGCATGAGAGTGATTTGGTCGTTTTACGTTTTAAAAAGATGCTGCTGTGTAAAGAACGGAAGAAGAAGAGAGAACATAAAATAGTTATCAAGTTATTGCAATAAGTTAAGATGGTGGCTTGGCGTGGACAAGGAGAGTGAGAGTATAGATGGAGAGAGGTCGTGGGGTTGAGATATATTTCAGAGATGGTATTGTTAGATTTGGTCATGAGTTGGACATGAGGTCAGAGGAGAACTCAGGAATGACTCAGGTGCCTGACAGTGGTGCCAGGTGAATACAGGTGCCCTAATTGCAGTGGGGAGGACCTGGCAAAGGAACAGAATGGGAAGAGGTAGATTAAAAGTTCAGTTTTGGAAATACTGAATTCCATATTCTTGTGAGACAATAGCCATAAATATCTAGGGATAAACTTAACAAGCATTGTGAAGGATCTATATGAATAAAACTATAAACCTCTATTGAGGGCCATAAAAGAAGATTTGAATCAATGGAGTGTCAAACCTTGCACTTGAATAGGAAGACTCAAAATTGTAGAGATGTCAATTTTCACTAGATAAATCTATAAATTCAATGCAATTCCAATCAAAATTTCAGTAGCACTTCTTTTTCCTTCGGAACTTGCAGCGATTACCAGGGACATTCTCTATAAGAATTGTAATGAGAAGTAACCTGCTGCATTATATATTAAAATACATTATATAACAACAAAATTTATAACAGCAGCATATAGACCAAGGGGGAAGATTGATAGCTCAATGGCATGGAATAAAGTGTGGAAAGCCAGACCCAGAAACAGATGAGGATTTAGTATGTTACAAGGATAGCATATCCAGGTAGTGAGAGAAAAGACTATTCAGGAAATGGCTTAAAGACAAATGGATAGCTGTTTGGATGTGTGAATCATTTTCTAGTGTAGATTCAGAGATGTGAAATTGCTGGTTCAGAATGCACATACTTTTTTTTTTTAAAGTTTGTTCCCAGGTTGGAGCCCCCAACCTGGGGCTTGAACTCAAGACCCTGAGATCAAGACCTGAGCTGAGATCAAGAATTGGATGCTTAACTGACTGAGCCACCCAGTCACCCCCGCCCCCACTCCTTACTATTATTATTATTATTTTTTTTATTAAGGACAGCTTAATTTCCATTTTGAAATCCCAGACGAACTCCAGCAACAGGGGACAAGAAAACAGACATGAAATCAACTCAAATAAAATAGAGAGAGCAGGTTAAGAAAAATAAAAGCAGAAATAAATGAAACAAAGAACAATAGTTGAGATGATCAATAAAACCCAAAGCTGGAGTTTCTGAAAGGATTATACACACATACAAACTTCCTGCAAGTATGATGGAGACAAAGGGAGAAGGCACACGTCATGTTATACGTGATGAGAGAGAGAGAGAGCATGGACACAGAGGAGATTCTTAAAATTAGGAGACTTCTTTGTGCAGCATCCTAGCTGAAGTCAGAGGGTGAGGTAAGAACCACAAATAAGGAGAGTTGCCAGAGAAATTTTTTTGCAAGTTGGGCTGATGTTGGCGACAGATATGCTCTTGCAAAAATCTAACGGTTTTTCTTCGGGTTTGAATCCCATCGTTATTTTTTTGGTTCGTGGCCGACTTGTATGAAAAATGTCTTTAAACTATTGAATTACCCTCGGAGTGAGATACTCAAAGGTAGAAACCGACAGACTGCATGAATAGCAGAGTCACATCTTGCTAGTGTGAGGCATAACTTCTTTAACTGGAATAACAGGAGGAATTACCCACGTGGTTTGAATTGTTAGGCTCCCTTTTTCCTTCTTTTCTTTAAAAAGATTTTTTAAAAATGTAATACAGCATATAGAGTGAATTCACATAATAAATGTATGAATGATATGATCCAACTATGTAACTTCATACCAATCCATTTGAAAACCTAGATAAAATGGACAAAAATGTCAAGGAAAATATAAATTACCAAAAATTGGTCCAAGAAAGCCAATAGAAAACACTTATAAAAAATAGAAATGGCAGTTAAAGACCCATCTACCAATATGCCCCTCCCTCCCTATCACCCAGTACTCAAGCCTTTTGTAGTTATATATAGTCAAGTTCTACCATATCTCAGAGAGGAGCTCACTCCCATCTTATATTTCAAAGCATAGAAAAACACGGGAACCCACCAATCTTATTCCATAAGGCTAGTTTATTTCTGATTTCAAGACAAGAAACTACAATTACAGGCTAATCTCGCTTATGAATGTAGAGACCAGAACTCTAAATAATACCAGATAATTGAATCTGGTGGTGTATTCAAAGAATAATAGATCTTGATCAAGTAGAATTTATCTGAGAAATTCAAGTTGGGGAATCAATGTAGACATCAATGTACCTTACTGTATTTAGAGATTAAAGGGGGGAAATCATTCAGTGGGTACTGGGGAGACATTTGCTAAAAGGCAGTTTCCTTTCTAGATAGAAATAGAAATAGATATAAAGGGTATCTACCATAAATATACAGCAAATATTTTTTTATTGAGTGTAAATGACATGTAATATTATATTAGGTTCAAGTGTGCTACGTAGTGACTTGACAGCTCTACAAGTTATGCCATGGAGCTACCCTCTGTCACCATGCAATGCTATTACAATACCATCGAGTAAACCCCCTATGCTAATTTACAGCAAATATTATACTTAATGATGAATCTTTAGAAACATCAGCACTAAAGTAAGAAGCAACACATGGATGTCTGCTTTAACTACCAATGATTACAATTCTACTGAGGGCCTACCCAATGCAACAGGATGAAATGTGAGAAGATAAGTACTGGACAGGAATATGGAATTTACAGAATAGTATTAACTGAAACAGGAAAACAAAGTTCTCTCTGCTCTCTTCGCTGTCAGTGACACTGAAAAAAACCCAAACATAAGGAGCATATTATATTTACTCTTCTGTAACTCGATTATATACATGGTATATCTCTATATGGGCACACATACATTGGGTGAATTAAAGCAGTTTGTTTAAGGAGCTCCCTACCGATGAATGTTGGATTTCTTCCAGTTTTGGGGAGGGAGGCTATTGTAAACCTTTCTTTGCCTTTGTGTCACTGTATTTGAGGGTTAAATGTCTAGGTCTTGAATTGGTAGATTAAAAATAGCCCAGATGTCTTTCAACAGGTGACTGGGTAAGCAGATTGTGGTTTGCTTTGCATTCCAAGCCATGGAATATACCTGAGCGATAACAAGGAACAGGCTACAGGGGCTCCTGGGTGGTCAGTCGGTTAAGCATCTGCTTTTGGCTCAGGTCATGATCTTGCGGTTCATGAGTTTGAGCCCCATGCTCACAGCTCAGAACCTGGACCCTGCTTCGGATTCTGTGTTTCCCTCTCTCTCTCCCCTTCACCTGCTCACACTCTGTCTTTCTTTCCCTCAAAATAAATAAACATTAATTTTTTTAATTAAAAAATTTAAAAAATAAAAAAAAGGAATGGACTACACAATGGGGAAGAATCTAAGGAATTATGTTGGGTGAAAAAAAGCCAATCCCAAAAGGTTACATACTATATAATT
Source organism: Cryptoprocta ferox (assembly GCA_028646485.1). NCBI lineage: Eukaryota > Metazoa > Chordata > Mammalia > Carnivora > Eupleridae > Cryptoprocta > Cryptoprocta ferox. Next base: position 18,466,493 of record CM053564.1, read on the forward strand.
CCCTTTATATATAACATTTGTAAGTGACACAATTTTAGAAATGGGAGACAGTTCAGTGATTGCCAGGGGTTAGGGAGGGGGTGGGATAGGATGGTGGAGTGTCATGGGGGGAGGTAGGGCTGGTCATAAAAGGCAGCAGAAATGATCCTTGTGGTGATGGAACTGTTCAGTGTCTCCACTGTGGTGGTGAATCCTAATGGGGGATATGTGAGTCCAAATGTGAAATTGTATAGGACTAAACACACACACACACACACACACACACACACACACACACGAGTACAAGTGAGATGGGAAATCTGAATAAGATGAATGGATTGTATCAGTGCCAATATTCCAATTGTGATATTGTACTCTAGTTTCACAAAATGTTATCGCTGGGGATCCTGGGGTCAAGAATACACGGGACCTCTGTATTCTTTCGTGTGAATCTACAATTACCTCAAAATATACATTAAAAAATGTTAAAACACCTCGAATTAAATAGGGTATACATATGTTTAATTTTTATATTTTTGGCAAGTTGCCCTCCTAAAATGTTGCTTCAGTGTGTACTCTCAATGACAATAAGGCATATGAAAGAGTCTACATTCCTCCACATTTAAACAACAAAGAGATACTACTTTTGACCTATCAGATTGGAAGGAATTAAGAGTGATATGTATATATCCCACTGTTGGCCAGAGTGTGGGGAACAGGTTCTCTCCAATGTGGTTGGTGTGTGCTGTACGTTGGGTTCCCCAGGAAGCAGATTCTGAGGCAGAGTCATGGGGAAGGGGTTTATTAGAGCATGTTATTGGGATCAACAGGTCCAGAAGGAAAGGTGGAAAGCAGGACTGGGCACAGAGAGGAGCTGAGCTAAGATGCAGTCTCAGCAGAGATCTTAGCTGACCCTAGAGATAGTCTTGACATATGGCAGACCCTTCAGAGTTGTGGGGGTCAGTTATTGAATGCACCCATTGTTCCAGGACGAGGTTGGCTTATGACAGACATTGACTGGTGTCCAGTGGCTGAGCATTTTGTGCCTCAAAGTGTACAGTGCTTTGTTCCTGGTGGATGCTTTGTAATAGATAGGAATATACCATCCTCTGTGTACTTCCACATATGCACCTACTTTTTCTCTGATGTATCAGTCAGTCTCCATTTAGGCCAGGCCATTCTCCTTTGCTCAGGGGGTTTACATATATTTAAACCTCAGTTCCCTTCTCTTTCTTCACAAAACAGATGACCAGCTGCACTGGTTTGTATTTTATTATTATTATTATTATTTTATTATTATTATTATTATTATTTTTGCTGTGCAGCCATTGAAAATTTTTTATGAGGTCAATTTATTTATCTGTATTTAATCTTTTCTTTTATGGCCTCTGGATTTTGTGCTACACTTAGAAAGATTTCCCATTCCAAATTTATTTTAAAATCCATCTTTGTTTCAAGTAATTTTTTTTACTTAAAATTTTTTTGTCCTTTTGAGATTTGTTATGATATAAAAAATGAGCAGAGGATCTAGCAGTATTCACTCAAAAGGCTAGCCAGCGGTCTTGACACCATTTATTTAATAATTTATAACTTTACCACCAAACTGAAATGTTACCTTATCATATACTGAATTCTCTGATGAAGCTGATGAATAATTTCTTAAATCTTCTTAATACTAAGCTGTCTTTGCATTTCTGAAATGAATCCTACTTGCTCCTGATTTATTATTCTTTTATGTTTTGTTGAATTCTATTCACTAATATTTTATCTAGGAAATTTTGCATCTATTTTCAACCATGAAAATGGCCACTCCTTTTTATTTTATTGTGCTGTAGTCTTACTTTGTATAGCAGAAAAGGATTTGGAACTCCTGATTCCAGGCTTAGCCCCCAGGATAAGCTGAGAGTATACCTCTCTACAGTGTGTGTGTGTGTGTGTGTGTGTGTGTGTGTGTGTCCTAGAAGGAAATTCTCCAAGTGGTCACTGAGGATTGAGAAATGGGCTAGCACACCCAGTTAACCAACGTCCCCAAGAAGAGAACGGAGTCCTTACATTGAGAGGGCAAACACTATATGAGTCATCTACTACTGCATAACAAACTAGCACAAACTTGGCAGCTTAACACACAGACACATTTCTCACAGGTTCTGTGGGTCAAGAGTCTGGGCATAGCTCAGCCGGTCTTCTGTGTGGGGTCTCACAAGGCTGCAATCAAGTTGTCAGCCACGGCTTGCTTCTTATTAGAGGCTGGACTGTGGAAGGTTCTGTTCCCAGTTCCCTGAGGTTGTTGCCAGAATTCATTTCCTTGTGGCTGTAGGATTTATGACAGCTTGTTTCTTCAAACCCAGTAATGGAGAGAGAGGAGAAAGACTCTTGAGTCTACTAGCGTGAAAGAGTCTTAACATTATGTGACATAATCATGGGACCTACCACCTTGTCATATCCCACTGGGTAGAAGTCAGTCACCACACCCAGTGGGATAGGGTGATAAAAGGACCTGACTGCCAAGAAGCAGGGATCATGGGAACCACCTTGAAGCCGGCCACACCACCGTGTGTGACTGTCCTACCTCTAACCGGCAAAATCACCCAAGGAAGAGCTTTTATGATCAAAACTTGAATTTGCTGCCAGGTAAACAGAGATATTACTTGAGCTGAAGAAATTTAGTCTACCTGCCAAATATTTTCCTTCAAAACCCTCATCTGCAAAATATAAGGGCAGAAAACCCACCTAATACATGAGAAAAACCAACATCACAAGAGAGGTATCAACCCCATCAAACAGTAAAACTAATTTCTGAGAAAGAACTAAAGAAGGAAGGAAGAAAAGATTGGCATTAGTATCAATTCCTCAGAGAGATTCAGGAGTCTGTCACAACCATAGAAAGCCATTAAGAAAAATGGGAAATCAGAGGCCCAAAAATTTTAAAGGCCCTAAATTGTAAAACAAAACTTCGAGTCAATAAGAGGGCTGAAGTCTGAATTAGAAAACTGGTATTATGGGACTCTTACAGAACATGGAATTAAGGATCCAGAAGTGTAAAGTATAAGAGTCACATTAAAAGACAAGGAAGATAGGCCTTAAAGTTACACACCTTATTGAATAGATGTTCTGAAAGGAGATAGAGAATGAAGGCAAGAGTATGAAAATAGAAGCAATAGAAGAAAATTTCCTAGAGCTGAAGACAGATATACAAAGTGCTGAGCAGTGTCAATAATAACAGTAAAAACCCACTAGGACACATTAGGTAAACTTTAGTACCCCAAGTTAAAGAGAACATTCTCGAAACTTCCAGAAAGGAAGAAACAAGATTTTCAAGAAAGAAAAGAGAATTAGATTAGCATCAATCAGACTTCTCGGATCCTCAGAGAAAATAGAATTCGAAATTCTGAGAAACTAACGTTGTACCCGAAATTCTCTATTCAAACTATCAGTCAAGTATGGGGACAGTGAAGACATTTGTCCTCTCTACAGATATTTAGGAATTTTATCATTCAGAGCCCTTCTCAGAAAACATTATTTCAGGATGTACTCCAGCAAAATTGGAAATGGAAATTCAAAGAAAAAGGAAGATCTGGGACCTGAAAAAAGCACAGAGATAACACGACAAATAGTTAAGGGTAGAGAATTCTGATGGGTAATGCAAACAGGGCAACAATTTAGAATAAAAACCCCAGATGCTTTCAACACCAGGAGTGGGATGGGGAGCTGGGGGGACAAATGAAAGCTAAGGGTCTTATCAGAAGGAGGGTATAAACGTTGATTACTTACCACTGTGGAGAGAAAAATAAAGTTTAAATTTGTATCTAAGTATTCTCTATATATTTGGAGGTATGTAGATATAGACACTCTACAACTAGAAAAATCGAGCAAAGAAAACTTCATCAATCCCACAAAAGTTAGAGGAAGGAAAGAGGAAATAATTAAGACAGACAACAGTAGAAAACATGAAACATTTGGAGAAAATAAACTCAAGTATTAGCATTTGGATTAAATGTAAATGAATTAAATTTCTCTATAAAAAGGCAGAAAATATAGCCACCATTTAGTGTGTGTCAACCGTGGATTAGATATTGTGCTAAGCACTTTGGATAGCTACTTTTATTAAAAGCTAACCCTAAACCCTGCAAGGTAGATTCTCTGTTTACTCTTCTGTTAGAGATGAGAAAATTGAAGTTAAAGAGAGATAGAGCCATTTGCTTCAAGTGTAGGAGCGAAACTCAAACCCAGGCTCTTTGCTGCTTAAGGCCATGCTCTTAATCACTCTATTAAACCACCACCCAGCTGGGTTTAAAAAAATAAAAAACATTATATACATATTATTTGTAAGTGATAAGCCAATGCAAATATATATATACATAATCTGACAATAAAGGGTTGAAAAAAGATAATGCTAGGCAAATGATAACAAAATGAAATGAGGTAGGGGCAATAATATCTGTGTTATATTGATGTGAATAGAGCAATTCTGAGAATAATGCACAGAGTGTAATTCTGTTTATGTTAACAAAAATGTATATACGTGTGCATGCACGCTGTAGAATTAGTGGTGATATGAAGTAGTGTGTGTATGTAGATTGTTTGAGTTCTTGTCTCTTTTACTTGGGTGATTAAATTTTTTTTGAATATAGGGAATAAACCCTATTCTTGATCTTTAAGAATTTATCAGTTTATCTGGGGTATGGGCAGGCGCCTACCTGTAATGCAAACCAAGACAGAAAGTAGGGAGAGAGGCTACATACTGTGTTGGATGAACACAAAACTCAGCCTTAAAAGTGATAAAACGGGGGATGCTTTTCAATAGAGATGTCACCAAGCACCTTCTCTCATCATGCTCTGACAGGTCCCCCTCTCCGTCAGGAGGTGGAGAGGGAAGAATCAGGAGGCACTGGGTAAGAATGACAGTGTCAGCCACGTGTCTCTGTTTCAGAGCAATGGAATGTTTTCAATCAGAAAGAAAAATGGAAAAAACAAAACATAAACAACTCGGCTTTTCTTATTTCATCCCAACCGGGTTGTCTGTCCCTTTGCAGTTGCTATGACAACAGTGGCTCTCCTTTTTCTTCATTTAGATCTCTTTCCAAATTGAGAACAATGAATGTAGGAGATCAGAAAGTGGGAAAAGCAAGTAGGCATTCAAGGCATTAGAATTATTTACCCTGGAGAAGAGAATGCTAAGAAGTAGCAATTATATTGTTCTGGGCTATTAAAGGTTACCACTACATAGGTAGTTCTCTGCTTGGGCTCAAGATAAAATCAGATTCATTTGCATTGGAGGGTAATAGCTTTTGGGAGAAAAAGTCCCTTATAGAAAGTTCCGTGGGACTGTGTTTCCTCTATCAGGGTAGATGGTTGAGGTGGCAGTGGGATTTTTGCATCTTGGAGTGATGCCATCTTCCCCATAAAAGTTCTTAATCAGTGAAACAATGTATCTTAACAATGACAAACAACAAACACAAAAAACTTACTCCAAGTGTTTTTATGTTTAAATATAAAATACCACTCTAAGTGTTCTGTTCTTATTATCTCACTTAGTCTTTGCAACAATCCTAGGAGGAAGAGACCTTTATTATTCCCATTTTACAGAAAAGAAACAGAGGGTTCGAGGGTGTAGTGTCCTGCCCAAGGTCACACAGCTGATGAATGGCAGAACTGGGATTTGAACTCAGGAAGGCTGTATTCTTTCTTTCTTTTTTTTTAAATAAATGTTTATTTATTTTAAGAGAGAGAGAGCGAGAGAACAAGCAGGGGTGGGGTGGGCAGAGGGAGAGAGAGATCGAGACAGACAGAGAATCCCCAGCAGGCTCCACACTGCCAGCACAGAGCCCGATGCAGGGCTTGAACCCACAAACCGTGAGATCATGATCTGAGCTGAAATCAAGAGTCAGATACTTAACCGACTGAGCTACCCAGGCACCCCAAAAAGGCTGTATTCTTTTTTATTTAATGTTTATTTTTGAGAGAGAGACAGACAGAGCACAAGCAGGGGAGGAGCAGAGAGATGGACTCATAGAATCTGAAGCAGGCTCCAGGCTTTAAGCTCTCAGCACAGAGCCCAGGCTTTGAGCTGTCAGCACCCAGCCGGATGACGCGGGGCTCAAACTCATGAGTTGTGAGATCATGACCTGAGCTGAAGTCAGATGCTCAACCAACTGAGCCACCCAGGTGCCCCAAGAAGCCTGTATTCTTAACCAGAGATAGATAATCTATCTTGTGACAGATTGCCATTCCCTTAAAATGGATCCAGTTGCCCTGGGGCCTTGGAAAGAATTTTGTGTAGAGCCCTAGCAGACATGAGTTAGTTCTAGTCTTGCCAATCCATTCATGGGGTCCTATAACAACCACTTATTGACTGCCTACTATATGCAGTACTTAGGTAGGCACTGGGGAAAGAGATGGACGAAGTCTTACAGAGCCTATAGTCCAGGAAAAGACCACAACATAGAAACAGATAAATGAATATGAAAAGTTCAGGTACTAATGCGTGCTATGAAGGAAATAAAATTGGGCAATGAGAGAATAAAGGATGGGTGGACAGGCAGGGGGCGGGCTGTTTGGTAGGATGGTTGGGAAGGTCTTTCTGAGGAGGTGATGACTTGAACTGAGACCTGGTTGATGGGGAGGAGCTGGCCACGTGAAGATCTGGGAGAAGGACCCTCCAGGCAGACGAGCAGGAAATGTAAACTTGGGAACCAACCGAACAGTGGGGTCAGAGCATGGTGAACGAGGGTCGGGCAAGTGTTGGAGGTTGAGGGGTGGCTTCAGATGGGTTGGATAAAGAGGCAAGGTCACCCTTTGGGGTGAGGGTATACTACTGGCATGTACACATGCTGCAGTGCACAGGACAGCCCCCGCCGAATTATCCAGCCCCGAATGTCCGCAGTTGCGAAACCCTGATCTCTGCATGAGGGACTGTAGCCTTAGAGGCCAAGGAAAGGAGATTGCATTTCATTCTAAGTGAAAGAGAATCCATCAGGTGACTTGAAGCAGTGGAATGTCTTGATGGGATTTACATTTCAGAAGATTAACTTTGACTGCTGAACGGAAAACACGTTGTAGGGGGATCAAGAGTAAAAGCTGAGATTTTTGGATTAGCAGCACTAAGTATTCCAGAGGAATGGAGGTGACGGCGCGGTTTAGGGAAGTGACAGAGGGTTAGGGAGGCCGAGGTGACCAGGCTCACTGATGGGCTGGATGTGGAGCTTGGATGAGAGAGAGGAATCAGGCACCACCCTCAGGTTGTGCACACCCTGAACAACTGGGAGGTGGACACTGGGCTGCATATTTACACGTAGAGGAAGGAGGTTGGTGATAAGTGGGAGAAACTAGACATGCTACGTGTGACAAACCTATTAGCTATACGAGGGGAGATGTCACATAGGCCGTGGGAAATACAGTTACATAAGTGACTTAGGTCACTAAAGTTTCCTCCTTTAGAAAATGAGCAATGGTCCTAAAATCCTATGATCCTGGAGCGATACAGCCTGGACGGGGGGATTGGATTTGATGGACTTTGGCAGTATCGTCCAAGTCTACATCTCCCTGAATTTCTTCTTCAGGGCACTGCTAGGCAAAGAGACAACAGATGAGGAGATTAGTCCTGTTTTGCAGAAACTAAATTATGCTGCATAACAACAGATCCTCCTAAGGAGTCAGAGTAAGTTGGTAGTTGAACAATTAACCTGGACGCCTCCCAAGAATGAGGGTTGGGATCTCCCCAGCAGCTGAAGGAGATTAATAGAAATAAAATCGCACCATGTCGTGAAAGGGGCTGTTTTCATCGGCTGAACCTCCAAGGAGGGGACAGGACCCCAGATGATTGTAACCTGTGATTCTCACCCATTTCTTTCCCAGCGGCCTAGAGGCTCTGTGTCTCCTCCCAGATTCACAGTGATCTTGCATTCCTGGCAAGGTTTGGAAAGACCTGCAGCAGGTACAATGCCTTGTTTTAAATTTGTAGCTGTTCCTTTGGTGTCTATATCCACGGGCTGAAAAGGGGCTCATTCTTTGGAGGTAACCCGGAGCCAAATGAGCTGAAACATTTTTTTGTTTGTTTTTGTTGAGAAAATGAAATGACATGAGTAGAAAAGGGGAAGGCTGGGAGTTAAGTTCCCTTTATTTTTATTGTTTCTGAAGGTAGGTGTGGGCAGCAGGGTTGCAGGGAATGGACCCCACCCTCTGCTAGCGTGAGTGGCTTTCCTGGCTGCGATGGGGTGACGCCCAGGGGAAATAATCTAACTGTGTTACTGGTAATTAAATGGAGAATGTCGAGTCTCCCAGAGGACCGCTGCTTATTGGAGACGCAGAGAGCAATCTCTGCTTGCAGCCACTCACTGGTGGAAAAGTAAAATGAGCCTTGTTTTGATGAAGCGTCCTAGAGCTAGTGGAACATCCCACGAAGGGCATTGTCTCCAAGACTCACAGAATGTATTGGATGGAACCATAAAGCTAAGGCAAAAAAGAAAAACAGAATCATGGCCATTAGTTTGGGGTGTGGGGCTGGATATTAACGTGGACAATTAATTTCTCAAGGCCTTGACACACACCTTGTTCAGGAGTATGGATGTAATGTTGGAATAAGAGTCTTAGGAAACTATTTTGGGCTTGTGGGCCATACGGTTTCTGTGCAAGTACTCAACTCTGCCTTCGTAGTGTGAAGCAGCCATAGACATATGTGACCGAATGAGTGTGGCTGTGTCTTGATAAATCTTACTCTCCAAAAACAAATGGAGGGTGGGATTTGGCCTGTGGGCCATAGTGTGCCAACCTCTGGTTTAGAGAACGGTTCTTAAACCTTACTGTATACCGCGTAGGAGTTTTACAATAATGCTGATGTCGGACCTCACCTCCAGACGTTCTGAGTGTGGTCTGGAGTGGGCCCGGATATCAGTACTTTAAAAAGAAACTCTTCTTAGGGCGCCTGGGTGGCTCAGTTGGTTAAGCATCTGACTTTGGCTCAGGTCATGCTCTCACGGTTCGTGGGTTCAAGCCCCGCATCAGGCTTTGTGCTGATAGCTCAGAGCCTGGAACCTGCTTAGGATTCTGTGTCTCCCTCTCTTGTTCTCTCTCTTAAAAATAAATAAACTTTAAAAAAAATTTTAAAAACCTCTTCAGATAATTTATTGTGCAGCTAGGGATTAGAATCAATGGGTTTAGAGTTGTGGCCTTCACTTGGTCACACAATAGAGTCATGTCTGTGTGTATATGCATGTGTGTGTTAAGAATACTTCTGACCAGCACCATCTATATAGGTACTGACTTAATGGGTCTGGATATGGTTTAGGGATCAGGATTTTTTTAAAAGCTTCCCAAGTGATTCCCTTGTGAAGCCAGCATCAAGAACTACTAGTCTAGAAGACAAGACAAACAGGCAGTTTCCATACAGCACGATAATTGTCTGACAGAAGTAATTGTAGCAAGCGAATTGTTTATTTATTCACTGAATAAGCACTTACACGGTTCTTGCTGTGTGCTAGCCAAGGGTCCAAGGCATGTATAGATATTAACCCATTTAATTTTTACAACATTCTCTAGGGTAAGTACTATTCATATCCCATTCTGTAGTTGAAGGGACTGAGTCACAGAGAATTTAATTGGGAACAAAAGGCATGAAGGTGTTTCAGAAATGGCTTCCAGGGAAAGATGACATCTGAGTGGAAACCTGAAGGGCATGTTCAAGAGAGCCTGGCAAAGGCAGGGTGAGACGGGGAATAAATGAACAGTGCTTTCCGGGGCAGGGGTCTGTGCCAAGGTCTGGGGGTGAGACACAGCATGGCGTCTTCCGTAAACAGCAAGTAAGTTGTGTGGCTGGGGGTGTAGAGTGTGTTCTGTTCTTGGAGACTTCAAGAACAAAAAAGTTTTCTTTTTTTAATTTAATTTTTTTTTTTTTTTTTAGAGAGAGAGAGCTAACAGAGGAGGGGCAGAGGGATAGAGAGAGAGAGATCATCCCAAGCAGGCTCCATGCCCAGCACAGAGCCTGGCATGGGGCTCAATCCCCAAACTGTGAGATCATGACCTGAGCCAAAATTAAAAGTTGGATGTTTAACTGACTGACCACCCAGGCACCCCTCAAGAGTTTTCTTTAAATGCAAGAAGAATTAGCCTATATAGCCTAGTGCCTAGAGTCAGCAATCCTGTATTGTGCTCTTAAAAATTTGCTAGGAGTGTTGCTCTCCTGTGCAGTGATCTTACCACACACACACACACACACACACACACACACACACACAAAGAACAAAAGACAAAAACAAAGGGACATAAGGAAACTCTTGAGGGTGACAAGTATGTCTATTGCCTCAATTGTGGCGATGGCTTCGTGGGTGTATACATATGTCCAAAACCATCACACTGTATTCGTTAAATATGTGCAGTGTTTTGTACATCAATTATACTTCAGGAAAGCTTGAAAAGAGTTTTCAATGAGGTGAGGGGGATGAGGTTGTTTTTAAGGAGTGAGTGAAAGGGAATGAAATGGGAGTTGAGAGTGAAGATAATTCCCGATAGAACCTTGAAGAAGACAAGAAATACGGGGTGGGAGCAAGAAGGAGAGTTGGGATTGAGGGCACCAGGATTTATTTTATTTTATTTTATATTATTTTATTTTATTTTAGTATTTTATTTTATTTTATTTTATTTTATTTTATTTTATTTTTCAGTTGTGGGTACAAGAGACAGAGATGTTCTCAAAATCCAAGTATAGGTGTTCAGTTTAACAAGGGTCTTATACTTCTCAAATATTGAGAATCTGGAGACAGGCAGTTCAGGGGTGATACAGCTACTTAAGAAAATGATAAAGAATTTAAGCCTTTTCTAGCTACCTGATTCACCACACTCAGCATGTAGCTTTGGCTTTCTTGGCCGCATGATGTTTTCCTGTTCCTCAAGCATCATGCCTGATCTCCAGGCAGGAAGGCCTTCCTGCCTGCATGTCAGTGGAGGCTTTGTTTTTTTTTTTGTTTTTTTTTAAATAAAAAAAATTTTTCCCCTAGAGGCACCAGCAATAGACTACTATTTATATCTCACTGGTCAGACCAAGTCACATGGCCATCCATCTGCAAGAGGGTTTGGAGAGGCAAGTATATTTAATTGGGTGTATTGTCCTCCAAACGAAACCAGAGTTGTGTTATTCAGGGGGAAAAAAGGAGAAGGAAGCGTGGAGAGGGAGGAAGCAAGGTGTACCACAGAATACACAAAGACTCTTCGGGGCCCAGGGAACCAAAGGAGAGCCAGCCTTCCAGAATGTGGCCCTGAGCACCAACATTCTCCCTCTCTAACCGATGGCAGAGAATTGCTGTCTTCTCCCTGTACCTCCACTCCGTTTTCCTTTCTCTGCCAATCAGCTTCTTCTTTTCCATTTTCTTTCTACATGATACTAACTTCTGTGTAACCCACGGATCATACTTGCTACCTAACTGACTTTCATTCAGCGGCTTCAGCTTCTCAATTTCACATTCAGGAGACTAGATACTTTTCTGAGCCAGGCTTACAAATTATTGACTATTGGCTGGTCAATGGATTACCTGCGTTTGGCTGGACAGTGGATGGACTCATGTGAGGTGAGTCTTGGCCATACCCTCACCACTGGAACTGTGAGGGGTAATTTCCCTTTGAAGGAGCTCTGTGAAGGGGAGGTCATATAGCATTTCTACTTTCTCTGGGAAGTAGAAGGTGAGGTCTTAACCCAAGGGTATACAGAGAAGAAGTGGATGAGGAAGTTCAAGAGAGTAAATATCTGAAGCCTAGAAGATATTCACAGCAGCAGAAAGGGTCCCGTTGAGTTTTCCGGCCAACATTTTGCCAAGACTTCATTCTTTGTGATTATGTGTTGCCTCCCAGCAGAACTCACAGCCTAGTGTAGATACATGGGAGGCAAATGTTGGATTGACCCAGGGTTGGAATTTTCCCAGGTAGGTGAAAAAGTCAGACATTAGTAAAGAAGAGTAAAAGATTAAAAAAAAAACACTCAAAAGCTGATATGATTATCAGCCTGATGCCAAAGAAAACTTTTAGGATTTAAGACTTCAGAGGTTTGGCATTTCTTGTTAGAATGACTACACAGTCTAAGGTGTGGTCATGGAGAAGATGAACAAAGGGAAGCAGGGGAGAGGGCCATGGAGTTGGGAAGGCACAAGATTTGAAAGGCATAGGTAGTGGATGGGTTGTTCAAATAAATAGGAAGTCACTTGGGATGGTGTCAGCATTTGGAATGAAGAGGGAAATGGTTTAGTAGGGTATGGATTATTTAGTGACGAAAGAGCGTGTCTAGGAATGTGTGGGTAGCTATGATGTGAAGGTACAGAGAATCAAATCTGGGCCTCATTTTTTAGTCCCTCTCTTTCTCACTATCCATATCCAACAAATCATCAGGTCTTGTAGATTTTATCTTACAAAAATGTTCTCTAACTCACGTACTTATATCTACTTCTGCGGCCATCACCCTATCCTAAGTCATCAATTTTTTCCCACCTTTACCACTCTCCTAACCAACCGATATCCACTTTTGACTGTCTCCAAGCCTTCTCCATACTGTAGCAAGAGTGATCTTTTTAAAAAATGTATCTTATTACTGCTAAAGACACTTCAATGGCTTTCCATTGCTCTGAGGATAAAATCTATGTAGGAAATTATATTTGTGTTCAAAATACTTGATGTCGCTCCCTAGGAAAGGGTTCTAACTCCCTGCCTTCCTGATATTAGGCTTGGCCATGTGCCTGGCAGGGGGACTATATAGTCCTAACCCATGGAACACAAAAGTAGCCACGTGACCTGCTTGGGCTAATGAAATGTGGACCAAAGTGATATATGTTACTTCTAAGCAGAAGCTTAAAAGCCATATATATGGCTCCTCATTTCTCTCTTTTCCCTTTTTTTTCTAAGAGTGTCATTGGCCCCAATAAAGGCTGATCTATCAGGCTTGAAGACAATGTGGAGGCAAGACCCACAATGGGCATATCACACGAGTTAGAAATAGATGGCTATTGTAAGCCACTGGTATTACTACAGCAAAACTTAATACGGTCTGTAAGGCCTTGAATGATTTAATGATTTGGTCCAAGTTCTCCAGCCTTATCTCTCAAACATTTCCTCCCAGCTTAAATGTCATTTCCCCAGAAAAGTCTTTTATAACTCCCTTCCTCCCCCAGCAACACGGGGCTAATTTAGATCGACTATTATTCTACCTCATAACATCTTTTTCATTTCCTTCATATCACTCAAATATAGTCTGTAATATTTTTCTTTTGAGCACGATTATCTGCTTACTGCAGGAGAATGTAAGTTCAGAGAGGACAGAAATTACGTATATGTCGTCCTTCCTCCCGTCCCAGTGTCTGGTACACAGTAAGCACTCAATTAACATTTTTTGATCAAATGAACATATCTGAGCGCAGATCACAGGAGAGCCCAGAAGACAGGGAATGGCTGATATAGCAGAGGGAAGGAGATGGGTGGAAAGCAAGAAGCAGATCCAAGGCAAACAGAAACAGGTTGTGGGCAGGGGGTTGTGGTATATGGAGAAATGACTGCAGGCAAAAGTTCACAGGGGAGGGGGGCTCTTATAAGACACCAGTCGCCATTTCTACAGGTTCAGGGCAAAGAGTGGGCTTCTAAACGAGTCTTCCATCTTGTCTCTCCTCTCTCCATTCTTTGTTTTGGGATTTCTCATTCCATCTACTTGTTGAACACCTTCCAGATGTCAGGTATTACTGGGGATGCAGCTAGTAGATAAGCTACTGCTTAGTCTCATGAGCTTACCCAAATGGGGAAGACAGACATGAACCAAATAATTACAAGAGTGCCAGATGAATCCTTCAAAAAAGAAATTCAGAGGCCACTGGGAATCCCACAGAGAAGCAAAACCATGTTTACATTTCTGTTCTCTGCCTCTTCAACTCTTTCTGTTTTAATGTTCTTCCCCTTGATCTTTGCTTACCCAAATTTTATCCATTGTTCAGGGCCTCCACTCAGGAGCTATTTTATTTAAAAAGACCATAATCCCATGGTCAGGGGACTTATGTTAACCTGCCAGTGGTCATGAGATGCTGTGGTCCTGGGTCACTCTGAATAATGGTATTTCTGTCCAGGTCCTCTTCACCTTTATGTGACGAGTTACAGGTGTTCTTAGTGGGATGCTGTCAGCATTTGCTGGGGTGGAGAGAGCTAGGGGGGTATGGGTGTCACTGGCAGCATGAGCGATGTTTCTTCATTGCTTCGTATTAAATCCCATAGTCAGCCCTTCCTCCCAGCCCCCACTGTGTTTTGATGGAACTCTATGCCTTTAGTCCATTCTACCTTATCTTGTGTGTTCGTGTTTTCCTCTTACTTTCCATAAGCTCCTGGAGGCAGGAACCATGTCTGATTCATCTTTTTATCCTCCCTATGGCTTAGTAGAGGTCCTGTCACAGAGGATCTATTTACTAAATAAATGTTTTCAGAATTGAATTGTGGGGGATACCATTGCTCCCTAGGGCACTATTAAATCAGATCCATTCTTTTTTAACACCATCAAAAGATATTGTCATAGGATTTTCATTGATTCAGAGAATCCATTTCCAGAATTTTATCTATTAAAATTAAAAAAAATTTTATTTTATCATGGGAATAGATCCACATGGTAACAAGTCATATAATGCAGAAGCACTTATAGACAAAAAGCAATGGCCTTTCACCCACCTGTAGTCTCTCTAGAGAAATTCTTTTTTTTTTTTAATTTATTTTTGAGAGACAGAGAGAGACAGCACGAGCAGGGGAGGGTCAGAAAGAGAGGGAGATACAGAATCCAAAGACAGTCTGCAGGCTCTGAGCTAGCTGTCAGCACAGAGCCCGACGCGGGGCTTGAACCCACGAACTGTGAGATCGTGACCTGAGCCAAAGTCGGACGCTTAACCAACTGAGCCACCCAAGCGTCTCTAGAGAAATTCTTTTTAACTATTTCTGTTTGTTTCCATTGGACTCTATTGCCTTGGACAATATGGAGAGGTTAGGGCACGGCCCCGTGAAGTTGAATATCTGCATATAACTTTTAATTCCCCCAAATACTTAACTATGACTAGCCTACTGTTGCCTGGAAGACTTACCCATAACTTAAACAGTCGATTAACATATATTTTGTGTGTTGTATGTATTCTACACTGTACTTTTACAATAAAGGAAGCTAAAGAGAAGAAAATGTTATTAAGAAAATCATAAGGAAGAGAAAAATACACTTATAGTACTGCTCTGTATTTATCGAAAAACATCCACGTCTTGTTTACTGCAAGCAATTTTTATTTCCTTTTTATTCTATAAAAGATGAAGATTTAGTTTGGGTACATGAGCACTTTTCCTTCTGTCTTCTCCTAACAGTCAGCACGTTTGTTTTTAATTCTTTTAAAAACATGTTTTTAATGCTTATTTATTTTTGAGACAGAGAGAGACAGAGTACAAGCAGGGGAAGGGCAAAGAGAGAGGGAGACACAGAATCTGGAGCAGGCTTCAGGCTCTGAGCTGTCAGTGCAGAGCCCTACTCAAGGCTTGAACTCATGAACCATAAGATCATGTCCTGAGCTGAAGTCAGCTGCTTAACCGACTGAGCCACCCAGCCGCCCCTGCTTTTAGTTATTTAAAAATTACATTTATACCTTTATATAATATGGTTTAAATGCTATTCCTTTCTTCCCATTTCTTATTTTATTAATGTTATTTTTCTACATTCTTTGTAAGATGAGGACCTTAGTGTTTCCTTTTTCCTTTTGTCTCAGCTTACCCTTCTACCTCCCCTTTTCTGATGACTACCTTTTTATTTTACGTTGCCAAGATGGTTAACATTCTGTTCTCCAAACACAGTCAAGTTGTTCTTTGCCATTAGGTTGACAACAAAGTTAAATACAAACCAATGTCCTTATTATTACAATCATGTAGTTATCCTTTATGCCTGGACCAAGGATTGAGCTAGGATTACATTTTCTTTTCTATGGCTATAAAGTCACAACCCTGGGGTCATTCAAATAAGAATGTCAAAACATCAGGGTTAAAAGATTTTTATATTCTGGGGCGCTTGGGTGGCTCAGCTGGTTACATGTCCGACTTAGGCTCAGGTCATGATCTCACGGTTCGTGAGTTCGAGCCCCGCATCGGGCTCTGTGCTGACAGCTAGCTCAGAGCCTGAAGTCTGTCTTTGGATTCTGTGTCTCCCTCTCTTTCTCTCTCTGACCCTCCCCTGCTCATGCTGTCTCTCTCTCTCTCTCTCTCTCTCTCTCAAAAATAAATAATAAAAACACAGTAAAAAAAATTAAAAAGATTTTTATATTCCTACATCAGTTGCTTAAAATCATGACCCTATTAATTACTTTCATATTTAGACCATGACTTTCTTATAATTTTTTTAAGCCGGGAGTTTCTGATTGTCTCCTGGTTGCCAAAAAAAATAATGTGCCTTTATTGTATTTTCAACCTTCCTACCCTCTCAATGAAATAATTACTGAGTGTGTTTCCAAGACCTCTTGGAAGGAATGGGATGGGGGAGAGTTGGGGAGCCTAAGCCCGCCATGCTGAACCACACGTTCTTTTCTATGTTTGAAATTTATTTAAAAAAATATATAGTTCTCTCAAGTGTGATTGTGATCAGGAATTATTCCAGGTTCTAAACAGTTTTCATGCCAGGCTAGATAGCTTCTCTGTCTCATGTTGGACTTGCTCATATTATCAGTTTTGTTATTCTTTGTCCCTTCAATTTCTTTTCAATAAAATGAGGATAAGAAATTCAATCTATGTCCCAGGAAAAATGACTAGGAAGTATAATTCTTGGCCATTCAATTCTTGGGGGGGAAAAATCTATATACAACAGCTATATATATGCAAATTAAACACATGAGCTATATATGAGGTTATTAATTTACAAGAGAATATAGATCCTGTAGGAAAGCTCTCTCTCTGAATAGTATAGGGATATTGTAAAGTACATGTCATTTTTATTTCTGTGGTTGGAGCCATTAATTCATGATCCGCTGTCCTTGGCCTAGAGCACAGAATATTGGCTTCAGAATCAAGACTTCTCAGTTCCTGAGGGTGGAGGCTGGAGCCTCAGGTAGGCTTAGATGCCATATGAACCATATACCTGACATTTGGAAGGTGCAAATTCTCTGTCCAACTTCTCAATCTAGTGAAAAGACCTCGTTGGAGTTTTCTAAATGGAGAAGAGAAACTTCCTGACTGTCCCAGGCTTTCTTCATCTGAAAAGGAGCAAAAAAAATCTCACTAAATCTATACTCTGAAGCTGACCCAGGCAGTGTTGGGTACTCAGAAATTAAAATATCTTAGAGGTTACTGCCCCCTCGCTCTACCCCTTCTAGTCTCAGTGTAAAGGGTCACTTTCTTAGGGCGCTCCCTCCTGGCTCCGGAGATGAGGTCAAGTCCCTTGTAACACACCTCTGAATTGGTCAGGACCCTTTCTCCTGCAAAGAAGGGGCAGATACTCAAGTCAAGCTTGTTTAAGCAGAAAGGCAATTCCCTGAATCACGTAATTGAGGAGACCCTGTAGTATTTGTGGATAGAACTATGGTGGATCTAGAAGCTGAATTTATGTCATGAAATTTGTCTGCCTGTCATCTCGTCTTACCTTTCCTGCTCTGCTGCCTCCTCCTCCTCCCACTCTTCTCCTCCCTCTTCTTCCTCCTCTTTTTTGTGTGTCTCTCTCTCTTATTTCTTTCCTTCCTCCCTCCCTCTTTTCTCCTTTCCTTTCTTCCTTAAAAAAAGAGTGGTTTTTTGTTTGTTCTTTGTTTTGTTTTGTTTTATCATTTTATATCATTGAAGTTCTAGTTCTAGTTCATATTAACCTTGTAGCCCACAATCATAGAGGCAGCAAGTACATCATTCTCCCAGATTCATGTGTCAAACTAGAGAGAAGATGCTCGTTGGCCTTTTTCGTATTAAGTGACTACCCCTGAACCACCAAGGGGATGGAGTATACTAGAACTGCCCATGTCTACTTCACATGTTCACTCCAGATCACAGGGAAGAATATTTTGTTGTCTGGCAAGAGGGATTCTGTTGTCCAAAGAAGTGGGGAAAGATGCTGGACATACAAAAGAACAGGATCCATTTCCATCAGACCATGAGCTTGCTATTTTATTTCCCTACCATGAAGCCAATAAAGGTTAAAGCTTTAAGGTCCCGTTCTTGCAAGCACCCCCCGCGTATAAAATTTATAAGTAAAATATTCTAAGGACAATCTATTAAGACCGATGTCTATTCACTCTGACTTTCCCTTCCCCTCTACTGGATTTCCTTTATGTTGAGTAGTTTTGGATGGACTGCAGGCAATTTTCTATAACTAAGTTGGGGATGCATTTTTAGTTTGAGGTTAATGAAATAAATTTATGTAGTTTTCAGTCACCTACACATATGGCTACGTTATTGCTCGCAATCCCATGATAGAAATGGCTTTCAGGTATGCTTCTGCCATCTACTGGTGAAAGCTGTTGGGGTGATGGGATATGGCAGTGCAGGGCCAGGATTGAATCAATATTTGGAATGGGCCGTTCAGTACCCAGCACCAGAATTATATGGGCAGGGGCTGAGAAGTCAAGTTTACAATGTGCCCAGCTAAAAACTCTTCTACAGAAGAGTCTTCCAAATCTTTTATTTTTTTTTTCCTAAAATGTATTTATTTTTGAGAGACAGAGTGCAAGCAGAGAAGAGGCAGAGAGACAGGGGACAGAAGATCTGAGGCAGGCCCTGTGCTGACAGCAGCAGGCCCAACTTGGGGCTGAAACTCATGAGCCGTGAGATCCTGAGCTGAAGTTGGCTCGTTAACCCACTGAGCCACCCAGGCGCTCCTGTATTTCATTTGTATCTTATTTTATATTTATAATTTTGAATTTTGAATTATTTTATTTTATTATTATTTTTTAAATTTTGTATTTTTTTTAAAAGAGGGATCCAGACATCAGTGTGCAGCCAGTATTGAGAATCACTGCTTTGGGAGGTGGTCACAGAAGCCCAAGCAAGAGATGACGACCGTCTAAGTGAGGCGCGTGGCCATGGAGAGGAATTTGAGATCTATTTTTGAGGTAGACTAGTCAGGCATGGCTGACTGTGGGGAGGGAATGAATGGCAAGAATCAAGGGTCACTCCCAGGTTTCTGGCTTGGACAACTATTAGCGATGGTCCTCAGACTCCCATCACACTCCAGAATCACCTGGAAGGCTTATTAGAAGACAGATTTCCAGGGGTGCCTGGGTGGCTCAGCTGGTTGAGCGTCCCTCTCTCAGCTCAGGTCATGATCTCACATGATGTGGGTCTGAGCCCCGCATCAGGCTCTGCTCTGACAGCACGGAGCCTGCTTGGGATTCTCTCCCTCTGTCTCTGACCCTTCCCGGCTCGGTCTCTCTGTCTCTCTCTCTCAAAATAAATAAACTTAAAAAAAAAAAAAAAAAGAACACGATTGCCAGACCCCAAACCCAGAGTTTCTGATTCAGTATGTCTGTATGTGGGGCTTGAGAATTTGCATTTCCAATAGGTTCCCAGCAGATACTGCTGGTCCAGGGACCACATTCCAGTCTAACAGGAGAGCTTTAAAAACTCCTCATCAGGCCGAATACCAGTGAATTAAACGAGAATCCCTGGGAGTGGAATCCCCAGGTGTCAGTCTTTGGAATCACTTGGAATTCCTATTCTGGGGTAGGGCTTGGACACTGATATATATTCAAAGATTCCCAGGGGGTTCTTCTGATCACTTGTCACCACCATTGAGAGTCCCAGAACTAGGTGGATGGTGATGTAATGTGCTGAGATCCGTACAGGTGTTCTCTCTCTCTACCATGGTTTCAGAGGTCACCCACCTCAGAGGACCTTGCTGTCACTGCCCTGGGCATGTGAGGCTCTTAAAACATCTGGACGAACAGGGAGCTCCCTCCTTTTCCTTTCTTGCAATAAATTCATAATAATGTACAATTTCCAGAAAGCTAGCTGTTAATTCAGTCCCCATAAGAATACGATAGGAAGTGTCATTATTTAGGAATATCTATGCCCTATTATATCCTCAGTGCCTAGCCCAGGGCCTGACACCTAAAAAGCATTAAATACCTGTTCATTGACTCAATGAACTACTTTATGACAATGAGAAATTGATGAAAAATGGGAATAACATTCAGAAGCTGTGGAGCTTTCAATATTAGTAGTATCCAATGAGTTCAGTCGATCTCCATGCTGGTTGTGAAGCATGAGGATTTCAGTATGGGTCCCACTGCAACATACCACAGAAAATTCAGCACTGACCTCACAGCTTCCAGGCTGTTCCAGGGGAAGCAAAGACATGATTGCACAGCCCTTGACGAGTTGCGGGACAGTCTTGTCCTGGTGGTTCCTCCAATGTAAGCATTCAGGTGTCACATGCTCCTATGTTCTCCGTCAAGGCATTCTGATGACACAGCCAATGAATTCACAGCCACAATCAGGTTATGCAAGAAACGTCACTTCTCTTTTCTTCTTAAATTCTACCCTGAACCACGAACCTTCCTAGCCAATGGGAAACTCTATTGGTTTTCCTGGAAGTCACTCTACCCTTCTGACTCACCCTTCTGGAGGCGTGTGTGGGGTTTTAGGTGGAGTTAAATATTTGGGGAAGTCCTTTTTAGTTTTAGTGTCTCCTCTTTACCTGTAAAAGCACATAGGGTGCCTTGAAATGGGGAAGCTCAACTTCCATCTTGTGCCTGGGCATAGACATTTTCACTGGGGCTGGAAATCTGGGTGCGACCAAGGCCCAGCCTTCCTGGCCGCACCACACAGTCCTTTCCCTGAAAGTCCTGCCAAGTCTTCCGGGTTCTGTTGGGGCATGGTTAATAACCCTGCCACCGAGGGTCCCATCCCTTTCATTCTGTGATGCGCTCTCTCTCCCCTCTGTGTTTCCTCCTCCCTCCTTCAGGCACTCATCCTTTCTTGGTGGTCTTAGGATTTCACAAACGTCAGGGAAGGAGGCTGCCTTTCGGGAACTTTGGCTCTCTGCTCTGAAAATACTTTGAAGACTAAGAAAACAAAGGCCCGGCTACCCCTCCCAGACAGGGGGATGTTCAGATTCCAAAGCACAAAATACACTTTTGATGTTGTAATTCTTACACTCGTTAATATTTCAATAAATCACTCAGGCACAATGGTGAGTGGGAACAGCATGTATCTGGCAGCATCAGTCCATTCTGGGTGTGAGTGTGGTATGACTCTCCAGGACTTCTGTGGCGACAGGGGAGCTATTCCCCGAATCCCCTTGGCTCTGTCAGTCAGGAGATCTCTGCTGATTAAGAAACGTTGCAAACACAGCAGTCGCAAACCTTTACAAGTGAATGTTTGCACAGCTCTGTGGAATGTTCCAGAATCTTTCTGTTAGCATTAAATTGGCATTTCATCAGAACATCTCTTACTAACCAGAAGTGTTCCTATTCAAAGGCAACACAATCTAATTCTCTCTGCAAAACAGGCCAGATTACCCTAATGAATCTCTTTAGAGGGAAGATTTATCCTAATTTCGATGTCATTAGTAAATCTGGCCTGAATAAACATTTACTGAGTGTCTAGTGGGTGCCAGGTGCTGAGGACTCAAGGAGAGAAAGATCCTCAAGGAACTCAGGGAAATAGCAACAAACTTTTATAATATGAGGTGATAAAATATGAATAAAAGGCTCTAAAAGCATGGCGGAAAAGCCAATAGAAAATTCATAGAAGAAATGACATTTGATCTGGGTTGTGAAGGACACATGAATATTTTTCAGATGGGAAAGAGAGAGAGGGCATTCCAGAAGGGGAACACCAGGGGCAAAGGGACAAGGGTAGAACATTGCATACTCCTACGTAGCAGGTGTGTGTGTGTGTGTGTGTGTGTGTGTGTGTGTGTGTGTGCCCACGGTGTGTGCATGTATAGGAAACAGGATTATTTATTTTTGAGAGACAGAGTGCAAGCAGAGAAGAGGCAGAGAGACAGGTTGGAGCTGGTTGGAGTTGAGTTTGAGGAGAGCAGGAAATATAAGAAGTTTAAATCTAACCTAGTTTTTCGACTAACATGTAAATATCTTGCATAGCCTCTTAAATACTACTAGCACTGCTGCTATTACTATTACTACTACCACGGAGATAACATTTGTTGCACTATTCCTAGGTCGGGAGTGAAATGTATTTGGGGGATTGTCTCCTTTCATCCTCTTGTCTCTATAGGTAGATTCTCCTGTTATCCTCATTTACAAACATTCTCCATTTTCTCACATCTTACTCCGTATTCCTGCAAATATTCCAGGTACCTAAAAGATTCACATGTTTCTGTGTGACTGGCTTATTTCTTCAGAGGCATATAGTTAAAAAAATTTTTTTTAAAGAAGGTCAAAGGCTCTGTTTTGAGGCCAACTGAAGTCACCTGGCACAGCATCCACTGAAATCTGTGGTTATACTACTGGATTTTTTTTTAATGTTTATTTATTTTTGAGAGAGAGAGAGAGAGAGAGAGAAACAGAATCTGAAGTAGGCTCCAGGCTCTGAGCTGTCAGCACAGAGCCCCACGCAGGGCTGGAACTCACCAACCATGAGATCATGACCTGAGCCGAAGTCAGACGCCCAACTGACTGAGCCACCCATACTACTGGATGTTTTGACCTCACCATGTTGACCCCTCGGTTTTGGCTTTAAGGACACTTGCTCCTGTTCTTTTGACCCTGAAACTGTTTTGAATCCAAGGCTTTTATTTAGAATTATACCAACTCAGATGGGCTTTCTATCCAGAAAGTGTTTTCTGGAGTGAATTCCATTAGCGTCAATTTAATCCCTTATCAGTTTTTTCCATAGCACAGTTAGATCATCTCCAAAAATGTTAATTCTACTGAAATATTTTTCATCTTCATTTTCAACACTTTTCCATTTAAAATTTGAAAAATTTTTGATGTGTTGATTAGGTATTGTCTGTATCAAATTTTATCAAGTCCATTTTATTTTTCTGGGTCAAAATTTGCAGATCTAAATGTTTTTAAAAATAAAGTTTGATTCTCCTGTCAATTTGTAGTCAATAACAAGGTTTGTTCTGGGTAATTTTAGCTGTTATCAGTTTTATTTAGCATTGATTATTTATACCAATAAGTTATCAACCCATCACAAATTGAATTACAATAGTAATGCTTTGTATTTGTTTCTTATTCATGGGAAATTGTGAACATTTTTGTATGCATGTGTGTGTGAGAAGAAAGATAAAAAAGACAGAGAGGGAGAGAGATTGATTGAGAGAGAAGAATATTGTTTGCAAAGCTCTCAAATGTATGTCAGAGTTTTAAGTGCCCACGGGGTCAAAATGTCAGGATATGAACAGCAGTATTTGTCATTAATCAGTGTTTGTCATCCTGGACAGAGGCAGGGTCTGAGTCACTCATTAGCCTTAGGAAATAGTCTGGAGGAGGGGTCTGGAGCCAGCAAGAGTATCCAGAAAGCATCATGCAAGGTCCCAATCAACAGTTAGGGCTCTCCAGATATACCACAAAAATAGAGATTACTAAATAACACCAGCCTTATGCATTTCTGTTCATATAATGGGTATCACTTGAACTAACGTGCAGTTGAGGGTCTTGGACTCTTGACATCATCAGGATTTTCGAGACAAGAGGCCATTGGTATAGATCTCCACTGTATCCTATAACTCTGGTAGAAAAGAGGGCTTGTGCCTTCCAGAACCTTCTTTTCAATGACTATCCATTTCTTATTACATCCAACTTTTTTTTCAGCATAAATATTGGATCCTTCAGATTTGGTTGGTGTTCACCCTCAAGCCTCCATGCCAATGCACGCTTCACTCAGGCCACTCTTAAAGTTTACTTTTGATGCCTCCCTGTCAGTTTTGCCTGGAATTCTATTTCCTGCCCTTCTCCCTGGAAGACCCTTACATATCCTTCTAAGCCCTTCCCAAAGGGGCCCTCCCTTCTTTAATTGGAAAGGGGGACTGTTTTGGATGTGGAGCACATGGGAGTGACTGGGGCAAACTGTATGTATGGAACAGACAGAGGTAATCCTCTGAGAGGGTCTCAGAGAGGCAGGCAATTGGGAGGGACTGAGGAAATAGGGAGGTCTGGAAGGACCGGGGGGAGGCGTGGGCTCAGACTCAGAGAATCTATAGACCATGTGGGGAGTTGGATATGATTAGAGGTAAGTGGAAGGCGGTGGAGGTCAGGGTTGGGGATAGTCAGTTGTGTACCCCTTTGTTCTCTACAGCACCCATGAAGACCCTAATACAGCACTGAACACATCAGGTACTGAATGCTGTGTCTCTTGCCCCCTGCTGTCTGTGAGCTTTTCTCTCAGTCCTGGGACATGGTGACTGAGGAGTGCGAAATGGTTGAGCCTCCATTCCCTTGGGAGAAGCTCTTCACTAAAGAGTGAGCTGATAAGCAGGGCCCCCCATTCTTTTCAGGACTCTTTCTCTGGGACAGTCTGGGACAGGACAACCCATGCTGTTGAAGTGCCAGGAAGACCACTGATTCTGATTCGAATTTCTCCCTGTGGTCTCCCCCATGGCCTCTGTTCAGGGAATGTGTGACTCCCATGGGGAGGACTCAGGTTGTGAGACTGGAGGTCTTTTGACTTTCCTGGGCTGGAGGTGGATGTCATTTGCTAAGAGTTATGAGCTAGGTTGAAAGAAAACCATAAGGTAAATTCACCTGATAGGGACATCTGGAGAACAAAGTGTCTGTGATCCTCTATGAACTGCTGGTGTGTGACCTTGTGTGACCTCAGGTAATAAACCACTTTATCTCTCTGAGCCTGAGTTTTGACATCTTCAAAATGGGGATCAAATAGCTATCTTTTAAGGCCGTTGTAATAAGTAAATATGTTACGCTACCTTTCGTGTTTATTTTTTCCATTTAGATTTTAATTCTGTTTCAATTGATTTTTGTGTCTGGTATAAGGTTGAAATTTAACTTATTTTTTTCCCTGAATGAATAGACATTCGTACCATAACACCATTTATTGAATAACCCCCTCTTGTTCTCATCAATGTGAAATTCCATCTTTATCATACACTGAATTCTGATATGTTTATTTCTGGACACTCAAATGGTGTTCTGTTAATCCACTGGCCTATTCCTGGACCAATATCACACTGTTTTATTATTGTAGCTTCACAATATGTTGTGATACGTGGTCCCTTATCATTATTCTTCGATTGCAAGATTTTCTTAGTTGTTCTTAGGCATGTGTTTCTTCCCCCCGGAAGAAAGTTCTTTTCAAGTTACTAAGTGCCAAAACATATTGGAACTCGTTTTTAACTGGGTACAAATTCATAGGGATTCAGGGAATGTCTTAGTCAACTTGAGCTGCTATAACAAAATACCTTAGATTGGCTGACTTAAACGATGGAAATCTATGTTTTGTAAGTCTGGAGGCTGGAGGTCCAACAAGGTCAGGTCCTGGTGAGAACCCCCTTTCCAGCTTGCAGTTGTCCACTGTCTTGCTGAATCCTCACAGGGGAGAGATAGAGAGAGCTCTTAAGTCTCTTCCACTCTTCATAAGAGCATTAATTCCATCACGAAGACCCCATCCTTATGACATCACCTAAAGACCCCACGCCAAATGCCATCACATTGGAGATGAGGGCTTCAATATATGAATTTGGGGGGCACAAATGTTCACTCCATGGCAGGAATGGATGGCATCTCTTTAAAATAGTGACTTCTCCTAATTAGGAGAACAGCATGTATTTCAATTTACTTAGTGGTTTTTTTTTTTTGCCTTTTGGTATTTTCATTATACAGTTCTTTCACATTCGTGATGAA
The DNA here is from genome assembly GCA_028646485.1 of Cryptoprocta ferox. NCBI lineage: Eukaryota > Metazoa > Chordata > Mammalia > Carnivora > Eupleridae > Cryptoprocta > Cryptoprocta ferox. The sequence goes on from CM053564.1 coordinate 18,492,238, forward strand.
AACGTTTTCCTGGACAACATATATCATGAGTGGTATCTCTTTCATTTTTCTTTCCAACAAGATTCTAATCGCATTCATGCTCATGTAATGCAATCGAATACACACACTGTTAATCACATTCCCTCTTCATCCACCACACTCAGGTCACATGGTTATTGTAGGAGCTGCCGTATGAGGATGGCCTGACCCTGTTTCCTGGGGCATTTAATTAGGCTGGTGGAAGATGGCCCGGCGTGGCGAGGCATGACCTCTCTGGGGCACTGGCAGCCTCATGTAGGCATCTGGACTTGTCTAACATCAGGGTCTCGGAAGCAAGGGTCAGCTATGGAAATGGAACCAGGGAAAAACGAGTCTTTAATCCCAAGTAAATTAGGGTGACCTGTCGAACCAGGGATGGATATTGTTGGGTCTAAGAGGCCAAGTTAGCAGAAAACTTCAACTCAGCAACAGTATCAAGCTCACAAAAACAACTCGGTGTGGGCTGGACCACAGAGAGATTTTCCATGGCAACACTACAGGGAGGTGGGGTGAAGGAGGGGCTGGTGCCTGCAGCTGTGCGTTCCTGTGCCATTAAGGTGACCCATCAGTTTAGACAGCAGGGGGAGTAAGGAAGTAACACAAGCAAGATTAGAACTAACATTGGCCTAACTTCCAGGACTGCATTCTTTCTACTACCTCTGGGGGCTTCCCAGACACTGCTGTCCACTCTGTCCCTTAAACACTTTTATCCTCTTTTCCCCATATGGGTTCCTCCACTTCTTGTCCTCCACACACCCCTACCTTCTCCTTCTATACTCCACCCAGCACCCCCGCTCTGTCACGCTTTATTTTGGTGGTGTTGGCTGACCATGAGGCTACCCAGTGTGCTGGAGAGGGGGACAGTCCACAAGACTGAAGAGAAATGACTCCCTCCTCTGTCTCACTCCCTCTTCTTGCAGCATAAAAGCTTCAAGCCATCTGCAACATCAGATTGTTCCATAAATGACACATAACATGAAAATAGGCTTCCTAACCCGGAATAGCAAATAAACGCATTCCCTCCCCTCTCCTGCAATGTCCTGTGTAAGCCGAGTCCTTTTATCTAAATTCAAGCAGATGGAGCAATTTTCCTGTCCTTCCTCATGTCCACAGCTCAGTCCTGGGGATGAGTGTCCTGTCATTTTGGCTGGGCTCTTTGCTTCAAGTTGTAATTGTTGAGGTTAGCTTGACATTTGATGGAACATCTGTAATTAATGCGTCACTCAGATGGCACAAAGGGAAAGGGACATGAAGGGACCTTTTTATTGAGATGGAAATTTTACAATCGATTTAAGCACCCTGTGGACACCTACTATGTGCCCATGACTGCTTAGGATTGGGGCTACTGAGTTTAGCAAATGATCCCCAGCTTCAGGGACACAGCCTCCGCAGAGACAGCAATTGTCAGCAAAGGACAATGCGACGTGGTAAGTGTGATAAGGAAAATGTTCACAAAATGCTCTGGCAATAGGTTGGAGTTAGACAGAGAAAACATATTTGTAATACATATGACAGATAAAACTGTACAATGAGCTGTCACAAACTGATGAGCAATATACTAACACCCAACAGGAAAAATGGAAAAAGGCATGAATGGGACCATCCAAGTGGCCAATAGATATATATTAATCAAAAGAAAATACTATTTTACCCCTGGCAGACTGGCAAAAATTAAAAATGAGGGGAAATGCCTGGAGCTGGAAAGGATGCTGGAAGAAACATGTAATCTCATATATCATTGGTAGAAATGTGAATCATCAGACTCATTTGGGGACCATAGCGGGTCCATATTTATACAGCTTAAAAATACACATATTGTTTGTTTTGATCTGCCCTACTTCTGGTAATATAGCCTACATAAATAAAATTATTTGTTGAGGCAATAAAATTAAAAACAACTTAATTAACTGTGGCCCTTCCATATTATGGAATATTAAGTAGCTAATAAAAAGTATGAGTTAGATCTATGACTATTGACTATTGACCTGCAAGGGTGCTCATTATGTATTATTAATGAAAATAGCAAGTTGCATAGAAGCTTATATTTGTTCTGGCAAAAACCATGAGGAAAACTCGGTGTGTGTGTGTGTGTGTGTGTGTGTGTGTGTGTTGTGTTTGTAATTGTTTAATTAAGTGTGGCGAAACATGGAAGGAGACACTCCAACTTGTTAACACTTCTCATCTTAGTGGGAAAGAAGGTAGGAAAGCAGAGAGAGAAGAGTGACTATTTTCTTTGCAAACTTTTTTTTCCCTCTAAAAACTAGTTTTAGATTTTTCTGCTCTGGAGGAGATGGAGTAGATGTCCTTTTTCCTATTCTTCCTGCTAAGTAAAATCAAAACTCCTGGGCACTGCACATAAAACAAACATAAGAAGACTCTGAAAGGTGAAGAGAAGAAGGCAGACAGGCTAGGGACCAAGGAACGATATGTTGGTGAACTCATTTGGTTTCATCTTCACCTCACATTCTGGACTTGGAGCTGAAGAAACCAGTCACCCAGAATGCTAATGGAGCAGACAAAGAAAGCACCCCCATAAAAGCCTTATCTCACTAGCCAAAGCACCAGGAAAAGAGCAACCTAATAAGAGATAAAGCTTTAATTACTGCTCTACTGTAGCCAAACGCCACAGAAACTGTGGCCCCACTCCCAACCCACCAGCAAAGGCCAAGTGGGAAGCCTAGACTTCTGCTTTTTTGAGAATCTAGCAAGGTACCCCAGCTCTCCCAGTGGATGGCATCAGAGAATGCAAATTGGGACTCCATCCATGCCAACAAGTTTCCCCATCTTCATCCTCTAGTATCAATGGAGACCATGTGGAGAGTCTGGACTTTCACCCTTACCTGGGAATAGTGGAGGACCTCTCCATCTCCCCTCTGGGGCATGCCACAGGGGGCCTAGGCAGAACCATGACTTAGCCATTACTTGGTAGGTACAGGCAACTCCCACCAAGATGTCCATGGAGATCATGAAGAGCAGGAACTCCCACCCCTTGCGGTAATGAGAAAATCTCTACTTGGATGTCAACAAAGACCAAGTGGGGAGCCTGCATTTATACCTCCGTCAGGCAGGAATGAGGTGGCATGCCCTCTTTTGCTTTCAGGGTGGTATCAGAACAATCCATAAAATGGAAGGTTTGATTAAGATCTGAAGTCTTATAACATAATATGAAAATGTTCAGCTTATAGTTGAAAGTCACTCATCAAACCAGGAACCAGGAAAGTCTCAAACTGAATGAAAAAGACAACCAATAGATGTCAACATTGAAATGACAGAGATGTTGGTGTCAGAATTACCTAATGAAGACTTTGAAGCAGCCATGATAAAACGCTTCAACAAACAATGGTAAACAAGGCTTGAAGCAAGTAAAAATATGGAACATATTAACAAAGAAACAGAAAACATAAAGGAGAACCAAATGGAAATAATGGAACTTTATAAAGCAATAACTTAACTAAAAAGCTCAGTGAATGGTCTACCAGCAGAATGGAGGGGACAGAAAAAAGAATAACTGAACTGGAAGATAGAACAATAGAAATTACATAGATAAAATAGACTGAAAAATATGAACAGAGCCTCAAGGACCTGTAGGACTGTAAAAAGATCTAATAGTCATGTCATCAAAGGCCCAGGAAAAGAGGAAAATGAGGATGGAGTTTTTATTTTTTAATTTTTTAAATGTTTATTTATATTTGAGAGAGACAGAGCATGAGCGGCAGAGGGGCAGAGAGAGAGAGGGACAGAGGATCCAAAGTGGGCTCTGCACTGACAGCAGAGAACCTGATTCAGGGCCCAAACTCATAAACTGCAAAATCATGACCTGAGCCAAAGTCAGATGCTTAATCGACTGAGCCACCCAGGCACCTGAGGATGGAGTTTTTAAAAGCACTTGAAGAAATAATGGCTGAAAGTTTCCCAGTTGGGCAAAAGGCATAAACCTAGAAGGTTTACGAACTCTCAAAAGGGTAAAGTGAAAGAAATCTATATCAAAACATATCAGAGTTCAACTTCTGACAAGTAAAGACATAGAAAAAATCTTGAAAGCGGCCAGAGAAAAATGACAACTTATCTATAGGGGAAAAAGGATTTGAATGACAGTAGATTTCTAGTCAGAAACCATGGAGGTTAGAAAGATGTAATACAGGGGCACCTCAGTGGCTCAGTCGGTTGAGCGTCTGGCTTTGGCTCAGGTCATGATCTCACAGTTCGTGGGTTCGAGCCCTGCGTTGGGCTCTGTGCTGACAGCTAGCTCAGAGCCTGGAGCCTGTCTTTGGATTCTGTGTCTCCCTCTCTCTCTGACTCTCCTCTGCTCATGCTCTCTCTCTCTCTCTCTCTCTCTCTCTCTCTCAAAAATAAATAAAACATTAAAAAAAAGAAAGAAAGATGTAACACGATATTTTTCAAGTATGAAAATAAAATAACTGGTGACTCAGAATCCTATACCAGTGAAAATATCCCTTATGAATGAAAGAGAAATTAGACATTTCAGATGAAGGAAAACAAGAAGAATTTGTAATGAACAGACCTCCTCTAAAATAATGACTAAAGGAAGTTCTCTAAACAGAAAAGACATGATAAAAGAATCTTGGAATACCAGGAAGGAAGAAAGAACTCAGTTAGAAAAAATACGGGAAATACATACATTTTCCTTCTCTTGAGTTTTCTAAATCATGTTTGACAGTTGAAGCAAAAATTACTATGCTATGGGATGTGGCTCTAAAACATATGTAAAGGAAATATTTAAAACAATTACAAATTGTTTGTTGCTAGGTAAAGAAACAAAGTGTTGGTAAGGTTTCTACACTTCACTTAAACTGGTAAAATTATGACCCCAGTAGACCATAGTAAGTTATGTATATATACACTATAACACCAAGAACAACCGCTAAAAAGCTATACAAAGAGATATATACTAAAAGACACTATGTATAAGTAAAAATGGAATTCTAAAATTCAAATAACACACAGGAAGGCAGGAAAAGGTAAACTGAGAAAAACTGAGAGAACAAACAGGAAGCAACAAATAAAAGGGACTTAACCCTAAGATATCAATAATTACACTAACTGTAAGTGATCTAAATACAGTAACTACAAGAAAGATATTGGCAGAGTGGATTTAAAAACATGACTCAATTATATGCTGCCTATAAGAAACTCACTTCAAAATAACAGTATGGGGGGGGCACCTGGTGGCTCAGCTCATTGAGCGTCTGACTCTTGACCTTGGCTCAGGTCATGATCTTACGGTTTGTGGGTTTAAGCCCTGCGTTGGGCTCTGTGCTGACAGTGTGGAGCCTGCTTGGGATTCTCTCTCCCCCTTTCTCTGCTCCCTCCTCTCTCTCTCTCTCTCTCTCTCTCTCTAAATAAATAAATAAACTTAAAAAAAAAACCAAAATAACAATATAGGGAGGCTGGAGTAAAAGAATGGAAAAAGACATATCATACAAATATTAATCAATGAAAAACAGAAGTGGCTATATCAGTATTAGGTAAAGAAAACTTCAGAGCAAGGACACTTGGGTGGCTCAGTTGGTTAAGTGACTGACTCCTGATTTTGGCTCAGGTTATGATCTTGCGTTTCATGAAATCGAGCCCTGCATCAGGTTCTGTGCCAACAGCCTGGAGCCTGCTTGGGATTCTCTCTTTCTCCCTCTCTCTCTGCCCCTCCCCATTTGTGCATTCTGTCTCTCTCTCTCTCTCTCTCTCAAAATAAATAAATAAATATATAATAAAAAGAAAACTTAAGAGCAAAGAAAATTATCACATACAGAGTAAGTCATTACATAATGAAAAAAGAACTAATCCACAAAAGACCTAAGGGTCTTAAATGTGTAAGAACCAAACAACAGGGATGCAAAATATGTAAAGTAAAAACTGAAAAGAAAAGAATAGACAAATTCACAATTATAGTTGATACTTTTAATATTTCTCTTTTTTAAATATAATTTATTATTAAATTGTCTTCCATACAACACCTAGTGCTCATCTCAACAAGTGCCCTCCTCAATGCCCATCACCAATTTTCCCCTCTCCCCTCCCCACCATCAACCCTAAGTTTGCTCTCTGTATTTGAGAGTCTCTTATGGTTTGCCTCCCTCCCTCTCTGTTTATAACCTTTTTTTTCCCCTTCCCTTCCCCCATGGTCTTCTGTTAAATTTCTCAAGATCCACATGTGAGTGAAAACATGTGGTATCTGTCTTTCTCTGACTGACTTATTTCACTTAGCATAATAGCCTCCAGTTCACCCATGTTGCTGCAAATGGCAGAATTTCATTCTTTCTCATTGCCAAGTAGTATTCCATTGTATATATAAACCACATCTTCTTTATCCATTCGCCAGTTGATAGACATATAGGCTCTTTCCATAATTTGGCTATTGTTCTCTCTTAACAACTGATAGAAAACTAGAAAGACAATCAACCAAGATATAGAAAAACAGTAACCACAGTCAGTGGGACCTAATCAACATTTACAGAACACTCTTTTCAATATTCTTTTCAAGTGCCCATGGAATAGACACCAAGATAGACCATATCCTCAGCCATAAAACAAACCTCAACAAATTTAAAAGAGCTGAAATAATACAAAGCATGTTCTCCAATCACAATGGAATCAAACTAAAAACCAACATAATGTTGAAAGTTCTAGCTAGTGCAATGCCAAGAAAAGGAAACAAAAGGCATACAGGTTGTAAAGGAAAAGATCAAATAGAAGGTGACAATGATTGTCTACATAGAAATTTCCAAGGAATTCTACAATAAAACAAACAAAATTCCTGGAACTAATAAGTGAATCAGCAAAGTTGCAAGATTAAAAATAAACATAAAAAAATAAATGGGGTGTTTGTATACTAGCAGTGAACATGTGGGCACTGAAATTAAAACTATAATACCAGGGCACCTGGCTTAAGTTGGTTAAGCGTCCAACTCTTGATTTTGGCCCAGTTCATGATCTTGTGGTCATGGGATTGAGCCCCGAGTCAGACTCTGCACTCACAGCATGGAGCCTGCTTGGGATTCTCTCTCTCCCTCTCTCTCTGCCCATCCTCTGCTCTCTCTCTCTCTCAAAATAAATAAATAAACTTTAAAAACAGTACATGTGTACAAAGTGAAGTAAAAAGCAAAGACAAAAAAATCCTTATTCTTTTATTGTCAGTTTCCACAGACATAAAATTTCTATAAACATTTCTAAGTTCTCACTCTCAATTTCTACATATTGTGATGGATTCTAGACTGGTACTGGTCCCACTGGAGCAGCTTTGAGTAGCACTGTCCTGGGTGATGGGAAGCTTATTAAGCAGGGGTGTAAAATATTGTGTTAATCAGAGTAGTGTGGGCCAGTAGGTTGTCAAAGTGTGGAAAACTATTCCCCGATCCCAGGGAATCCCTGAGACCCTCGTAGGGGATGTGCAAGTTCAAAACTATTTTCAGGACACCTGGGTGGCCCAGTTGGTTGAGCATCTGACTCTTGGTTTCAGCTCAGGTCATGGTTTGTGGGTTCGAGCCCCACATCAGGCTCTGTGCTGATGGTGCAGAGACTGCTTAGGATCCTCTCTCTCCCTCTCTCTCTCTGTCCCTCCCCCACGCATGTGCGCACGCACTCTCTCTTTCTCTCTCTCTCTCTCTCGAAGTAAGTAAATAAACTTTAAAAAACAAAACTATTTTCATAATCAAACTGAAGTCAAAACTATTTCATAATGGGATGTCTGGGTGGATCAGTCGGTTAAGCGTCTGACTTTGGCTCAGATCATGATCTCGTAGTTGGTGAGTTTGAGCACCATGTCAGGCTCTGTGCTGACAGCTCAGAGCCTGGGGCCTGCTTTGGATTCTGTGTCTCCCTCTCTCTCTGCCCCTCCCCCATGCACATTCTCTCTCTCTCTCTCTCTCTCTCTCAAAAATAAATATCAATAAATTAAAAAAAAACTATATCATAATAAACCTAAAATGACTTTGTAATAAAACTGGCACTTAGCATGAATCAAGACGATGGCACCAAAATAGTCACTCTATGCTTCATTGCTACATACTTGCATTAAAAAGAAGAATGCCACCTTTGGTTATAAATGTCCTGATGTAGTGGTAAAAATTATTAATTCTGTTAGATCCTGAGCCTTGAGTACAAGTCTTTTTACTTATTTATTTTTTAATTTAAAAATTTTGTTTAACACTTATTCATTTTTGAAAGAGTGTGAGTGGGGAAGCAGCAGAGAGAGAGGGAGACATAGAATCCAAAGCAGGCTTCAGGCTCTGGGCTGTCAGCACAGAGCCCGACACAGGGCTCGAACTCACAGACTGTGAGATCATGACCTGAACTGAAATCAGATACATAACTGACTGAGCCACTCTGGCACCCCAGGCTTTTTATTGTTAATTTGTGTGATGAAAGGGGATGTATGCATTAAGCAGTTTTGCAAACCAAGGTATGATGGTTGTCTTGAGAAAATGCAGTTGAGTTGCAAGCCCAACAAAATGGATTTTTCAAAAGGTAAAATGATGCCATTTGTTTTACTAAATTTTTGTTTTGGAAAATACAGCAATTTTTAATGATGCAGATTACTTGAGAGAATGACTGACCTGCTATGGTTCTTTGGATTTGGGTATTTGGCTGAAACTTTCTTGAGAATGAATGGAGTAAGCCTATCACTCTAAGGAAAGCAACTGATAGCATTTGTTGTAGCCAATGAAGTACACCCCCCAGGAGAAAATTAGACTCTGAAAAACTTGTATCTGCCACCATGATTTGACAGCTTTCCAATTCTTGGAGATGTTTCTAATGAAATTGGCGATATTAATTGATGTGATTTTTTAAAAACGTATAATGAAATGTGCCAGCATATGGAAGATATGAATAAGTCAGTGAACAAATATTTTCCAAACGATCTGTGTGCGATGTTGCAAAATCATGCAGGTAGAAGGTCCATCAAACTGTATGATCGACCAATGTATTTTAATATAGCGGAGTATGAAAGGTTCATTGATAGGACCTCGTATGCTACACCGCAAATAACCTTTAGGAAAATAAGCACTCATCAAATTTTGGCATAGTATCAAAAAAGGATATTCACAATTATCTGATAACACTATTACAATGTTTTCTTGTTTCAATTCTTCCCTTTTCAATCACACATCTGTGAAAGTTGGTGTTCTTCATCTCCTTCGACCAAAACAAGGTATCACAATAGATTGAAAGCAGAAGCAGATAAGAGAATCCAGCTTTTTTTTTTAAGTCATACGTTAAAAATAGTTGCAAAAATATGTAATGCAACACCACTCATCACTGAATTTTTTGTTTTGGAGCAAAACATTCTATTTACTTATTTGTTTTATTATTTTATTATTCATAAAGATGTATTACCATGTAATGAGTTATTATCATTTTTACTAGTTTAAAAATTTTTTTTTTATGTTTATTTATTTTTGAAGGAGAGAGACAGGACATGAGCAAGGGAGGGGCAGAGAGAGAGGGAGACACAGAGTCAGCACAGAGCCCGATGTGGGGCTCAAACTCATGAATCATGAGGTCATGACCTGAGCCGAAGTGGGTCGCTTAACCAACAGAGCAACCCAGGCGCCCCTCATTTTTTACTAGTTTTAAAAACAATGTTTATTTATTTATTTTGAGAGAGAGGAAGAGAGAGTGCACATGTGTGCATGAGTGGGGGGAGGGGCAGAGGGAGAAGGAGAGAAAGAATCTCAGCACAGAGCCCCACCCCCCACCCGGGGCTCGACCATTAGATCATGACCTGAGCCGAGATCAAGAGTCAGATGCTTAACCAACTGAGCCACCCAGGTGCACCTCAAATATAGAAAACTTTCAACATTTTCTGTTTTAATTTTTAATATGGTAAAATTTGTTAGCCATAACCCACATAAGCAGATATTTTTAGGACTGTGAAGTGATCCTGACATCAGAGTTTGAGAATACTAGGTCAGGAGGTATGGATGGCATAGCTACCAATATGGAAGCAGCTTGGAGAAGAGTCATCCAACTCACATTGGCTTGTACCATGAAGAAAACAAAACCTTCATTGTGGTAAGGCCCTGGGATTTGGAGTTTGTTATGTAACATAGCCTCATGTAGCCTGCCTAACACACACACTGGGATCTGTGTTTTAGGGACATCACCTTGGCAGCAACGTTAAGGGTGGGGTGGGGATGGAGATACAGGCTGAGGCTGAAAACACGGTCCTAAATCCTAAGGTTGTTTCAGGGGATCTAGTTCAGGGTCCGAATGAGGCAATGGTGGAGAAGTAACAGAGAGGAAGGAACACATAGAAGATGTTTCAAAGTTGTATTTGCTTACCAATTATAGTGTGTAGAGGAAAAAGGGGAGACGTCTTGAAGAGGTTGGGTTTTGGTCCCTGGGGAAATGGTGAAGTTATTTACAAGATCAGTAACTCTGTATGTCTAACAGAAATTGTGTGTTTTAGAGGGAAAGGAATTGATGGGCTCCATTTAATTTAATTTAATTTATTTATTTTTAAGTGTTTATTTATTTTTGAGAGAGAGAACACACATGCGTGAGCGGGGGGTGGGGGAGGGGACAGAGGATCTGAAGCAGGCTTCACTCTGACAACAGTGAGCCCAACAAGGGGGGATCAAACTCATGAACCGTGAGATCATGACCCGACCCAAAGTGGGATGCTTATCCAACTGAGCCACACAGGTGCCCCGATGATCTCCAGTTTAAACATTTGAGTGTGAGCTGCCTGTGGGCCACCCAGACAGAGATAAGAGTGAAAAGTACTTGCATGACTCTTCCCACGTGCTTCACATTATTTTGGGCACCAAACATACAAAGTCTTTGAATACATACAACCGTCTTATGAAGAAGGTACTTGTATTATCCCTACTTCATAGAGAAACTGAGGCATGGGAGTGAAGTGGTTTGTCCAAGGGAAGTGGTCACCCAGTGAGTGATACGTGCGTGATCTGAGCGCTCAGGCTCTTAGACATTATGTTTTGCTTCCCCCTCGGTGCTCAAAAGTCAGTTAATAATCTGAACCCTGGGTCCAAAGACACATTAGGTTGTATATTTGTAAATTCCATCAGAAAGGCACTCATCTCAGAAAGGATAATAACTTTCACTCTTTGCCTCTGTCTGGTCACATTGGGAGACACCGGACTGCAACTCCGCTGAGGTGTCCTGGCTTGATGACCCATGTGAAATTGTAGCAGCTGCTCTTAGAATTTCCAACGTTATAGCAGAATCCGATGAATCCCAAGTCTGGCTCCCAGAGCCATGCCTTGAAAGCAAACCAGGGAATGTCTGTGAAAGGCCAGGAAGCAGCCACACGGTTTTCTGAAAAACTGCAAGGATTCGTCTTTGCTAAGCTGCCTCTGGACTCTGGATGAACTAGTGACCTCCTTGCCCAGCTCCGGGCACCATCACTCATGTTGCATTTGAACCGCATGCCCTAGAGTCACTTTGTGTACTGACTAATCTTCATTCTCACCCATTAGCACCAACTTCCATGTGGCATCAGTTCTTGGGTTAACTTGATATTGATTAGGTGCTCACTTCCCCATCTACCTCATCAAACAGGATTTGACGGGCGCCTGGGTGGCTCAGTCGGTTAAGGAACCGACTCTTGGTTTCAGCTCAGGTCATGATCTCACAGGTCGTGAGTTCAAGCCCTGCATCAGGCTCTGTGCTGACAGCGTGGAGCTGGCTTGGGATTCTCTGTCTCCCTCTCTCTCTTCCCCTCCCTGCTTGCATGTGCTCTCTCTCTCTCTCTCTCAAAAATAAAATAACATTAAAAAAAAGATTCTCTCTCTGCCCCCTCCCCTGCTTATGCTCTCTTTCTCCCTCTAAGTTAAAATAATACAAAAAATTTTTAAAAATAGGATTTGAAGTCAAACTTCTGCTTCTATCAAACCAGGGGGCTTTGGCTTTGCCTACTGGATGCCACCAGCTTGTGGTGTGGATGGATGCCTGACTCTGTCTGAGAGGGTCTAGGTACAGGAAGAAAAGGAAGCTCTGGGATTCTCAGATTCTGCATGCAGCAGTGAGGCTCGGGCAGGTGGCAGGGGAGGAGGGGCCCGAGGGGCACCTGCCCTATCAGTTCAGGGGAGAACTTCCAGGGACAGTAGAATGTCCCCAGGAGTTGAGTGTCCCCTCACGTGCCCTCCGTCCTGTCCTGAAAAAACCTCTGTTAAAGCTGGGATGAAATCCCCAAGAGATTTGTTTCTAAATGTATCTCAGTAGCCTTGATTTAAGGCCCAATTCAACAGGAGGACAGTCGGCTCCTTTAAAGTAAAGTAAGTGTAAAATGGACAGATGCGAAGGGCCAGGGTGTCTCACTGAAACAAAAGCTTGCTTGCTTTCTGACTCAGATCCATATGTGTCCCATGTGTCCTATGTCCCAGAACATTTGTTTGAAATAATCATTTGTACTCCAGATGCCAACTGCCAGGCTGCTTCCAGGACCTGGGGCACAGTGGGTTTGTCTTGCCTTTTGGAATTTAAATAAAATTGATGGTAGCCTTGTAAACATGAGTTCCAGGAGAAAAGAAGTGGCATCCTCTCTTTCTAGAAGCATGGGAAGGATGAAGGAGCCATGACGGTTGGTGAAGCACCCTGAAATAGCAGAAGTGGGGAGCCATTACCACCCCTCGGGCCCAGGAAGGAAGGGCAGGGAGGGAGAAGAAGAGTTAGCTAAGCCTGAATTCAGGAGCCCTAGAAGTAGGAGTGGGCCAGCCAGGGGCCCAGGGACAAACCCTCTACCTCCTCTCCCCTCCTGCTCTCAGCTCTTGCTGTCGCCTCCCATTGGCTTCCTCCATCCAAGAGGCAGAAGGTGAGGGACACCTGGTGATTCAATCTGGGAGGTTATTACCCTCCCTGGCCACAGAGCAGAGAGCAGTGACGAGTGTGGTATGGAACTAGCACCAATCTCAATCCCACGTACAATAGAAAACCCAGTTTTTCTCAAAGTTCTTGGGAGGATTCATGCTAGAAGCAGGAGACGGGAGCCGGAAGAAACTATGCTATTGCCACAACCAACAACCTCCACGTCTGACGGATGCTGGACCTGACGCACTTGTTCCTTGGCGATGCTCAGCTCCGTATGGTGCCCCAACTAATGGTACTCTGCCTTCCGGTAGGCTCTAAGGGAAACACAGAGCCTTCTCAGTTCTGGGGAGATAATTCTGCTTCTGCTTTTCGCTGCTTCAACCTGGAAGTGACAAACATCACCTACACTGCCATTTTATTTAGGCATCTCTTATTGTGTCCTACTTGAAATTCCTTCCTCTCTCCTGAGAACTTCTTCCCTCTTCCATTGGCTGACTTGACATCACACTCGTGAATTTGACTCTGATCTCCTGACATCCCATCCGTCCGGAGCTCTGTCCCTTTGTCCTGCACCACCACCCTTCTCTGTATTTCTCTTTGTGGGAAAGCCACTCTTGCCTTCATACCCTCTGCCTGGCTTTTCTTTAATCTTGTGCAGCTCATCTCTGCATATAAAGGAGCCAACACCTTGGTGAGAATCATTAATTTTCAGAAGCTTTTATTTTGGTGACTCCAAAGATAATTGCTAAAAATAGGTTCATTCCCTGCAAGACACAGTTAACATCAACTCATTTTGTGGTCAGGCTTCCCAAAGGCGCGAGGTGCCGAGAATACAAGTGTCTTAGCTGCCGTGACAAATTTCCCCCACGAGCAGGCTTGCAGCAAATAATGATTTCTTAGAGGCAGTCTTTGGTTCTCAGACTTGGGGAGGCTGTGTCCGAGGTCTGGAGATGTCCGGGTGGGCCTGGGTTTTTCCAAGAGGGGAGACTGCATCATTTTCCATGAATGCAGGAGTGGCATGGGGAGACAGGTCGCCGGGGACCTCACACCTGGGATTATTGGCATTTCAGAACTCTACAGTTAGGATCTTTAGGTACAAACCCTTCACTGAAAGTTGGTGATACCCTTTAGCATCTGGAGGAGACATCCCAGTCAGGACAAGTTCAAGGTCTAAAAGAAATTAGCAATAGGTTGTAAGTGGGCATCATTCCTATTTTCCTCACTCGTGACTTTGGCCCACAGAGAAGGTAGTTGTGTGAACACTTCTGCTTTCTAGAAAGTGAGGGGAGGGGTTTCTGGACTTGGGCAAGGCTTCACTTACCTCCTCGTTGGGCATACCAGTGGGCACTCTTACATCCTTCCCCCCCTCTCTCTGTCTGGGGTCTTCCTCCCTGCATGTCTCCCTCATTTACTTTTGCCCTCCCTCCCTCTCTGCTCCCCGCCCCCCTTCTTCCCTTGGACCTATCTCATCCTAAGTACAAGAAGGGTTGGCATCCGTTTTTCCTTGTAAAGACCAGGCAGCCTCTTCCATGCTTTTCGGGCTTCTCAGCCTGTAACCGGATGGTGCTGGTCTTGAAGCTCAGATTTCTAAGGGCAGTCGTGGAATGTTCTCCCATCCAGCTATTTAAATAAAACCCACTCAGCTCTTGCTCCTCCTCTGGCTCCTTCCATCTTTTCATCAAACTGGTTAGAATCCACAAGGGAGGAAAGGCGTGACAGATGTCCCCGGATTTTGAACACATGGAGGGTTGGCTGGGAGGTCTTAGAAATCCCATACGAGGACTTTGCAGTTGAGGAAAAGGAACAAGGTGGGAAACACATGTTATTGGTGGGGCCCCTAAAGGCCACCATCAGCTCTTAGAAGCAGACGTTTCTAGGAAGTGGAAGACTTTAAAACAGTGGACATTGGAGGCCTTTAACCTGGGTTCCAGAACCTGATTTTGTAGTGACAAGTGATTTCAACAGGTGTGGGTCATATATTTGTAGCATCAGCAGAGACTCAACTGGTGCCTCAGACTCAGGGCCTGGGTTAGGAAGAGAAGGAATCCGTCTGAGGGGCTCACGAAGACTTTCCCAGGAGCTGAAAGCCAAGATTCTTGCCTTGGTTGGAGATATTTACGTTTTTCTCGGGGTCAGCAGAGATTTTTCTCAGAAACTTTAGGAAATACTATGTTGGAAAAGACAAGGCCTCATTAGAGCTTGTCTCAATACAGGCTTTTCCTTAACCACAGCAACAAGACAAGAGGGCCACTATAAAGACTGGGTGTGTGTCGTGCACACCCCGCATGACCACGATCTACCTCTATTTCAGCTGCGGTGTTGGGAGGACAGTCCCGGTGGATGCAGGTGGCATTCTAGCTCAAGTGCCTGTACGTACCTCCACTTCCATACCTCAGTGTGCTTCTCTGAAGGACAGCCTGGAGGGGCAGGGAAGCTAACACACCCCAGGTAACAGTCCGTGGATGAGGGATGGGAGGCAGTGAAGACCCCTGCTTCCTGTCTTTCAGAGGGGCAATTCTGAGATGCGATACTGTTTCTCAAAGGGTCACCAGTCAGAACTGCTTTTTAGTGATGGGGACTCCTTCCCTGCCTCACTCCCACTGCCCCCTACGGTTGCTTTCAGGTATCACATCCCAAATAAACTGCCGGGACCCAAATCCTCAGAGTCTGCTTTTGGGGGAACTCAAATTAAGACACTAAGTGATCCTTTGTGTGTCAAATGTCAACATTGGCAAGTGGAAATCTAGCTGATTTCTCTCTCCTCTTATCCTTTTATTTTTAAACTTTATTTATTTTGAGAGAGAGCAAGTGAGAGCACAAGCAGAGGAGAAACGGGGGGGGGGGGAGAGAGAGAATCCCAAGCAGGTTCCATGCTGTCAGCGCAGAGCCCAATGCGGGACTCGAACTCACAAACCGTGAGATCATGACCTGAGACAAAATCAAGAGTCAGACGCTTAACCGACTGAGCCACCCAGGTGCGTCCTCTCCCCCCATATCTTATTTCTCTTCCAGAGTTAAAAGACAATGAGTGTGTCTAGTTCAGGGGAAGTAGGAAAAGGAAGTAAGGTAGCAAGAGATTTTCATGCTACATTTAGAGTAGCTTGAGGAATTAAAAAGTAAGAAAGGCAGAATTTGGGGCAAAGGACTATGACACAGGTCATCACTTTTATTTGAATTAGTGCTGGCCACAGCAGTACTGGGACTTTGCCAACCATGGGAATTATGAAATTTTTAGGTCTTTGCCAGTTGTACAAAGTTAAAAATAATGGTATCATATGTACTATTTTAATTCACATTTTTTAAAAATTACAGTGAGAGCATTTTTCCTTGTGTGTATTAACCATTGTTTTTCCCCCATAAGCTGGATGTTCTACAAATTATTTTACAAATCATTTCGATGACAGGTATTCAGATCAAGCCCCCTTTTCACTATCTTAGAGAATGGTACACAAACGGAAAAATAATTCAACATTACTCAAAGTGGAAGTCTAGCACATTGAAAGGACAGTGCCATTTTTTTCCTGTACATTTTTGTTGTGGACATTGAAACATCTGGTAATACTCCACATATACAGCTTTTGTAGGGAAATTGGCACTGAGATTGACAGTGCAAATTCGTACAGTGTTTTGAAGGGCATTTGAACAATTTCTGTCAAAATTTAAGATGGGCCTATCCACTGTTGTAGCATTTCAAGAAAATTTGTCCTGCAAATATGCTTATGTGAGGTCCCAAATATTATGCTTTCTCGTGGGTGTGCATGTGCGGGCATGCATGCTAGTCTATGCGTGAAGAATAGACTCGCAGAGGTGGAGAATTAATGAAGACTCCTGGACCCTTCCTGAATCTAATCCTGGAGCTGCTGCAAAAGGCAGAGAGTCATAGATCCTAGAGCCTACCTAAGACGATGCACATCGTTTCAAGAGGGAGAAGGTGCTGGAGGTCAACGTGATAAGGTAAAGAGAGGTCTGGGTGTCACAGGTGGCAGATAGGCGGGGCAAGAACTTGAGAGCTGACCCCTGCCTTTGCAGAGCAGGGAAACAGGAGGTGCTCGTCTGGGGGCCGTTGCATTCAGAGCAAGACAGGCCTGGAGTTCTGTGGGGGTGGTGGGCGGGTGACAAGGACAGACTGCAGGCACGCTGACTGGCCCTCGGACAATCCCAGCAGAGGGCAGCAGCCTCTGAGAGCAGCACTGTCCCTGGCCTAGAATCCACCCATTCCCAGAACAGGAGAGGGAGAGGGGCGAAGAAGGGAAATGGCTGCGAGCAAATTGTTACATGGGGAAATCCTCAGCTCAGCCTCCCGGGAGAAGCATGAACGTCGGTCAAGGATCTTGCCTTCAACCTCATCTGCTCCTCCACCCACAGGCAAGCTATCAAATAGTCCCAAAAAATCTGAGTTTGGAGGAATATATAACGAGACTCTAACTGAAACAATCTATGCCATAAGATGCAGGAATAATGGATTAGAATCTTTAAAATTATTTATTTATTTATATTTAAAAATAAGCCAAGTTGGTTGACTTGTAATGGTTTCAGGAGTAGAACCCAGTGATTCATCACTTACATATGACACCCAGTGCTCATGCCACCAAGCGCCCTTCTTAATGCCCATCACCCTTTTAGCTCATCCCCCCACCCACGTCCCCTCCAGCAACCCCCAGTTTGTTCTGTGTATTTAAAAGTCTCTTATGGTTCGCCTCTTTCTCTGTTTTTATCTTATTTTTCCTTCCTTTCCCCTATGTTCATCTGTTTTTGTTTCTTAAATCCCACATATGAGTGAAATCATATGATATTTATCTTTCTCTGACTTATTTTGCTTCGCATGATACACTCTAGTTCCATCCATGTTATTGCAAATGGCAAGATTTCATTCTTTTTGAGCGCTGAGTAATATTCCATTGTGTGTGTATATATACCACATCTTCTTTATCCATTCATCAGTTAATGGACATTTAGGCTCTTTTCATAATTTGGCTATTGTGGATATATATATATATATATATATATTTTATATTAGAGCGAGCATGAGTGAGGGAGGGGGCAGAAAGGGATAGAGAGAGAGAGAAAGGGTGAGAGAGAGAGAGAATCTCAAGCAGCCTCCACACTCAGCATGGAGCCCGAATTTGGGCTCAATTCCACAGTCCTGGGATCACAACCTGAGCCTAAATCAAGAATTAGATGCTTAACTGATGGAGCCACCCAGGTGCTCCTGGATTCGAATCTCTTAAAGTTAAAATAAGGAAAACGAATATCCTGAGAGAAATAAGCCAAGATTTTAGGAACATAAAATAGGAATAAGAAGTTTTGAAGAGCCATTTGGTGACTCTGGGACATGAAAAATATAATGCAAAAAAAAAATAAAAATAAATAAATAAAGGCTATACTGTTTGGGCATGAAAAATATATTGTAAAAAATGAAAGCCACATATATTGTCCAAGGAAAAGTTGGCCGACATAATGAATACAGCTAAAGAGTAAATTAGTGAACTGAAGGATTCAGTCAATGAACCCTCCCAGAAAGCAATGGGGAGGGATAAATCGTTGGAAGAAAAGAAAGTTAAGTATTAGAATTCCAGTAGGAGTGTCAGGAGGGGGAAAAAGAATAAATGGAGAGGAGGCAGTGATTTGGCAGAATTAAAATGGGAGATGGAGTTTGGAAGAATAGCAGGGACCTTCAGGGCCCTGGATCCTGGGCTGTCAGCAAGGGACTCTAATCCAAAGTGGCACTCCAAGCACAGTGGGACTCCTGAGTATATTCAAACATGGTAATTTATTATTATTTATTTACAAGAAACAGATTGTCGTTTGACCTTCCTATTCCTGCCGGGCTAGTACTGAGCTATTGTTCAGCACAAAGGAAGAATGCAAAGTGTGTAGCAATTTCCAACTCGATGCCTCCTGGTCAGATTTTGATGGATCAAAGGATGTAAATGAGACACGAGACCCTTGTTAAGCCCTATTCCCCTTGATCACCCCGTTCAGACACTGAGCATCAGGGTGGCAGCTGCTGATTTTAACTCTTTTGTTTCTGGTACAATTTCTTTCTGAAATTCATTTTCTCTTTCCGTAACTGCTTTCTACGCTTTCCTCAATTTTTCCACATTTTTTTGGTATTAGCACTCTTCCTTCTTCTCTCTCTTTTTTTAATTTTTAAAAATGTTTATTCAGTTTTTGAGAGATGGAGACAAAGCGTGAGTTGGGGAGGAGCAGAGAGGGGGGGAGACGGAATCTGAAGCAGGCTCCAGGCCCTGAGCTGTCAGCACAGAGCCTGATGCGGGCCTTGAACCCACGAATGTGAGATCATGACCTCAACCAACGCTAGACCCTTAACCAACTGAGCACCCAGACACCCCTTCCTTCTCTTCTTACTATATTCTTCTCTTTGATCATTGCTAGTTTCTGCTCTTTTTCACTATTTTCAAAGTTACTCATTGCTTCATACATCAATTCATCTATTCAGCAATTACTTTGAGGGGTGCCCAGGTGGCTCAGTCAGTTAAGCGTCATGATCTCATGGTTTGAGCCCCTTGTTGGGCTCTGCGCTGACAGCTCAGGGCCTGGAGCCTGCTTCAGATTCTGTGTCTCCCTCTCTCTTTGCCCCTCCCCTGCTCATGCTCTGTCTCTCTCTGTAAAATAAATATTTTTAAAAAATTTTTAAAAAGCAATTACTTTGGGGGCGCCTGGGTGGCTCAGTCAGTTAAGCGTCCGGCTTCAGCTCAGGTCATGATCTCACGGTTCGTGGGTTCAAGCCCTGCGTCGGGCTCTGTGCTGACAGCTAGCTCAGAGCCTGGACCCTGCTTCAGATTCTGTGTCTCCCTCTCTCTCTGCCCCTCCCCTGCTCACACTGTCTCTCTCTGTCTCTCAAAAATAAATAAAAAACATAAAAAATTTTTTAAAAAAAGCAATTACTTTGAGCACTCACCATGTTCCAGAAACTATTGAAGTCACTGAGGACACAGTAAACAAGACAGAACAAAGGTACCCAAACCCACTCTGGTGAGGAGGACAGGTAGTAAAGAAGTCAACAAACAACAAGAAAAAAGAAAAATCTAGAAACTAGATGAATGCAATGAAGATAATGGTGTATGTTAGAGAGTGATATGGGGTGGAGCAGGGATGCTTTAGATAGGGAGAGAGGTGTCCCAAGTAAGTCTTTCTGAGGAGGTGACAGTTGAATTGAGGTCTGAAAGGTAGGGAGGCATCAACTCTGTGAGATCCAGTGGAAAAACATTTCAGGTAGAAGAAAAAGCACGTGCAAATGCCTTGAGGTTGGCATGGTATATTCTTCAACCTTCTCTGCCTTTTTCTTGTTTCTCATCTCTAGTAAATTCCAGAATACATGTTTCATTTCTAGTAAATTCTGGAATAAATTCCAGAATAAATTAAAGTGTCCTCGTGATTTTCATTCCTGTGACCTGGTATCTGTTTCCACTGCCTCCTTGAAACAGTTTTCTTGCTTCCTTGAAATTGTTCTCTTGGTGGCCACCAATGCCATCCTAGGTGTGACAGTGATCTGAGAATAAAGAAGAAGAAAGAGAGAGAATGTTAGCCTGTGGGTCTCTTGGTCCAGCAGGTGGACGTCTATAGCTCAGCCTCAATCTGTTTGGGAGGAGGTCTTTATTAAGGTAGGGAATGTAGGAGAAACCTTAATGAGCCATGAAAGCCCTCATACACCCCTGTACACTGGACTGGGTGCCCATCTTCTGTATTTCTTTTGCCTCTGTTATAGCTGTTCCCTCTTTTTGTGACCTGTGTACGATTGCATACACAGGTCCTTCTCTTCGATCTTCACAAGACTGCCTATTCCTCATTACTGAATTATTGGCCCTATATCCTCATCTCCTTTCTGATAGTATTATCCATCCATCTGCCATGTCCTCATGGTGGGTAAAGTGCCCTTCCCTGCCTCTCGATATTACTCTGGCCCTTCGGATATTGGTGGACAAGACACAGGCAGAGGCTTGGAATGTGCTTGTGTTGTGACTCTTGCGCATTCCTGTCCTTACTGGAGGGTACAAATGCCCTAACCATAGTCTAGCTCATCCCAGAAACGTTCAGCAGAGCTGAATCCAGCCCAGCCTTGATTCGTTAAAAACCAGCTAACCCAGTGATGTGGGAGCAAGACATTAATATAAATACAACATAAATGTAACTCAATAAATATTTATTGAATGAATGCATATTGCTTATTCCATAATTATTTGTTAATAGATATGTCTGTGAGTTTTTGGGTTGGGGCATTAATATTTCTGGACGCTGAGAGCCATCTGCGTTCCAGGGAGTCATGGGCACTCTGATCGTTCTTTGGAATGGGTCTGAGGCTTTTTCGGAAGTTTTCTTAGCAGCCTCAACTCCCACGTATTGGATAATCAGACAGGCCAAGGCAGATTCCTGCTGAATTCTTAAGGATTTCAGAGTTCAGTCCCTTCGGTCCTGATTTTATGATCCTTTTCTTTTTATTGTCATGAATTCTTAAGTGTTTTCTGTGCTTTCAATGGGCATCGGTGAGGGCTATAAGGCTAGACAAGCTCCAAGCTGCTAGGTACCCAGGACATGCTGCTGAACGATCCGAGGGTCGGCATGGTGATGAGCGTCTGATGCCCACTTATCACAGAGGATGAGATGGAGAGATACATTCCCACTCACTGTCGATGACAGCAGTAATGCTACCTGATTCATAAGTCCCCAGGGCCTTCCCATCGTGCATTAGAGTGTCTGCATCAGACTTTTCCTTTGTCTGAGGGTCTCCGCTCTGGCCTCCAGGATTTCAGAGAGGAATTGACTCACACTGACTTTGTTGGGCAGACAAAGCATTGGGTGTTGATTCTTAAGTGGGAAGTCTGTATATAGAAAGCTAAGATCTACCCGTGTGAGGTGGCAATCTTGTGGCTGCTGGAGGACGTGACACTAAGAAACCAACATAGGTCACATGATGTTGCTCACCTGAGTTGTTGATACTAATCACTTCCTCCTTTGGATAAGCACGAGCCCCAGGCTGGTCCAATCAGATGTCCTCTTTCTGGAATCTGGAGGACCGTAGATGGTGGGAGATGACTGGAATCTGTTTATCTCAGTGGTGGGGTCCAGAAGAGACCCATCACTGATTCTTCACGTGCCTTTACCCAGAGCAGTTCCAATTCACATTCTCTCTGCTTGTCCAGTGTTTCCTTCAATTTTCTGAACTTCTCCATAAATCTTTCCAATAAATTCCCTTTTTATTAAATTAACTAGAGCTGATTCTGCAACTTGCATGCAAACCATCCTGACAGATACTAAGTCTCCTGCATAGGAAGCTGTCAGAGGAAGTGGCCTTTTGTAGGGCTTGAAATGAAGATGGTGGGCCTCAGACTCGCAGCAGGGTGTCAAACCACAGAATAATCCTTGCTCAAGTTTGCTGAAGACCTCAAGACCCAGGCCTCATTCGTGGCTCATATGTCAGCTAGCCCACTTCCCCCAAATTTATCATCTTTAGCTAATCCAACACCAGAGGGTATTGTGTTTGGATAGACATATTTAACATAGTGCGGTATGGTGTGGCGCGGTGTGATGTGGTGTGGTGTGATATCATGGAGCAAAGCACGGCACGTTACCTCAGGGTATGGGTTTTGGAGCCAGACCCCGCAGGTTCAAATCCCAGCTCTGCCATTTACTGACTGTACGATCTCAGCTGCGTTACTAAATCTCTCTGTGACTCAATTTCTTTACCTGTCAATGTGAATAATGATAGTTCCTAGGTTATAGGATTGTAGTAAAGATTAAATGGGTTGACAAGGTAACCGGCACATGGCAAGCCCTATAAGTATTAGCTATTATTAGGCCAAAGAGCTATATGCCTCTTAAGGACTACAGGCTCCTGTGCTTTTTGGATTCACAACTGTGGTTCCTTAACCTTGTGAAATGTGTGGTCGGCAAGATCAACTGCCCTCTCTTGGGCTTGACTTGGTGTGCGCTTTGGAAGGAAGGGGAAAGTACATTTTATAACACCCTTCTATATTCCAGGCATCATGACAAATACCTCTTTGAAGATCATAACAACACCACCAAGAGACAGATATTATTTCTACCATTCTACAGGTCAGAGAGCTAGAGCTCAGAGAGGTTAAATAACTTGTCCTAAGTCACTCAGCTAGTAAGATTCAGAATTTCCATTCTCCCAGGTCTGTCTCATTCAGAAGCCTGTTTCCACTGGGTCGGTGGCCTCCACAAAGCCCCCAAAAGTGACTCCCCCTTTTCTCATCACTGGCCATGCAGAGTTACTGTCCAAAGCTGTGGTCTTGACATCAGGAATGCTGGGTGCGCCCCAGAGAAACAGCAGACCCTTATTCCTACTCCTTTTGCATTGTTACTTTTTGTTGTTTGCTCGGTCTCTAGAAGATCAAGGACAACACCACACAGGACAGTTTAGCAGCTGACTTGGTGCTGACGAAGTAGGGGGTACAGCTTGGTGGTTAAGCCTGTGGGCTCCGTGGGGCCACTGGGGTCTGAGTCACCGCTGTGTACCTTCCCTGCTGTGCATCTTTGGGCAGGTTACACGATTCCTCCAAATCCCAGTCTCCTCATCTGGAAAAGAGGGATGGAAATGATTATAGTTAACCCTTAGAGGGTTTGTACATGTTAAGGAAAATACATCTTGGGAGAAAGACATTTGAACCATTTTTTAAAACTTTGGCAGAGGGTGACTTTCCAATCAAACAACACTGTAAACCCAGAATGCACAAAGAAAAGAGAGACACACATGACTACGTTAAAAACACAAAACCTGGGGCACCTGGGTGTCTCAGTTGGTTAAGTGTCCAACTTTGGCTCAGATCATGATCTCACGGTTTGTGAGTTCAAGTCCCCCATCAGGCTTGCTGCTGTCAGTGCAGAGCCTGCTTCAGATCCTCTGTCCCCCTCTCACTACCCCTCCCCCACTTGTGCTCTCTCAAAACTAAATAAAACGTTAAAAAAAAAACAGCAAATATGGCAAAAGAACAAAACAAAATCAAAAGCTGAATTTTCCCACGTGATTTTTTTTATAACATATGTGACAGTAAGAGTATTAATAGTCCTAATAAACTCTCATAAACTGAGAAGAAATAGATAAACCACTTAACAGAAAAATAAACAAAAGCTATCAGAGGGCCCCTCGCCAAAGAGAGTGTCCACATGGTCAATGGGCATCCCAAAGGATGCTCAAGGACATGCAAATTAAAGCTAAAATAAGATACCATTTTTAATCCATTTGATTGGGGGGGGGGAAACTTAGAATATCTGAAGCTGACAAAAATGTGAGAAAAAAATACTTTCATATATTTCTGGTGGGAATATGAAATCTGACAAGTAACACTGGAAAAAATCTAAGTATCTGTTAAAAATAAATGAACGCACTTTTTACCTAGCAACCTTACATTTAAGAATGATCTAATGCAAATCAAGGCATCTCTATATTAGGATATATGTTCAAGGATGTTTATTATAACCTTATGTCTTTGGGGAAAAATTGGAAACCAGCCTGAATGTTCCTCAGTATAAGACTGGTTGAATAAATTGTTCTATACTCACTGTGGAATATATTGCAGTTATTAAAAAGAGTAAGAATGAATAAGCTGTGGTACACCCATACAATGGAATACTACTCAGTGATAAAAAGGAGGGCGCTGTCGATACTCACAACTTGGATGTATCTCTAAGGCATTATGCTATAAAGAAGCCAATCTTGAAAGGTTACCTAGTGTGTGATTTATCTAATCTTGAAATGAGAAAACTGTAATGGTGGCAAACAGATTAGTGGTTGCCAGTGGTGAGGGATGGGAAGAGGGTGTGGCTACAAAGGTGCACAAGGTGGGGGTGCCTGGGTGGCTCACTGTGGAATGTCCGATTCTTGATTTCAGCTCAGGTCATGATTTGAGGGTTGTGGGATCATGCCTTGCATTGGGCTCTGCCCTGATCATGGAGCCTGCTTAAGACACTCTCTCTCTCTCTCTCTCTCTCTCTCTCTCTCTCTCTCTTTCTCTCCCCCTTCCCACCAATCCTCTCCCCTGCTTGTCCTCTCTCTCTCTAAAAACAAACAAACAAATAAATAAAACACAGGACATCTCAAAGGTGCACAAGGGAGCTTTTGTAGGTGATGGGAACGTTACGTGTTCTTATTGTGGATGGGGTTTGTATGAATGCATAGATGTACTAAAGACTCCTAAAAGACAATTCTACTGTGTGATAAATTGCCTAAAAAGCAAGCTTCACAAAGACAACAAAAAGAAATTATATTTAGGTCTACTGACCTGGAGGGGTCTCCACGATATACTTAGGGGAAAAAATGTTGTAAAATCATATGTAAAATATGATTCTATTTTTGTAAAAGCACATAGCCCGAAGACCTTTTCTATATATGACTCTGTGTTTGCATGTTTCTACAAGCATGAGAAAGAGGGTGGTGGTGGTGGTGGTGGTGGTTCTCTGAGAAAGGCAGGACTGGAAAAGGAGCGTTAGAAGGTATTTCTTTCTCTTTTTTTTCTTTTACATTTATTTATTTATTTTTAGAGAGATAGCATGAGTGAACAGGGGAGGAGCAGAGAGAGAGAGAGAGGAAGAAATAGAATCTCTTCTCGAGGTAGCAGCATAGAGCCCCATGCAGAGCTCAAACTCACAAACCGCAAGATCATGATCCCAGCTGAAACAAAGAGTCAGAGGCTTAACCAACTGAGCCACCCAGGAGCCCCAAGAAGGTATTTCTTTATACATCTTTGCATTCTTTCACTGGTTACATTGAGTAAATACTACATTTTAAATTAAAACCAGAAGCCCAAACAAAAATAAAAATTTTATAAAAATAAAAAGTGAAGAAGCAGAAGAAAGCTGGAAAGAAGGCTATCAGGGATGAGAAAGTTGAAAGAAGAAACCAGCTGGCAGGAAAATGGCTCTGGGGCTCAGTGGCCAGGGTGCCTGGGTGATGTCAATCAAGTTCCGAATCAGAAATACATGAATGTCGCTAAGCAGTAAAGACCATCCTGGGTCTGGAGCCAGGGACAAGCGGTCTTTCAAGGGTTAAGACTTGGGCTCATTTCTAGGACCCAAGCCAGCCTCTTTGGCTCCTCTTTGTTTCTTTCTTCTGTCCATGTGTTCATTCATGCATCCATCCAATGTCCACCTTGCTAAATGCCTACTGTATCTTCAGTTTTTAAAATTTATTTTACTCTGCCCCTCCTCCAGATCATAATAAAATCCAAAGCAACATTCAGATTTTGGGGTGCTAGTCTTTAAAGATGACAATAGGGGGCACCTGGCTGGCTCAGTTGGTAGACCACATGACTCTTGATCTCAGGGTTGTAAGTTCAAGCCCCATGTTGGGGGTAGAGATTACTTGAAAAAAATAAAATCTTTAAGAAAACAAAAGATGAGGGGCGCCTGGGTGTCTCAGTCAGTTGAGCATCCAGGTCCTGATCTCAGAGTCATGAGTTCAAGCCCTGTTTTGGGCTCCATGCTGGGCTTAAAGCCTACTTTAAAAAATAAAAAATAGGGGTGCCTGAGTGGCTCAGTTGGTTAAGCATCCAACTCTGGCTTAGGTCATGATCTCACAGTTCATGAGTTTGAGCCTTGTATCGGGCTCTGTGCTGACAGCTCAGAGCCTGGAGCCTGCTTTGCTCCCTCTCTCTCTGTTCCTCCTCCGCTCACACTCTGTCTCTCTCTCTCCCCCCCCAAAATAAATAAAGGTTAAAAAAAATTTTAAATAAAATTTAAAAGAATAAAAAGTAAAAACAATAAAGATGAAAACATATGGAGACATTGGGATCCTTTTCACAGCTTTTATTTCTGTGACTGAGCCTCAGGGACCAGTACTCTCGTGGTAAGTGGCCATGATGGCTTGACCTAAAGGAACTGGTATCTATTCAGGCTCCCAGTTCAATGAAATGGGCATCTGGGAATCTCAGGATATGATGATAGACTTCACAGTGTGTCGCTCCCCTACTTTTGGAGAAT
The DNA here is from genome assembly GCA_028646485.1 of Cryptoprocta ferox. NCBI lineage: Eukaryota > Metazoa > Chordata > Mammalia > Carnivora > Eupleridae > Cryptoprocta > Cryptoprocta ferox. The sequence goes on from CM053564.1 coordinate 18,519,004, forward strand.
CCAGGGCCTCTTTTCACAATTTCCTGATATGATTGATTAGAGAATGTTCCCCACTCTACGATAAGAGTAGACTTCTGGAGCCAGACTTCCTGGGTTCTAATCCCAGCTCTGCCACTCATTGACTGTGTGCCCTGGGGCAAGTTTACTAACTTTTTCAGGGACCTCAGTTTCCTCATCTATAGGCCAAGCCTGAGGCTAAATGTGTTACTAGATGGAAAGCACTTCAAACAGTGCCCGCTCATAGTATGCTTCATCACCAGCATTATTATTATTGTTGTTATTGATATCCATGTGGTAGTGGGTTGCATTGATTACAGGAAAAGTCCACTATATTGTTTTGAATAACAGAAGACACTGCACAATTTGTATAGCAGAATCATATTGAGGCTACAACTATGTGTGTGCGTGTGTGGGCATAAGTGTCCGTATTTGTATGTACCTATGTATGTGCATTTGAAAATGCATGGGGAAGGGGCGCCTGGGTGGCTCAATTGGTTGAGCATCTAACTTCAGCTCAGGTCATGATCTCATGGTTCATGGGTTCTACCCGGCGTCGGGCTCTGTGCTGACAGCTCAGAGCCTGGAGCCTGCGTCAGATTCTGTGTCTCCCTCTCTTTCTGTTCCTCCCCAGCCTGTGCTCTCTCTGTCTCTCAAAAATAAATAAACATTAAAAAATAAAAAAATTTTTAAAAAATGCATAGGCAAGAACCTTGAAGACCATACTTCAAACTCTGACCAGTGATGATCTCGGAGGAGCGGCTTTGAGAGAGGATTAAAAGGGAACTTTTACTTATTATTTTCTATTCTTCTGTATTGTTACAAAATTTACTGTCAGCATTATTGTTTTGGTAATTTAAAAACAAAAAGAAAATTAAACCAAAGGAATCAATAGACTTTAAAATGGAGGTAAGCCCAATCAGAGAATGTCTTTCCATTGTCTATTACAAAAAACTTAACTGTTTTTCTGTCGTTGGTTGTATGTCACAAAGACAGCCACAAAAAGTATATATTTTTTCTTTAATATGAGAACAATTCCTGGGATTGTTGATCCTAATGCGAAGGTGAGATTTGTCTGATATAGATCCACAGGGTCAGTCTAATAAATCACTCTGCTGGTGGCTGCATTAGAAATTCAAAGTCTGGAGGTGCAAATCTCAATGTGTATATGGCTCCCCAGACACAGCTATGTCTTGATCCCCGTTGCCCACAGCCTTGATGGACCGAGCTCATAGAATTTGGAGCTGGGCATTCCTCTCCACACGTTCTTTAGAGCTCTGCCTCCATATTAGTCTAACTGAGGTGCCTGGAGTTAACTAGCTACAATGGAGAACACAATCAGAGGTTTGCTTCGATTGGAAGCAAAATGATATAGAAGGCTGGGGTCAGCTACGGTGATGCCGGGCAGACTCTCAGGCAAGACCTCAAGTGACAGAACCTATTTTATCCATTCCCCTGGAATGAGATCCCTTTAGACACAGGCTCACATTGTCTAGACATACAGACTAATTTATAAGCCAAATTTGTAGCATTACCATGAGGACAGGTAAAGCATTGCAATGGGTCAGAATCTTCAGGTCTAATCCTTAGGATGCCCTTCCAGCCAATAAGGTAATTGGAAAATCGACAAGATATTGAATGCATGCTTGGTGGAGGGTTAATCAGGGAACAACGTGACCTGAGAATGAGACAGACTCAGGGTCAGATCAGAGCTCCACCATCCACTATGTGGCCATATGCATGTTACTGTAACTCCCCAAAGCTCGATTTTGTCATCTGGATAAAGAAGAGAATAGCACTGCTTTAGATTGACCCCCTGGAAACAGACTCCAAGATGGGGAGTTACACACAAAGGTTTCCTGGAAGGTACACTTGCAAGAAAATGAGAACCACAAGACTGGGCAGGGGATAAATGGATGGACTCAGGATGTGGCTGCAAATGGGGCTGGAATTTGGACAGGAACCTCATCTGGGACAGCCCTTCAGAGTCCTTGCAAATTGAGAGAAAGGCTGAGATATTGAATGCTTGAGCCAATCAGTCATTGGCCATATGCCATCCCCTGAGAGGGTGTCTAACCTTGGGCCATGTAGCTCCCCATAACTGAGGGCAGCCTCCAATGAGGGGTAGAGCCATGAACCTCCAGCAGCCTACATGCCCAGCAGGGCTTCCCTGGCTTTGAGGTGGGGAGCTTGGTGTTGCTTCCCAGGGTCCATGACATGTCCCTATTCCAGGTTTGGGCAGGGGACTAGAAAATACATAGCATTTCTTCTCTCTATCCCTCTTGATAAATATTTCTCCATGACTTTGAAAGAGTACGGAGATGGTTTTCCTGTTCCATCCTTTATTGGACCTTTCTGGTGACCAAAATCCCTGCACCCACTAGAAATATCACTTTGCTTTGTGCAGTGAAAAATAACACTAACAAAACCTTAACCTCAGATTTACTTCATCTGTCACTACAGGACCCATAACCTCTTGACAGGTAGGTAACCAGGAGAGAGTTTGCTCATATATCAGTTACATACTGCCATTTTTTCTCACATTTTTTCTGGTTGGAGACTTTGGAGACTCTTTCATATTCTGAGCAGTATTTTGTTTTTGTTTTTGTTTTGTTTAATGTTTTTATTTAATTTTGACAGAGAGAGGCACAGGGTGTGAGCAGGGGAGGGGCAGAGAGAGAGGGAGACCCAGAATCTGAACTAGGATCCAAGCTCTGAGCTGTCAGCACAGAGCCCACATGGGGCTCGAACTCATGAATGGTGAGATCATGACCTGAGCTGCAGTTGGACGCTTAACTGACTGAGCCCCCCAGGCACCCGTCTTTATGTTTTTAAATTTATTTATTTATTTTGAGAGAGAGTGAAAGAGAGCGTGCTTGAGCAGGGGAGGGGCAGAGAGAGAGAGACAGAGAGAGAGAGAGGGAGAGAGAGGGAGAATCCCAGGCAGGCTCCGTGCTGTCAACTCAGAGCCTGACGTGGGGCTCAAACTCATGAACGTGGGACCATGACCTGGGCGGAAACCAAGAGTCAGATGCTTAACAGACTGAGCCACCCAGATGCCCCTCCTGGGCAGTATATTCTATGAAGTGTTACTCAGGTCATCGAGGCTGAACATTGTTTTTTTGTTGGCTTCAGAAGCAGAAGGTCACCTTTTCTTGACTTTGAACTCAAACTTTCAGGGAGGTACCTTCTCAGAAATCATGTATACTTACTATCCAGACCAAATGCATCAGGAGGATTTTCCGGTTTCATGTTTGGTTTTGTGTCTTCTCTCTTCTGATACTACCTGATACTACCAAGCAACAAAGGCAGAGGCGGACTGGAGAAAGAGGTAAGATGGCACCCAAGATTATGGCAATATTTTTTGGCAGGTGGGAGAAGGAGGAAGGGAAGGGATATCTATCTATCTGGGGAAGGGATAAAAGTGGGGATATCAGATGTAACAATCAGTGCCCAGCTCTCTGAGCAAAGTGGCTGAAGCAGAAATCATCAGAAGAACCAAAGATTTTAATTGAAGGAAGTCATGTAGTGATTAAGATTCTGTTAGTTGAAAAGTAATTAAACCAACTCAAGACAGCTTAAGGAAGAAGATTTATTTTTAAGAATGCAGTGGTGTTTTACAAAACCCAAGGGCAAGGATGCAGCCCATGTCAGGAAACACAAGCAGACTCGTTGCCTCGCTTCTCTTTCTCTCTGTATACATGCTCTGTGGCAGTTTTGAAAATATGTCCTCAAGTTCTTTGGTAATTCTTTCCACCAGTTGGAGTCTAATTCCCTGCTCACTGACCGTGGGCTGGACTTACTGTCTCACTTTTAATGAATGAAATGTGGCAGAATGATGGTTTGTGACCTCTGATACCAGGACATAAAAGGTGCTGTGGCTTCCTCCCTATTCTCTTTCTGGGATCACTTTTGTTCAGGGGAAGCCATGTCATGAAGACACTCACATCGTCCTGTGGAGAGGTGCATGTGATGAGGAACTGACGCCTCTCTGTGAGGGAGCCATCTTGGAAGTGGATTCTTTACCCCCAACCAAATGTTCAGATGCTACAGTCTCAGCCAGCGTCTTGACTGCAACCTCATGAGAGAGTCTGAGCCAGAACCATACAGCCAAGCCCTTTCTGAATTCTTGATCGCCAGAAACTGTGAGATAATGTGTTTACTGTTTAATTCACTAAGTTTGGAGCTAATATTTTACACAACGACTCAGTCAGTTTAGCATCTGATTTCAGTTCAAGTCATGATCTCATGGTTCATGAGTTTGAGCCCCAGGTCAGTCTTTGTGCTGACAACCCAGAGCCTGGATCCTACTTCAGATTCTGTGTCTCCCTCTCTCTGCCCCTCCCCTGGTCGTGCTTTGTCTCTCTCTGTCTCTCAAAAATAAATAATGTTAAAAAATTTAAAAAAATATTTTACATAGCAATGGATAATAAATATATTATTATATTTTTATATATATTTATATATAATATATTATATATATTATATATCCATTGGCAGGAAATAATCCCTGCCAATACTCTCCTCATTTAGAGAGCAGTCATCAGAGGGAAGAGACTTGTCTTATTTCCAAGAGGAGAGATCTTGAGTGACACAGTTAGATCAAGTGCTCAGATGTGAACCAATAAATTGTGGCTAAGACGGGGGGGCAGCCTCATTTACAGGGGGAGTTTTATTGTAATCACGTGAAAATGTGAGGTAATTTGGTAAGGAGTACCTAGGATACACCAAAGCAAACTCCACTTTGGGGCAGGACGTTATTTCCTTGGTCACCAGAGTGTCTCCTAAGGCAGATGAAGCTTACCTTAGTTATAATACAGTGATTTGAACTTAGGGAGCAATACCACCTGTTAAACTTAAGTGTGCGATTGGCTTCTAGCTGTACATTTGCAGAGGTTGATGGGCTATTTGGTACCCTGCTCCCTCCTGCCTGCCTACCCTTGATGTGTCTCTGCGGCTCCAGATCTACCTTCCTGACCATTTTCAGGTTGACGAATATTTTCCAAAGTTTTCTTCTGACAACTGTAGTACATCTTTTTCAGAATCTTTCCACATTTCTTCTAATCTATGCAAAAAACTTAAATTCGCCTGTCTTTTCCAGAAATAAAATGAGAATTTCTCCCCACCCTCACTCTCTCCATCTGGGTGTATGGGAGAAAGAAACACAATAAGTCTTGACAATTTCTGATTTATAGGTCAAATTAAGGCACTTAAAGCAAGTGATGTTACAAAGACAGACAAAGAGATCAAAGGGAGTGAGTTTACTATAATAATGATTCGTGCATTGGGGACGCCTGGGTGGCTCCATCGGTTGGGCGTCCGACTTCGGCTCAGGCCATGATCTTGCGGTTTGCGGGTTCGAGCCCCGCGTCGGGCTCTGTGCTGACAGTTCAGAGCCTGGAGCCTGCTTCACATTCTGTGTCCCTCTCTCGCTCTGCCTTCCCCCACTCTCTCTCTCTCTCTCAAGAATAAATAAAACATTAAAAAAATTTAATAATGATACGTCCATTAGATGAATAAACATTTCACAGAATGAACGTTATGGCGAAAACATTTCCTAAAGTGAATGTGTGCACTCAGTCAGTATTAGGGTTACTTTTGAAAAAAGATCACCTTTGACACCATGATGTCTCTAGGGGAACGTCTGACAAGCAAAGTAGCCAGGACATAATTCATGATCATAAGGTCAAGTATAAATCTGCTAAGAATGGACCTTCACCTTCATCCCTTGTAATCCATTTTTAGAATATTCATGGTAAGTGTCTTCTAACTGTTCTCCAGACTTAACCCTTCCCTAACCTAACCCCTAGTTCACGGCCATGTCTTCTCACCTGTGTGTGCCAACATCCTTCCCAACCTTTGTGAACTTCCTCACTTAACTGTCAGTTAAGGTTTACAGTCTCTGTTGCCAGCTTAGAACAGTGGGGCCACCAACTGTGATTTTTAATCCAGATGTGCGGGTCTAATACTTACTGGCCAGTAAACTTTCCCTTACAACAATATTAAGCTAATTGTCAACCCTAGTTTGGGCATTCCGTTGACTGTTAAAATTTTACTGGGAAGTTTGTATTGGGCTGTTTAATTTTAATCCAGAAGTCCTTGATATGAATGTTTTTGGACCCTTTTGACCCATATTATCACATATTTCCAGGATCATTGTGTCAGTTTCCACTCCCACAAACAGTTCATGGAAGAAGGACTTATACTTTCCTATGCCAAGCATCTGCTGGCTTAATAGACCTTGTCCATTGCTAACTTTTTGGAGAGTCAATTAATCAGTACTTGACTCTGAAAGTGAAAGATGACTACATCTCCCTAAAATATCTTTGATTTTTAGTGGCATTGAATATTCGTATTACTTATATTTCTTTTTATATAAATTGCCTATTCATGATCTTTTCTTTTCCACCATTATGGGATTAGGATATTTTCTTAATGACTTTATATATATATGTACATATTTATTTATTTTAAGTAGGCTCCATGCCCACCATGGGGCTTGAACTCATGACCCTGAGATCAAGTTGCATGTGTACTGAGTCAGCCAAGTGCCCCGGATGTTTTCTTAATGATCTTTAAAAGCTCTTTATACAGTAAGACTGTAACTCTGTATTTCATGGTGTTTCTAGCCTTTAACGATTCATTTTGTCTCTGAAATAATTTATAAAACATGGGGCAAGTCCACTCTAAAATAAAAATTATCCCTTATCTTTTTCCTTATGGTTAATCAGTCTGTGGCAACTCTGATTTATATAGGAACCAGTTAGAAATTTTAATTCAGTGGGGTGTTGTAGAGTAACACAGTTGCAGTTGGGGTAAGAAAATTTCTGCGTTTAATTTCCAACTCCATCTCTGGTTTTTGGTTTTTTTTTTTAATTTTTTGATGTTTATTTTTGGGAGAGAAACATAGAGCACAAGCAAGGGAGGAGCAGAGAGAGAGAGGGAGACACAGAATCTGAAACAGGCTCCAGGCTCTGAGCTGTCAGCACAGAGCCTGACGTGGGGCTTGACCTCATGAACCGTGAGATCATGACCTGGGCTGAAGTCAGATGCTTAACTGACTGAGCCACCCAGGTGCCCCCATCCCTTTCTGTTTTGAGTAAGACTTTTAACTTTCTCCACTTTGGTTTTCTTGGATACAGACTGAGGATAATTGTTAATGGCTGGGATGCAGATTATTGTGAGGATTGTTACATAAAGCACATGATGATGCTTTATAAACTGTGATGCTGCCTTTTGTAACTTGCTCTACATGTAATCTGGATGATTACTCCTTCAGAGAGTAGCTTCTGCAGTCCAGGGCAGCAGAAGCTAATCTCTGGCTTGGATGAGGATTCAACAAGTAGTCAAAAGGGGTTTGAAATGAGTAGAAATTTCAGTAGCTTCTCTCTGAGCAGTGATGGAAAAAGCATCTCTCATTTTGATAAGAACAACGATCTTAAACTAAAAGGGTAAAGAATAGGAGACTAGTCTGAGGATTTAACTGGTTTTATGGACTTGTTGCAGAAGGAAACATGAGGTCAGTGACAGCAGGTGGAAATATTACGTTCACGTTCCTTACCCAGCACCAGCCTATCACTAACGAAGCCTTTGTTTTGTTATCACCGCTGTCCCAAGAAAGGCACCTTTGATGGGGTTTATTCTCTCTCCTGGTTCATCCCTCTGGACTATTTTGGAGGAAAACTGATTCCTGATCAATGAAACATAAAATCAAAACCCTCCACATTTAGTCCTGACTCAGCATGGATTAGTGGGAATGGATACTAAGTCCTGTGCCCCAAACTTAAAAATATAAGGTGTACTGTTTTTATGAAAGGATCTTAGCTCATCATTTAACCTTAGATTTCTAACTTGCCCTCATCGCTTCATACGTATGCTGTGCTAAATGCATAAGATAATGTGTGTAAAGCTCTTGGTAAGCTGTAATCATGTCATCAATGTAGGAAAAATAAACATGATGTCAACAAAATGAATGTCGGTATCTGGACATACAAGAGCGGAATTTCGTTGCCCCGTGGCACCAAGCACGCTATGTGAGAGCAGTTTAAGAAAATGGAAACAAACCAAAACAAAACAAAACAAAACAATGTACTCTGTAAATTAATCCTTTGCCCCGGATTTGCTCCTGTAATTCAGGTATACTTCCTCCAAATCATGATAGCGGGCTCCTTCTGTTTGATCTGAGGTCGGGCAATCCTGACAGAGGAGCTCACTGAATCCTAACTGGGTAGCCAGGCCTCCGAGGATTAACTGAGATTTCCATCAAACAGGCTAGCATGTCACCAAGACCTCCCAAAAGTCTCCATCAGCCCCCTTCTTGGGGTTTTTACCCCCCTCCTTGGCTGTTCACAGTTTTGAGCACACTGGTGAGATTTCCCCCTTCTCACTGCCTTCCCCTTCCCCCACCCCCTGCTCAGTCAGCAGATCCTTGACACTTGCCATATCTGTCCTTTCTTCTCTAATCTCTTTTCAGAGACCACAAGATCAAAGCTTTCAGGAGAAAGAAAAATAGAAGAGCCCTTGCTTATGCACGGAAGCATCTCTCTGCAAGGGCAGGAGCCTTGTGTCTGTCTTTCCTTCCTTCCTTTCTTTCTTTCTTTCTTTCTTTCTTTCTTTCTTTCTTTCTTTCTTTCTTTCTTTCTTTCTTTTCTTCCTATCTCATGAGAATTTTCCCCCTTCCTTGGCTACCTTTCCTCCTTCTCCACTCACCATTTCCAGCGAACTTAGTATTCACAGAAGAGATTGTTTATACCTTGTATATTTCTATGATCGTTTTTCTTAGCACCAGATTTTAGTTCACATATTACGATCCTCCCAGGAAGATTTATTTAGAAATACATTCCTTAAAGGAATACAATTCCTTTAGAGACATTTATAGCTGATTTAAACGTACACTTTATATAATTTCTGTATCAGTTAGGATTAGCTTTGGCTGCCTGTATCAGGAAACTAAAATTAAAACTGATTTAAAGGAGAAGTTTATTTCTTTCCCCCTTACAAGAAGTTTGGAGGCTAGCACGGAAATCCGGAAAGCGTTCTTTATTATTGACTTAGCTCCTTGTACCTTTCTGGTACACGCAAGCTATTCTAGTGTGTGGCTTTTATCATCCAGGCCACCTCATGGTCAGAGATGCTTGCTGGATCTCCCATCATCATGCCTGGATTTCAGGTAAGAAGGAGGAGGAGAGGGAGGCAAATGGACAAAAGTCCCAACTGAGTGAGGTTCCTTAAAGGGATCTTGCTGGAAGTTCAGTCAACACTTTGTTTACATTTAATTGACCAATTGTACGGTCACCTGTGGCCTCAAGGAAGGTGGGGCAAAGCAGTCTTTTTTTTTTTTTTTTTTTTTTTTGAGAGAGAGAGAGAGAGGGTGCAAGTGAGAAAAGGGCAGAGAGAGAGAGAGAGAGAGAGAGGCAGGGCTTACCCGATGCTGGGCTTGTGATCATCCAGTGGGAGATTGGAACTCATGACCCCTGAGATCATGACCTCAGCAGAAGTCAGATGCTTTAACCAACTGAGCCACCCAGTCGCCCCAAAGTAGTCTTTTATGAATGCATTGCCACACCAAATAAAACCGTGTTCTGCTACTAACAAAGGAGGAGCAAATGGATGTTTTTTGGCAACCAGCGAGCTCTGCCGCAGTTTTATCCCACCTCCCTTGCCTTGGCTGTTGTTAAGCTGAACCCACATCCTGGTCATTTCACCTAGCGGGTTCTAGTTTGCGTTTCTCTTCCGACATCCCTTCCTTAACTCCTTCCCAGATGAGGGAGGGAGAGTAATCTGACTGGTCAGAGGTTAGGTCGTGTTTACAGGAGAGCAGCTCATGGTACAGTACAGTGAAGGCTCATGGTTGTGATACTTTCCTTCTTCTTCTGCCTTCATATGGTTGGAGAGTGAAGCTGATCCAACGTTCTGGCCGTTCTTCATTTCTTTGATTTTTCTTACCTTACACAAAGGTGGTGGGGGGGATGGATAAAATTGCCCGAGAAGAACAGGAGTACTGAGCACCAGTGTCTAAACAAGAGACTGTAGAAGGCCGTCTATGAAAAGTTTAGATGGGAAAACATCGGCCTTCCTCAACCCAGGACTTGGCGGTGCCATCGCTGTCGCTGCTCAGGACGTATGCTCTCTTTACAACGACTTGCCACCAAACAAATGCTGAAGGCTATTTTTGCTTTCTGGGTTTTTTTTTTTTTTTCATGAAAGCAAAAATATTCTTTGGATTTCTTTTGGTTACCAAAAGCAGATACCAATGTAGGTCTTCTGTAAAAAAGCAAAGTGTTGAAATGTGAAATTTTGAAAAGTGGGTGATACCTGTATAATAAGAAATACACATTGAGGGGCGTCTGTGTGACTCAGTCGGTTAAGCATCCGACTTCAGCTCAGGTCGTGATCTCAACGGTTCGTGGGTTGGAGCCCCGTGTCAGCTTGGAGCCTGGAGCCTGTGTCAGATTCTGTGTCTCCCTCTCTCTCTGTCCCTCCCCCACTTGGGGTCTGTCTCTCTCTCAAAAATAGACAAACATTAAAACAAAAAAATAAACAAACATTAAATAAATGCATATTAAGAAATATGCATTTCGTTTTTGTCCCCAGCGTCCTTTGGTATGCTAATGAGGCGACTGGTGGGTGGGGTCCTAGGTAGCTTCAGGACTGGGCTGGGGGTGGAAGGGGGACGGGGAGCTGCTGGTCGCCAGAAAGACCAGGCATCATTAGAAGTTCTCTGGCCTTTCAGCCCTACCCCCTGACCTCTGGCAGTAACCAATGATTTAATCAACCGTGCCTGTGTAATGAAACTTCCTTTAAAGACCCCTAAACTGTGGGGTTCAGAGAGTCTTGGTGCTAGTGAACACAGTTGCTAACTGGGGGGCACAGGCCAACTCCATGGGACAGAAGGTCCTCTGCTCAGGACCCTTCGAGATCTTGCCCTATATACCTCTTCAACTGGCTGTTTGCCTGTATCCTTTATAATAAATTTACTTACTTAGTAAAAGTAAATAAAGTGCCCTCCTGAGTTCTGTGAACTGTTTCAGAAAGTTCAGAAAGAACCTGAAGAGGGGTTTGTGGGAACTCCCTGAGTTTATAGCCAGTTCATCCAAAGTCCCGGTGTAACTGGCATCTGAAATGAAGCAGGAGCAGCCTTATGGCTCGGAGCCCTTAACTAGTGGGATCTCCAGGTAGAGGGTGTCAGAATTGAATTATATTGTGGGACATCTAGCTGGTATCTGGAAACTTGGAGATTGATTTGGCTATGGGTGTAAGAAAAAACCCTACTCTCCTGTCAGAAGTATTCTGAAATAGAAACACATCAAAGGAGCTATCAATGGGCGGGACCCTATAGAAGTCACAATGGCATTCAGATTGCCACAGTCATTACTATTGTGCCTCTGAGTGCCTCACAGCTGGTTTCTGGAAGGCACGCATAGTCAAACCTTAGGAACTGACCAGACTCCTAGGGATGGGGAAATAGGTGGGGGCTAGGGTCAGTGGGTGACCATTTCCTCCTTGCCCTCACCCTGGGGTAGGAGGGGTCAGTCTTTGGAACAATGAAAGCATAATTCCTTCTTTCTCCCATTGCTATAAAGGAAAGCCTGTTGGGGAAGGTTGAGGATGGGTCAGTCTGATAAGACTCAATCCTTCCTCCCTTTCCAACTTTGTAACTTTTCCTCAGAAGCCATGAATCACTGTCCACTGACCAAATCAAGCCTGCAACTATGTTTTGTTTGGCGTGTGTAACATTCAAAACCTGAAATGACAACATTTAAAGATCGGGGGATTTGGGGGCGCCAGCCTGGCTCAGTCCGTAGAGCACATGGCTCTTAATCTCAGGGTCAAGAGTTCAAGCCCCACATTGGGCATGGAGTTTACTTTTAAAAAATAAAACAGTGAACAGATCTGGTAGCAGAGTGGATCAGGCATTCCTGAGTAGCCTGAGTAGTGACTGCCTCTCTTTGCATGAGGCATGCACAATATGTCCACAACCGATCCCTGGAGATTCTATAGCTCTGTTCAAGCTTTTCTGAATTTCTGACTCTTCCATATCCTAGTCTTCATTTCTGGTTTATGGTTTTGCTCTCATTTTATGGATGGGACTTCACAGCTGCTGTCACTGGATTTGACTCTTAGTTCTTTCTAAAGTCTCTGGACTCAGTAAATCCCCAGGCTTTTCCCAATCCAGGCCACCTTCAGTAGGTAAAATATTCTGCTCAAATTTAGCTCCTTTGGACTTAAGGATTGGTCTGCTAGGTTGGTGTCTGGATTGGGTCTACTGTGGTCCACCACAGGCAAAATTCAGGCAAGGAATCTATTAAGACAAGACTCATGTAAATCTAAGACCCTACACTTGGGGGATGTCCCCAAGTGAGAGTCCTGAACCAGGAATCCAAGTGGTTTTTGATATAGTGATGCTGGATGATAAGCCCACCTGGAAAGCCATCTTAGATGGGGTCCTGCTCTCTGGTTTTGATAAGGATTAGTTAAAGATCCTTTATCTTTAAGGATAAAGGGTAGACAATGAGTAAGGCAAACAAGGGGTTGGGTGACAAATTGGGCTCCAGCTGGGGCCCAGAACGAAAAAGATTTTATTGGATGATAAGGTTGAGGGACAGAATCTGTTCAGGAAGCCAAGCTCCCCAAAATCTCTTAGGGAAGCTACTTGCTATCATTATGGGGCAACCCAGCACAGATCGACAGGGGGTAACAGTATCACAGATCCCTTTCTGTTTTAAAGTGTCAGATTTTTATAGAAATTGTCATTTTTATACCAGAAACAGATTGATAGGGATCTCAGACACCATCTGAAAAGATCTTCCAAATTTTTATAGTGTATTTTACAGTATATTTATAGTGTAATTTGTAAGACTGGTGGATGTAAATTCTATAAAAGTTGAAAAGTTGAAACACCCTTGTGATTACAGTGATGCCATTTTCATGTTCCTTCCTTCCGGTATGTTTTCAATGCAAATACATGTGTATACATATTTATTTGTTTATTTTCCAAAAAAAGTAATCATACTGTATTTAGATTTGCATTTTGTTCTTATTCCCAGGATGGATGAACATTTTCTTATTAAATATTCTTTAAAATATATTTTAATTGTTTTATATTTCATCATCTGGATCTAAAGTAATATATTTGATCATGCCCTTATTGTCAGATATTTGGATTATATTGTTGTTTTCACTAATAAAAATAACACCGGGATGAGACTCTATCATAAATCTTTGACTTTCTGAATATTTCTTCAGATTAAATCCTAGAAGAGGAATTAATGAACTCTTAGGGGTGCTAAGATTTTTTTCCAGTTAATTTGCTTGTATTTTCTAGGTCGATAATGCAAATAATGAGAAATGGTGCCATTTCCTTTTCAACAATTCCATCCTTTATTTATTTATGTTTCTTGTCTTATTGCATTGGCCAGACATTTAGAGTGATATTAAATAATTAAGGTCGTAGTGGGCATACTACTTTGTTTCAATTTTTAATGGAAAAGACTCTAGGGTTACACTGCCACATTTCATATGCTTATATTTTATTTAGGGATTTCGCATTTAAATTCATAGATAAAATTGGTCTGTACTTTTCTTTCTCTACACTTTTTTGTCAAGTTTTGTGATAGGGTTATGCTAGCTTTGTAAAATATAATAGGTTTTTCTTCGCAGAGACATTTTCTGTGTCAGGAGGAGACAGCAATTTCCAACAGGCAAACATGCTGGATATTTGACAGGCCAGTTGGGCGGTTTTCTTTCAAAGATTCAGACAGAAGATACATAATTGAATTCCCACACTCGGCTCAAACTGGTTATCCTGTCGGGAAGCTGGCATGTAAAATGATGTGCAATTGCTTCAATTACAAGAATCGAAGCATTTAGACAATTCTCCCTCTTCTGTTTGAGATGCAGGCTTTGCCTCTGCATTTGAAGCTGTCAGGAGTCCAATTTAGCCAATTCCAGACTCTGAGGTGTTTGCTGTGGACCACCGCTGGCCCTGTTGCTACAACAGTGCTGATGTGTCAATTGTCATCGCTGTATAGAGACCTCACTTCCGTTATACACTTTTTGCACCGGCCCTTTTGCTAGGAGGCTTGTCAGCTCAACAGTCAAAGCTCACCTTTTTGAAGGATCCTCGGAGCTGACCCCAACACCCATTGCCTGGGTGGCTCTCCAAATTCCAAGTCAGGTCTGCGAAGGACTGAACTCTATTCATTTGCCCAGTGCAAATATTGGGACAGTCGCAGAGATGAAAATGTGACCAGTGTAACTCACTAATTTGCTAAGCCTTATTCATGTTGTTCCCTATCTCAGAAATCTATCCATTTTTTTTTCTTTCCTCACCACCACCTCTGGGCCACCGTCAGCTCTGACCTGGATTGTTGCAAATAATACTAATTGGTCTTACTCTTTCTAGTCTTTTCCCTACTCCAGTCCCTCCATCCTCTGGCCAACCGTGGTGATACTTCTATAATATCAGCAAGCCAATCAGTATCCTGATTTGGTTGTCTCTTTCTTAAAATTTCTGAATAATTCCTCAAGGGATTTCAGATAAAGTTAGAACTTGGCACAGCTAATACAATATGCAATATTCTTTCTCCCCTACTTTCCTTTCTAGTCTGACTTTCTGCATTCCCTGCTTCTGTACTTTGGCTCTCCAGTGATTCTTTCTACTTCTCCTCTGTGCCACACCTCTCCCTTGCATATGCTTTTCTTTGTTTGAACAACTACTACCTGGTTAACATTGACTTATCATTCACATTTCAGCTCAGACCTCATTTGCCATGGATGTTTTCCCATCCCCTCTAGGTTGAGTTTGGTGACTTATTTTTCCTTCCTAGCATTTGTATGGAGGCTTGTGTAACACTTCATTGCACTTGGGTTCTTCCCAAGAGCTCAAGGGCCATGTCTGCTGTTTCTCCCACACTTTGTATTATCTCTCAGTATCGTAGTAGGTGCTTAATAAATATCTGTTAAATTAATAAATGGTATTCTTGCCTCTTGGGGAAGCCTCTTCAGTCACCGATAAGAAACTCAATTTTCTGAGTAAGAAGGTGACCCCTAAGTGAGAAGACAGTTGAACCCAACTCTCAAACTTTCACTCTCAAACCTGAGGGATGACTCTGCAGATGCTGAATAAACGAGTGAATGAAGAGGTAGTGTGTACTGTGTTCAATGTCTGGCACAGTGCAATGGAAACGATTCTTCATTTGACATCAAAAGAGTGGTAAGTAAATCCTTTACTTAACTACTTTTGTGATTTGAGAAAGTGTGATTATTCTCTATCATCTCAAAGTCATCATCTGAAACAAGGGACCACAACCCTTGCTTGTGTCATAGTCTTACTGAGAAAACATATTTAAACACGATGTGTAAGTGACATAACCAAGATGGTGACACAGGTGGTTCCCAACTTAAGTCTTCCCCACAAGAAGACCAGCTTATCCAGGGATAAGATTACATGCATGACCACTGTGAAGGCCCTGCGGGTGAGGGTGAAGCACCAACCTAGGCCACAGAGAGGGAGAAGGACCACATTAGAAGGGTGAGAAGGGCATTTACACTCTGACCACATCACCCTTTGCCCAAGCCTGCACAGCAGCACACCAAAAGGGTCCCTCTGGGCCTGTGGTTTTTCCAGTGGGAAAAACAAGAGCCCAAGAGGGAGATGCAGCTTCTCTGGCACTGTGGCACACTTCCCAGGAGGCCCACCTGGGTCTCACCTCATGGGGATCGCTGAGAGAATCTCACAGGACTTGACTACTTGGAAGAAGGGAGAAACAGAGAAGGGAGATAGGATTTCCAGCAACCAGCATTCAGATCTTGGTGGAATGCATTTTCTGTTTGCAGCAGGACCCAAGCAGAGATCCCAGCCAGTGGTTTTGCTCATTAGCAGTCTAGCTGGTGACCCCTTCTGGCCGGGGAAATCGGTTGGTAGTTGTGCCTGACTTGAGTCCTCAATGAGCCATACTGGCCATGGGGCCCACTGTGGGGCACCACCCACATAGGGAAGTGAATTTGCAGCCTCCACCAATTGCTGAGTATAGTCATCCAGGAGGCCTTGCCAAAGGCCATGGAGGCTCCTGTACAGCCACACTGGGGCAAAAGTCCCCAGCCAGAAACCCTGCCCAACTGTTAAGGATAGCCTTTGGCCCTAACCAGGAAGCTTCCGTGACCTTGGGCAGCCTTGGAATCCAGCCTATAGTCCTACCCTGCAGTGGAGCCCAGAGTGTAAGCCCGCCTGATTGTAGAGCATGGCCTGGAATCTCATCTGACAGCAAAGTTCTGTCTGCAGCCCTGTCTGAACACAGAGTGCAGCCAGTGGCACCGTCTGATGGGGGAGCACCATCTGATGGGGGAGCACCGTGTGATACCCCACGCTACCAGGAATGATTGCCAACCCCAGGAACTTTACATTTTAAGGAGCTAGAAAAACAACACACCAAGCCCAAGGTTAGTAGAAGGGAGGAACTAATAAAGACTGGAACAGAAATAAATGAACTAGGAATAGGAAAACAATAGAAAAGAGTAACAAAACTAAATGTTGGTTCCTTGAAAAGAGAGACAAAATTGACAAATGCGTATCTACACTAACCAAGAAAAAAAGAGAAAGAAGCCAATACGTAAAATTATAAATGAAAATGAAGACGTTCCAACTGATGCCACAGAAATACAAAGGATCATAAGAGACTAAACAGTTGTAGGCCAACCAACTGGTCAGTCTAGAAGAAATAGATATACAACATACCAAGACTAGATCAGGAAGAAATAAAAAAAATCTGAACAGACCAATATTATATAAGGAGGTTGAATCAGTAATTGAAAACCCCCACCAAAGAAAAACCCAGGAACCAAATGGTTTCACTGGTAAATTCTACCAAACATTTAGCAAAGAATTAATAAAAATCTTTCTCAAATTCTTTTAAAAAAAATTGAAGAGGAGGGAACACTCCTGAATTCATTTGATAGACCAGAATTACCCTGTTACCAAAGTCAGGTAAGAACGTTTCAAATAAAAACAAACAAACAAACAAACAAATGATGAATATAGTTGTCAACATTTTCAACAAAATACTACCAAACTAAATTCAACAGCACATTAAAAAGATTACATACCATGATCAAGTGGAATTCATCCCTGAGATGAAAGGATGGTTCAACATTTGCAAATTGATCACAACTGAATGAAGATAAAAATCATCTCAATAGATGCAAAAAAAGCATTTGACAAAATTCAATAGCCATTCATTATATATATTAAAAAACCTACCTAATTAACTGGCTATAGAAGGAACATACCTCATTCTAATAAAGGCCCTATATGACAAGCCCCCAGCTGACATCATACTCAATGGTGAAAGTTTGAAAGCTTGTCCTCTAAAATCACGAACAAAATAAAGGTGCCTACTCTCATTACTCCTACTTAACATAGTACTGGAAGTCCTAGCCAGAGAACTTAGGCAAGAAAAAGACATAAAAGACATCCAAATCAGAAAGGAAGAAGTAAAATTATCTGTTTGCAGATGACATGATGTTATGTATAGAAAATCCTAAACACTCCACCAAAAATCTCTTAAAACTGATAAACAAATTCAGTAGAGTTTCAGGATACAAAAATCAACATACAGAAATCAGTTTTGTTTCTATACACTAAAAACAAATTATTTGAAACAGAAATAAAGAAAACAGCCCCACTTATAATAGCATCAAAAACAATAAAATATTTAGGAATAAATTTAACCAAGGAAGTGAAAAATCTCTACACTGAAAATTATAAGACATTTATGAAATAAATTGAAGAAGACACAAATGGAAAGACATCTCTTATTCATGGATTGAAAAAATTAATGTTGTCTAAGTATCCATACTACCCAAAGTCATCTATAGATTTGATGCAAACCCTATCAATATTCCAATGATGTATTTTACAGAAATAGAAAAAAATTCCTAGAATTATTGTGAAGCCATAAAAGACCACCTGAATAGCCAGGGCAATCCTGAAATAGAACAAAGCTGGAGGCATCACAGTTCCTGATTTAAAATTATATTAAAAGCTATAGGAACCCAAACAGTATGGCATTGGCATAAAAACAGGCACATAGACCAGTGGAACCAAGAGCCTATATATAAACCCATGAATATATGGTCAAGTAACATTTGACAAGGCGTTATGCTAAGTGAATCAAATCAGACAGAGAAAGATAAAACTGCATGGCCTCACTTATATGTGGAACCCAAAACGCCAAATTCATAGAAACAGAACAGATTGGTGGTTGCCAGGGACAGGGGTATGGGGGGGAAATGGATGCAGGTGGTATGGGGACGAAGAGCAGGGACCCTCCCAAAATGCGCCACTATGGCAAACTGTTTATGTTGAATTAAAGTTACTTAAGAAACAGCCATTGCAGGAAAAACACTGTGACTTCCCTCTGTCTCCAGAAAGCAGGATACAAATCTCCCATTGGAAAAATACCATACCCCCGCGCCAGGAGGTAAAGAGATATCCTTTTCATGGGAGATAGGGAATTCAGAGCTGGAGAAGGCGGTATAAACAAACCTTGTTACTTTTACTGATTTTCTACCCTAGCCCAAATTCTGTTTAGCATTCCTGACTGACTGAAGCCCCCAAGCAGAAGTTTTCTTTGTCCTGTCAATTCCTCACAGATGTGTTTTCTCTTTGTCTAAAAAGTATAAAAACTGCCCGCCTTGGTCGTTTCTTTGGATCTCAATTTCATTATTGGGCATCCATGCATATACAATTAAACTTTGGGTTTTTTCTTCTGTTATTCTGTCTCATGTCAATTTAATTCTTTAAAAATATTTATTTATTTATTTATTTATTTATTTACTTTGACAGAGAGAGAGAGAGAGAGCAGTGAAGGGGCAGAGAGAGAGAGAGATGGGGACAGAGAGAATCCCAAGCAGGCTCTGTGCTGTCAGTGCAGAGCCCTACCTGGGGCTCAATCTCATGAACCATGAGTTCATGACCTGAGCCTAAATCAAGAATTGGATGCTTAACTGACCGAGCCACGCCCAGTCCCCTCTACTCTTTAAAAAGTGTTTTAAATTTAGTTCTTAAGGCCAGCTAGAAAAAACCTTGAAGGGTAAAGGGAAAAATCTTTTTTTTCTCCACAGTGGTCAAAGGGTACAAACTTCCAGTTACAAAATGTGTGAGTTATGGGGATGTAATACACAGCGTGGTGACTATAGCTAACAATACTGTATTGTATACTTGCAAGCAGGTAGGAGAGAAGATCTCAAACATTCTCACCACACACACATAACATGGCATGTAACTTTGTTACGTGATGGATGTGTTAACTAACCTTATTGCAGTAATCCATTCACAATATATACATATTAATAGAAAAAATATACATATTGGTCCCTGCACCGAGTTCCTAGCACAGGATTCCTGAAACCCTTGTACATTCCCAACTAATAAGAGCACTAGGAACATCTTTCATTCTAATGAAGTGATCCTGGGTGGGCTCCTGGATGGCCCCTGCATAGTGCTGGTCTCCAGAAAGACCAAGCCATGATTTCAGCTCTCTCCCCCATCCTCCAGAGAGGAGAGAGGGGCTATGAGCTAATCATTGATTATGCCTACGTGAGGACGCCTTCATAAAATCCCAGTAATACTGGGTTTGGGGAGCTTCCAGGTTGGGAGCACATCCACGCCAGGATAGAGATGTACCCCAATTCTGCAGAGACAGATGCTCCTGCCCTTGGGTCCCAGACCTTGACCTCTGCATCTCTTCCATCTGGATGTTCATCTATATCATTTATCGTATCCTATTGATAATAAAACAGTAGATGTAGGTAAAATGTTTCTTTGAGTTCTGTGAGTCACTCTAGCAAATTAATTGAACCCAAGGAGGGGGTTATGGGAACCTCTGATTTTTAGCCAGTTGGCCAGGTGGCCATTTTTAGCCAGATGAGAACCTGAGCTTGTGACTAGTATCTGAAGGTGGGGATGGGGGCTGTGTGATGGATCCGAGCCCTTACCCGTGAGATCGGATGCAGTCTCCAGGTAGATGGTGTCAGAACCCAGTGAAGTTGTGGAACCCCCAGTCGGCGGAAACCTTCACACGTCTGCCGGCCAGGAGTGTCAGAAGTGCACTGTGTTAACAGTAAAGGAGCCACTCAAGGAAGAGAGTCATAGTAGGGAAGAATGAACTGGGTTTTGCCTACCCAGGAAGGGAAAACAGCTGAATTTTTCCATTAGGATCATGTTACGAAAACGAGGTATTAATACATTGGGATGACAGGGTATAATAATCCCAACTGTCCATTTTTGAGTGCTTGCTATGTTTGGGAATTCTCCATGCTTCATTTTACTTTATCTTCCTGAACATCCTCCTTAAAATATGCCTTCCTGAGTCACCTGGGTGGCTCAGTGGGTTAAGCGTCTGACTCTTGGTTTTGGCTCAGGTCATGATCTCATAGTTCTTAAGATCGAGCCCCACATTGGGCTCTGCGCTGACAGATTCTTTCTCTCCCTCTCTCTCTGCCCCTCCCCCACTCATGCTCGTCCTCTTTCAAAATAAATAAATAAACCTAAAAAGTAAAATAAAATATGCCTTTCTTTTAAATAGGTGGTAACTGAGCCCCAGAGAGGTTAAGTAACTTCTCCAGGGTCACACAGCTGGCAAGCTTCAAATTCATATTGGAATAGTGGAAAAGATGGCAGGAATTGGCCCTAGAAGACTTGGGTTCAAGGCTCATTTCCTTTATTTACTAGTTCCTCATTTTGGAGGTGTATCTTTTAACCCCCTGAGCCTCGATTTCCCAGCTGTCAAAAGGAGATAAAATATTTACCTCACAGAGTTGCTGTGAGGATTATAAATGTTTTGCAATTTAATAGACTATCCACAGTAGCTGTCTTCCTTACCATATATCATTTTTCTAAAGCCCAGTAGAAGGAACAGTCATCTCAATGCTAATAACTTTGGTTCTCTCCTTGGTTTTTTTTTTTTTTCCCTCTTTTCTATTTGGGGGCGACCGGAGACTATATATCATGGTGTAAGAATATGGAGCTGGACACTAAGATACAGTCATGTTCAAATATTGGCTCTGCCATTTACTGGCTTGGGAGATTACTCAACCTCTGTGAGCCTCAGTCTCCTTAGCCCTAAAATGGGGCCAATAATGGGTCCTGTGTCCTAGGATTTTTTGTGAGATGGGATAATACATGTACATTCTTTGTCAGTTCATGGGACATCAGAGAGGCTTCACGAAGCACCCCAAAAGCAACACCTGGGTAAGGAATGACAAAAGCACATTATATATTATATACATGATAATGCATGTTAATCAGAACTAAACCAATTTTATTCTCTAATTAGCTCTTGACATTGATATTATTAGCTTTCCATTTTCCGAATGAGGAAACCACTGCTCAGAGGATTTTGGTAATTTTCCAGAGTTGCCCCATTAGGGCTCATTTACACCCGGGAATTCTTACTTTGAGAGCAAGGCTTCCTCCACATCAGCACAGTTCTGGAGAATCAAAGAGAATGTAAAGGCTCCCAGGGAAGATGGTAGGAATAAGGGAGGTTCACCTCAACCACCAAGACACAGTTAAGAGGTCATAGCTGCCCAAAGAGTTCAGCGCAGAAAGCAACATTAGTTTCTTGAGAATATTAGTTTCTTGAGAACACTAAGAAACTATTGAACCGGTGAAGCTGAGAGGGCAATGGCCCTATTAAATGACCTTTCCTCTCCTCTCGCGTTTTCGCGCTGTGACCCAGACACAGCCAAACGGTTCGTGGATGTCCACATGGCAGTTTGCAGATACATACCTGGCCATCGACCCTGTCCCATAAACCCCCGTAACTGGGCAAGGTCAGACTAGAAGGGGAGGAATTTCAAGGATGCCTAAGTGACCCTTTGTACGTTATTCAAAGTTACTAAGTCCATCTTCACGTATGGATTTTTCTAAGGTGTTTTACGGAGATCTTAACTCCCCAAAATTTAGGTGCTGGAGTTCCTCAGTGTGACAGGGTCTTTAGATATTGTTGGATGTCAACGATCAGCGACGGTGAGGGTCCTCTTATATACGATGGCTGGAGGGATTGCGCTCTGTTCTCAGATTCTCACCACCCCTAAGTGGTAGCACTGGCATTTCACGCCCGCCTGTGAATTCACTTTTCATAGATTGCAAGGGCAGGGTTTGATGCGCCAAATCCATTAGCGATGGCGCTGAGAGGTGGCAGCTCCTTAAGGCGTGTCAGGCACCAGCTTCAGAGCCTCGTTCAAATCTCGACTCTACTTACCGGTTAGGACTTTGGCAAGTGAATGACCTTCTAAAGCTTCGTCTGAGAAATAGTGGTACTGGGTTCATAAGGTTCTTTTAAATATGAAATGAGAAAGGTACCACATCTGTTCTTAATCATTTAGCATCCCATTACCTAAGTCACCAAATTGGCAGGGAGGATCCAGACCAGGGAACCCAAGCTCTTCTGGCTTCACCAGTGCTTGAATATCATGAGCATGAAGTATGAGCAGGGTTGGGAAGATTTTCAGAGACGGGCTGGAGACAATGGTTACAATGAACATGGCTTCTTAATACATCAATGTCTCATTTATTGTGCTTTTGCTAAATGCCAAGCACTTTCCTAAATACTTTATATGTAGTAACTTTTTTTCACCTTCACAATGATCCTGTGAGGTGGGGAGCCATTGTTAACTCTGTTTCAGAGGTGAGGAACCTGCCCATGGGGATGAAAAGGGACTCCCCCAGTGTCAAACCAGCAAGTGGCGTCAAGCAGTGTAGTTTAGGAATCTACTAACTTACCATGTAGCAACCATCATACTGAATTGCACCTATAATACTCACTAGAGCAGAATTTCTTCACTTCAACACCATTGACCTCTTGGGGCCAATAATTCTTCATTGTGGGGGCTGCCCTGTGCCTTGTAGGATGTTTAGCACCATCTCTGGTCTCTATCCACGAGATGCCAGTAGCACTACCCTCCTGCCATAAATGTCTCCAAACATTATCACATATTTCCTGGGGATGGGGAGGTGTGCAAAATTGATTTTTGTATATTGGCCCCTATTCGTGTCACTTGGTGGCGCCCTCTCCCACAGACTGTGGGCTGGGTCATGTGACTGTTTCCACCAATGGGAGACTAACAGGCTGGATGTAGACAGAGACTTGAAACGTCCTCATACACCAGGACCTGTCTTTTTGCTCTTCTTGGGAACCTAGGTTATCATGTGAACCAGCCGAGGCCGACCTGCCAGATGATGAGATATTCGTAGCTGGCTGCCCCTGGCTGTCCTACCTGACAGCCCGCTAATCCCAAACAGCTGCTAGCCAACCTTGGACGGATGAATGAGCTTCTCTAAGACCAGAAGAGTTGCCCAGATGAGCATGAGCTCAACTGCCAACTCATACCCATGAATTAAGAAATGGTGGTTGCTTTAAGCCACCGTGTTTTGGAGTATTTTATCGAGGATACAGAAAAGGCTACCTTGAAACAATTCCCTTTTACAAATAAGGACACGCAGGTTCCAAGAGGTTGAATCAGTTTCTATGGCCATGCAGCCAGCAAGTGATAGCACCAGGAAATGAGCCATTTCACCCCAGGTTCACAGTACTCGGGCATAAGTTGGGGAGACAGTTGGACAGGAATTAACCCAGACAAGGAAGGGCACAGTAGCTGGGGCAAGGCTCAGGTGGAGTTGAGGAAAGCCCTGGTTGGGGGGGGGGCGGTGCTCAGTTTCATGCTGTTCATTTACCACTTGGTTATTGGGAAGGTCCTTTGAATGAGAGAGGCTTCTGGGGTTGTCTTCACTGGTAGCAAGAACCACGTCTGAGGTCATTATTCCTCAGGAGGAAGGGGTTTGCAGATCTGAGGCAGGAAAAAAGGAAGGCACAGGGACCTGGTGTGGATCCAAGAATTCATCAAGGAATCTCTATATGTTTCCCTTCAGTAGTTCACTGCTGAAACTTTGCTTCCTGCCACCATTTATTAAATTCACATTCCCAGCAAGTTAAGGCTCCTGAACGTCTCACATTCCAAACAACAGAACCACTTCCAATTTCCATTCTGGGGCTACTCCCAGTCCTGTTACTTGCCCTGTGCTCCCCCGCCTTCAAAGAAGAGTAGACATCCTCCTCTTCATTAGTGTCCCTACATCTGATCAGGTGGCCGGTCCCAGTGTGCATGGTCACCCTAAGATGTTATGCACATGGTGGCATTGTCTCTTCTTTCTCTTCTGCAGCAAATCCCAGGCCCATGCTTACATAGGATGGGATCCAACTGTCTGGTCCTTCTCTCTTCTTTATTCCACCCTCCCACCTGGATCAGTTCACAGTAAGTGCTCAACAAATATTCGGTGCATTCATTCGCTTCTGTGTTTGTACATTCGTGATTGAAAGATCCGAGATTTAGGTTAGAATTTGAGAGTGAGGTGGAGAGGCATCGTAGGATGCCATTTTGGTATCTCACTCCTGGAAGATAGGCTCGTTTCCTGGACTTAGTGCTGACCTCAATTTTAACTCAATATATTACGTTGCCCTGTAATTCTTTATGTGTCTGTGTCTCTTCCAGACTATTAAGTTCCCTGAGTCTTTCAAATGGTGTCTTTTTTATTTTGAATCCTTATTATCGTGCCCAGGATCTAGACAGTATAATATAGATAAATAAGAGATATTTATAAGAATGAAGAAGTCTGCGTTTCAGTCCAGGCCCCCTCCATCCTACTTGCATGGCATTGAGAAGGTAATCTTCCTGAGACTTATTTTTCTCAACTAGAAACTGAAGATAATCATGCCTGTCTGATATGGTTCTTGTAAGAATGAAATGAAATAAAATACATAGAAGTCCCTGAGACTTTTGTAAACATCGAAAGAACATTATTTCCCTTCCTTTCAGGTTAACCCATGTACGAAGTGGGGATGGGCACTGTGTTGCATGGAAGGTACCAGATCACTGGGCTGGATCTTCTGCAATTTTACTCCAGATCTGCTTCATTTACATGCATCCGTTCCCTCCAATAAGTGACTCGAGGGCCAGGTTTTCTCTTTTTGTCCTGTCAAGCACCAGCCTTCCCCAGGTGGTGTCTCTGCGATTAATGGCTACAGAAACACGAGGGCTGGGGCAGGCTGGTTTTTCTTGGCTTCTTTTTTGAGTTTGTAATCTTAGCTGTCATCCCTTGGCTCCGAAGGTTATTAAGCATTCCTCAAGGAAGGCATTCTCTTTAAAATGGTTCTGAAAGAGCCATGATTGAGGAAAGCCACTTACCCTACATTGCCCCTCTTGCCCCTTGCCTGATATCTAGCCAAGAGTCATCCATGACCTTGGCAAAGAGGAGGCAGCTTGCCTCTTTCCAAGCTCGATTATCAGGAGATAACCTCTATGAGTTGGTTAAATAGGATTTCTCTTTTCTATTTCTTTTTTCTTTCTTTCTTTCTCATTCCTTTTTTTTTTTTTTTTAGCTCAGCAGGAAAAGGCTTTGCTGGATACAACAAGGACAAATATGTACCATGTTCGAGGCGAGCTTTCAGTTTTGTTGGGGAGAGAGATTGCATATCAACCTGGAGATGTGTACACTCCGCCTCTTCACAGAGAACTTCAATAATTGCTCCCCAGAGATTTGCTCAAAGGCTGCAAGGCCTGTTGGTTAGCGTATAATGTAACGTGTGCTTTTCTCCTTATAAATATTTTAACTCTTCTTTCACTCTGGATCCCTTGTTTCAAAGCCAAATTTCTTTTACTTTGTTCCTAGAATTGTGCCTTCTCTCCAGCACCCACGCCATTTTCCTCCTGCCCAAGGCTTGCATTTAGGTAAGTAAAATCAGCCTTCCTCTCTCTGCTCTCACAGCCTTTTTCCACTGGGCAGCTCACTGTTTGTGCTTTGAGAGAATTCTTCCATTTTAGTTTGTTTTGCTTTTTAAACTTTGTTTTAAGTTCATTTATTTATGAGAGATAGAGACAGCATGAGTGGGGGAGGGACAGAGAGAGAGGGAGACACAAGAATCTGAAACAGGCTCCAGGCTCTGAGCTGTCAGCACAGAGCCCAATGCGGGGCTCGAACTCACAAACTGTGAGATCATGACCTGAGCCAAAGTCAGATGCTCAACCCACTGAGCCACGCAGGTGCCCCCACATTTTAGCTTATGTTTTTATGCCCACCTGCCACCCGCCCCCAATGCTCAGGTCTTATGCCCCCTTTTTTATCTGAGAGTAATATATATTTTTTCTTCCTGTCGTGTTTGTACTTTCTTAGAATGTTAATTCGACCGACATTGATTGATGTTCTCTCCAGATCAACCTCTGTGCTAAGAGATGGTGAAGGTGTGGGAAACTTTCTCCAGGAAGAATCGCACAATCTGCAAATATGATGTTCTAAAGATTATCTGTCTGTCTGTCTCTATCAATCATCTATCTACTTATCAATTATCTATCAATCATTTATCTATCTACCTATCAATTCTCTATCATCTAACTACCTATTATTATCTATCTATCTATCATCTAGCCTATAGATACCTATGTAGACCTCTCCCTATATGTCTAGATCTATCTACCTAGATAGAAAGATAGAAATAGAAATAAAGATATCGATACAGATTTATAGACAAACAGATAGGTAGATAGATGATAGATAGATAGATATCTACTGCGTAAGGAAGCATAGGGAAAAATCTAATAGACATTTACTCAAGATATTGAGTGAGGGGATCCTGAAAAACTTCTCTTTAGAGCTCTGTATTGATGTATGAATAGTTTATAGATATAATTCAGCTGTATTTGCAGAGGAAAGATACTCTAAGCAGAAGAAATAACATAAATAGTTATAGACTCTTGTAAGAATGTAGCCTGTGATGTTGGAGAAGAGTGGGAATGTGGAGTGGCTGAAGGCAGGAGGAGGTGATGGGAAATTGCGCTGGCCAGATAACTAGGGCTCACACGGAGTCCTTCCATGTTGGGCTGAAGAATAAAGCTTGGGGTTCACCCTGTGGATTATGAAGAGCTGCTGTGGGTTTTTAAACTGTCGGGTAACCTGTTCAAATTAGGAAATTACCATAAGTGACAGTGACGAATGGATAAATCCAATAAGAAATTGGGGGGGGGGGCGCCTGGGTGGCTCAGTCAGTTGAGCGACCGACTTCAGCTCAGGTCATGATCTCGCGGTTCAGGGGTTCGGGGCCTGCGTTGGGCTCTGTGCTGACAGCTCAGGGCCTGGAGCCTGCTTCTGATTCTGTGTCTCCTTCTCTCTCTGCCCCTCCCCCATTCATGCTCTGTATCTCTCTGACTCTCAATAATAAATAAATGTAAAAAAAAATAAAAAAAAAAAGAAGTTGGGGCAAGATATTCCTTATCCTTTTCATTTGCCAAATCCTGGCCAAAATTTCCAACAAATTCTTGAGAACAGGCCAGTACAAAATCAGTTGGCCCATGTCCCAGATCAAATGCAGACTACACTCCTCATGAAAGGCGGTGACACCCCATCACCAGCTCAGGACTGAGCCGAGCGCACAGGTTGACTCCCAGGACTCGAGAGCCTTTATTCTGTTGACGTTCTGGCCTTGTGGTCCTGCTGTATTCACATCTCACTCACTCTGATTTTCAGTTACCATCATAGCGGTCTCTAATGGAAGACAAGACTTAATTCTTCATTTCCCCAAATATTGTTTTGAAGTCCAGGAAATGTTGTTCAGGACTGTCTCCTATCAGCTGGTATTTAGATGAGGGATTCATTTCTTCCAGGAAGACAGGGTTACCCCCTCCTCTGGAGACCCACAGTGTTCTCTGCATACAAAAGTTATAGAATTTACCATAATGTACTCGTGATTATGTCTTCGAGAGGCAGCACAGCGTTGCGATGAAAACTGCGTCCAGAACTAGAGAGGCTGGCTTTGAATTCTGGCTGTCGTTCACTGTCTGGAGTGAGCTTGAGTAAGTGACTTACCTTTTGTCTGCCATAGTTTCTTTATCTGAACAATGAAAATGCTGTTACCTAACTTATGAAGTTTGTTATGAGGAGATGATGAGCGGCTATGTGTGAAGTGCTTAAAACAGAAACAAATATACGGTAAGCACCTGCCAAAGTTGTCATTATTTCTCAAATTATCCGACTCCTCTAGTGTTTCCTGATCTCCGCCACGTGATGGTAAACATGAAAAATGGTATGGTTTCAATGGCACATTGGGAACAATGGACGAGCCTGCCATGTGCTTTGACCACACGGGAGGGCTTCTCCCGCCTCGAGACTGTCCTAGCTGCCCCAGTGGCTGATGGGAATTAAACTTTCTGCACACCTGTAACCAATTTGTGGGAAATTCTGACCTGGCAGACTGTGTTATCAAAGATGGAGATGGAGATGATTATTATTATCTTTGTATCCTATGTGCCTCGCACAATTTTTGTCACAGTGCAGGTTCTTATTACGATTTCAACAAATAATGAAGGGAAGTCAAGCAGACCCTGTCTCTCTTTGTCCACCTAAGGTGACGTGTTCTTCTTGTAGGAAAACAGTGTTCACTAGCTATATCTTGGTGATTTCCTGTCCAAATCATGCATTTTGGCATTCTAAAATTACTGTAAATGCTGTAAAATCACCTTGGGAGAAGACAGGAAGGGCGTCTTGAAAGATATGTTGTTTCTGATTACTTAGCGAGGTTGGAGGTTGGCAGACCTTTTTGCTCGGACCACCGGGAATCGCTTGGTCATTCACAGGCTCTGAATCAGACCTGCTGGGTGAAAATGTTTATTCTTTGATAAGTGGCCTATTTGGTGGTACATACCTCAAAATGGAGAGAGGGAAGCCATTCTGTTCAGCTGTGACAAGAAGCCAAAAGTAGGTCAAGAAGTTCTCGGAATGAAAATCTTCACGGGGACCATATACCTAGAGGTAAGAATGGGTCCCAGATTCTAGTCTAGATAAGAAACTAAGTCTTACTAGTGGACTCCACTTTCTAAACCGCTCATTGGGAGATCGCAGTTCAAGATAGCTCAACTAATTGAAATGGCCAAGTACATGCTTAAGAAATTTTTTTAAATGTTTATTCATTTTGAGAGAGAGAGAGAGAGAGAGAGAGAGACAAAGTGCAAGCAGGGGAGGGGCAGAAAGAGAGGGAGTGTCACAGAATACAAAGCAGGCTCTAGTCTCTGAGCTGTCAGCACGGAGCCCGATGCAGAGCTCGAATCCACGAACCACATCATGACCTGAGCCAAAGTCTGATGCTCACCCGAACTGAGCCACCCAGGAGTCCCATCAAATATGTGTTTTAAACATGGGAGAAAATCTCTGTCAGTGACAGGAATCAAGGAAAAGTACTATTCATGCTACTCATATGCCTAAATAAATGAGGGCTTTCTACAAGACAGAGCCATGGTCCCCAAATTTGTACCTGACCCAAATAACAAACTTCAAGCAACTCACTTTTTCCAGTATTCAAAAAATTTTATTCATTTTAATATTATCAAAAAATCTCAACAACAGTGCAAAAAAATGCCTGTATCCTCTTGTTTCAAATTCATCTGTATCTTTGAAAAATAAAGATCACTTATTTTGAACTGGAAGTGATTAATTTTTGTGTCCAAAGGCATCTGCTTGTCTTCCGCGCAGAACCCTTTGCCGTTGGATTTCGCAGTTGCCTGAAACACGCAGGCCTTAGGGTCTCCCTTTATCCATGAAATTGCAGAAGAAGCCGGCTGGGTGAGGAAGCTGCTGAAGGAGCCAGAAACCTCCGCACAGACGTTTTCCTTTGCCAGGAGAGATGGCTGGTTCGAAAGAAGGATCGATCGATCTGTCAAAATTCCCAGGCAGTGGAGGTTATGGGACGCATCATGATTCACTGGCTAGACACACCTGCTCTAGCTGCCAGGCCACAGTTGTCAATCCAAAGCACTTCTGAAAATGAGGCCAGAGCCCACGTTAATGAGGCCTGATTGCCTCAGAATTATTGTTGGATTAATTAGCAGCTTTGCCAGTAGGTCCATTCGTCCAGGGTCAGTAACAATTTATGGGGAGTCACATTTAAATAATTTCATTCAATTCAACCAGCATTTCCTGCCCCCACTCAGCACAGAGCCCTGGACAGGCCCAATGCGAGAAAAGGAACTAAACTATGCATCAGATGGCAGGTTCTAGGCTCCCTCGTGCCATAATGTTCTGGGCAGGGAGAAGGGGGCAGCCAAGGATTGTCACAGAGAAGGCTTAGGGAAGAACACCTTCACAATGGCTGGCTTACTAATTCCAAGGGAAATAAAATGAATTTCAGACCAATACTAGTCAAAACTAGTATTGAGATCTAGCTCTCTGTATTAGTCAGTAATTGCAATTGGCAGAAAGCCAACACCAAACATCAAACTACTGAAACATCAAACTACAAAGATCCAAACAACAAACAAGAAGGCCTTCTTGTCATCACAGTTTGAGTTAACCTGCCATCACTCCCACCACAAAAGCAGACTCTGGGGCACCTGGGTGGCTCCGTTGGCTAAGCCTCCAACTTCGGCTCAGGTCATGATATCACGGTTCGTGGGTTCAAGCCCCGCATCAGGCTCTGTGCTGACAGCTTGGAGCCTGGAGCCTGCTTCGGATTCTGTGTCTCCCTCTCTCTCTCTGCCCCTCCCTGGCTCATGCTCTGTCTCTCTCTGTCTCTCAAAAATAAATAAATTAATTAAAAAAAGCAGACTCTGGTGTAGGTAGTTTATTTGGGAGATGTAGTGACCATGCAGATGCACCACTCAGATCCGATGCTACAGGAAGTACAGCTGACTGAGAGCCCTGCGGATACACTTGCAGACCCACCATCACGTCCCTGTGAAAGCCATGCTTCTCATGGGCTGCTCCCAGTGAATGCCTGAGCACAGTCGGGCCACGGAGACAGACCCGTTCGTGGTAGATGCAGGACTCCCCTAACAGACGGTTTTGGCTGGAAAACCCCTCCTTGGCCTGACCAAACTTGTCTTGGAACTGCACTGCTGCCCATGGCTGCCTGCCTGGTTACCCCTCTTTCCCTCTCCCCTTGTGGAGCAAGCCCCGCCTTCCCCAGCTCCTCCTCTTTCGCCTTCACAAACACTTCTCCCAACAAACTCCTTCCGAGTCTCATCTCATCTGGCACCTTCTTCTCGGGGGCACCAAACTAAACTCGGAGGTACCCCCAGGAAGTGTTAGAGTCTGCAGTTAGTCGTGAGCGGGAAGCAAGGGCTGTGACAAGTAGGTTACACATTAGAAGCTTGGTGACACAGCATCCTGACTTTGCGGCTCTCAACATCCTGGCCTGGTGGCTTCCAGCACCTCGGGATTGACAGACCAAGAGCTACAAGTACAGAACATGCTTTCCTCTCTTCGCCTCTGCCCTGTAGTAACCCCTAGACTCATTATAACGCATTTCCATTGTGGTTTTACCCTCCCACCGGGCCCCCGTGGAGGAAGGCTGCCATGAAGGTTCTGGTACAAACCTTAAAGGGTCAAAAACTCCCCCTCCTGACCAGTGGGAGGAGTCCCCCACATGATTGGAAACAGCCTCTATGAGAGACCACCATGCCCATGACCCCAGGACCCCTGTAGCCACAGGCCAGTTTCCACCTCTGGGGCTGCCCACCCTCCCATCCTGAGAGCTTACTGTCCTTAGTAAACTGCTGTGTGCCTGCTACTTCCCTTCCGTCTGTCTTTATTGGAGCACAGATCCCCCCGTAAATCTTTTCTTGGGGAATCCCAGAACCGAGACCTCCATACACACAAGGCAGACTCTCCCACCGGCGACAGAAGCACAAGTGAGGAAACGGGGAAGGTGAGACAGAGGTGGGAGAAATGGCGATCAAGGATGCACCGGCGAGCAGGTGACCGCTGCGGGCAAGTCCTCCTGGGATTTTCGTAGAGACCACTAGGGCACGCCCAGGATCATCCCACCAGAGAGCAGGGACCCCCTAGTGTTAATCTGCTGCTTTCCCTTTCCTGTTGGCGAAGGTTGTCTGAGTGTTTCAGCTCTCTCTCACTTCAAGGTTGAGAGAAGGGTCCTGGGGTACCAGCAGAAGCCTTCGGGCAGAGAAGGCGGGAGAGGCAGGTGTCTGAGATTGGAACAGCTTGTCACGGTCATCGCTCAGCTCAGGTGGGCGGGGCGTCAGCAGCACCCGCTACACTTTCGACG
The DNA here is from genome assembly GCA_028646485.1 of Cryptoprocta ferox. Lineage (NCBI taxonomy): Eukaryota > Metazoa > Chordata > Mammalia > Carnivora > Eupleridae > Cryptoprocta > Cryptoprocta ferox. The sequence goes on from CM053564.1 coordinate 18,551,106, forward strand.
AACACAAAGAGGGGGCCGCCAGGGGCTTACAACATCCCGTAGGATAACAGGAATTTCAGGGCAAGTCTTGGGAGTGCCTCTGATTGGCCAGGCTCGTGCCACATGACCACCCCTGAACCAATCACTGTGCCTGTGGCTACGCCTCGGACTCTCATTTAACGAGAATTGTGCCGGCGTGGCTCCCGGCAAGATGGCGGGCACAGCAAGGCCCTGGGACCGCCACCCGCTGGCGGCTTGGAAGATGGAGGAAGGTTCGAGACGGCAGCACTATTCGTGTCCACTGAGAAGGTAGGTGCGTGCAAGCTGGTGCCCTGGAGACCTCGGGGTCACGCGGCTTCTCCGGCGCCAAGTTCACCCCCAAAGCACGCCGGATGTAATTACCAGATGTCACTTAACCAGTGGGGAAGCATCGCTTTGCAAAGCCTTCGATGGCAGGGGCCTCACTGGCTCAGGGCCTGGGGAGCTGGACACCGCACAGGCCATCTTCCCACTTCTAGCCCCCGCTTCCTCGCCAGCCCTGGAAACGAGCCGGCAATCTCGGACATGTTCTGCAGCTGCTTTGCACACTTTTTTTTTTTTTTTTTTTTTTACCAGCCACGGGCACAGGCCATGTTTGTGTTTGGTTTGGGAGGTGGCCTCTGCCCCGGGGCCCTGCGGTGGGGAAACAGGAGAGGTGTACAATTAGCGATTAACAGCTTTATCTCTACTCACATGTAAGAGACATAATTAGCCAGTTCCATCTGTTCCTGATACCTGCTGGAGTCAGCCATTCACACCTCAGCCAGATATTACAGTGAGTAGGAGGGCCTGAGAAGGAAACATTTCAAAAATAACTCACGTTTTGTTGTTTCAGACATCCTGCCCCTCTGGAGTGGGTCTCTAACTTTGCCTCTCTCAGGTGTACACAGTTTGCTGTCTGTTGGCAAGGAGAGGTGTGAGCTAAGGAATATGGTGCATGATTTTCCCAGGCGCCGAGAGCTTTAATTTAAAGAGACAAGACTTGGTGTAAGATGCCAGTACACCGAGTAAGGAGGGTGCTTGTCCCACTGGGTCCATGTCACAGAATAGGTGTTGGGCTCACATACTGGGACAGGAAGGCGTTTCAGAGCCAAAGTCCAAATTTGGAAGGACCACCGGGAGGCTCTGTGCCTGGCGGGGTGAGTGGCGTCCCCAAAGTCACACAGCTACGGAAGGTGAGCCGGGGTTTTGCATCAAAGTCTGTCGAACTCCGAAGCCTGTTTTCCTGGTCATGACACATGACTCCTGCTGAATGAAGTTTTGGGGACATCACAGTCTCATGGGGATGAGGAAGATCCGGGCCAACTTTTGTTTTTCAAGGCCAAAACAGCCATGCAAAAATTTGGCGTTTCGAAGGAAGGTTTCCACCTACACAAGTAATGCTTTTAATGTAAAAAGGTACAGTGCAGTTTCGTCGGGTTATTCACAAAGTAATTACAGGACTCCTAAAATACTAGTTCGGAGTGTGCTGCAAGAGTCAGAGCCTGATTGAGGCCCATGTTTTCCACAGGGGCTCATCAGGAGGACATAGTCAGAATAGCGTTATTCAAGGAAGGCTTATTGACAAAGGGATTATTTACAGAGGTGCTGATGGAGGAGAACCACAATGGTGCAGTAATTTGGGCTAGTGGCAGCCAACCGTCACCACCTCTAGGCTCCAAGGGACACATGGCAGGAAACAGCTATGTAGAGCAAGCCACCACAGCTACCGGGCTGACTTGTCAGGGGCAACAGCTGTGCCAAGGTGACCTCAAAGGGCGGGATCCAGGGGATAAATGATCTGGCCTCACTGTCCTTCCTCTCTCTGACTTCCTGCCAGGACCTCCCATTGGCAGAACTCAACTTGGAAAGCTGTGTGCATGGGCAGGGCCTGGACTAGGGCCAGGCAAGCAAGGCATCCAGAGGTCGACACTAAGGAAGCCCTCGTTCTCAGGGCCGTGCAAGGGCAGGATCGGGGCCTGGGACCCTTGTATGGGCCAGGGAGTGAGGATCTCCCTAAAATTTGCACATTCACTGTCTTGTTCACCTCTCCCTGGTCCTGGCTGTAGGCTTGGGAGTCTGAAGTGAGGTCTGTACAGCTTAGCCTTTTGCAGTCGTGCTGAGGGGGAGAGGGAGTCCCGAGCAGCACAAGGAAGAAATCCAGCACAGGAAATGTTTACAATTCTAAGGTAGACATTTGTAATTTTAAAGGTAAAATTTTAATTTTAAGGTAGAAAAATATATTGCATCATATCTACCTATGTCTGAGACTATGTATATTAACCTTATTTAGAGAGAAAGTCAAAAGCCTAAATATGAGACCTTGATGACACCTCATTTTCACTCTGTGATTAACCTCGATGGACCTAGGGTCGCTGGGTGGCTCAAGTCGGTTAAGCTTCCGGCTTCAGCTCAGATCATGATCCCTCGGTTCATGGGTTCGAGCCCTGTGTCGGGCTCTGTGCTGACAGCTCGGAGCCTGGAGCCTGACTTCGGATTCTGTGTCTCCTTCTCTCTGCCCCTCCCCTGCTCACATGCATTCTCTCTCTCTCTTTCTCAAAAAAAAATAATAAAATAAATAAACATTACAAAATATTTTTTAAAAATCTTGATAGACCTCAATCAGTTGTGGGTTACTGGAAAGTAAGCCACTTCCCTTCTGGGACCCTGGCGCTAGAGGTAAGAGACCCCCCCCCCCCGCCACAGAACACCCCTGTGGGGCTTGCGCCCTCGGCAGGCAAGCATCTTGGTCTTTTCCCATTCTTGGGTGGCTCTCAGAACATATTTATCTTCCCCTTTCAACCTGACTCAGTCACAGGTTCTCAACAGGCTTTAGCTCCCGCCATTTCAGCCACACTTTGCCCCTGAATCATTTCAGATCACCAGCTTTACCCACAGACGTCCCTGGGGGCAAGGACCTTAATTCTCCTGAGGAACCTCTTCCTGCCCACTGTTTGTTGCCTGCTTCTAAGTTGTTCTTATGCGTTGTCATCACGCTGGCAGGGTATGGGGGGCCCTTTCAGGGTCCCCCGCTGTCCCCATTAGTACTGGGATTCGAGACAGATTTCACTGTCCTGCAGCACAGGTAAGGACAGAGTCTTTGTCAATGGAAGGAAACAGCAGGAGAAATCAGGGTCCCCTTCTTCTCTCCTCAACCTGTGGAGAGGTTAACGGGGCCAGGCAGTTCTAGACATGCCATGTGAGTTCATGTTCCAGTGGATGGACACATTCCCTTGCCTTTTCCTGTTTTTGGAAGACAGACACACCAGTGTGGGGAATAAACAGACCATGAGGCACTCTAGCTGTTTGTAAGAGTTTGCCTGGCAACGCCAGCTCTTGCACTTGAAGACCTTGGGGCCCATGTGGAGTTGCAGTATCTTCTGGGGTTGGGGAAGGACCCCACTAGAGCCCCAGGAACCTGATTACCCATCGTCCAAACCAGCCAGGGTAAGCTGTTGGGACACATTGGCTCTTTGCATCCCCCATCATAGATTATTTAATGTACACCTGTAATGGACCATTATTTGAAAACATAAGGCATACAGACCAAGCAGTGATACTGAAATGCAGCAATTAATGAGGAACAAAAATCTGATAATAAATCAGCAAATTCACCTGAGACTGACCTTCCCCAGATTTGAAAGTTGCATTCATCTGATAAAAGTCTTACAGGGTGCGCTTCAAAACTAAAGTAAAAAATAGAACATATAGCAACAATTATAGACAATTTTGCTTCTCATTTATTGGGAATAATGACTCTCCACACCTGCAATGTGTTATTTGTAGAGAGATGTGCTTGCAAATATCTGCCAGAAACCTTTTCTTGCATCTTGATCATTTAGAACAACAATTATATGTTTAAAAAAATCAGCACAAAATTTAGAATTCTAAACATCAGCTCAGAAAGGGAGGGTTTTTTGTCTTTTTTTTTTTTTTTGGATGCTTTGCAACATAGTAAAACTCTGTCCTGAAACCCACTCATGTTTTTTTTCTCTCTTTCATAAATAATTTAAAATAAATCTGCCAGCTTTCCATCACATGTTAAATGGGGACAAGTCAAAACTTGTCTTAATATTATGAAGAATGTAGCATGATCTTTGTAGCATACGATTTAATAAGATGGTTCTACAATAAAATAGGTTTTAAAGAAAGAAGTCACTTATTTATCAATGCTGAAATGATTTAAAAAATCCCTAAGGGCTTACAGTAGTATATTTACTTACAGGAAGGATTCACGAGTCAAAAGAGAGGAAGCTGGTGCACTAGGTGCTAGCTCTTTGTATTCAAACAAGTCACTTAAACTTTCTGATCTTCAGTTTCCCTCATCTTTAAAAACGTGAAAGTGACATCTACTTGGCTAGGTTGTTTTGATGACTTGCCCAAGGTCATACAGCCAGGAAGATGAGCTGCGAATAGAATAGGTTATCCATTGAACACATTCTCTCTCTTTTTTTTAATGTTTATTTATTTTTGAGAGAGATACAGACAGAGTGTGAGTAGGGGAGGGGCAGAGAGAAAGGAAGTAACAGAATCCGAAGCAGGCTCCAGGCTCGGAGTTGTCAGCACAGAGCCCGACGCGGGACTCGAACTCACAAGCCATGAGATCATGACCTGAGCCAAAGCCGGAGGCTTAACCAACTGAGCCGCCCAGGTACCCTGAACACATTCTTTTTTTTTTTTTAAGTTTATTTTACTTATTTTGAGGGAGAAAGAGAGAGAGGAGGGGGAGAGGGAGAGAGAAAGTAGGAGAGGTGCAGAGAGAGAGAGAATCTCAAGCAGGCTCTTCAGTGTCAATGTGGAGCCTGATGTGGGGCTCGAACTTACAACCCGTGAGATCATGGTCTGAGCCGAAATCTAGTCAGTCGCTTAACCACAGGCGCCCCGAACACATTTCTCGAGTGCCTACAATGTGTCAGGCTGAGTTAAAAAGAAAGGATGTAATGTAACCTCAACACTGTGGTGTCAGATTAAAGATTCCAACACTGTGTGAAGTATGATAATTGAGCATTTCTTTCTGCCTCATTGATAAGGGAGGTGAGATTTCCCTCATATCCCTGTACTAATAATAGGGACTAATATTTGTGGAGTGCTTCCTAGGTGCCTGGAGTTGTACTGGATGCTTCCTTTCACTGTTACTGCTCACAACAAACCCACCAAGCGGTCATTAGAATTCTTACCGATGTAGAAATGGAAACCCAGAGAAATTAAGTAACAAGTCAGGGGTAAAGGTGGATACTGAACCCTGAAAGTTTGCTTTCAGAGCCCACACACTTACCCCCCCCCCGCCCCCGCACATTGGCCAGGAACGATCTTAAAAGCTAAGAAAATTGATACACAGGGTGAAGATTATCGGCTCGATTCAGGAACAATGCTCCAAAAGGGTGCAATGGGGTTGATCTGTTCTCGAAAACTGGTTAAGAACTTGACTATGGCAGAGAGGCGAGAACAGGATGAAAGGAGTTTGAGAGGGGGAAGCAATTGTGCTGTTCACATACTAGTATTTTATGGGAAGATCAGAAGAAATTCCATGAAAGGAATATAAGTAGGAGGGACAGAGAGGAAGGAATTGCTATTTCAAGAGTAACAGTCCAGGGGCGCCTGGGTGGCTCAGTCGGATGAGCATCCGACTTTGGCTCAGGTCATGAGTTCGGGCTTCACATCGGGCTTTGTGCTGACAGCTCAGAGCCTGGAGCCTGCTTCAGATTCTGTGTCTTCCTCTCTCTGCCCCTCCCTGACTTGTGCGCACAAGCTCTCTCTCTCTCTCTCTCTCTCTCTCTCTCTCTCTCTCTCAAAAATAAAGAAATAAACTTAAAAAAAAAAAAGAGTAACAGCCAAGGAGGTAGGGTAACAGAAACATAAGGATACTCCCATTTATTTCAGTGTTGGAAGTGGATACAGGGTTGGCGGGCACAGGTAAAATTAGAAGTGCTTTACCTGGGAGGATGTTCTGGCGGAGAGGGAATGCACAGGTAATTCAGCGCACCCCTCCTGAGGCGAGTCTTGTAGGAACCATTGGTTTCTGCAGAACTTGGGGCGTCAGCTACACCTGAATAGATGACCTTGTGGATGGGTCCTGCCATATTCCTTATATTGCACGGCCATGGCACCCCGCCATCTCACTCCCGACCGTCTGAAGAACGGAGGACTGACCCAGGGTGAAAATGGGTTCACCAACAAGGCAAATAGGAGTGCCCTTGTAAGGAGAGCCATTCGGATGCTCCAATGACTTTGAGAGGCCCACATGTAGTCCTAACTGAGATGAGCAAGACTGGGCTCGGTCAGGCACCTAAATCATGATCGCCGCCTCTTTGTCCTCACTGCTGGGTCCTCAGCAGAGTTCTCAAGTTGACGATGCTTCTCTAGCCATTGGAAGGACGCATATTAACAAGGAATTTTGCCGTTCTCTGCGACAGAAGCACCAGCTCAAACTGGTTTAAGTAAAAGAAAAAAAAAAAAGCAGGGGTAGATTTCTGGACTCACTGGCAAAGTCCTTTGGGTCTACTAGTTGAAGATCCAGGAATTTAGACAACACTGTCAGATTTTTCTCTCTCCTTTTCTGTCTCCTTTCTTTTTCTCTGTATTATTGCAATTTTAGGCAGTCTCTTCCCAATCAGCCATACAGATAGACATGCATAGCTTTAGAATTGCATGGTCCTTGGCACCTAAGATCTTGGAAGGAAGGAGAGAGTATCGCCAATCCAGAATCCATGTGCACTGGGATTGGCTACAAGCCCACCTTTGGGAATAACCACTGTTTGGTGAGGTAAGATATGCCAATTGGAGAGCCTGGGTCAAGAGAGCCAGAGCCCCATGCATAGTCCATAGACCAGTCGTCGAGAGGTCCTTTTCAAGAGCAGCAGAGCAAATGAAGGGCTTGCCAATGTTGGGGTGACAGCTGCCCCCATTTCCTCTAAGCTGGTGTTACTCAAAGTGTGGTCTAATGGACCAACAGCAGCAACATCTCTTGGGAACTTGAAAATTTCTGGGCTCCACTCAGATTCACTGAATCAGGAATCCTATTTCCACAGCCTTCCATTGAGATTTTATAGGTGCCAAAGTTTGGGAACCATTCTTGCATTTGGTAAATCCCTTTTGCAACCTCTGTATCTATTTTCTTTCTTCAGGTGTTTTTCAAAAAGCAGTCAGAGCCCTGGGAAGTGATCCCTCCTCTATACTTGGTCAAGACATTTGTCCCTTCCACCTGGGCAAAGCCCCAGGAGTTCCTTACTCACAAGGCATGATCCACCAGAGAAGACTCTTTTACTAAAGACTTTATTATTATTATTTATTATTATTATTATTATTTTTGAAAGAGAGAGAGACACAGCATGAGCAGGGAAGGGGCAGAGAGAGAGAGACACACACACAGAATCTGAAGCAGGCTTCAGGCTCTGAGCTGTCAGCACAGAGCCCAAAGCGGGGCTTGAACTCACCAACCGAGAGATCATGACCTGAGCCAAAGCCGGAGGCTTAACCGACTGAGCCACACAGGAGCCTCTCTCTTACTAAATTTTTTATTCTTTCATCTTGGTGGCTGAGAAAGAGCAAAGGTTTTTTAGTATTCTTGTCTAGTAACAGATATCACTTAGAAATCCATTTTATAATCATTTAAACTGGTTTGCTTTGGGTCTATTTACATAATTCCGTGAGACGCATGGAAAGAAAGGCAGAGTGTTATTTCTCTGCAGCCAACTACATGGAAAAGAGCACTTTCTAAGGTAATTACCACTTCGGTGCTCCCCACACAGTTAGAGGGCACCGTGAGGAAGTGTGCCTTGTGGGCCCCGGGCCACCGAAGTGTAGCAAGAATATGCTTTCTCCCCGGGAAAGACAAACAACACACTTTGTATGAAGCCTGTTTACGTCTGTGAATCATTTGCATGAAGGGTACGGAGCAGCGGCTTCTGTGCATGGTGGGGGCTCCTCTTGGAACAAATAAGGCACTTTTAAGACCACTGAGGTGTGGTGGTCTGGGGGAGAGACACATGACCACCTACCAGCAGGGCTGAAAATGCCAGTCGTTCCTGCTGAGGATGGAATCAGAGAGTCACACCTACCAGAGGACGCGGGCGGGGGCTTTTTAAGCGGAAAGATCTGCTTCGGGGCCACTCAGTGTGGTAGAGAAATTTGTGCTGGAGTCACATGAAGGCGTGGACGTAAGAAAGGAGCACAGTTTTCTGGAGATGTGGTGAGCAGAGGGTTGTCCTGAGTGACTCTAGTACCCCTCTACCCCCAGTACTTTGTTTTCTATATTCATCTAGACTTTCTTAGTTTTTAAATTTTATTTATTTTGAGAGAGAGAGAGAGTGAGAGAGAGAAAGCAGGGGAGGGACAGAGAGAGAGAGGGAGACAGAATCCCAAACAGGCTCCACACTGTCAGTGTGGAGCCCAGTGCGGGGCTCGAATTCACGAACCGTGAGATCATGACCTGAGCTGAAATCAAGAGTCGGAGGCTTAACTGACAGCCAGCCAGGCGCTCGGCGTGTAAGGCTTGGTCTTGGAACTAATGACGTAGAGGGTTCTGCATTGCTGCGCGTCTAAAACAGAGATTTGTAAGCTGGGGCCATGGACTGTCCAGAGATCTGTGGATAGAAGTCAGATATACTTAAACATGGAAAAATTACATCTTCAATATTACTTGCCTAATGTTCTTGTGACCTTTCTTGGTGACCTTTGCTCTCGATGGCTTGCGTTTCATTTCCAAACAGTGATTCACAATTACACTTGTAGGTCAGCTAAGTGGTCCCCCTGGGCCTGCTTACATTAACTCTGGTGGTAGTTGTCAGGATCCTGGGCTTTTATCAAAATGCCATCCCACCTACCACATTCTTCTCACTACCCTGCCACCATCCCCATCCGCCGTTCGTATAATTCAGTTAATCATTCCAGTTGCTTCTCGTTGGCTTATTTTTGCTCATACTCTAAGGTCAGCTTTGCCCATGAAATGTTGAGTAGGAGTTTAGCGCCCAGGGCCATTGGCTCATTGTCAACCATTCTTGCTCCTGGGGCTGTGGACTTGTTACTTGGATCCATGCCACCTGAACTGACCATTCTGGACTTGCCCCAGCTCGAGTGCTTGACTTATGGAATCTGTCTTTCCATCTTTGCCTTGTCCCCACAAACCAACTTTTCCTTAGGAGTCATGTGGAGGCGTCCTTAGTTCAAATCCTGGCCCTCCCTCTTTTTAGCTGTTTGGCATTGGGCTAATTAGTTAACTTCTCAGTTTCATTTTCCTAATCTGTAAAAGGGCACAAATAATACTTATAGAATGAATTACATAAATAAATGAGATAATGCGCAGCCAGTCTTCACTATGTGAAGTGATAATCATTATTTGTAGTTTTATTTATAATTGTTATTATTAGTTACATGTATCATATGCTTTAGTTATAATCATTACTGCTAATAACCAGCAAAGATTGAGTACAAATAATAGTAGATTAGAAACCACAGCTTTGAATAAACAGTTTTCTCTCTCTCTCTCTCTCTGCTCTCTCTCTCTCTCTCTCTTTTTGGCTTATTTATTTTAAGAGAGAAAGTATACAAGTGGGGGAGAGGGAGAGAGACAGAGAATCCTAAGCAGGTTTCCCACTGTCAGCGCAGAGCACCACGTGGGCTCCATCCCACAAACCATGAGTCAAAACCTGGGCCGAAATCAAGAGTTGGTTCCTCAACTGACTTAACCACCCAGGCGCCCCTGAATAAACAGTTCTAGGTAATACATGAGGCATGTGATAAACAAAGACAAGTTTCAGGAAACACTACGGTTTTGTAAGTGAGAATGAGTAATGACTTGTGCTCTTTTGTGGGGGTGGTGGTCAGAGTAGGATCAGGCTGTAATGGGCTTTATTTTCAAATCCCAATGGTGGTGTGGCTAAGGTGGGTGGGTTCCTGAGAATTAAAACCCATTTTAGGATGGAGTTTTTGAGTTGTCTTTAGCGGAGTCCAAGTGTCCCGCCTTTTGAGCCTCCTGCCCAAAACCCATGGACCTCCATAGCCCCTTGTTTATTGTAGGAATGCCCTGTAATGTCAGAAGCTAACCTACCACATAGTGAAACATACATGAAACTGATCCCACCAGTACCTCCATCATTACCAACTGACACAATGTCCTGATTTCCTCCTTGTTCTCTTCCTCCTCCTCCTTCTTCATCATTATTGTGGCCCACACAGTCATCATCCACCCCTCCTCACCATCTCCTCCTCCTCCTCTCCTTCCTGCTCCTCCTTCCCTTCTTCTCCTCCTTTCAGTGTACTTTTCTCACTGGATTCCTTCCCCACCCCATCTCCAAATATTAGAAATAAGGATGCATGATTACTAACACTTTATAAATGCTGTTATATCTTTATGGAGAATAGAACTCTAAGACACTTTATAAAATAACTCTTCACTTTCAGAATCTTACTAAAGGGAAAGATTTGCATCTTAGTTCCCAAATGCCTGTTTTCACCAAGAGGTAGATGGATGACAACCTTTATGTTTCCTTTTATCTTTTGACCTAAAGCCAGAAAGGTTTTATTTAGTGGCAGTCGATGTAGCTTGCTGTCACCTTTGGCTATATTTTTTAAATTGTTAATGATAAAAACTGCATGAGTAATTCGTGAATACGTTCTTCTTGTAAAAGATTTAAAGAATCCTGATGTATACATAATGTGAGTCTTCATTCAAATACCTCCACCTTTGAGTGCGCTCTATCCCCAGAGGTGACCATTGTTCACAGTTTGATGTGGATTCTTCCAGCTCTTTTCAGTTTGGAACACACACTTACACACATAGACACACTCACACACATTTCAATAATCTATATATTGCTTTTGAAACAACTTTATTGAGGAATAAGTGACCCATGATAACCATTGATGGTAATGACCCATGACCCATGATCACCAATCAACACAGTGTATTGATTTCGTCCTTGTCCTCTTCCTCCTCCTCCTTCTTCATCATTATCATTATCGTGGCCCACACCATCATCATCCACCGCCTCATTGTGGTAAATTTTGACATTTGTATACACCCATGAATCCATCACCACAATCAAGAGAATGAACATACCCATCACCCTTCCATGTTTCCATGTGCCCTTTTGTAGTCCCTCCCTCCTGCCCCTGACCCAACGCACTTCTCCCCAGGCAACGATTGATGTGCGCTGTCACTATACTTTAGCTTGCACTTCCTAGAATTTGTTTAAATGGAATTAAACAGTATGTATGCCTGTCTGGTTTCTTGTACTCAGCATAATTATTTTGAGTTTTGTTCAACATGTACTTGTTGCCTGTGTATTAGTAATTCGTTACTTTTTATTGCTGAGAGACATTGCATTGTGTGGATAGTTCCATTTCTTTATCCATTCACACCTATTGAAGGACATTTGGGTCCAGTTTGGGGTTATTACAAATAAAGCTCCTATGATCATTTGTGTGTAAGTCTTTGTAAGGATTTATACTTTCCTTCTTCCTTTATTTTTTTTTCTTAAAACTCTTTTAATGTTTTATTTAGTTTTGAGAGAGAGGAAGAGCGTGAGTGGGGGAGGGACATTGACATTTTAATTTGTATTTCATTGCTAATATGGTCCCATATTTTTGATATTGTATTTTTTTCTTCTAACTTCCTATTTGAATCCTTTGTCCATCTTTCACACGGATTGTTTGTCTTTTCTTAGTGATTTGTTGAAACTCTTCGTATTCTAGATCTTTACCTTTGATCTAGAAATCTCTGACTTCTCAGTTGAAATTATTTTTATGGCAATTCTTTTCTAAGGCTCTTGCTAGTCTTTTTATCTTGTTTATGCTCTCTTTTGTCTTTAAGAAGTTTTTAATTTTTATGCGATCAAAACAGTAAATCTTTCCTTAAGGGCTTTGGGCTTTGTGTTTTGTCTAGGAAATGATTCTGGATTCCAAGAATATGAACACATATTCTCTCTCTCTCTCTCTCTCTCTCTTCATATATATATTCCATATTCCAAAAAGGTAAACATATTCTCTTGCATTTTCATCTACTATCTTAATAGCCTTATTTTTCACGCTGTACTTTTATCTATATAGGATCTATATTTATATGTAATGTGTATCTGTGTGTGAGATGTGATAAGAATTTAACTTTTTTTATCTCAAAAGGATTTACAGTTGTCCCATACCATGAATTGAGTATAAAGTGTCACCTTTAACTCAAACTATATAGCTATGTAACTATTATGTACATGGATCTGTTAAGAGACATTATTGAATTTTATTGATTTTTTTCACCAATATCAGGTTGTTTAAAAGCTTTCTGGTGTATTTTGATATCTGGTAGGTTAGTCTCCTGTCAGTCACCACTCAAGTGTTCAAGTATAGTGAATGGCATGTATGAAGGTATATACTCAGGAAGGGACATAATGTGATCATGGAGCCATTGTGTATTGTATTATTACTAGAGTATAAACTACAAGGAAGTGAGGAAGTAAGACTAGAGAAATAAGTAGATCTTGAAGCAGGGTAGATACCATGCTGAGGGGCTTGGAGAGTCCTTAAAAGATGAATCTTGGGGCGTCAGTCATTCCTCGTGCATTCATTAAACACTAACTATAGACCAGATATGGTGCCCAATACTTTATACTCACATTCTCAATTTCTACAGTATTACTTTTGAAGTAAGCATTCTACTATCGTCCCCTTTCATAAATGTTGAAAATTAAGTTTCGAAGAAGTTAGCTCAACTAAATCGTGGAATTGGAACCTAGGTTTGTCTGAGTCTGTCCTCAACCTCTGTAGCACCTTACCTGTAAGTTGATTCATCAAGATGAACAGCCTTACACCTGGGTGTCTCCCAACATATACAATAAAGATTTCACCCTCTGCTCCATGTGAATCTTTTTTATTATTATTCTCAGTGGATATAAATTCAAAATTCATCTGCCTGAAGGAAGATATATAAAGTTTTTATGTTAGGCTCAGTCTGTATTTCTCAAGACTGGCATACTTGGGAATTTGATACCTCGTTGAAAAATATATGTTTTTCTATCTTGCCTCATTTAAGGCTTGTACATCTATCTGGGCTTTTGACAGACTCACTCTCGATGGAGACTAACTTACCGGAGCCTGTAATCTTTAGTTAAATTCAATCAGCCAACCTCATTTTTTAAGACTAAAATAGTGGGTCTCCTGAACTGGCTTCCCCTGAGCCCTTGTGCCCTCTCTCTCCCTCTTCACCCACCCTACCAGCCTGGAGATCTGCTATTAAGAAAGTATTTTATTTCAGGGACTTAATTTAGAGGGTTTGTTTTCCTCCTTGAGTTAGAGAAATACCCAGTAGAAGAGATTAAAATAAGCCTTGCCAATAAATTAAGGAGATCTCAGAGTATTGGCCACAAGTGGAAGGGAGTTTTCCAAGATAAACTGTGACTGAGGTCTAGTTAGAGGGGTAAAGCCCATGGCACCTGCTATGTCCTCTTCTTGTCCCCACACTGCAGGGATGTGGGGGAGCCATTTTTGAAGCACTCCCTCTGGCCCCCCACCACAGCTCATTGAACCTGGAGTGGACACTTGACCTTCACTGGAGCCATGAGATTCAATGGAGCCAGGGATAGTCTTCCTCTTGGGAACTTGGAATTGGGATTAGAAATGTGATTTTTTTTTTCAGCTGGTTATTGTGAAGCGAGAACATGCAAATTTGGGAACTATGGGGCAGCCACAGTTGGCCATTAACTCTCGGACTCAGCCAAAGCTGGTCTGAGAAAGGGAATAAAGTGGACACATGGAAGCTGAAATGACAGGCCATCTGGCCCCGGAAAGGGAGTGAGGAAGGGCGAGAAGGAGGAAGGCAGGGTGAGAGGGGTTGCAGGGGAGGAGGGGGGGGAGAGACGGAGAGAGAGAGGGAAGCCTGGGTGGGTTTCTGACTTCTTTCCAGCTTCTGCTCCCATTGCCTGTTGGGAGCTCTGGCTCTAGTCTCTAACCTTCAGTTCCAAGCCATGCCCCGCATTATCTTCTTTCCTTTTCTTAAGTTTGAGACAACACAAAGAACCTTGATTAAGACACGCTCGGGGCGCCTGGGTGGCTCAGTCGGTTAAGCGTCCGACTTCAGCTCAGGTCATGATCTCATGGTTCAAGAGTTCTTGCCCCACGTCGGGCTCTGTGCTGACAGCTCAGAGCCTGGAGCCTGCTTTGGATTCTGTGTCTCCCTCTCTCTCTGCCCTTCCCCCCTCACACTGTTTCTCTCTTTCTCAAAAATAAACAGTGAAGGAAAAAAAAAAGAAAAAGATACGCTTTCTCTTTGGTGCCTCTCCAATTGAGGAATAACGAATAGAAATCAGCACGTGTCCCGGGGTGATGGTTGGATACGCCTGGATGAAGGGGTACCCACAGGAGCTAACCCTCAAATTGCTGAAGTCAGTGCGTGAAAACACAGAGCGACTCTAAAAACAATGTGTTGGGACGCTTTCCTGATCCTCAGCAGACAGGGATCTATGGATTCATCAGAATTTCAGATAAGACGGCCCAGTGGGAGAGAGGAGTTGGAATGGACACAGGAAGCCTCCATTGGGGGTGGGAGGGGTCATCCAGAAGTGTAGCCAAATGGGCGGAACACGAGGTCCAAGTGGCACCGTGAGCTTGAATCACACTGTTCAGGAGAATGAGGACTACCAGGGTCTGAGCTAAACGAGCAGAATGTCCTAACAGGCGGGTCTAGAGTGATGTTTAAAAGCCTACACGGTCATAAGCAGAAAGGATTCCGCCATAATGATCTGAATTATTGTTTGCAGAGGGACGTTTTATGATGTTTCACAGGAAGTGTCTTATGGAGTCCAAAGGGAACACTGGGTTTTAGGCCCGATGCCAAGTGGGGAAGCGATTTCATTCTCCAAAAAAGGTTCAGTATGACTCCTCTCCACACCAGTGTGCGCGGAATGTATTCATAGCGCGAAGATTTCATCCAACAAGCGGTCAAACTCAAAGAGTTTTTATGAGAATAGAGTAGAATTAAGTAGGAACTATGCAAACACTCAGGAAATTTCAGCTACCGTTCCTATTACTCTCACTACTACTAGTGCAGCTAATACTGTCTGTGCCTGGACCATAGCACTCGATGCCTATTGTTTCCTTTACACAATAAAAAGAAGCTCTTGATTTTTTATTATCACCTTTACTCCAGCTCTTTGCAGCTGATCACATCAAAATGGTGCCTTTTGATTCTTGACCGCTAGACATGGTAGACCTGTGGTACCCCCCGTGCAGTGCCTTCTTGTGCAGCCTGACCCCTGGAGGGGATACCGGGAGAGGACCCTTGCCCCAGGATCATAGAATCTTCATCGGAGAGAGTCTTTCGAGGTCACTTCCCTTCTAACAACTAGCACCTTCCCGAAACTTCTTTGACGGATATTCATCTCATTTCTTGCTGATCCCTGCCTGGCGCAGAGACCTGTCTTCCCTCCCGGGGCGGGCCATTCCAGTGTGGGATGGCTGTGATTGTTTCTACCGGTTTGAAATATGCTTCAGTAGAGTTTTTATATTCAGCCTCTGGCACCACACGGAGTAAATATAATCTTCCTCACCACAGAAGCCCGCTCACGGGGACTCCCGCAGCCCTCTCCGTTCCTCAGCCGGTGCCGCGTCCTACGTGGTTTGTAGACTTCTTCCCTGGGCAGGCTCCGGCGTCACCAGGGTCTCTTTGAACAAACAGGTCACTTACCAGTGGACAACAGTGTTCTGGGCTGCCCAGATAGCAAACAGGTGTCGTCTTCTCTCTCCCTGGATCTGAATTTTACATTATTTCTATTAATACATCCAAGTTTGTGTTCGCTCCCCCCCCCCCATTGAAATCATGCAGCATACCGGCTCAATGAAAACCCCGAAGCACTTGACACATAAAATATGATTACATTTTCGCTCGTTCCTGCACAGATCTTTTGAATCCATGCTCGTTGACCTATTTATTTCTATGATAAATGGATTTGTGTGTGTGTGTGTGTGTCACCCAAGAGTCCATTAAAAGTTTACATGAACAGATCCAGTGACTCCCTGTCATTTCTAAGATAATACTCTAATGCCCTTGCATGATGCAGAATTTCTCTAAAAATGTGAATTCCGGCATCGTGACATAAAGGTCCCTCTTATCTTTCACTTTAGTTATTCCAGAGTATGAACAGGTCACCAAACATATACTTTGCTGTGTCTCTCTGTCATTGCACATGCCCTTCCTTCTGTTTAGAATGTCTTTATTACCCTTGTGGGCCCGGCAAACACCTACTCACCCTTAAAAATCCAGTTCAGATGTCACCTCCTCCAGGAAGCCCTCTAAGATTTCACCTTCTACTCCTGCCAGGAAGGCATATAGTGCAGTGGCTTTCCCTTGACCACACACTTAGGATCACAGTCAGATTCCTGCATGGAGGAATGCTGTTTTTCTAAATTTACCTTTCCCCAGGAATAACGGTATCTGCTATTACTGGTGAGTGTTTTTACTCTGCATCAGCCGTGGTACTAAGGGCTTGACGTGCATCACCACTTTTTGGCTTCGCAATGAAGCAAACGCCTCTTGTGGATGCTGGTGATGCTCTCCCATGTCGCTGTGTCCTTTGTGACACAGGAGGCATCTGGGACTCTGCTCGAGGGCTTTCTCTGGCCTCAGGAAGTTGCCAGGCCAGGGTTGTTCGGGGCAGACCCGGAGTGCCAGAGAGTTAACATCCCTGGATCAGCTCTCAGTCAATAATGATTCAGCAGTCGGTGGAGAGACGCCCAAGCCCCCGGCCTCTTGGGTGGGACAACCCTCCCGGAGGACTCCAGAGGGACCGAACACCAGTTGCCACGGTGGCCGTGACCCGCCCAGTAATGTGCGCGTTGGTTTCTCCCATCCCCGAGCCCTCGTTGGCATCTGCTGTCCTCACCTCTCCAATAAACCACTTGCTCTCCAAGACCACTCTCGGGCTGCTGCGGGGGCAGGGGGTGGGGGAACCCCAGGTAAAGTGGTTCCATTTGGCAGAGGAGAAAACTGAGGCTCACACAAGTTAAATAACTTATTCCAGTCACCTTTCCAGTAAGTGGCAGAGCTGGAAATCAAGCTGGGCTGTGTTGAGAGCTCACATCATCCTGTCTCCCGAGACCAGGGAGGAGAAGGGATGTGGGCAAGCCGGCTCTCAGAATGATCTCTGAGGGGAGGTACTCACAGGCTCGAATCTTGACGAGAAGCTACCCGTTTCTGCCTTCATCCTCCACTTGAAAATGAGCCGATACACAAGCCTCCAAAGGGCAGTAAAGTGACACTGAATAATTGAATTCTGAACAAGCCAGACTAATGCAAATATCTGACAAATTGATTTAATTGCATTCACATACAATAAAGCTGAGCTCTAAAAGGTCAGCCAGAAAATGGGAAAGGACCCCTGGGAACTTCCAGGGAGAGGCTGAGTTTAATACACATTCATCACATTTTATCATCTAATTAGTCCACACAATGCCAAACTGATAGACGGAGACCTAAACCAGTATATTGATTGGTTATTTGCTTGGTATCTATCATATCACCTTAAGGCTGTCCCTGACGTGGGCAGGCGGGAGGTATTTAGTGGCTCAGCAAAAAATGGTTGTGCATTTGGGGAAATTGTTTTTCTATAAGAGATTTGAGGCTCCAAAAACCTTTTTACCCAGGCACCAAGGCTGCCCCAGAGGGTAACGATTGAGCAGTTGCTACAAAGGCAGCCACTGGAAACCAACGTTCGCTTGCCTCCTCCCTTCCACAGAATGAATATTTATAAATCGTGCAGTACAGAAAACCCTTTTAGGCTGTAAAATATTTAATTCAGGTAATTAACTAGTATCAGCCTTGCGTGGAAATACCTGGGCAGAGAAAATGTTCTGGAGAAGTTAATGAGAAACCAATTGGACTCTGCAGTTTTATTCCGTGGGAAATGAAAGCTCGGATTTCAATCAAATGATTTGCACGGTGGGTTTGGGCTCAGGTGAAATGTGGCCTCTGTTTTGTTCCCCAGAAGGATCCTGACACTGAGACTGATTCGGGGCCCGAGATGCGGGTTTGTGCCTAAGATGTGGTCGAAGTGTTGCTTTGATTGTTTTCTTTCTTTGACCTTCGGGAAATCAATTCATTGTCATCTCTGAGCCTTGGTTTTCTCATCAATAAAATAGAAGTGCATTCGACATGAGATTATGTATGCAAAACCCCCTTTGAACTAAATTTCCATATAAGTGTGAATTATTACTGCTATAGGGGTAGCATTAGGTCTGGTACTATTGTATTACTATGCAAGAGGGACTTAAGTTCCCTTAAGCTGACCCCCTAGTCTTTCATTAAAAAAAATTTTTTTTATTTGAGTATAGTTGACACACAATATTACATTCGTTTCAAGTGTACGACATAGTGATTTGACTTCTTTATCTGTCACGCTGTGCTCACAAGTGTGGCTACCCTCTGCCACCACTGCACAACGCTATGACAATACCATTGACTATATTTCCTATGCTGCGCCTCTCATCTCCTATGACCTGTTCATTCTATCACTGGAAGCCTGTGTCTCCCACTCCCCTTCACCCATGTTCCCCATCCCCCCACGGCCCCTGCCCTCTGGCAACCATCAGTTTGTTCTCTGTATTTATAGGTCTGATTCTGCTTTTTGTTTGTTTGCTTGTTCATTTGACTTTTTAAAGATTTCTTTTAGACACGTGCGTGAAATCATGTAGGTATTTGACTTTCTCTGACTTATTTCATCAGCATAATACCCTATAGGTCCATCCATGTTGGAGCTGACCCTATTGTATGTCGTTTCTAAACTTATCCTCGTGTTTACAGTCAGTCTTCTTCAAGAGTTTTCTGTATTCGCCAACCCTATCTTGAAACATTCCGTGTTCGCCTTAGTCCCCTGAGAGCAGGCTGACACTTCCAGTGTGGAGGCTACGCTCCCAGAGCTGTCAATGGCTTTGTGGCTAAATCCGATGTCAGCCTTTAAGCCCTCCAGGGATCGCGCACCATTCATCATCTCCTTTTTTGGAGATACTCTTTGCCTTCGCAGTACTGGTTTCTTTCTTTTCCTCTTTTCTAGTATTTACTTCCTGTTTTATTTGGTAGAATCCTCTTTCACTTTTCATTCCAAAAAGTAGGATTCTAAAGGGTTCTACTTTAGCATGATTCTCTTCTACTGAATTTCCCCCACAGCTTCTGTCCCGTGTTGTCACAGATCGTCACCCACATGCTGCTGACTCCCAAGCCCGAGTTCTGTCTTCCACTTTCTTCCCATCTCCCAACCCGTGACCCGTCTCCCAGCCCGTGACCCATCTCCCGGCCCATGACCCATCTTCCAGCCTGTGACCCTTCTCCCAGCTCGTGACCCGTCTCCCAGCCTGTGACCCGTCTCCCGGCCCGTGACCCTTCACTGACTTCATCCTCTGCCTTTTGCGTAAACACACCGCTTTCTCAGCGGCTCTCCTGTTTCCAGACCCAAGCAACCCTCTGCTCCCCTTCCTCGCCTTCTACGATGCCTTTTTGCTAAAACTTTACAACAGGATCTTTCTAAAAAAATCAAAGCTGAGGTCTCCAACACGTTTTATGAGTTAAAAGAGTTCTTACCCACTCTCTTCCCTGAAAGCAACCAATAAACAAAACAAAATAAAGAAGAGCAGTAAAAAAAAATTCTGTCTTTAATAAAACAAGGAAAGATTTGCGGTTCCAAATAATAACCTATGAAGACTATCCACAAAACATAGTTAAATTGGGCCAAATCAAGGTTGTATGCAGAAAAGATGCACCTCTATAGATCTCGGTTGGCATGTAGGGTTTTCCAAATATTTGTGTCCATGTCGTGCCTGCGGACTAGGAGTATGGGTGGGCTGCAGAATCACCACGCAGTGGTCGGGGGTGGTTTAGAAACTGGGCAGGTATGCCCAGCTATATGTCATGTTTACAAGAAGCAAGATGCTGCTGTGGTAGAGAGGAGGAGATGTGGAAGGAGACAGAAGAAAAATAAACACTAAATCACAAGAGAAACATTTATTTTTTTAAAAATTTTTAATGTTTTATTTATTTTTGTTAGAGAGACAGAGCATGAGACGGGGAGGGGTGGAAAGAGAGGGAGACACAGACTCCGAATCAGGCTCCAGGCTCTGAGCTGTCAGCACAGAGCCCAACGCGGGGCTCGAACCCACGAACATGAGATCATGACCTGAGCCGAAGTTGGAGGCTTAATGACTGAGCCACCCAGGCGCCCCCATAAGATAAACATTTAGAAGATACAGGGGTGCCTGGGTGGCTCAGTTGGTTAAGTGTCTGACTTCAGCTCAGGTCGTGATCCCACGGCTCATGGGTTTGAGCCCTGCATGAGGCTCTGTTCTGACAGCTCGGAGCCTGGAGCTTGCTTTGGATTCTGTGTGTGTCTCTCTCTCTCTGCCCCTCCCCTGCTCACACTCTGTCTCTCTCTCTCTCTCTGTCTGTCTCTCTGTCTCTCTGTCTCTCAAAAAAAATAATAAATAAACATCTAAAAAAATATAAAAAAACTTTTAGAAGATATGGTCCATCATTGCAAGCTAAATGGGACAATCTCCCCCAACCACATATGCAGAGACGTCACTGAAAGGAGGAGAAAAGTTGATAGAAGGGAGAGGAGGGCCAAAAACACTTGGTAAGAAAGCATTTTGAGACAGAATACCTGATTCCCAGTGGCTGGCTGTCCTTGTTCACTCTCCTGGTCTGTCCACCACACCATCCTTTAGCTCATGCTCTCTCCAGAAGTGACTCCCATTAAAAGAGAAAGAAAATTTAGAGAATAAAATTAAGAAGTCAAACGTATACCATAGCTTAGGAAAATTATACTGTATAGCAGTGTGGGGGGGAAGCTATACAAACAGTTCTCTACAAAATAAAAAAAATCAACTAAGATATACAAAGGCTTGAACATATATTAAGATAAAGAAGAAGAAAAGTGACTTAGTAGACTTCAGGGGAAAACATAGAGAAGAAAAATAAAGTCATAAAATAATTCAAAGTTAGGGTGGAAGCATCAGCAAGAATAGCGTTGCTGAAAATATACCTAGGAATGTGAAAGACAGATGCAGAAGGTAAATAAAACTAAATGAAAGGAAGCAAGACTTAGAAGAGCGTGGCAGACAAAGGAGGTACAATGTACATATTATTGGTGGCTTGGAAAAAGGAGAACAGAAGAAATGCAACACCACCACCAAAAATCAACAATGTTATAGAAAAAGACCTTTCTGAATAAAGGAGAATCTGCATTTGCAAATTGGAAGCACACAACACAAACCAGGAAGTATTGATACAGAATGATCAATACATATCCTGGTGACATTGCTGCACATCAGGGATGAAGAAAAAAGTCCTCGGGACCTTTACACGTGATCTTACCCAAAAGGCCAAGAAGCGATCCTCAGGACGTTTAAACATAAGAAACCTTCTACTAACTGAGAAGGGTTGAGCTATTCTTACCTGCCTTACAGCATAGGATTAGACAGGCATATCTCAGGAACATCCAAATGGAACGGCATGGAACTCAAAAATAGCCTAGTCGCTATGTCCGATGTTAAAACCAGGACTATTGAGAAGTCTCACCAGACAGGGCTGATTAAAGAGAAAAGAGAGGGCCGCCTGGGTGGCTCAGTTGGTTAGGCGTCCGACTTCAGCTCAGGTCATGATCTCATCGCTCGTAGGTTCAAGCCCTGCGTTGGGCTCTCTGCGGTCAGCACAGAGCCTGCTTTGGATTCTCTGTCCCTCCCTCTCCCTGCCCCTCCCCTGCTCACATTCTCTCTCCCTCTTCCTCTCTCTCTTTCAAAAATAAACATTAAGAAATTTTAAAAGAGAGAAAATAGATGAGGAATATGAGCATATGATGTAAAATAAAAGAGCAAGACATAAAAAAGAGTCTTGTAAACCTACTGGGAAAAACAGGTGAGTTTTAGAAATTTTTCATTTGGCTCACCAAAAATGCAAAATGCTTGCATGCTATGAAACATGAGATTCAAAATGACCTGATCAGAATTTAGTGGAGCAGAATCTGACTGTGAGCAAGTCAGAAATAAAAAAAAAAATTTGCACAAAAGTGAGATATTGTACAATAGGGTAAATTTAAAAATAGTATGTTAGACACAGTAAAGTACAGAATTGATAGAGAGGGAAATTGAACTGAAAATAAAGAGGACACATTTTAGGTTTCCAGTTTGCAGAAGAAAATGGTAAGGAATAAGAACTAACAGTGTTAGAAAATAGTCATAAAAGAATTATTAAAGAACAGGTGATGACTATAGTGGACAAAGAATATACTTCTAACTATTGAATAATTTCCAATCACCAACGAAAAGGCACAAACAAAAGTAGTAAAGAAATTTTCAAAAGTAAGAGAAAATGGAACTGAATACAATCAAGATGAGAGATTGAAAATGGTCTGTCGGGAGGCAGGGACACTGGGGTCCGCATGCATTGCTAGTGAGCATTGGATTGGTGCAGCCTTTGAGAAGACAGCAGCAGACATTGTTTAAAACATTCTTTTTTCCGGGGTGCCTGGGTGTCTCAGTTGGTTGAGCACCTGACTCTTGATTTTGGCTCAGGTCATGATCCCAGAGTTGTAGGATTGAGCCCCATCACAGGCTCTGAGCTGAGCATGAAGCCTGCTTAAGATTCTCTCTCTCTCTCTCTCTCTCTCTCTCTCTCTCTCTCTTCCTCTGACCTTCTTTCCCTCTCACGCGCTCTCCTTGCCTCTCTAAAAATAATAAACAAATAAATAATTTTTAAAGATTTTATTTTTAAGTAATCTTTACACCTAACATGGGGCTCAAACTCACAACTCTTGAGATCAAGAGTCTCACGCTCTACCGACTGGACCAGCCAGGTGCCCCTACGCTAGTAGACATTGTTAAATGAAGTATTCAGGTGCCGTATGACCCAATGTTCTCATTTCTGGATGTTTTTCCAGGGAAGCCGTCCCACAGGTTTCTAAGGTGACAACTCTGAGGACATTCACCCGAGTGGTGTTGGCGGCAGTGGTGATCTGCAGGTGTTCTAGGTTCAATCACTAAGGCTTAGATAAGTAAAAGGGATGGTACGCACAGCATGTAATGCTCTTTACAATTACAAACAAGCATACACTCAGAAAATGAGATCCACAGCCAGGTGACACTTATGTGAATTAACACTTTGTGCACGTGCAACAATGCTACCACTTTTACACATTCAAATGGTTGTCAAGGGGAAGGAGAAGGAAGTTGGACGGATATGAAAACAAAAGAGAATAAATAAACAACGCAAAAGAAGGATTCTGCCAAATAAACAAAGAAGGTGTACCACGAAATGAAGAATGTGATTAACTCTATGTAAATTCCAATCTTAGCAGACAACTGAGAAATGAACAACTCAGCTCCTACACACAACTTGACAAAATGTCTGAACTTCAAAGATAAAGGATCCTGCACTCTTTGAGTGGGAAGTAGAAATAAACAACCTGCAAAATAAGAAAATTAAGGCTAGCCTCAGATTAAGTACCAAAAGGCAAGGAAGGGCGACTTTAGCACTTGAGCATTCAACAGTTGTGTTCTGTGACAAGACGTTTCCCCACTCACCTTGTACATTTCCTGTCCCAGATCTGGACTGAACCATCTCTCCAAACGTCTCTGGTCCTTTTTTAAAAATTATTATTTTTAATGTTTAATTTTAAGAGAGAGAGAGAGACAAGAGTATGAGCAGGGGAGGGGCAGAGAGAGAGGGAGACACAGAATCCAAAGCAGGATCCAGGCTCCGAGCTGTCAGCACAGAGTCCAATGTGGGGCTCGAACTCACGAACCATGAGATCATGACCTGAGCCGAAGTCGGACGCCCAACTGACTGAGCCCCCCAGGTGCCCCACAACTCTTGTCCTTTTTCATGGGAAAAAAAGACCACAGTCTGGGTACCAGGGGTGCTCAGTGCTGCCGAGTTATGTATTAATTCTAGGACTCTTTCATGGACAGAGCGAGCCCGTATGTATTTCTTAAGATAAACTATATCTTGCATTTATATCCAATTCAAAATCAGGCCTACAAGCATTTTATCTGACCTCATTAATCTCATATTTGTATCTCTTTTCAGCCAAACCCAAAACTCGGTTCTCAGTAACACAAATGTGATTACTCATTTGCCTGATTGTTATCTTGAAATAATGATACCCAAACTATGGCCCATAATGCTGTTGCTAAAAACAGTTAAAAAATTTTTTTGCCAATATTTTGTCCTTAGGATCTATTCCATGAGGGAATCACTTGGACTATTTCCTCTACCCGAGATTAGGTCACCAACAGAGTGTACAATTAGGTTCATCTGTTTCAATTTACTTTCAGAGACTGGGGGTTGTATTTTTCTGTATTTAAGTTTTAAAAAATGTTTATTTATTTTGAGAGAGAGGGAACTTGTGCATGTACCCACTATAGAGAAAGAGAGAGAGAGAGCACTCGTGCATGCTGAGGGGCAGAGAAAGAAGGAGAGAGAGAGAACTCCCAAGCAGGCTCCATGCTGTCAGTGCAAAGCCTGCCATGGGGCTCGATCCCACTAACCACGAGATCATAACCTGAACTGAAATAGGAGTCAGCCGCTTAACCGACTGAACCACCCAGGCGCCCCTAATTTTGTTTTATGATTATGTAAAATACAAACAGGGTTTCAAAGACAGATCTATAATACAAGGTCTCTTCTAGGAAGTCTATTTTCAACTCCTGATTCCTCCAAATATATTTCCTCTCTTTCCTAATTTAATCATTTTAAGTGTTCAGTTTCATTGGGGTTAACATATACCTGTTAATATTTTTAATATGCAATGGTTTATAATATGTTATAATAACATACAATAATATATGTGTAGTAGCAACTCTATGTTATGTATTATTATATTATTGTGTCATATCATTAATAACTATGCTAATTTAGCATAATTCAACACAGAACATATAATGCTATATTAACACATTTTGTCAATTAGCACAATTTAACATATACCACATCTGTTATTCAACACCTATGTTAATCAGACAGGCTATATGTTAATGTGTGCATGTGAATGTGTATGTGTTTTATTTCCCCCTTTAAAAAATTTTTTTTAATCTTTATTTATTTTTGAGAGAAAGAAACAGAGTGCGAGTGGGGGAGGAACAGAGAGAGGGGGAGACACAGAATCTGAAGCAGGTTCCAGGCTCCGAGCTGTCAGCGCAGAACCTGACGCCGGGCTCGAACCCACGAACTGTGAGATCATGACCTGAGCCGAAGTCGGACACTTAACTGACTGAGCCGCCCAGGCGCCCCTTATTGCCCCTTTATTAGGTAAATGGTAGTGTGGTACACACGTTTCTGCACCTCGCTTTTTCACTTAGCATATGCTGGAGATCACACCACATAAGTTTTGAGAAGAAAAGGTTGTAACTCAGAAGGAAAGTCGGTTGTTTAAATTTAAAAACAATAGGAAGGCAGTTTCCAGATATGCAAGGCCATGGAAGTATTTTGCTAAAAGCAAACCAAGAGGGGCGCCTGGGTGGCTCCGTTGGTGAAGCATTGGTTTCTTGATTTTGGCTCAGGTCATGATCTCAGGGTTGGTGAGATGGAGCCCCGGGTTGGGGGGCGCTGATGGTACGGAGCCTGCTTGGGATTCTCTCTCCCTCTCTCTCTGCCCCTCCCCTGCTCATACATGCATGTGCTTTCTCTCTCTCTTTCTCTCTCTCTCTCTCTCTCAAAATAAATAAATAAACTCAACAAACGAACTCCATAAAGACTGTATCCATCTCACGTGCAGATGGGTTGAAGGAAGGAAGTAAATCTCAGAGGATGACATGTGAGGCTAGAAACAACCGCAGAAAGCGTTAGAATGAATGGAGCACGGAGCTCAAACACCTAAGTGCTGTCAGTCGACAGCGTGCGAATGCGAATGGACTTTCGAAGATTCCGGCAATAAAACAGTCTTATTTTGAAAATGAGAACCTGAGTTTAACATTTCAGATAATAACTCACTGTGAGGAAGAAGAGAGAGTAATAAAACCAAAGTATGCTATTTTTCTCATCCGTAGATACCGTGTATTCTCGATTTTAATAACTGAAGAAATGGATATTCAATTTAAAAAAAATTTTTTTAATGTTTATTTTTGAGACAGAGAGAGACAGAGCACGAATAGGGGAGGGGTGGAGAGAGAGGGAGACACAGACTCTGAAGCAGGCTCCAGGCTCTGAGCTGTCAGCACAGAGCCCGACGCAGGGCTCGAACCCACAAACCGTGAGATCATGACCTGAGCCGAAGTTGGACGCTTAACCGACTGAGCCGCTCAGGCGCCCCTCAACTTTTTTAAATTGAACCAGCAGCATACTGTCTAAATTACTAACGAAAGGGAAGAGAGTTTCTTGTGGGAGCCTTGGAGGCCCGAGGTGAGGCAGCGGCAGGGGCAGGCAGGTTCAGGCGCTGTCCCGCCTTCTCCTGGACCCCCCTCTGGTTCTTCCCGCTCCCAGGCTGTCGGTGTGGTGTTCATACACGATGAAGCATCTTGTGAACCCTCTGCAGGATGTCCACACCGCTGAGGTCCGAGACCACAAGAACAGACGTGGTTTCCATCCGTCCTCACGGGCTCCAGCTTCTTGTTCTCGGAAACTTCAGGCTCTAGCATTAGATACCCAAGAAAGCAGCCTTCCAGAACTTCCAATCAAATGCCTATAAAAATCCATATCCGTGTGTGTATGTGCATGTGTGTGCATTTTCTAGCTGTTCTGCTTCTTGGATTGAATCCCGGTGGATAACAACACCAACACAAATCACGTGTATACTGTATATTCAGAGACATAAATATATCAGGGAAATGGTCTTGGCTTGGTCATTAATTCAAGGTTGGGCTCTGCCATTTGCCTTGTAGAATATCGGGCAAATCCTATTACTCTATGAATCTGTTTCCTCATCTGCAATATGGTGGTTGGTGCCACCAACCTTTAAATTTGCATCATCTTGTTGCTGTTTTTAGAAGCTGTACTTTGACATCTACTGACAAGCTGTGAAATCAATATAGTGCCTAGCAACCAGCATTATGGAGACATTAAATGAAATAGAATAGAATAGAAACTACCAAAGTGCATTACGTGTATTAAGGGTAATGTCTTTATTTCAAGTAAATAGATAGTGGGGTGCCTGGGTGGCTCAGTCGGTTAAGCGTCCAGCTTCAGCTCAGGTCACGATCTCATGGTTTATGGGTTAAAGCCCTGTGTCAGGCTCTGTGCTGAGAGCTTGGAGCCTAGAGCCTGCTTCGGATTCTGTGTCTCCCTCTCTCTGCTCCTCCCCACTTGCCCTCTGTCCTCTCTCTCTCTCTCTCTCTCTCAAAAATGAACATTAAAAAAAGCAAGTAGATATGAATGTTGTCATATAAAATGTATTTCTTACTGGAAGTCAGGTTAGAAAAGCCTGAAAAATATTTCTTTTTTGCAACCATCAAGGAAATTATTCCTCAGGTCTAAGACGATGTGTTTACCTAGTCTGGACAATTCCAATAAGGTAGAGGATGGAAAACCGTAGATTACATCCTGCACCTACTGTGTCTGGCTATTCCATTCACTCGGTTTTTGTTTTCCTCAGCTTGTTATGTTTGGACACACACATTAACCACCCAGCATTTTAAGCTTGAGTTACTTAGCGTGGAAACTTGCAGAGATATATGACATCCAGATTTCTGGCTTCTCTTGAAATTCCAGAATTCTGCTATATTGGGTGGATTTTGGTTTGGCAATAGTCAGCTAGAAATGAACAGGGATTGCTCCCCAGTGCAATGGGCATGTGTTTTTAAAAGGTAGGTTTTATTTATTATTATTCACGTATGAGGGGGCCAAGAGATTAGGAATAATTGTCAAGGAAAAGGTAATCTGTCACAGAGAAGAGGGCCATGCCACGGGGTGGGGGGGGGGGACACACAGGGGAACAGGAGGCAGAGGGAGTGCAGAAATGAGGGCAAGATCCTTTATTGTGGTATCACAGGTAAAGACAAGGCAAGGCAGAGTACGCAGGTTTAGGATTGGCCAGCATAAATCATTTCAGCAACTCTAAGGTGGGGGACTGTCCTTACTTGTCTGGTATTTGGGCCTGGGGTGATAGTGGCCCAGAGCGTAAGAAGCCCTTACAAAAAGTTGGTTTGGACGTGTGAGCTCTGGACCTGTTTGCTTATGAAAGGCATGTTGGCCGGCTTGTCCTTCACTATCTCTAGGAATTAGCTAGCCCCTCCATGGGCTGTCTCTCCACGCCGGCACGGCTCTATGAGCATCAGAAATACAGAAAATAAAAAAGGCACGATCAATACAGCATGTGGGTTGTAATTTGCTCCAGTCCCCACCGGGCCAAGCTCACTCATTTGTTCCAGGCATCGGAATTCGGGACTCCCAGTTTGGCATCAATTTCCCACTGCTACCGTGGTGGAGAAAGTCTTTCAGCCTGGGAGACAGCTCCACGTTTTTCAGCTGCACACTGTGAATAGCAGAAAACACAGAAGTGCAGGGGAGCTGTCCTGCATGGGAGGTAACACCACAGAAAGGGAAGTGGTGACACGCCTGGTCCGGTGCTCACCGCTCATGGCTGATGATCTGGGCTGGCAGAAGAGACACAAGTCTCTCCATAACCTCTGCCTGGCAAATGACCCATTGTCAAGGAGACAGAATTTTTCTGGCTGATTATCAATAGGGCTCAAATCCCTTTGGATAATAATTGTCCTTGGTCAATGCCATCGAAGGCATGACTTGGATTTTTTTTGTTTTCAAATTTGGGACCAGTACTTAGGATCGTGTCTCCTTACCAATATTGATGCCTTTGGGGCCTGGGGAGGAAGTCAGCATTTTTTTTAAGACCTCAGCATTATAGGATGTTCAACAGGAGGACAATATGCCAAAGGGACACCGCATCTCGGAAAGCCGCACTGCCCTTGTGATCATCTTAGATCCTGAATTACATGACAAAAAGGCTGTTTTCCTCTTGATTCATATCCAGTGTCATGTAGTGATAAGAATCATGTTTCTTAGTGATGGGCATAGGGTCCGGCATTAGAAGGAAGGAGCTGGGTTCAAATCCTAGCTTATATCACTTCACCTTGTGTGATATTGCAATGTACTTCATTTCTTTTCGTTCTTTCTCCATCTACGAAAGCGGGATAGTAATATCTATCTAGGTTTCTGTGAGAGCTAAGGAAATCAATTCAGTAAAACATTTAGACCATGCTTGGCACAAAATAAATGCTTGTATGTATTATTATTCATCAAATAAGTCAGGCACAGTGCTGGCACCGGGAAGATAAGGCATGGTCTCTCTCCTAAGAAGATGCGGTCCAGTGTGGGTAAGTGTTGTCATACAGACAGGTGCAGAGCTTGCATGAAGAAGGATCTGTTCTTGCGAAAGAGGCAGAGCATGTTAAGGAAAACATTCAAGAGGGAGGCCAGGAACGGGGTAGGATGAATGAGATCGCTCAAGGAGCCATTTGCATGCCCCTGAGAGTGAGTGCCCTGAAATTTTATATCCTGGTCACCTATCTGGCCTCACTTTAGTCCTGTCCCCTTCCCCCATTCAAGAGAAGTTGCCATTAGAATTAGATTGTGAAGGGTAAGCGTCAAATGGTCACATTACTTCCTAAGCAAAGAGGGCGGTGTCTACAAAAGCATCAAGCAAGAACATAGAATAGCGTAATTCATGTAATTCACCACGAACGAAACACACTGGGGCCACGGGGGAGAGTGGATATTCCAAGAGGAGTAGCCAGACCATTCTGGTGGGGACGGGTCCCATAGTGAGGAACATTTCTAGGCACGCGGAGGAACTTGGCATTTATCCTTGGCCGTGGGGAATCTCTGTAAACAACTTAGTAATACACGTAATAAGAAACGTACAGGACCTAAACAAACACAAATATAACATTTTTCTGGGGGCCATAAAAGAAGTCTTGAATGAATGGAGAAACAGAGAGTTGTTTTTGTACTTCTGATACCGTGGAGTCTCGGTGTAAATTCTCCAAACTGCGTGGTCATCAGACTGTTACAGTCAGACTCCATATACCCAAGGATTTCCACTTGGCTTAACTCTGTCAAATCCTGGACGATGTCAGTCGGTAAAAGGTACAGCCTTCCGTCTCACCACTGTGGTTTCTGAACTTGGCAATAACGGAGAAAGTTCCGGAGTAGTGAAGGAGCCGGGGCAAAAACGGGGGCTTTCTTGGCCCCCAATGTTCGTAGCGGCACTTTCAACAATAGCCAAATCATGGAAAGAGCCTAAATGTCCATCAACGGACATTTGGCCTCCACGTGTCTGGTGATATGAGACCACGCACTGGGGACAAAGTCTGGCACAGAGTGATATCGATCATGTCATCACCATTACACTTGGAAACTTGGAGCTATGATTAATTTGCTCTAAGAGAGACAAAGAAGTGGAACATTTCTTGTTTCTTATAGAGAAATTCTAACCTGCCCCCATAAAGAATCAAGAATCCCATTTTTAGGGATTAAACGTATACGTATCTTGATGAGCACTGAATAGTGTATAGAATAGTGTTTAATCGTTACATTGCACACCTGAAACTTATATGGCACTATATGCTAATTATCCTTCAATTAAAAAGGAAAGAACTTCTTTTTTAAAAATCCAAATAAGCCCTGTAGTTTATAATCACTGCCTCTAGTGAAGGCAACGATGTAAGTCAACGATTTACAACGATATTTTGCGTAATGGTAATGAAGAGGCTTAGGATACCTGGCATTTGTTCTAATTCATCATCACTTTAGTCCTGTCCCCTTCCCCCATTCAAGAGAAGTTGCCATTAGAATTAGATCGTGAAGGGTAAGCGTCAAATGGTCACATTACTTCCTAAGCAAAGAGGGCGGTGTCTACAAAAGCATCAAGCAAGAACATAGAATAGCGTAATTCATGTAATTCACCACGAACGAAACACACTGGGGCCACAAGGGAGAGTGGATATTCCAAGAGGAGTAGCCAGACTATTCTGGTGGGGACGGGTCCCATAGTGAGGAACATTTCTAGGCACGTTCACAGCTTTGGTAGGTTGGCCTCCATGGTTTGAGCCCCAGGGTACACAGCAGGTTCAGGTCTTTTCCACATGCCTCCTTATTCTTTTTTTTTTTTTTATGTTTATTTATTTTAAGAGAGCGAGACACACACACACACACACACACACACACACACACACACACAGAATGCAAGCAGGGGAGGGGCAGAGAGAGAGGGAGATACAGAATCCGAAGCAGGCTCCAGGCAAGCTGTCAGCACAGAGCCCGACACGGGGCTCGAACCCACCAACCGTGAGATCGTGACCTGAGCTGAAGTTGGAGGCTTAACAAACTGAGCCACCCAGGTGCCCCCACATGCCTCCCTATGTTTGTTTGTGTGTGTGTGTTTTTTTTTTCATCAGCCACTTCCTAGGGCATGCCCTTCTTGTGGTAGGGTCATGTGAACAAAAGAAGGTAGTGGGAACACAGGCTTCCTTTTCAGGCCCTGGTTTGGACCTGGCACCTACAATTGTGTGAGGCAAAGCCAATCAAATGGCCAAGGCTCAAGTGTCCTCTGGCTCAAGGGAATGTGCTAGACAATAATCCAATCTGTCACAGTCACATAACGGGACTGCTGGGTTTGCTCACAATTCAAATGATAAAAGCTCATTGACTGCACGTTCTTTGATAAAGTAGCTTCTAAGAGTGGTTTCAACCTACCTTACGGGCTTATTTTGAAACACTCTGCAAAAGCCAAAGCACCTGAAATGTACTTTGCATAATTGTTTCAATGGCAAAATCAAACAGTGTCTGTGAGTCCTCAACGTGAGCTTCCTACATAGATGCTAATTTTCTGCCGATGGCTCTGGGGACAGCCTAATGCTGCCCCTGCTGATAGGGACAGTGCAGGTCACGTTGTTGATGGAGGCACATACTAACAATGCTGTATGTAAAGTGGGTCTCTTTTAGCATTTAGTATTTATCTAATTTGGGCTTTAAACCTGCCCTCCATTGCAACGTGGAAATCCTGGAACTCTACACTTTTTCCTAGAAAGCCCATGTGTTAACCCAAAATGAGCCTTCGAGGCCAAGTATTTTTCCTGTGGCTCAGATCCTGCAGACAACCCCCATCCCCGTCACTGACAAATGTACTCTAATGCCGTGTCCATATCACCTGCCCAGTGGGTAAGGGCGGATCACTTGCGAAGATACGAGAATGAATTGGGGTTGGAAATCAGGATGCCTGCCTTCCAGGGCTGGCACTGCCTCTTTTCCTTCTGTTTCCTCATCTGTAAAATGGAGATTATAATAACTGCCCTACTTTCTCACACGGCGGCTGTGAAGACAAAATGAGAAGAGCATGTTGCAAAATAAGAAACACTATTCAAATGCAAGACAATTTTAGATTCTTCGATTCCTCTCTAAATTCGTAATAGCCCCTCACATTTGTACAATGCCTCTCATTTTTCAAAGGGCTTCCAATTGCATTATCTCTTTCTATCTGCACCACAGTTCTCAATTTTTCCGGGGAGGGAATGGAGGATTGGAACAGTCCTGTGGCTTGCCTAGGGCCAGCGGGGAAGTCACAGGGCTGGGAACGCAGCCAATTTCCCCAGTGCTAGTCCCGTACTTTTCCCATTGGAATCCGCTGCTTCAGATTCTCTGTCAATGCCCTTGGACTTCCATCTGGAAAAGTGTGTCTGAGGCCAATGTTGCCGGTGGTGTGAGGGCAGTCAGGGTGTGGAGCGACTTCCTCCTGGGAAAGTGAGCTCAGGGATCCAAAGTTTAATTCCAGGACTTGTCCAGTCTTGGACAATGCCGGGGGGCCCCCGTGGTCCAAGCCCCGGGGTCACTGGCAGTCTCTGCCCCATGTCATTCACCAGCTTCTTCGTAGAATGGTGGGAAAATGGCCACCAGTGAAGCTACCTGACAGCGATTTCCTGAATTCATGATGGCGATGCGGCAAAGTCCTCCGGGACATAAAACTGTCTACTTACTTAAAATGGGAAGAAACTCAGAGATCTTTGTATTCCAAACGGTTCATTTAGCAGCTAGAACATAGAGGGTTACAGAAGAGTAGAGAGTTGTTCATGGTTGGAAAGTGGATTTGGGGTTCTCGAAGATTTGGGGATTCATTCTCTTCTCTGTCCTTACTGATGGGGGGGGGGCAGGGTGGTAGAGGAGGATTTTCATTTAATAATGAAATCAATGTATTTAAAGTACCGAGTACCTAGGGGTCACTACAACGATAACTGAGTCTGAATAAACTTCTGATGATTTCTTTAGGTTGCTTTTCTAGAAATAGAAGTACCCCTTGGTACGCCTGGGGCGCCTGGGTGACTCCGTTGGTTAGGCATCCGTCTTCTGCTCAGGTCATGATCTCGTGGTTCTTGAGTTTGAGCCCCGTATCAGGCTCTGTGCTGACAGCTTGGAGCCTGGAGCCTGCTTCAGATCTTGTGTCTCCCTCTCTCTCTCTGCCCCTCTCCTGCTTATGTTCTCTCTCTCTCAAACATAAACAAACATTAGAAAAAAGAAGTAAAAGTACCAAGTCAAAGGATCTTTAAAAATTCTTGATAAGTATGGCCAACTCGGGCTCCAGAAATGTGGTTTTAAGCCTTTATTTTCCCATCCATTGTGACAACGATATTTGATCATACCCTTGCAAACACTGGGTGTTATCTTTCTGTAGTCCTTACTAATTTTATAGGTGAAAAATTGTGACTCATTATTATTTTAGTGCAAAATTATTTGATTATTAGTGATATTAAATATTTATTTTAATTGTATCTTTATACTAGCAGAATTTGTCATTTTTATGTCATCAAATTCATTAAAGCTTAAAGCTGATCTCACTATCCCCGCTCCCTGCTAACTGTGCTAATATTTTCACCCAAACACCGTCTTTATCACACGAGATACCATTTGATGGGTAGTATTGGCCAACGCAAATCTATTTTAGCAGTGTTAGGAAATGTATTAGATTGAATAGCAGGAATATAAAAAGATATTTGGTCAGACATTTTGTAATGGGTGTATGCACTTGAGAATATTTTGTATATAATACTTTGTTTTTAGAAAAAAATAGTTTGAATCAATAGACTTGATTGACTAGAACTTGCTGGCAAAGGCATATGGCATGATTGGCATGATATTTGGATTTGCAGACATGATAAAGAGGAAGATATTGTAAATCTTTAATATTCCAGTGACCCCAAAGGATGGAAAGGAACTGGGGTAGGATCTGAGAGATGTCCGTGCACGGCCTTACTTCAACCATGTGGAAAACCTGTTCAAACCACGTTTGAACACAAATAAAGGACGTACGTAAGGCCCACTTTCTTGGCTATGACACCTACTTTTTGTTTCTCCCGTTGGATCACAGATGTAAAGCCATCAATACCGGAAGGAAATAATATAATCTTGAGGTAGATAGGATTTCTAATTTTATGCGATCAATAGCTAAAGAAAAAAATCTCTAACTACATAACAATCAGAAATTTCTGTATGTAAAGCATTGCACATGTAAAATTGAAAACGAAACAGAAATGTGGGGAAAATATTTGCAACATGCATGAAAAATAGTTAAGTTTCTTTATCTATATAAATGACTCCCCCCAAATAATAAGAAAAACAAAGATTTCAACAGAAATACGACCCTAAGATGTGAATAAACAATTATCTAAAAGAATCTAAGAGATGATAAACATATGAAAAACTGCTCTGCTTTGCTCATATTAAATGCAAATTTAAGCAATGAGATAACACTTTAAAGACATAATATTAATTATAAAATAGCATGATATAGAACTTGCATAATTACAGGTTTATTTAAAAACGACAATATCCTGGGGCGCCTGGGTGGCTCAGTCGGTTAAGTGGCCAACTTTGGCTCAGGTCATGATCTCATGGTTCATGAGTTTGGGCCCCGCATTGGGCTTTTGACAGCTTAAAGCCTGGTGCCTGCTTCGGTTTCTGTGTATCTCCCTTTCTCTCGGTGCCTCCCCCACTCTTGCTCTCTCTCTCTCTCTAAAATGAATAAACATTAAAAAAAAAAGTTTAAAAAAAAACTGACAACATCCTGTGTATATATTGTCTTCCATGTGGATAGTGTTTATTTTTAGGTTATGAGATTGTAGGTGATTTTTCTCTCTTATATCAATTAATAATATTTCTATGGTAAGTATTAATTGCTTTTGAAACAAAAAAACCCAGTTATTTACTTAAGTATTTACTTACTTTGTTAGTGATAAATTCCAATGCTGACATGCCTGTGAGGAAATGGGTATTCTCGTGTCCTCACTATAGAAGTATAAATAAGTTAAACATTTCTGGGAACTGGTTTGTCTGGTGAGAAAGTTTCAAAATCTACACACTCTTCAAGCTGATAATCTGCTTTATTAAATTTATATTAAAATATATGAAGGGTATACATACGGAAAAACGAATATTCCTTACAGTGCAGATATTTGCAGTTAAAATTTGTGACAACTTACATGTTCAAGAAGACAGAACTGGAATATAATTACAGAGTAATTAGCACTGCTCTGGGGATGGTATTTGAAGTATCTCCAAAAAGTGAGTCATGCTCGAATAAATTTGAGAAACACCATGTTAAACAAAGTCAAATATTTTTCTTCAGTTGTAGGATTTTCAGAGACTTTAATAGCTAATGTGCATTATGACAATTCAAATAGGCACTATTTTCTGAACTTATTTTACAGCAGAATTTGTTTTTCTCTCAAGGTAGCCATGGAAATCTTCCAGAATAGTGTTCAGAGAACATCAGTTTTGAAAACATCGCCATAGAGGCCTTCAGATGTTGTAGAAGAGTATTCCATTACCTGGAAAGATACACAATACATATGAAAATATGTATCATATTAATTCATTTCATATGAAATAATAAATGATATATCAGGTTTCATATCATATGAAATGATAAAGCAGTTTACAGAAGAGCGGACATAGCGTGATCCCATTCATGGGGGACCATGAGCGCGTTGAAAAGAAACTGGCCAAAAAAAAAAAAATTAACAGCAAAGTTTTAAAAGTGGTCATGTCTGGGTAATGGAAAATGAGTAATTTTTTCTTTTTTGCTCTTTGCTTATACACATTTAATAAGATTTCACAATGAACCTATATTACCATTGAAATAAGGAAAATGATAAAAGTTATAAAAATTATGTAGGGGAATATGCAATGTATTGTTCACACAATGTGTTCGCTGTGAAAAGGAGATTACAAAGCCATTTGTTCAATATGATATCTTATAAAAGATATTTCCATGTATGGATAGCTGTGCAGAGAAAAAGGAAATGTACCAAGATATTAACAGTTATTACTTGGGGGTCATATCTGGGATTACAGATAATTTTATGTGAACAGTTCCCTTTCTTGTCAGTCTCTTGTAAGAATGTGACTCAAACCTCTTGATCTTTTAGGGGGAGGGTCTCCAAGGTGGAGTACAGATACCCCAGGGAAGGTGCGAGATGATATATTGATTGGGGAACATTATTAGAGCATACATTTATTTTTCTCACCCTTTATTTTTTTTAATGTTTATTTTTTTATTTATAGTTGAGAGAGAGAGAGACAGAGCACGAGCAGGGGAGGGTCAGCGAGACGGAGACAGAATCTGAAGCAGCCTCCAGGCTCTGGGCTGCGAGCTGTCAGCACAGAACCCAACACGGGGCTCGAACCCACAAGCAGTG
The DNA here is from genome assembly GCA_028646485.1 of Cryptoprocta ferox. Classification (NCBI taxonomy): domain Eukaryota; kingdom Metazoa; phylum Chordata; class Mammalia; order Carnivora; family Eupleridae; genus Cryptoprocta; species Cryptoprocta ferox. The sequence goes on from CM053564.1 coordinate 18,587,760, forward strand.
AGATCATGACCTAAGCCATAGTTGGACGCTTAATTGACTGAGCCACCAGGCGCCCCCTTTTTCTCATCCTTTAAATGTCCGTTTGTCAATGTGCAGCCATGTATGTAATATATATTTGCACAGTAGTACTTACATGAAGTTTGTAGATGCGTTTCTGTACATTAGCAGTGCATTCTCCAAATATTTTCCCACAGGGTATCATAATAAAAAACGTTTGTTAACCACCCACGAGAACACTCAAGCACTGGCAAGTGACATCCTTGGCCACACTTCCAGGCTTCTGAAAGATAGCGTCCTGATGACATGAGCTTAAATCTCCCCTCTGGCTTTGCTGACCAAGTAGTCCCAAGACCCCAATTTCCTCCTCTGTTCAGTTTCCGAGGTCCAAATCTCTGTGCTCAGGATGAGGGAAAGGGAATCATATTGATGTGATAGCCACTAATGCTAAATACTAAATACATCTGACCCTTCATCTTCTGGATGCATAATGATTGCCATTCTTGGCCCCATTGGGTGGACCTACATGACCCAGTTCTGGTCAGAGAGGTGTGAGTTGTAGAGGGTGGAGTAGACATCTGATCACTGTTGAGAGATCCTCCTTTCCAGCGCCATGACCCACGATGTTTGATGTGGTGGGGCTTCCTTCAGGCTGGGCTCGAGAGAGAGGACAAGCATGACAGAGAGCAGAGCCTCAGTGAGTGAGAAGTAAGTCCCAAGTGTCCAACAATATATGAGTGGATAAAGAAAATGTGTGATACGTATATATAGTAGAATATTATTAAATCACAAAAGGGAAGGAAAAACTGACATTTAGGACAACATGGATGAACCTAGAAGACATTATGTTCAGTGGAATAAGCCAGACAGAAAAACAATTACCATATGTGATCTCACTTATATGTGATATACAAAAAAGTAGAACTCAAGAGAACCAGAGAGTAGAATGGTGGATGCCAGGGGCTGGGGGCAGAGGGCAAGGGTGTGAAATGGGGAGATGTTGGTCAAAGGATACAGACTTTCAGTTTTAAGATGAAGAAGTTCTGGGGACCTAATGTACAGCATACTGACGATAGTTAATAATACTGGACGCCTGGGTGGCTCAGTCAGTTGAGCATCCGACTCTTGATTTTGGCTCAGGTCATGATCCCAGGGTTGTGGGATGGAGCCCTGGGTCAGGCTCTGTACTGAGCATGGAGCCTGCTTAAGATTCTTTCTGTCTCTCTCTCTCTCTCCCTCTGTCCCTCTTCCCCACTTGCTCTCTCTCTCTCTCAAATTAATTAATTAATTAATACCATATTATATATTTGAAATTTGCTAACAGAGTAGATCTTAAGTGTTCTCATATAAAAAAAAAAGTAACTGTGGGGGCGCCTGGGTGGCTCAGTCGGTTAAGCGTCCGACTTTAGCTCAGGTCATGATCTCACCGCTTGTGGGTTCGAGACCGCGTAGGGCTCTGTGCTGACAGCTCAGACCCTGTAGCCTGCTTCAGAGTCTGTGTCTCCCTTTCTTTCTGCCCCTCCCCCACTCGAAGTCTCTCTCTTTCAAAAACGAATAAATGTTAAAAAATTTTTTTTAAAGTAACTATGTCAAGTGATGGAGCTGTTAGTATATTTAATGTATACTGAATCATCACACTGTATACTTTAAATATATACAATTTTTATTTGTCAATTATCCCTCAATAAAGCTGACCAAAAAAGGAAAATAAGCTCTGATTTGTTTAAAGCCCTTGAAATTTGGGGGATATTTGTTATTACACACAGCCTAATCCATGCTGACTTTGAGATCAGAGCTCACCAGTTAATCCCAGGTGTTACATACAGAATGGCTCAAACCCATCCAACATTAATGTCCTATCCTTGGTTCTTATGATGAAATGGAAAATAATTGCATAGATTTTTATTTTTTTGTATGATTAAGGACTACTTATTTCCGATCTTCTAAGGAAATTAAGCATTTAAAAATGTTCATCCACAGAAACAAAAGTTAGTAAGTTACTACATTTTTCTGAGGACTGTAATTTATTTTTCTACTAAGAAATCTCCTTTTCCTCTCGACCTATTTCCACAATGGGCTCTCCCCAGGCTCCTTTTCTAACGTCTGCCTGGTGGTTAAGGGATCACAGCAGAGTTATAGCTTACGAAGGAGTGAGACTTTAAAGTCAGCGAACAGAAAACAATACATAAAAATAGTTTATTCTCAAAAATATTTTTCAGGGGGTTTTCTAATTTTAAAAAATGTTGATCACAGCTCTGAGGCATTAAAACCGTTGGAAATTTCTTAAATTGCTTTTAAAGAATGGTACACATGACTTTGCACATACAAACCTGCACATGTCCATAAACATTGAGATATAGTAATCTAAGATACACCGTCAGGGTACGTCAGCATCTGCACCCACACACACTAGACTCACACTTAGCATGGCAGACGCTTGCACTACAAGATTGACGGGGAAAACAGTGGACTCATGTCATCTGTCTCACGCTCACTTTCGGACATAAGCCTATGGAGTGTGCGGTGGGCAAACTTTCCTGCATTATTTCATCCTGTGTTCTTTTCCCCTCTGGCCACCCCAGCAACGTATTTGAATTTTCGAATGTCACACGCATGACTGTTACAGTTAAGCTACGCTTCCTCATTATGGCATTTGATTCTCTTCTTTCTCTTCTATGCAGTGATTGACATTTCCCCTTTAAGGAAAGCAGATCAGGGACGGCTGGGTGGCTCAGTTGGTTAAGCGTCTGACTTCGGATCAGGTCATGATCTCATGGTCCGTGAGTTCGAGCCCCGTGTAGGGCTCTGCAATGATGGCTCGGAGCCTGCTTGGGATTCTTTCTCCCTCTTTCTGCCGCTCCTCTGCTCATGCTCTGTCTCTCTCTCTCTCAAAATAAATAAACTTAAAAAAAAGAAAAGGAAGAAGAGCGAGGTAATATATCCTTCCAACCATTTGTTACCGAGGAAGTTTCCTATGTTAGCCAAATGGATGCGTGTTCACTCCTAGAAGAGTAGGTACGTCATACCTTGCACACAAGCCTCGGCTTCCCCTCTCCTGACAGCTGGCTTCTCATGAGCTGGGCTCCAGGCAGACGGGGCTGGCTCTTGAGCCGGATACTCACTTTGTGGCTCCGGATTCTCCGTCCACTCTTCTCCACCCTGCTCTGTGCTCTGGGTGCTGCGTCAGCGAGCCTCCCTCACCTGGTTTCTGGCTGTGTGAGGCCAGTGGGAAAGCACCAGCAAATGGGAAGGCGGATGAGCTAGGAATCCATCCCTCCCCACCCTGACCAGGCTGCTGGCTGGGCTTCTTTGCGGATGCCCTGTTCACAACCCTCCAAATCTCCTCAAACACTTGCTTCCTTGCTCCTTCAAATGGCAAGCTTCCCTTGCTAATGGCTTCTTGCTAATTCTTGCTAATGGTCTTGAGCTGCCGCACCATCTCTGTGAATTTCTCTTACTTCTGCCCCACTACTTTCTAAGTGATCCCATCTGTAAACTCTCCTTCAGTTACCCCTTCGGTGTACATTATGTATTTCCTGCTGGGATCTGAACCCTGACAGCTGTATGGGAGCCCAGGTATCACTGGGAGGTTGACACTGTGTCAATCTTCAATGCAACTGGTATCCTTCGGGGAAAATGCCTCCCTGTTCTTAAAAATATATATATATTATTTAACAATTAAGATGTCAAGGCAGGCAAGGAATAATACAATGAATTCCCATGCATCTAAAGAAATAAAAATGTCAGGACACCTGGGTGACTCAGTTGGTTAAGCGCCTGACTTCGGCTCAGGTCATGATCTCGTGGTTCATGAGTTTGAGCCCTGTGTTGGGCTCTGTGCTGACAGCTCAGAGCCTGGAGCCTGCTTCAGATTCTGTGTGTGTGTCTGTCTCTCTGCCCCTCTCCTGCTCATTCTCTCTCTCTCTCTCTCTTACAAATAAATAAACTTAATCGGCATCTGGGCAGCTCAGTCGGTTGGGCATCTGACTTCAGCTCAGGTCATGATCTCATGGTCTGTGTGTTCAAGCCCTGCATTGGGCTCTGCACTGACAGCTCAGAGCCTGGAGCCTGCTTCAGATTCTGTGTTTCCCTCTCTCTCTGCCACTCCCCTGCTCGCTCTCTCTCTCTCTGAAAATAAATAAACGTTAAAAATTTTTTTAAATAAATAAACTTTAAAAATTTTCTAAAAAGAAATAAAAATGTCAACATTGATGAAATCTATCTTTTTAAATAATCTCCTTTGAAGTACATCCCCACAGTGTTTTCAAGCTGAGAATCCAAGCTAGGACCTACCTTGTTCACAAAAGGACAGATTTCAAGGTGAGGTGTGCCATCTGGGACATTTTGAATTGTACACATTGAACATGTGAGTGAGAGTTTGTGTGTGGCTGAGAGAAAAATATTTGAGGGAGATTTTGAGAATGACATGCTTGACCCAGTAGCAATTCTACTCAAGCAACTGCTCTTTTCTGAGTCGCTGGGTGTGCGTTGACAGCACCAGCTTTGGAAGGGGACAGTCCTGCCTGGCAATCTGCACTCTTCTATTCATGTCCTCTGTGACCTGAAGGAGGGAGCTCTTTGGATACAGAGGCCCATTCTCGATACCGGAAGACATGTGCAAGGCGGCATGGTGGTTAGGATGTATAATGCTGTGTATAGGAACACTGACCGTACACAGAGCTTACTGTGGTGCCGGGGAAATGAGGTACGCAGGCTGATAAATATGATGCGAGGTTCCATGCCATAATGGTGGTGAACCTTTAAGGCCAGACCACCAAGGTTGTGAGGAGGGAATGGAGGAAAGGATCTTGGGACCATAGTGCCCAGCTCCCTCGTCATGCAGATGGGAACACGGACAGCACCACGGTTTGTAGCTCAGACCCAACTCCTGGCCCTCCCTTCCACTGTCTGCTCTCCACTGCGTTACCTCTTACGCCCATTCCGGCCCAGAGTGGCAGTTTTATTCTAGGTAAGCAAGATATCAGCACAGTTTCACTCTTTTCCCTTTTTAGAATTTTAAAGTAGAGCATATTGCAGGGATAAGAAAATCCAGATAAGCAAAGAGCTCCGTAGTTAGCATGGCCATCCCAAGGCGGTTTCTACTCGCTCACTAGAGTAGACAAGAACATGAGTTCTGGAATATGGCACCAAATGTCCTGGACCGAACTCTAGCCGGGCTCCTCCGAGTCCTCTTTCTGATGAGGTCCTGCCCTTGGGCTCTGTCCTTGGCCCACTCAGTCCAGTTTTAGCAAGAATCCTGCTGGGTCAGTTTAGTACAAACCCCTCACCTTTGGTATCTGATCAGATTCCTCACCCTCCAGCCTTGGTATCTGACAACCCATGACATCTGATCAAATTCCTTTTTCCTCCGCCCTTGATATCTTATCACCCTGGGCCGCCTTCAGCAAAAATCCTGTGCGGTTGGTTTAGAAAATGTCTCCCCTACCCTTGATGCCTCCTTTTAATAATGTCCCATCCACTGACCCCCACTCTGATCCTTGACAGCAAATCTCTGCTTGTTCTTGTAATTTCTGAGGTTGAGCCTGATCTCTCTTCTCTACCACAAATGCCCCATCACAGTGGTCCCCCTGAAAAGAGTCTTACCATTTTTAACAAGTGCCATGAATAATTTTTTTCTTTAGCATTGCCACCTGGGTTCAAATTCCAGGTCCACTATTTACGGTCTGTATATTATACTCCTTATTTACAAAATGAAAATAATGAGACCTACCTCATAAAGGTTGTGTAGGAATTAAATGATTATTTATCTATTTATACCTGTATCCGTATCCATGTGCAGATCTATATCCATCTAGGACAGTGCCTGGGACCTGGTGACACTCTATACTTTTTGTCTGTGACTATTTCTTCCACTAGAATATAAGCCCTGAAGGTATACTTTGAGTGTCTTTGTTCCACTGCCCTGTGTCCAGTGATTACGGAAGTGTCCAACACACAGTAAGCTTTCCATAAATACTCGATGAATGACTAAATGAATGAACGCATTTCTCTATTTTCCTTTTGCAGAGTTTGGAGGACGTGGTGAAGTCCACACACCTGCCCACAGTGACAGAACAAAGCCTCATGTCATTTCCTCTGTGTAGTAGCCAATTGAGGACAGAGAGTACTTCAGGATGTATGCACTCATTCATTCACTCGACAAATATCTCGTGGTAGCAAGTGATAGAGATAAAGAGATGATTAAGACTCCAAGTGAGGGCAGAGAAAGATCACATCCAAGGTGCAGGGGATTTCAAATATCCTTTCAATGTTGCTGCATCAAGGGCAAAGCATGTGTTGGCAAGAGATGAAGTTAGAGATGTCAGCAGAGGCCACATGATGGAGGACCTTGTGGGCTTGAATTGGGTCCCACAGAAGCAATCCCTGAGACCAGGATTCAGTTGCAAGTGATTCATTAAGAAGTGCTCCTTATAAAATAAGCAGAAATGGAAGGAGAAGCATATGAAGAAGGAGGAGGAGGAAGAAGAGCAGGAGGAGAGAAGGAGAAGAGGAGGAGGGAGGGAGAGGAGGAGGGGCAGATTTCCCAATGGAAAAAATACTTGCAAACCCTATATCTGATAAAAGAGGTTACTATCCAAAATATACTCTTTAGAAAACTCATGTAACTCAACAGCAAAACAAACACAAATAATCTAATTTTAAAATAGGCAAAAGACCTGAACAGACATCAGTCCAAAGGAGATACATGAATGGCCAACATGTACTTGAAAACATGCTCAACATCACTCACGTTAGAGAAATGCAAGTCAGAACCACAGTGAGTTATCACCGCAGGCCTGTTACAATGGCCATCATCAAAAAGTCAAGAGATAACAGATGCTGGCGAGGATGTGGAGAAAAGGCAATGCTGTGCACTGTGGGTGGGAATGTAAACTGGTGCAGTCATGATGGGAAAGAGAATGGACGGTCCTCAAAAAGTTAAAAATGGACCTGCCACATGAACCAGGAATTTCACTTTTGACTCTATAGCCAAAGGAGTTGGAAACAGGATCTTGAAGAGTTATTTGCATTCCATGCCAAGACATGGTAACAACATAGGTGTCCATCGCCAGAGGAATGGATAAAGAAGATGTGGTATGTATATACAAAGGAACATTATTCAGCCATAAAAAAGGGGGGAGATCCTGCATTTGTGACAAAATAAATGAACCTTGAGGGCATTTTGCCAACTGAAATAAGTCAAACAGAGAAAAACAAATACTGTATGACTTCACTTCCATGTGGAATCTAACAACAAACCCAAAAAAACAAAAGTCAAACTCATAGAGATCAGATTTGTGGTTACCAGAAGCAGGGGGGTGGAGGGTGGAGGTGAGGAAATTGGAGAAAGGTGGTCAAAGGTCCAAACCTCCAGTTAGAAGATAAAGAAGTCCTGGGCATGTATGTGCAACATGGTAACTATAGCTCTAACACTGCTGTAGGCACAGGAAAGTTGGCAAGCACGTATATCCTAAGAATTCTCATCACAAGAAAAACAATTTTTTTCTTTTTTTTCCTTCCTTCCTTTTCTTTTTCTTTCTTTCTTTCTTTCTTTCTTTTTTTCTTTCTTTCTTTCTCTTTCTTTCTCTATATCAGATGGTGGATGTTAACCAATTGTGTTAATCATTTCACAATATTTATAAGTCAAGTCCCACTGTTCAAAAACTTGAACAGTGCTGTATGTCCATTATATCTCAATAAAACTGGGTGGGGCGGGAGAAGTGCTTCTAGACAAATCTGATTAGAGAATGGGGGGAGCAGGATGGGGAAGGCAGGAGGCCCACCGTGATTGTTAGTGTCCAAGAGCACCCCCAATCATCCTCACTGCCTGGTTTCCTCTTTCGCTGTCCTGTCCCACCTTGTCCTGACTGATCTGTGTGACTGATAGCACAGAGCAGAAGGGATGACATGTCCCTTCTGAGATTAGGTTCTGGGTCAGTGCTCTCTTGCTCACTCACTAGCTCTCTCCTTCTCTTGGATCATTTGCTTTGGGAGAAGACAGCTGCCGCGTCGTGTGAGCAGCCCTACAGAGAGGCCCATCTGGCAAGAAACCGAAGCCTCCTGCCAACAGCCATGTGAGTGATCTTGGAAGCAGACTCTCCCTCCCCATCAGACGACTGTGTCCCCAGCTGACAGCCTGCCTACAGCCAGGTGAGCCGCTCCCAGGTTCCTGACCCTCAGATACTGAACGAGATCATAAATGCTTGTTGTTTTAAGCTATTAGTTTGGGAGGGAATTTGCAATGCATCCGTGGATAAATAATATACCCAGGAAGGATGTGATTTTAAGCAAAGCCCTCGCCTCAACTTGATCTGCAGGGAAACTCTGGAGTGTATGTTACGCCTCACAGTTGGTCCTTATTTGAAGCAAAGGAAGATGGGTTTTCCTGCTCTTTGTTCAGTGAGTCGTAGGCAGCCTTGACTTTTGATTCTCTATACTTGGGGGCAGAGGCTCCATTCTTGCAGATTCTAGAGCAAGTCTAAGGTATGGGCCCTTCGATGCAAAGCTTATGGAAGCTGGGGGAGGTAGGGGGAGAGGCACCCAGAAATATTGGAAGGGAGTCAAGGGATATGGGCCGAGCCCTGATGGTGTCCACTAATCAGGACATACCTGGCCTTAGACTTTGCCCTGTAGGTGATAGGGAGTCAACACAAAATTTCAAGCAAGGATGGTTCTGGGTAGCCCTTTCTGTCGACAGACACGATTTGTGGGAAATGATCAAGTATCAGAGATCTAACTGCTGCAGCCCTTGCTTTGCCGTTCCCTATCTTTTCTCTCTAAGTGATAAATCTACATATATATATTATAAATATAATCTGGGTGCAACTCCGACTTAATGAGGAGCGCTTAGAGCTTTTTCTTCCCCTAAGAATTGTCAACATCTTTTTTATAAGTGGTTTAAAAAAATGAAAAACCTTCACACAGTGATCTGTGGCTTCATAAAATAAAGGCATTTCTAAGCAAAAAAAAATTTTTTTTAATTTTTTTAAAGTTTATTTATATATTTCGAGAGAGACAGAGAGAGCGAGCAGGGGAGAGGCAGAGACAGAGGCAGAGCGTGAATCCCAGGCAGGTTCCTCACTATCAGTGAGGAGTGTGGAGCCCAAAGCTGCGCTGGAACTCACAAACCGCGAGATCATGACCTGAGCCAAAACTAAGAGTCGGACGCTCAACCGACTGAGCCACCCAGGGATCCCCCAATTTTTTTTTAAATGATTGAAAATAATAATCATTTTAATAATTTATCAACCCATCACTTAAAAATAAATGATGTCATTTATTCTGTGTTTTGGCTGTGATTCTCCTGGCAGCCCAAGAAGGAAGTAGACTTACAAAGCCACAGCACAGTCAGGCCCGAGACGCCAAAGGTGGGAAGGAAGTGATGGACACTGGTAAGCTTGGAAAGCAGAGTCAGTAGGAAAGTGATGGAGACTTGGGTGGAGGAAGAGGGAGAAATTAAAGATGCTTTCAAGGCTCTTAAGTTGGTTAACAGAGAGAGACAGAGACGGAGACAGAGGCTGTTTAAATACTGAAGAGGAACTTTGAGCATTCAGCCGTAAGCTCTCAGGCTGGTTTCCCTCTGCCCTCTTTCTCTTCTCTATATTCATCTAATTAAACATCTACTCCAAGAACCTTGTTAATGCTGTGAGAGCTGTACTAGCATTTTGGCCAGTTTTCCTGTCTTGAATTTGAGGCAAGATGGGAGATATAAACAAATAATCATGACACTACATGATAAAAGAACAGTAGTTTGGGAAAATAGAGACTTTCTTTTTTTTGAATGTTTTAATGTTTATTTATTTTCTGAGAGAGGAAGAGAAGTCACGCAGGGGAAGGGCAGAGAGGGAAAGAGAGAGAATCCCAAGCAGGCTCCGCGGTGTCCGCACAGAGCCCGATGCAGGGCTCGAACCCACAAACTGTGAGATCATGACCTGAGCCAAAATTGAGTCAGATGGTTAACCAACGGAGCCACCCAGGGACTCTGGAAAATAGAGGTTTTCTTATTTCCATTATTTCTTTATTACAAACTGCTTTTGTTTCCCTTAGCTGTTTTCTTCCTTCTTGTTTTTTTTTTTTTTATTTATTTTTATTTTGAGAGAGAGAGAGAACGAGAGCATGAGCAGGGGAGGGGCAGAGAGAGAGAGGGGCAGAGAGAACCCCAAGCAGGTTCTGCGCTGTCAGCATAGAGCCCGATGCAGGGCTCAAACTTCACAAACTGTGAGATCATGACCTGAGCTGAAACCAGGAGTCAGACGCTTAACCGACTGAGCCACCCAGGCGCCCTGTTCTCTCCCTTCTTGAGCTTCTCCTTCCCTCATCTCCATTTTCTTCTCCTCCATGAATTCCCTGGGTTATTTAACATCTTAGCTTAAAGCTTCTCCGTGCCCTGCCTCTGTTTCTGTGTCCCCCGCCCTGCCAGTGCGGTTGTGCTACTTAACTCTGCAGTATCCGTAGGACGCTTTTCCACCGAATCAAACTGCATGTGCTTCTGCATTGATGTTTTCTGTGTTGGTCGGCCTCCCCTGAGAGGCTGGCGCCCGAAATGTAGAATTTGATCTTCAGTAACGCTGCGTGTGGGGCCCACAGTATCCTGTGTCTCAGGTGTGCAAATGACAAGGTGTTAAGGTTTCAGAGAACTGTCACTCCTTAGCAGACACACATAGTTCATTGTGATCATCATTAACAATTGGATTTTCCAGTTCTCAGTCCCCCTGGGTTTTCAGGACTCTGCCTGTGCTCACGGCAGCAAGCCAGACGCTCATCCCCATGGCTCTCCTGGGGAAGCAGGCTCATGGCGGCCAATGGGATTGGCAAAGATTCTGCTGAAACTAATGGGTTCTCCAGTATTGTCTCGTTACTTAGAGTGGCCTCAATGTCCCTCCGCATCCTACTTCCTCTTTGCTATTATTATCCTATTCCTGCTCATATGTCCCATTTTGTCCCAGCAGCTTTACATGATGCAGGGAGAGAAGGGGTTGGCAAGATGGAACCCAACACGGGCTCGGAACTGAAGATGCTTTAATTTCTCAGCCTTTAATCACCTCCGATCTTGAAATGATGACTGAAAGTAGCATGGTCTAAACACAACAGGAACTAATTCTTGCCGTGACCTGGCTGCTAATTGGGTCCAGATCTTAGTCTCTGCCCTTTCTTCTCTCCTCCGAGGTCGCAAGGGCTTGGTCTTTTCTCTTGTGGGTTTGCAGAAGTAAAACTATTTATCTACCCGCCACAGATAGTCAACCACAGGAAACGCTACTTGGGCGTAAGAACATTCTTGTTAGAAAAGGAATCTGTACGAGCCTTTTCAGCTAGACCCAGGTTTGGGTTAGACTTGGCAAGCTGGCATTTTCTTTCCTTCCATGGCTTCTGTTATTGTGCTACTAAATCTGAGATCAGAGTGAGGCTGAGCCTGGCAGACTGTGACAAGGCCGTCCAGCTGGTGGGCCAAATATTGTGCTCTAGCTCATGATGTAGAGCCACTAACAATTTCCATGTTCCAGTCATTTAAAAAAAGTGAATGCAAACGTGGCATCTGGGCCACTCATTCATTGATCAATCTCAGCATGTGATACAAGTGAGGTGAGGTGGTGAGGTGAGCCTTTGGTTGGTCCTCAGGCAGCAGGGAAAATTGTCAGCTACTATTTTCAACATTAAGTGGTGTCGCAGTGGGCAAGAAAAACGAGTCTTTATGTTGCTGGATTACAGGGGCACTTGGGTGGCTCAGTCGATTAAGCGTCCCACTTCGGCTCAGGTCATGATCTCACAGTTTGTGGGTTCGAGCCCTGCGTCAGGCTCTGTGCTGACAGCTTAGAGCCTGGAGCCTGCTTCGGATTCTGTGTCTCCCTCTCTCTCTGACCCTCCCCTGCTCACGCTGTCTCTCTCTGTCTCTCAAAAATAAATAAAAAACATAAAAAAAAAACCAGGTTGCTGGATTACAGAGGGGTCAAGCATACCTCCCTCGTCTCCATTTTAAGTCATCATCGGGATCTGATCTCTATGATTATGTACTTTCCCATAATTTTTCTTGACCCCCTTTCAAGTATTCTTGTTCTTTTTCATAACACATTGTGTGTGTGTGTGTGTGTGTGTGTGTGTGTGTGTGTGTGTGTTTGCAAAGTTGGCTCCGCCACATGACTGGAAGCTGATTCTGTCAGATAAACTTGGCATCGGATTTCAGGATTTATTGCCTAACTCATGTCCAGGTGTGGATGAGGCTCTTTGATGGGGCCCCTTGAGTATGCTTCTTCAATCTAGACTTAGAGGGTTGCCTGGGTGGCTCAGTTAGTTGAATGGGCAGGTCACTTGGTTTCAGCTCAGGTCATGATCCCAGGGTTGTGGGATCGAGCCCTGTGTCAGGGTCTGTGCTGAGCATGGAATCTGTTTAAGATTCTATCTCTCTGTCTCTCTCCCCTACTTATTCTCTTTCTCTTAAAAAAAAAAAAAGACTTAGGCAAGTCATCTGCTTCTCCACACAACTACTACACAATGGCGATTTAAGGATAAAATCACTTCAGCAGCCACTGCAGTTCAAAAAGATGTGTGTGGGAAAGAGATACAGTATGTCAGCCACTCGTCCATAGCTATTCTGACATCTAGCCAGGCAAATGTCTGTTCCTTGATGAGCGCTCAGTATTAGACCTTGAGAGTTACTGTCATGGCTCTTGTCTTTACCCTCTGGGCTTCTGATTCTACACATTGAGTCATTCTTTCTTTTCTTTTTTTCCCCCAGCTTTACTGAGATATAATTCATATATAACGTGGTATAAGCTTAAGGTAAACAATGTAATGATTTGATATTTGTATATGTTGCAAAATGATTACTGTAATAATCATTACAATGATTATTTACATTGTTAGTAACACATTCATTTAGTTAACACATTTAACTGTTAACTAAATGTTAGTTAACACATTCATTTCCTTACATAGTTACAAATTGTGTGTGTGTGTGTGTGTGTGTGGTGAGAACATTTAAGATGTGCTCTTTTAGTAACTTTCAAATATGCAGTATGATATTGTTACCTGTCATCACCATGCTGGACACTAGATTCTCAGAATGTATCCATCTGAAAACTGGAAGTTTATACTCTTTGAATACCTTCACCCACTTCCCACTCCTGCATCCTGCCCCCGACAACCACCGGTCTGCTCTCTGATTTTATGACTTTGTTTTTTTAGATTCCACATATAAGAGATCGTGCAGTATTTGTTTTTCTCTGTCTGGCTTATTTCACTTAGCCTAATATCCTCAAGGTCCATCCATGTAGTTACAAATGTCAGGATTTCCTTCTTTGTTATGACTGAATAATAATTCCAGTGTGTGTGTGTGTGTGTGTGTGTACACCCAGTTTTGTTTACCCATTCATCTATTGATGGACACTTGGATTGTCTTCCTGTCTTGGCTAATTGCAGGTAACATTGTGATAAACACGGGTTGCAAATATCTTTTTTGAGATGGTGATTTCATTTCCTTCAGATGCACACCCAGAAGTGGAATTCCCAGGTCAAATGGTAGTTCTATTTTTAATTTTTTGAGGTACCTCCACACTGTTTTCCACAGTGGCTGCACCAATTTATGTTCCCACCCACAGTGCACAAGGCTTCATTTTTTTTCACCTCCCCAAGTAGCTTGAGCTTCCTCACAGTATGGTGGCCTCAAGGTGGTCAGACTTCTTAAATGGTGGCTCAAGATGCCAATATAAGTGTCCAGTGAACAAGAGGAAAACTGCAGCATCTTTTTCTCATTTGTGGCTTCAGAGGTCATAGCACATTACTTCTATCACATTCTATCCGATACACGTGAGTTACAAGCCTGCCCAGATCCAAGAGGAGGGGGCAAAGACTCCCCCTTTTGTTGGAAGTATTGTCAAAGAGTATAAACATACATAAACATATATAAACTACAAAGATATAATTGGTGGATACATCTTGAAACCGATATAATATCTAAGCTTTAAACACATTAATTCACAATATTTCTACTCCAGTTATAAGAGAGAGAATTTCCCTAAAAATTGAGAGACAGGGAGCTGTGCTGAAGATAATTCGCAGCGCAAGGACCTGGACATATCTTTTTTTAGATATCCAAAGGACTAGCCCAGGACTGGCAAACTTTTTCTGCAAAGGGCCAGATTGTAGATATTTTAGGCTTTGCAGGCCATATGGTCTCTGTTGCAACTCCTTGACTCCGCTGTTATAGTACAGAAGCAGCTGTAGACAACACATAAACAAGTGAGCATGCATATGTTTCAATAAAACTTTATTTATAAAAACAGGCAGTGAGCCAAACTTGGTTCACAGGTCATCGTTGGTTGACTCCTGGACTAGACCATGGTTCTTTAGTCTGGGTTCCAGACTAGCCATGGAGGGGACACTGCTCAGTGGTAGATATCAAAAAAAGTGATGCTGATATTGGCAAGTCTGGCCTTATGTAGCTTGAGACCCTTTCTCTACTGACCTCTGATGATGGCTAATTGAGGGTCTGAAGGTACTCCTAAAGTTCCCTCAGCATCAGAGTACCAGCTGGGAGAGTTTACCTAACAATGTGTTTACACAAAAATATAATTTCTCTTAATCACAGTGATTGTTCAGTCTTGGCTCGTGGACAGCAAAAATCATGGCTATCAGCAGCAGGTCCTTGAAGAATCTTTGTAGAGAGGATGGAAAAGATTCAAGTCCAGGACTCTTAATTTCCAGAAAAAGTCTTTTTGTCAGATTAAGGCAGTTCCTCTGTCTCAAGAGACAGTCTGGTAAACCTGAAAATTATCAGAACAACAATTTTCAGTGCGGACCAAATTAGAAACACAGCATCAAGATTGAGGGCATAGTAAAAGCTGATAGAAAGATTAGGCTCCCTCATTGTTGGAAGAACATCTGAGGGATCAATGATCTCTGACTTGGGACCTAATTTATCACATATCCCTTTATGGCCAGCATCATTGCCAGGTCTTGCCCTTTCTGGTTAGGAATCTGTGTTAGGACAAAGGAGAGAGAGTGACATTTGACTTAATGTCATGGCCCCTTGTCTGCTCTATCTGAACTCCCAAGTTAAATCAGTTCTGGTTATTTATATGGTCTCTGGGACTGTGTGTCAAGGGGAAAAGGGTTCACTCTTATTTATGGTTCTAACTTGAAGGCTAAGCTATAAGGTAAAACAGCTAACATGTCACCCAATAGTTGCACACCATTATTTTGGCACAGGGTTACATTTGCATTCTTTGTCATAATTTCAGTCTAGAAACATATGGAATGAGGTTGCTGCCATGGAAGGAGCCGGTCCTTCTGCAGTCTTGTTTGCCTTTCTCCTCTATTCCTTTTGTTCTTGTAACCAAAGGAGTTTGACCTTACAGAGTTTGACCATGACTGTGACCATCGAACACACAGACATGGATCAGTTATTGATACAACCAACACAATTCTAAGTCTCAAAAATACATGGAGCTTCTGAATATAGGCAGTAACTTCAGAGCATGGAAGACAGGAAAGATCCAGCGTTAGACGATGGCGAGGTGGAGAGATGATCTGTTTTAAAGCCTTATTCTGCCAATCACTAGTAAGTGTGTGTGGCATCCATCCATTTGTTTAATCTCTCTGCAATCCAATTTCTTTACCTGTGAAATAGAGGTGATTTTACATGCTGCATAGGGTTCTTGTGAAGATCGCATTTAGTGACATTTATGAAGTGCTTGATGCAGCACTGGGCGCAATACACTCCCTCAATCAGTGAAAGCCGTGATTGCTACAGCCTTGTGCATTTGATGCCCCATAGACGTGGGGCTTTGCCAAATGACTTGCTTTGGCCTGAGGAATGTAGTTAGAAATGACACCACATGAATTCTGAGCCCAGGCTTTAAAGGCATTGTGTGGTTTTGCTTGCTCCTCGGGGAGCCACTGTTCCTCGTCCCGGGTGCCCTGGGCCCTAGAATGGGAGCACAGTGACTCCAGATGATGTGAGCCAGACCTGAAGTCTGGACCCAAGCCCAGGAGAGTGCAGCTGAACCCTAACTGACCTGTAGGCACAGGAGTGAGAAATAATTACCTATGGCGGTATGCCACTGATACTTTGTTTGTTTTGTGACAGAGCTAACTGATACAGCCATGAAAAGATGAATCAAAGACACAATGAGCTTTCAGCCCAGGCATGTGGGAGACAGAAGAAGAAGGGTCAGTAAAGCAAGCTGTCACACTCCAAGAGAAACTCATTGTGTGATCTTTGAGGAATTCACTTTGTCTATCTGGCTCTGGTTTCTTCTAATGTGAGGAGATTATACTTATTGTAGATGGCCCCAATATAATCTCAATTCTAGGTAAAAACTCTTATCTGTAGACTTACTGTCCTATGTGTATAGACTAATCTGTAATATTTGTTCAGAAACAAGAAGGCTGAAGGGGCTCTGCTGACCTCAATAAAATGACAAATGGCACGGATACATTGAATAGGACCTTGTTCCTAAATTCCTGCGATGGTATGGAGAGGGACCCTGAGACTTGGAAGAATTGGAGTTAAGGCCAATGAAAAGAGCTACTTGTATAAGAAACTTTTGGACCTACTTCTCACAGAGTTATCCCAAAGTGATAGCACAAGCCAATTTTATAAACTTTTAGCTTTCAAGAAGGTTTAAAGCCCAGGGGTCATGGATGAATTTCATCAGCTAGTATAATGTTTTTTAAAAATAAGTTACTTGACAACATGTAAAAATGGAAGAGATTACATATGCATTCATTTCCATAAAAATACAATTTCTTTTATAACATTCCAAGATCCGACAACACAGGTCTTTTATTAAAGCAAAGAAGAGCCATTTGGAGCAGAGTGAGAGCTTTCTTCTTTTGATAGGAATCAACATTTCTTTCTTTAAAAAAAAAAGTTTGAGAGAGAAAGAGCACATGAACACAAGCAGGGGAGGGGCAGAGGGGGGGGGGAGAGAGAATCCCAAGCAGGTTCAGTGCTGTCAGCGTGGGGCCTGACGTGGAGTTTGAACCCATGAACGGCGAGACCATGGCACGAACGAAAATCAAGAGTTGGCCACTCAACCGACTGCATCGCCCGGGTGCCCCAGGGCTTAACATTTCTGATTTACTCCAGTGCTCCTCTGACCTGCACTATCTGCCTTGCCCCAAAATCCTTGGAGTTTATAATCCTTGGTTTTGACAAAACCCTAATGACTGATCCTAAACTGGTCTTGATACAGAGGTCTTGATTACGTGAAAATCATCGTCCACAGTTTTCAACTGTTGTCATGGAAAGTAACTGGGGCCTTTCTCAAGGAGCTCTCTTGTGTGTCCATCCCGGAGCAATTTGGAGATCTACTTTTCTAGATACTTTATAGAGAGCAAGTTTGCTCAGGGTCTTCTTGCAATGGTTGGATGGTGAATGGGCAATTTCGTGTCAAAGCTGAACCCATCCTCTCATCTCCTGCCCTGTTTCTTCTCCTTTATTCCACATTTCACTCAATGGTGTCACCCATTCACTCAGGCTAGAGACCTAAAGATCCGATTTTCTTCTTTCTTTTACACTCCAGTTACAACATCTCTGAAATCTCCTCTGTGTCAATCCCTCTTTATTCTGTTCACCTGGCTTTAGCACAGATTTATAGCTGGACTATTGTAAAAAATAATAATAGCCCCCAAAACTAATTGGTATGTCTGATGTCTTCATGTATCCATCAACTGGTATAATTGTCATGTCTTCTTGTATCCCTGGCCCCACTCAAACTCCATCCTATAATAGAATGAGATATCTAAACATGCATCAATCTGATCCTGTCACTCTCCTTTTAAAAACTTTCCCATGATTGATTTGTCATTGCCCACAAACTCCTCAATGCAAGAGATTTCAAAATTGAGCGCTATCTTACTTCTTAAATCTTATCTCTTGCTACCCTTTGCTGCAAATCCTATGTCATGACCATTCTGACACAGTTGCAAAATAAACTCTTCAAAGGTATTACTCTTTTTTTTTTTTTTTCTGGTCCCTTTGCCTGGAATGTTCCTCTTTCCATGGCAGTCAAGAAAACTACTACTTGTATATGAAGTATCATCTCGGGGTGCCTGGGTGGCTCAGTCAGTTGAGTGTCAGACTTCAGCTCAGGTCATGATCTCCCAGTTCATGAGTTCGAGCCCCACGTCTAATTCTGTGCTGACAGCTTGGAGCCTGGAGCCTGCTTCGGATTCTGTGTCTCCTCCTCCGCCACCCCCTCCCCCCGCTCATGTTCTGTCTCTCCTCTCTCAAAAATAAATAAACATTAAAAAATTTTAATAATAAAAACTAAATAAATAAAGTATAGGCTCAATTATCTCCTCTCCTTTGGAATCATTTCTAGTTCTCCTCAAGCATAAGTCAGATTTAATTGTATCATTCCCTCTCCACTGCTTCAAATGCTATTTTTAATTTTTTTCTATTAGAAGACTTACCTGATGGGCATAATTCATTGTTTATATATATTTCCCTGCCACATTGTTGACTTCTGGGAGACAAGATTGGGTCTCATTAATCACTGTGGTTCCACTGTCCCTCACAGTGCTGAGCACATCTTTGGTATCAGTAAATGGTTGCCCCAAGAAGGAATGAATGAATTACCAATGGACCTCTTGGTGTCCCTTCAGTGAGGTAAGACCAGGGCAATAATATGGGGGTCTTAGTAGAAGCTCATAGCACACTAATGTTCATTTCATCCTGTCCCATTCAACAGAGCAGATGATCGCCATCTGCACATCTATCCCTCTGTTGCTCTTCCTTTTCTCAGACCTTTAACTGTTGACTTCTTCTCAATATTCACCTTAGGATGGCCCATGCAACTTTGGCTGCACACTGAAATCATCCAAGGACCTTTCAAAGTGTTAATGACTGGATTTCATCCACAGGGATTTTAATGTAACTGATCTGGAGGAAGCCTGGGCATTGGTATGATTCGGATGCACAGCCAAGGTTGAGACCTTGTGTTCTGGGTCTGAAGTTCGTACTTCTTTCTGATTCCACATAATAAAGCTGCTGACAAGAGGTGATCCTCACTTTTTCAATACCTCTGTAGTGTCCAGATTGGTCGGGTGCCCAGGTCTCCATGTGCACAGGGAATCAGAGGTGGGAGTCTAAACTAAACTCTTTATGATCTTGAAGTTATCTGTATTATTTTTCTTGATTTATAGAATAAACGACCCCCTCAAGAATTTAAGCGTCTCTTCATAGACTGTAGTTTCTTTATCTCTCTCACGTATTTTGGTTCTGGGACCAAAAGACTTTTACTGTCCTTTCTGGCTTTTCTTTCAACATTTGCCTTGTTCCACCAAAAACAGGCATCTTCCACTCAGCATCAAAATGTCATGCTAAGAGAGTTTTTAGTATCCAGCTTGTAAGCCAGGGTGAATCTTGAAATTGGCTCTCTACTGGAATATAATCAGCATGATTCAGGGGTCTTTCCAGCCCCAATCCAGCTGGAACCTTCTTTTAGGACAAGCAGTGTGAGTATATGCCATATGTCAGAGAGTGAGGGCAGTCGTACGGATGTGGAGGAAGAAAGATAGGGAGTCATGGGGAGAGAAAACGGCTTCCCAAGCCTCACTAGTGGATCTGACTTAAGGAGCAGGTCATTTCCCGTGGCCTCAAAGCCTTTCCATATCGTGGAAAGATGGATTTCTCTTCATCCTTGCATTGAATCAATAAAGCCCTTTTTGGTGGGAGATAACACAAAGTCAGATCTGGAGGGAGGCATGGGCTCCAAGGATGGACAGAGCCAACGCATTTGCGTGTCCCCTGTGTCCCCCAATACTTCTTGAAGAGATGGAAGGCGATGAAAAAGAATAAACCCCCAACAGCATGAGAGAGAAGAAAGGGAGCCGTGCATAGACAAAGAAATCAGTGCTTTCCTGATATACAGGAAGCAGATATCATCAGATTTACAGAAAAACCGAACTGGAGGAAACAGCTCACAACATATGGGGGAGTAGACTGTGGCCAAGTAGATGCAATTTAAGAAAAACTACAATCCTACCGTCAATAAAATGGAAGGGACCTTGGGAGAACACAAAGAGCTCTCTTCAGCTCTTACATGCATGATACCATATCTCTCTTTCATTTTTATTGGTGATATTTTATTGGTAATATTTCACATTTTATTGGTGATATTGGCAATAAGAATTCAGAATTCCTGAATTCTTCACCAATTATCCATAATTGTCACAGGCAGAAACATGCGAATGAAACAGAAAAATCATATTGTCTGTTATTATGAAGACAGCATTTCTCAGTTTCTAAGGTATGCAATTACCTATGGATTTTTAAAAATATAGATTCCTGGGCTCTCCTCAAAACCTCTTGAATCAGAATCTTTGTGATTCCAAACACCCGCATCTCCAAAAATTCCTAAAAGAGGCTCTGATGTTCTCAGAGGACTAGAGAGTTTTCTCCAGACCCCAGTTAAGATTTGAGGTGAGTTAAGGGGCGCCTGGGTGGCTCCGTCGGTTAAGTGTCTGACATTGGCTCAGGTCATGATCTTGTGGTTTGTGGGTTTGAGTCCCGTGCTGGGCTCTGTTCTGACAGCTCAGAGCCTGGAGACTGCTTTGGATTCTGTGTCTCCCTCTCTCTGCCTCTCTCCTGCTTGCACTCTGTCTCTCTCTCTCTCTCAAAAATGAATAAACATTAAAAAAATTTTTTAATAAAAAGATTTGGGGTGAGTTGTGCTCTATCAAATAGATTTAACACATGGTTCAGAATGGGGAGATGGAAACAATGTGATAGATAGCATAAGAAATCTTTCTAGAGCTGACTATTCTCTTCAGGTGGAAAGGCTCTCCAGTTACTGAGAAGAATGGAGAGATAAAGAAACCCATACATGGAATCTCTGTAGAGGAAGTTTGGGATACAAAGGATAAAAAGAACATTTTGAACACTCCAGGAGCCATCAGATCTTGGGTGTGGCTGAAGCTGATTAATGCAATGGAGGGGATAGATCAGGAGCTCCAGGCTGTCTTACGTCTGACACACCATGCCTCAGTTTCCTTTCTTTTCTGCAGCGGGAAAAATAATAAATAATAAAATAATAAAGTAAAATAAATAATAATAAAATAATAGTTTGGAGAGTTAAATGAGTTAATACACAGGAAATTCTTAGAATTCTTATAATAGTGATGGACACATAATAATAAATGTTTAGTGACGAAGTTTTGGGGTGATGAGGGGTTCATGGGATCTGGAGCCAATGGCCAAGAAAGAATTTTTTTTAATGTTTTTTTGCCGGAGTCCAGCTCCTGCAGGCCCAGAGTTCCCCTGAAGGATGGACGGTATCAGCATGAAAGACAGGAGAATCGGCGAAAGAGGAAGGGAATGAAAGACCCACAAGGTTCTTTCTGATCAGCAGGCAGGCTTCTCTGCTCTCCAGTCAGGCATCTCTGCACTGACTGGAGAGTCAGCTTTATTTATTGATGTATGGGGTACAAAACAGAAGTGGCAATTGCCTTAGACAGTGATTTCTGATGACAAATTCTTTGGCATGTAAAAAATTTCCCAGAACATAGATTGGTAGAAGACTCATACATAATCTTTATCAGTAGTGATTGAAGTAGGTGACTAGATGTTCATGACATGGGGAAGGAAGGTATCCTTAGCATTTAAATACAAGGCAATGGTTTTAGCATAGTAAAGTAAAGCGTTAGTTCTTTGTGAGCAGGGGTCAGTAGCCTGTTTTTCAAGGGGAAGAAAAACAGGTTTTCTCAGGAAATGTAATATTTGCTCCTATAATCACTAAAGAAGAATCTCCTATAACAAGTTTTTTCATAAGGTACAATTCACATATTTTTAGCATAAGAAGGCAAGTCACTCCTGATATCAGTCAGTCAGGCGCCTTGGGGGTCAGTGCTCAAGCAGGAATTGAGTGGGGGTTGAGTGGGTGTAGACGCCGGTTGCCATCTGACAGTGGGAGGCCTTGCAAACCCGCCTTACCTCGCAAGGAGATTTTTTCTCAACTTATGAGTTCAGAAACTGGCTTCCTGCAGTTTTTATTTATTTTTGAGAGAGGGAGACAGAGCGCAAGCTGGGGAAGCGCAGAGCAAGAGGGAGACACAGAATCCTAAGCAGGCTTCAGGCTCTGAGCTATCATCACAGAGCCTGACATGGGGCGAGATCATGACCTGAGCCAAAACCAAGAGTTGGACGCTTAACCAACTGAGCCACCCAGGCACCCCAAGAAAGAATTCTTGAAGACATCTTTGGTGCAAAAAGGTGACTTTATTAAAGCATGGGGACAGGACCCATGAGCAGGAAGAGCTGCACTGGGGTCCTGATGGCTAACTCATTATACACCCTCAAGTTGGGAAGGGGTCATGGATAAAGTAAGCTTCTAAGGAATTTTGGAAGGAAGGTTTCCAGGACCTTGAGGGGCTAGCTGTTGCTAGGGAAACACCATTTATTGCTTTTTAATAACACCTCAGTCATGAGACCCCTCAGATGCATATGGGGGGCCAAAAACTTGGCACATGATTGTCAGCATATGTCTTGGGGCAGTTGAGATAAAAGATGTTGACTTACAGGATCCTCAAGGTTGGGACAATATTAAGCTAAGGTTCTCTTTTGTCCCCAGCAAAGTGTCACCATTGAGGCAGCTGAGATCCTAGAGGGAGATCACTCTTCTAGTTTCAAGGACTTCTCAGTGGGCTGTAGGCAGTAATGGAATTTAAATTTTCATTTGCCTTAGTTTCCCACATCACCATGGCAAACACTTAACCCCCTTTCCTTTGTTCTTGAGTAGCCAGGATTGTCTGAGGAATATCCCAATATCCCATCTGGGGGGTGGGGTGGGGTGGTGTGCCTGCCTGTACTTTCCCCTCGGCCTGCCTCATGCTCCCTCATCATTTATTATTATTATTAATCTGCAATAATATGCTTATGAAGCCTATTCAATAATTTTCTTGTGCAAAATATATAGGATACTTCGGTGACTCCAGGCAGAGGGGTCCCGGTGGTGTTATTCATTTTATTGTTATTTTTGTGGCAATGCTTCTTTTTTTTTTTTTTTTTAAACTTTATAGTTTATTGTCAGGTTGGTTTCCATATAACACCCAGTGCTCTTCCCCACAAGTGACCTCCACCAAGACCATCACCCCCCATTACCTTTCCCCCTTCCCCTTCCCCCCCCAGTTGTGGCAATGCTTCTTGAGGGACATTGGACACAGTGGGAGGCTTCATTGGCTGTGCCCCCTGGTCTTGCCAGCATGGCCATGTTGCGGCTTTTAAAGATGGGCATCAGGTGATCTTCCCTAGATGGAATAATATATTCGAAGTATAATAATCTATCCCCAGCTTTTGGTTCTGATCAGAAAACGTGAACGAGGATGCCGCAAGCAAGAATGTGACTTCGTGAGGTGGCCGGTGAGCACCCAGGGAGCATCTGAGAACTCATAGGAACCTGGCTCTGTTCCACAGAATGAGCCAGAGATCCAGGTCTGTGGCATAGACGCTGTAGCCAAAGCTCCGTAGCACTGTGGGGGTTTGGGAACAATCCCGAGAACTTGGCAGCCAGACCACACTCCATGACCTTCGTGAATCCGACAGCTCACTCCGGCTGCTCATTCTCCCCTTCTCAGGCTTCTGTCTCTCTCGCTTGCAAAGCTGAAAAGGACAGCTTGAAAATGTTATAGTCTGGATACAAGACCCTCAGTCTTGCATTCTTATAGTCCCTTACACACCCGGAGAAAAATACTAAGGCAGTCCAGAGTAACAAAGGAAGTCATAGGAGGGGTAAAGGACTGAAAAACCTTTAAGGCGTCCTTTTTTTTCTCACAATCTTTTCAGAAGGATCAGGTTTCGTAAAACTGGGACACCCATGAAGGTTACCACAATATGCCACCTCAAAATACGCCTCTTTGGCATATGGAATATTTGGAGCTAAAGGCCATTGAAAACCAGCAGATGCAGGGAAAGCTCTAAACACAGGGCACAAGCTTTCCTTAACTAAAGGAAATTTACATTTATAAAGAAAATTTACATTTGTAAAGAGGATTCTTAACAGCTCTTACCAGTAGAGAAGTCACCTACAAAATCTGCTTAACAAAGTTTACTACCAACAAAAACCCTTGTTTACCATACTTTTCTGGGTCTCCTTCCGAGATCTTTCCTCCCTCTCTCAGAAGCACTAAACTCCTTTTCCTTTCAATTATCATAAGGCAATAGCAAGTTCTCACCACCCCTTTGGGCCACTCACCTCTGGGTGCTCCCACGTGCAAGCACGACGCTCATGTTTGTAGCTTCTGTTGTTTTTCTCTTGTTGATCTGCCTGTTGCCAGTCTATAATTAGAGCACCCGATAGAGAATGGGAGAAGGGTAGAGGAAAATGATTTCCCCCTCCTCTACACCAGGCAAGGATCAGAGTAAAAATTTGTGTTGCCAGTGTCCCAGGGCTAAAAAGGAAAGTTCTCCCTCGAGATTCTAGAATGCACCAAAGCCAGAGGAGGTGGAAAACCTAAAGCCATTCAGTAGGGCCAATGTCCAAAATGTAGGGTGGGACACGAGTTAGTAGGCTGCTATACTTAGCAAGGAGTTCAGAGGCAAGGAGAAGAAATTGAGTACAGACGAGAATCACACCAGATTCTAAGCATCTCTAGAGCAAGATACGTATATTTTTTACCATTGGGTCCCCAGCCCCTGGTGTCGTGCCTGGAAAGCATCTACTTATTAATATAGTGACAAACTTAATAATCAAATGGTTTTAAAAGGGAGGGGTTAGGAATTAAGGGAAACATTATCTACTGTTCATGACTTTTTTATGAGCTGGCTGGACGTTATTCCATGGTTGCGTTGACTCTGCTTCAAGGGCTGAGTGCGGAGGCTAAACATTCCATTTTTTATCTCCTACCGATTTCAGGTACCATGTAAGGCATGAGTGATGCAGAAATAAAAAAGACATGGTGTTTTCCACTGAGAAGCCCAAAGCTTCACAAAATAAATGGCATTCTTACTCCCCATTTAATGATCGGTAGGAGTTTTCCAGATAGAAAGAGAAAGTATTCCAAGAAATGGAATCTTGTGTGCTAGGACCCAGCTGGAAATTTACTAAGGTGACCACATGTAGTTAGAATATTAGGTACCGTTAGAAAGGGGAATGATAAATCATATTTGTAAAGAGGCTAGAATTGGGTCAATTAGTAAAAGACCCTTATCCTTTACCTTTAAAGTATTACTTCATCTTGTTGTGGGTGATCAATAACAATTAAAGGATTTTATGAGACCTTAGGTTTGAGTAAGAATGACCTTGGATAGACATATGGAGAAGAGAATGGCAGAGTGGACACTGGAGGCAGAATGACCAGTTGTGGAATCTTTTTTTTTTTTTTTTTGTCCATGTGAGAAATGATGAGACCCAGAACTAATATCCAGAAATGGCAGGGGGTAGAAAATAAGGAGACTAATTCGAGAACCATGTAGGAGTTGGAAATCAAGAAGATTTGGCGGGAGAAATTGAGAATTACCATGATGTTTCTAACTTCGGAAATTAGGCAGAGGGTGATGCTTTTTAATCCAAGATCAGGACTCGAGAGGGTGTGCGGGATTGAGGTGATGTGTTCATTTTGATATATTAATGTTGAAATAATTGTGGACATTCAAAAGGATTTGTCCTGTGTGAGTCTGAAACCAGTGGATGGGGCAGCCATTGGCTTCCTTGGGACTCTGCTGTTTCTTAAGTATTTTACTTAATGAAGGATAAAATTACTCCTGAACTCTTCAACTGCAAGTAAACTGAAGTTTACTCTCCTTCTTAAATGTCATCTTAATTCCCCAAATGTATGTCTTTTCTATAAAATGAGGTCTGAGTGTCAGATCCAAAGTCCAAGTGCTCGTTCCCATTGACCAAAGACTTCCCAGGGTCTGTGATCATTTCATACTCTTCACCAAGAGGCAGTACTAACTTGTACTAACCTGTATACCACTCCACAACCATCCACTCCCCATGTTCATCTCTCCTTCCTCTCTTCTGGGTAACTCCTTGGCTGCTATATTTAGGCCTCCTCCTTGGGGGGCCTGGGTGGCTCAGTCAGTTAAGCATCCGACTTTGGCTCAGGTCATGATCTCACGGTTCATGGGTTTGAGCCCCATGTCGGGCTCTGTGCTGATATCTCAGAGCCTGGAGCCTGCTTCGGATTCTGTGTCCCCCTCTCTCTCTGCTCCTCAGCTGCTCGTGCTCTGTCTCTCTCTGTCTCTCAAAAATAAATAAATGTAAAAAAATTAAAAAAAAAAAAAGGATAGTGTGAAGTTGACTGATGAAGATCACCCCTCAATCCATCACCTACGGAAAACTAAGGTTCACGTTTTGATGGTCAAACTTTCTCCTCCCAAGTACTTTCTCTCTGAAGTGAATTCAAAAATGTGTCTAAATCATTTTCCCCATTTGATTTTTTTTTGGAGTTGTTCTCAGTTTTGGAGGCAATTCTACCACCCATGATTACCAGAGGAACTGCTATTTTGCATTCTGTTTGAAATATTCGATATCTGTCCATAGTGAGTTGGGCTTGTAGTGAGCATCTTTCAGGAAAATCTTCTCTGTCTTATAGAGCCAGCCTTCTGCCGCAAATTAAGATCAAGTATGTCTTGCTAAATGGCAGGTAATGGATTGTTCATATAAATACCAAGTGAGGATTATAAAACTCGACTATTTGTACTCAGTTGGAGGATATTAGGAAGAAGTCCAGAAGAGTTTTTATTTTACCTCCAAAACCCATTTATTACAATACAGCTCGTGCTGGATGAAGGAGATTGTGTATCTCATGGTAAAGCACATTAAAACTTGGGTTAGGGGCAACATCATAGGATAATCCTGCCTTGCCACGAGGTTAAGAACAAGTGGCCAACAGCGTTGAAGCAAAGCCCTGGATGAGGGTTCAGAAGGCATGCCTGATGAGAGAGTACTGTCATGGGCTTTCAGGAAAAAGAGCTCTTAACAAGAGATTGATAGGTAGCTTATTGATTCTTATAAGGGGTTGTTTCTGCAGAAAAAAATCAGGCTGGAAAATAATGGCCTGGGCTTGTGTATCCTTCAAAGTAATTCCTGGTCTCAAATACCTACACGAGTAGTCAGCACACTGCCTAATTATTATAGTTCCCTCCTTAGGGAAGTCATCCGGGATTTTCCCAAGGGTGGTTTCTTAAAGTCCCTGGGCAAGGAAGATGTTTTCTTCAGGAAGACTTTAGAGTAACAAAATTTCAGAACAAGAAGTTTATTTCCTACCAGGAGATTTCCTAAACCCTAGTTACAAACTATCCTTTTCTGTTCTAATAGACCCGTGATTCCCAATAGATGGAGACTTTTGTCCCCAGAGGAATCTGTGGCAATGTCTGGAGACATGTTTGATCTTCACAACCGGTGGGGGGGAGTGCTATGGCGTCTAACGGGTGAAGGTTAGATGTAACGGGTAGAGGCTGTATCAAAAAATCATCTGGCCCAAGATACCAGTGATGTCAAGGCTGAGAAACTCTGAATAGAGTATGTGCTCTGGGCCAGTGGCCAAGACATAGTTTCTCCTCTACTATCATTTTCAAGTGACAACTTTTATTGCACTCAATGCTGTTTTCCTTCATTGTTTTGTATCCATTATATATAAATCAGATAGTAAGAATCTATTGGATATAGTCCTGGAGAAAAAATACACGTCCCCCAGAGAGCTGGATATTGCTATCACCTACCATGTTGCTACTATGTTTCCTGCTTGGGTTTGTTGCTTAAATGTTGTAGTTTTGAAATGTATGGGAGGAAGTGACCATCTGTGTTTTCTAGGGAGCAAATGGGTAGAATGTACTGGATGCCAATTGTCTTATTTGATTAGTTCTTCCACCCTGGAGTTTCTCATTCTAGAAAAACAGAGCCAC
The DNA here is from genome assembly GCA_028646485.1 of Cryptoprocta ferox. Lineage (NCBI taxonomy): Eukaryota > Metazoa > Chordata > Mammalia > Carnivora > Eupleridae > Cryptoprocta > Cryptoprocta ferox. The sequence goes on from CM053564.1 coordinate 18,615,604, forward strand.
TTCGCCCCACCCTTGGTTAGCACAGGGAGAACAATTTTATACAATATGACACTGTTACCTGGCTAACGGTTGATTCAGTCAGGACTGGATGGTTCCCTGTACTGAGTCAACCAGAGTGGTTCTCGAGGATGTGAAGTCAAGACATATTCCAGTTTAGTTTGGCTGCTCGGTTGATCTAAAAAATCGCAGATCTAAGATATGATATTGGCAACCATTTTTCTGCTCACTGGACTGGAAAACAGAAAAGGTAGTGAGGAACTGAGGCTTAAGAATGGCACCTATATAAAGAAGGAGAGTAGAAAGACTGAGAGAGAGAGTTCCGGCAAAGCTGCTGGCTTTGGTTGCTCTTCTGCTCTTAGAGGCTGTGAGATTCCCTAGTATCCTCATGGGAAAACTCCCCTTTTTGCACAAACCGATTTGATTGCAAACACAAAGTTGCATATTTATGATCAGACCACGCAATACTGTAGTTTTGTTTTTTATTATTAAACAAAATTATTTAGCCAACTAGAAAGGCCAACAAATCCAAACCAAAAAAGGCTGCATTTCATTTTTGTTGAACATACTATGATTTATTTAACAAGTTCTTCTTACCAGTGGATATTAAGGATTACAGTAGGTTCATTCCCATGAAGAATGACCTTGAACATACTTTTTAGAAAATGCTTGCACAATTTTCTTTTTTCCATAAATCCTTTAAGTCAGATTACTGGGTCAAAAGGTATTTTCATTCAAAATTGTTTACATTTGTCATACTTCCCTCTAGAGAAAAATGATATGTATTTACATCTTCATCAACAGTGATTGGGAGCTAGTGTTTGCCCCAAACTATTAGTAACATTAGATTCTGTAAATAGTTTCAATGTTGGCAATCTGGTGGAAAAAGCTCACGGTGCATTGTAAACTTTGAATTTATTTGATCATGAGTGAAACTGAGCGTCCCATGTTTATTGTTGATTTGCATTTCTTATTTTGTGAATTGCATCCCCATGATTTCTGACCACTTTTGATTTTCAGCGTTCATATTTTATCATTGATTAATAAGCAATCTTCACATGTTAGGACACTCACTCCCTATTATCTGTGTTGCAACTCCCTCCCCCCCCCCCGCCACGTTGCATTTTGTTTTACTTTTATTTCTGACCTTGTATACATATATACTGGGAGAGTGCAGGCATTTTTAAAGATTCCATAGCCAAATTTCTCCACATTTAACTTTTTCCCCCAAATTTCCTATTTATAAAAAGAAAAGCAGGGGCCCCTGGGTGGCTCAGTCAGCTGAGCATCTGATTTTAGCTCAGGTCATGACCTTGCAGTTCGTAGGTTCAAGCCCCGTGTCTGGCTCTGCACTGACAACACGGAACCTGCTTGGGATTCTCTCTCTCCCTCTCTCTCTGCCCCTTCCCTGCTGGCAATCTGTCTCTCTCTCAAAATAAATGAATAAACTTAAAAAGAAAAGAAAAGAAAAGCAATAACTTTCACCCATATTTTATTCTGGGACTTTAATTTTTTTATTTTTAAACATTTGATACACCCTCGTTTCCGACTTTTTGGATTTTCCGCCCACAAACATTTGTTCCTCGGTCTCTGTAATATCTTTGCGAAGCCTCCCCTTGTTCCACCTCCAACTTCTTCACCTTGGCCAAGAACTCGTTATTTTTGTCCTACATTCCCGCAAGAGCTTTCCTAACTAGTCTCCCTGCTTCCAATCTGAGAACTCTCAAAGTCAGTCCCAGATGTTGCTAGAGTAATTTTTTTAACAAGCACTTCTGGGGGACTTCCAGGAAAGATTTTTATTTGAGCACAGCCCTTTGATTTTTCTCTCTAAGATTTCCATGGAAAACACTAGCTTAAGCAGTTTAAACGACTCTCTGATATTCAGAGTGTAGCTCTGGTCATATTTTTTAATTTCCCCAAATTAAGTCAAGAATCCTGCCAGGATCCCTTGCTTCAGAAAGAGAGGACGTTCGGAGTAACCTTGTGGCGGATGTTCTGACTTAAGATGTGAAGTGCTGTAACCTTTAAACAGCCTTCCGAGAAAGAGGCGTTTCTATGAGTTAGATAACAGTCTCTCTATGATGAAAACACTTATTGCTTACCAAATACTTGTGAACACCTTCACATTTCCAAGCTTCTCTGTAGTTAGGTTTGAGCCATGTGACTGATTTTTGTTAATAGGCTATGAGCAGATGTGAGGGGGACATGTCCAAGGTGAAGCTCAAAGAGCCAACATGTGGTTATTCCGCTTTACTATGTTCTGCCGTGAAACTGTTATGGTCCAGATAGAGGAACTTGTTTCATCATTTGAGCTGTGATGAAGATGTGGGCCACAATTTCAGTGGACTCACAGTGAAAGAAGAGTAAGGAACAAATCACAGACTTTTGGCATCATTTGTAAGCACGGCATAACTCAGGAGATCAAGTAGAAGCTTCAAGTCCTCCTAAGGCCAAGTGCTGAATTGCTACCATGTCACTTTCACTTTGCTCTAATGATCAAAGAATCCACAGGCCAGCTCAGATTCAGTAGAGAGGGAGGTGGGTGTCAAAGAATTTGTGGCCATCTTTCGTCTGCCACAATCTACTCTCTGGCCATAAATAAGTTCTTGCATGAAAAAACGCTCATTCTCTTCCAAGACCACCCACATCTTATCCCATCATGGCACTCCTTCAAGTTCCAGGAGATTATCATCTAGATTAAGTCCTGGTAGATGAGGCTCTTTAGATGTGATACAGTTCCTTGAGTATCTCGTTCCTCTTCATCTGAAGAGGATGAGCTAAGCCATCTTTCTCCCAATATACCCAACATGCAATAGAAAGACAGACATAGAATAACTATAGCAGACACTAAAGGAAGGGGGATAGAATGCACACAGCAGTTGCTAGTCTATAGCAATTCTAAAATCCAGCCAGAAGCGTGTTACTGGTTCCTTGATTGGGGTCCAGTTTTACCCCCTGGGAATGATTCTCCATGGCTCTTGGCTACATGCTCCGGAGCCATTCCATTCCGTGAAAAATAGATTATGCCTTCTCAGCCTTCTTCCCATAGAAAGTTGGAGACCCATAATTATATGCTCTTTCTGTCCCTTTTTCAAATTGCCAGTACTTATACCAATTTAATTCTCTTGAATATTTTGTGAATTTCCTATAAATCTTTTTGGCTTCACTCCATTAGACAAAAACAACACTCAGAGATGTTTTCATGAAAGACTCTCTCTAGCTTCATTTTAGAGTCTGAGTGCTATGAGACATCTCTCTTAAGATGTCTAGTTGAAAGAGTACGTGAGGCATGCCCACAAATCTTTCTGAAGGTATCAACCAAAAAATCTCAGTCTCATCTTTGAAATGATCTTTGCCCTGAGGCCATTTCTTGTCTCCAGGACTTCTTGCCATCTAGAGAGTCTGGGATTGAAAACTGGTTTTCTTTTTGAACCTGTGGATTCTGACTCCCTTATATTTCCTCTCAATTCTGAGTGAAATCAAAAACTGAAGAATTCTTTTTTGTTTTTTTTAGGTCCTCTCTCTCTGTATTTTTCATGTATGTAACTCAATAAAATCAATTGGCACTGTTGATATTGTTCCTGGAAATTTCCTTAGCCAAATCCATATGTTTTCTATGTATTTCCTGTTTTCCACATTACCTCAGGTAACATGCTGCCAATCTTTTCACTCTTAAGGATGCACAACCTCCTTTACTCCAGTCTCAGATAACAAGCTCCTTACGGAACCCTCAGCTTTCACAAGAACTCCTCGAGATTCTTCCTGCTCTTGTCTACAACACGCTAATCTCTGGCCATAAAGGACAGTGTCATGTCCTTTATGGCCAGAGATTAGCGTGTTGTAGACAAGTGTGTGTGTGTGTTTTAATGGCAGCACTCTACTCCAAGTACGTTTATGATGTCATCATTTATTGTATTACAAACTGATTTAAGACTTAGAGGCATGTAAGAACAATCCATTTGTTATGCTAATAATTATTTGAGTTTGAGATTCAGTTAGGGCATAAAAGGGACTATTATTGTTTGTGTCTACTCTCCTGGATTGTTGCCGCAGAAAAGAGGGAACTGGAAGGTCACTGCATAAGTCAGCGTAGGTTAACTAATGCTGCAGTAACAAGCGACCCTGAAATCTCAATGGTGTACAGCAACAAAGATTGATTTCTGGCTCATAGTACATGTCCACTTATGAGTCAACTACTGTCCATTTACTTCTCCCCAGGTGCAAGGCTGAGG